>JAOPSE010000003.1:101448983-102048983 GCA_029449295.1 Zea luxurians | reverse complement strand
GGGATTGAGTAAAAGAAAGGAAAACACCGTGGTATTCAAGTTGATCATTGGATCACTTGAAAGGGGTTGAGTGCAACCCTCGTCCATTGGGACGCCACAACGTGGAGTAGGCAAGTGTTACTTGGCCGAACCACGGGATAAATCATCGTGTCTCTTGTGCCTGTTTTCATCGTGACTATTGTGTTTCACAAGAGCTCGGTCCTTAGCCACTTATTTCTATTGAGCTAACACTTAACCAAGTTTTTGTGGCTCTAAGTGTTTGATTTTTATAGGATCACCTATTCAACCCCCCTCTAGGTGCTCTCAATTGGTATCAGAGCCGTTCTCTTCATGCAAGGGACTAATCACCTGAAGAGATGGATCCTAAGGGAAAGGAGATAGTGGTCAACGACAAGACAAAGGAGTCCATCGTCAACGAGCCAAGAGATGATAAGCCCTCGGACTCTGGCTCGAGTCATAAGAAGAAGGATGGGAAGAAGAGGCGCATCAAGAAGATCGTCTACTACGACAGCGACGAGTCTTATTCTTCCCCAAGAGACGATGAATACGAAGAGAAAAAGAAAACGGTTAATTCGAATTTTTCTTTTGATTATTCTCATATTCCGTTCAATTCCAATGCTCATTTACTTTCTATTCCACTCGAGAAACCTCCGCATTTTGATGGAGAAGACTACCCATTTTGGAGTCACAAAATGCGTAGTCACCTATTCTCTCTCCATCCAGGCATTTGGGAGATTGTTGAAAATGGAATGCTTTTTGATAGTACTGACAACCCCGTTTTCATTAATGAGCAAATCCATAAAAATGCACAAGCTACCACTGTTTTGTTAGCATCCTTGTGCAGGGACGAGTACAATAAGGTGAGCGTCTTGGACAACGCCAAGCAAATCTGGGACACCCTCAAGATCTCTCATGAGGGGAACGCCCTACCATGATCACCACGATGGAGTTGGTGGAAGGCGAACTAGGGAGGTTCGCAATGATCAGGGGAGAGGAGCCAACGCAAACGTACAACCGGCTCAAGACCCTAGTCAACAAAATCAGGAGCTATGGAAGCACGAGATGGACCGATCACGACATTGTCCGGCTTATGCTTAGGTCCTTCACTGTTCTTGATCCTCATCTTGTGAATTCAATCCGTGAGAATCCTAGGTACACAAGGATGACGCCCGAGGAAATAATCGGAAAGTTTGTAAGTGGGCGTATGATGATTAAGGAGGCAAGATACGTTGATGAGGCATTGAATGGCCCAATGCCTATCTACGAGCCTCAAACCGTTGCTCTCAAAGCAACAAGCAGCAGGGAGGCACTACCTAGCAAGGTGGCACAAGTAGAGGCGGCTGGGCTAAACGAGGATGAAATGGCCCTCATCATCAAGCGCTTCAAGACGGCGCTAAAAGGTCGCAAGGAGCATCCCAACAAGAGCAAGACGAAGGGAAAGCGCTCCTGCTTCAAGTGTGGTAAGACTGGTCACTTTATTGCTAACTGTCCCGATAATGATAGTGACCAGGGACAAGAAAAGAGTGGGAAGAGGGAGAAAAATAAATCCTACAAGAAGGCGAAGGGCGAGGCGCACCTTGGCAAGGAGTGGGATTCGGATTGCTCTTCGTCCGACTCCGACGACAAAGGACTCGCCGCCTCGGCCTTCAACAAGTCGTCCCTCTTCCCCAACGAGCGTCACACCTGCCTCATGGCAAAGGAGAGAAAGGTAAGCGCTCGAGATAACTCTACGTATGCTTCTTCTAGCGACGAAGAGTCTAGTGATGATGAAGTAGACTATTCTAGCTTGTTTAAAGGTCTAGATAGAGCCAAGGTAGAAAAAATCAATGAATTGATTGATGCATTAAATGAAAAGAATAGACTCCTAGAAAAGCAAGAGGATTTATTGCATGAAGAACATGATAAGTTTATTAGTGTACAAAAATCTCTTGTTTTGGAAACTAAAAGGAATGAGATTTTATCTTCTGAAATTTCTGCTTGCCATGAATCTATTTCTAGTTTGATGAGTGTTAATGATGAGTTAAATGCTAAGTTAGAGGTAGCTAACAAATCTAGTCCAAGTGTGGAACATGTCGTAATTTGTAATATGTGCAAGGATCTTGATGTTAATGCTTGTAATGAACATCTTGCATCCATTACCAAACTAAATGGTGAAGTGGCTAGTCTTAATGCCCAACTTAAGACTAGCAAAAATGATTTTGATAAACTAAAATTTGCAAGGGATGCCTACACTGTTGGTAGACACCCCTCTATTAAGGATGGGCTTGGCTTTCGAAGGGAAGCCAAGAACTTAACAAGTCAAAGGGCTCCCATCTCCGCCAAGGAGAAAGGGAAGGCCCCTATGACTAGTAATGCTCAAAGGAGTCATGCTTTTATCTATAATGATAGGAAATTTTCTAGAAATGTTCATAGGAGTTATGCTTATGATTCACATGCTATGATTGCTTCAAGTTCTTCTTTTGTGCATGGTAGAAATATGCCTAGAAAAAATGTTGCTCATGTGCCTAGGAAAGTTTGTAATGAACCTTCTACAATTTACCATGCTTGCAATACTGCTTTTGCAATTTGTCGTAAGAATAAGAAAGTGATTGCTAGGAAGTTGGGGGCCAAATGCAAAGGAGACAAGACTTGCATTTGGGTCCCAAAGTCTATTATAACTAACCTTGTAGGACCCAACAAGAGTTGGGTACCTAAAACCCGAGCCTAATTTGCCTTGCAGGTTTATGCACCCGGGGGCTCAAGCTAGATTATCGACAGTGGATGCACAAACCACATGACGGGGGAGAAGAAGATGTTCACCTCCTACGTCAAGAATAAGGATTCCCAAGATACAATAATATTTGGAGATGGGAATCAAGGCAAGGTCAAAGGCTTAGGCAAGATAGCTATCACTAATGAGCACTCTATCTCTAATGTATTTCTAGTAGAGTCGCTAGGCTATAATCTGTTGTTTGTTAGTCAATTGTGCCACATGGGTTATAATTGTCTATTTACAAATATAGATGTGTCTGTCTTTAGAAGGAGTGATGGTTCACTAGCTTTTAAGGGTGTACTAGATGGCAAACTCCATTTAGTGGATTTTTCGAAAGAGGAGGCCGATCTAGATGCATGCTTAATTGCTAAGACTAGCATGAGCTGGCTATGACATCGCCGTCTAGCACATGTTGGGATGAAGAACCTTCACAAACTTCTAAAGGGAGAACATGTGTTAGGTCTAACAAATGTGTTTTTCGAAAAAGATAGACCTTGTGCAGCTTGTCAAGCAGGCAAACAGGTGGGAAGCGCTCATCACAGCAAGAATGTGATGACCACATCAAGACCTTTGGAGATACTTCACATGGACCTCTTCGGACCCGTCACCTACCTCAGCATAGGGGAAGTAAGTATGGTCTTGTTGTTGTTGATGATTTTCCCACTTCACTTGGGTATTCTTTTTGCAGGATAAATCAGAAACCCAAGGGACCCTTAAGCGCTTTCTAAGGCGAGCTCAAAACGAATTTGAGCTCAAGGTGAAAAAGATTAGAAGCGACAGCGCGTCCGAGTTCAAGAACCTTCAAGTGGAGGAGTTCCTTGAGGAGGAAGGAATCAAGCACGAGTTCTCCGCTCCCTACACACCACAGCAAAACGGTGTGGTAGAGAGGAAGAACAGGACACTTATAGACATGGCGAGGACGATGCTTGGAGAATTCAAGACGCCCGAGCAGTTTTGGTCGGAAGCTGTGAACACAGCTTGCCACGCCATAAATCGGGTCTACCTTCATCGCCTCCTCAAGAAGATGTCGTATGAACTTCTAACCGGTAACAAACCCAACGTGTCTTATTTTCGTGTATTTGGGAGTAAATGTTATATTCTAGTGAAGAAAGGTAGGAATTCCAAATTTGCTCCCAAAGCTGTAGAAGGGTTTTTGTTAGGTTATGACTCAAATACAAAGGCGTACAGAGTCTTCAACAAATCATCGGTTTTGGTTGAAGTCTCTAGCAACGTTGTATTTGATGAAACTAATGGCTCTCCAAGAGAGCAAGTTGATCTTGATGATGTAGATGAAGATGATGTTCCAACGGACGCGATTCGCACCATGGCGATTGGAGATGTGCGACCACAGGAACACCAGGAGCAAGATCATCCTTCTTCCTCAACAATGGTGCACCCCCCAACTCAAGATGATGAACAGGTTTCTCAAAAGGAGCTGTATGATCAAGGGGGAGCATAAGAAGATCAAGTTGTGGAGGAAGAAGCACCACGGGTCCCTCCAACTCAAGTTCGAGCAACGATTTAAAGGAATCATCCCATCGATCAGATATTGGGTGATATAAGCAAGGGAGTAACCACTCGCTCTAGATTAGCTAATTTTTGTGAGCATTACTCTTTTGTCTCTTCTATTGAGCCTTTCAGGGTAGAAGAGGCCTTGCTAGATCCGGACTGGTGTTGGCCATGCAGGAAGAGCTCAACAACTTCAAGCGAAATGAAATTTGGACACTGGTGCCACGTCCCAAGCAAAACGTTGTGGGAACCAAGTGGGTGTTCCGCAACAAACAGGACAAGCACAGGGTGGTGACAAGGAACAAGGCTCAACTTGTGGCAAAAGGTTATGCCCAAGTCGCAGGTTTGGACTTTGAGGAGACTTTTGCTCCTGTGGCTAGGCTAGAGACGATTCACATTTTGTTAGCCTATGCCGCTCACCATTCTTTCAGGTTGTTCCAAATGGACGTGAAGAGCGCTTTCCTCAACGGGCCAATCAAGGAGGAGGTGTACGTGGAGCAACCCCTTGGCTTTGAGGATGAACGGTACCCCAACCACGTGTGTAAGCTCTCTAAGGCGCTCTATGGACTTAAGCAAGCCCCAAGAGCATGGTATGAATGCCTTAGAGAATTTCTAATTGCTAATGCTTTCAAGGTTGGGAAAGCCGATCCAACTCTTTTCACTAAGACTTGTGATGGTGATCTATTTGTGTGCCAAATTTATGTCGATGACATAATATTTGGTTCTACTAACCAAAAGTCTTGTGAAGAGTTTAGCAGGCTGATGACACAGAAATTCGAGATGTCGATGATGGGCGAGTTGAACTACTTCCTTGGGTTTCAAGTGAAGCAATTCAAGGACGGCACCTTCATCTCTCAAATGAAGTACATGAAAGACTTGCTCAAGCAGTTTGGGATGAAGGACGCCGAGCCCGCAAAGACTCCAATGGGAACTGATGGACATGTCGACCTCAACAAAGGAGGTAAGTCCGTTGATCAAAAGGCATACCGGTCTATGATAGGGTCTTTACTTTATTTATGTGCTAGTAGACCAGATATTATGCTTATCGTATGCATGTGTGCTAGATTTCAATCTGACCCAAGGGAGTGTCACCTTGTGGCCGTTAAGCGAATTCTTAGATATTTAGTTGCTACGCCTTGCTTCGGGATCTGGTATCCAAAGGGGTCTACCTTTGACTTAATTGGATATTCAGATTCCGATTATGCTGGATGTAAGGTTGATAGGAAGAGTACATCAGGGACGTGCCAATTCCTAGGAAGGTCCCTGGTGTCTTGGAGTTCTAAGAAACAAACCTCCGTTGCCCTATCCACCGCTGAGGCCGAGTATGTTGCCGCAGGACAGTGTTGCTCGCAACTACTTTGGATGAGGCAACCCCTCTGGGACTTTGGCTACAATCTGAGCAAAGTCCCACTCCTATGTGACAATGAGAATGCAATCCGCATGGCGGACAATCCTGTTGAACACAGCCGCACAAAGCACATAGACATCCGGCATCACTTTTTGAGAGACCACCAGCAAAAGGGAGATATCGAAGTGTTTTATGTTAGCACCGAGAACCAGCTAGCCGATATCTTTACCAAGCCTTTAGATGAGAAGACCTTTTCAGGCTGCATAGTGAGCTAAATGTCTTAGATTCGTGTAACTTAGATTGATCTAGAGCATACATGTGTTTTATGCCTTTGATCATGTTCTTTTATGCATATTATTGCTTATCTATGGTGCTCAAGTTGTACAAGGGATCCCCGGACCTCACAAGTCCATGTGTGAATGATGCACATATTTAGGGGGAGAAATACTACAACTTGACCCTTTAAGACTAACCATGTGCTTAAGTTTTCTTAATTTAGTCTCAAAGGTGGATTGAAAGGAAAAGGGTGAACTTTGACCATGCAAGACTTCCACTGCACTCCGATGAGAGGGTAATTTACTCCAAGTTCATCTCTATGCTCTTATTGCCTTTCTTGACGGTTTTGGTGAGGCAATGGGGTTTAAGGGCCAATAATGATCCTGTTTTGGTGCTTAATGCCAAAGAGGGAGAAATTAAGGCCAAAGCAAATGGATCAGCTACCACTTGATAATTTTTGAAAATAGTAGAGTTAGAACTTTTTGTTTTGGCAAAATACACTTATGTGCAAAATTTGGCCTCTTGCGGGGAGAATGTAGGATTATGGGAAAAGGGGGAGTTTTTGGCTCTTGATCAATTTTTCTCATGGAATACCTCTTTTTATGCCTAAACAAGTGTGTTTGAACTAGAGATAGGAAATTGAGTTTGATTTCGAAAACAAACCAAGTGGTGGCAAAGAATGATCCAAATATGCCAAATTTGAATAAAAAACAATTCTTGTTCTCAATTGCTTTGATGTTGCATTTCCTTTTAATTGCTTTTTGATGTGTTGGCATAAATCACCAAAAAGGGGGAGATTGAAAGGGAAATGTGCCCTTGGGCCATTTCTAGTATAGTTTTGGTGATTAAGTGCCCAACACGTATTGAGTGAGTAATCTTGTGCCAAATGATTGATGAAGTGCAAATCAACAAGAAGGTATGATTCTAGACTTAGTACATTGGTTTTTGTGTACTAATATATTTGTCTAAGTGCTGGAATCAGAGAAAAGAGAAGAAGAAAAGATCTTGGCTAGAACAGCCAAGACTCAGCGCAGTCTGGCACACCGGACTGTCCGGTGGTGCACCGGACAGTGTCCGGTGCGCTAGGCCAGCCTCTGGTGAACAGGCCACTCTCGGGAACTGACGACGGTGTACGGCTATAATTCACCGGACTGTCCGGTGGTGCATCGTACTGTCCGGTGAGCCGTCTGCGGCGAAGTCATCGCTCTCGAGAATCGTTCAACGGCATACGGCTAAAATTCACCGGACGATCCGGTGAGGCACCGGACTGTCCGGTGAGCCAACGGTCGACTGCGCCAATGGTCGGTCGCGCAATCCACGCGTGACGCGTGGCCGCGCCAACGATCGGTAGGGGGCACCGGACTGTCCGGTGTGCACCGGACAGTGTCCGGTGTGCACCAGACAGTGTCTGGTGCGCCAACGGCTTCATTTCTGCAACGGTCGACTGTTCTATTTTTGGAAGGCAATCTGCACCGGACTATGAACAATGCCTGTCTGGTGGTGCACCGGACTGTCCGGTGCGCCACCCGACAGAAGGCAAGAATTGCCTTCCCAGATTGCTTCCAACGGCTCCTAGCTGCCTTGGGGCTATAAAAAGGACCCATAGGCGCATGGAGGAGTCACCCAAGCATTCTCTGATCATCTCTAAGCACCAAGACTCCATTCTCACACATTTGATTCATTGTGATAGTGACTTGAGCTCTAGTTGAGTAGTGAACTCCCCGCATTGTGTTGTGAGCTCAAGTGGTGACTTGTGTGCGTGTTTGTGTTCGTGCTTTGAGTATTGTTTGTGTTGCTCTCCCCTCCCTTACTTTCGTGCTTCTTTGTGATCATCATTTGTAAGGGCGAGAGGCTCCAAGTCGTGGAGATTCCTCGCAAATGGGATTGAGTAAAAGAAAGGAAAACACCGTGGTATTCAAGTTGATCATTGGATCACTTGAAAGGGGTTGAGTGCAACCCTCGTCCATTGGGACGCCACAACGTGGAGTAGGCAAGTGTTACTTGGCCGAACCACGGGATAAATCATCATGTCTCTTGTGCTTGTTTTCATCGTGACTATTGTGTTTCACAAGAGCTCGGTCCTTAGCCACTTGTTTCTATTGAGCTAACACTTAACCAAGTTTTTGTGGCTATAAGTGTTTGATTTTTACAGGATCACCTATTCACCCCCCTCTAGGTGCTCTCAGTTGTTAGACTCAATATGAAGTGCCTAGCTCTGATACCAATTGAAAGTCGCCTAGAGGGGGGGATAGGCGAAACCTAAAAATTATAACTTTACACCCCACCTAGATCCCTTGAACAGTGGTTAGAACAAGATATACAATTTATCGGAGTATAAAAACTAAGTCCTTGCTTGTAAAGAGTATTGCTTACAAATAATGCGGAATTGATAAAACAAATACAACTAATAAGTCTATGAGAATAAAGCAAGAAGGCTTAGATAAGAAAAGCAATGTCACAAGTTCTTTCTTGCAAAGCGTTGCTTCACTAAATGAGAATTTAACTTGAAGCAACACCAAATAATGTAAGCAAAGAATAGTGCAAGAAAAACTTAGAAAGGGAAAGAACAAACAAATCACAAGCAATAAGCACACGAGACACGGGTGATTTGTTTTACCGAGGTTCGGCCCTTGAAGGCATAGTCCCCGTTGAGGAGTCCACTAAGGACGGGTCTCTTTCAACCCTTTCCCTCTCTCCACCGATCACACAAGACCGGCGAGCTCTTCCTCATCTCAAGGATCACTTAAGACCCCGCAAGGATCACCACACTCTTAGGTGTCTCTTGCTAGCTTTACAAGCCTCCAAAACTTTGGAGGAAGTTCAATGGGAGTCAAAACTCCACGCGCAAATGAACACAAAGATGTAGCACACACTATCTCTCAATGAATCTCACAAGGCACTAGTGCTAAACTCAAATGAGTAGCTCTCTCTTGCTTGCTTTCTCTTTTGTGGCACTTGTGTTGGTTGTAGTGGTCTGAATCTTGTGTATAGGATGGATCAATGAATAGAGGTGGTTGGGAGGGCTTGAATATGTCAACTAGATGACTTGGAATGTTGCTTGGGCTCCCACACCTTGAAGTGACCGGTTGGGGTGGTATTTATAGCCACCATCCAAAATGTAGCCATTGGAGAAGGCTGCTGGCGATGGGCGCACCGGACAGTCCGGTGTGCCACCGGACAGTGTCCAGTGCGCCACCGGACAGTGTCCGGTGCACCGCCACGTCATTCAGACGTTAGGGCTTGGAGCTGGTCGACCGTTGGAGGCTTTGTCCTCATGCGGCACCAGACAGTCCGGTGCCACACCGGACAGTCCAGTGCCCCTCTGACCTTCTGCTCTGACTTCTGCGGCGTGTACTGTTCTGTACTGTTCACTGTCAGAGTCGACCGTTGCGCGCAGAAAGTCGTTGCTCCGCTGGCACACCGGACAGTCCGGTGGCCCACCGGACAGTCCGGTGAATTATACTGGAGCTGCGCCTGAGAAACCCGAATCTGAAGAGTTTGAGGTCGATCCTTCCTGGCGCACCGGACACTGTCCGGTGGCACACCGGACAGTCCGGTGCGCCAGACCAGGGAGCACTTCGGTTTCCTATGCTCCTTTCTTTTTGAACCCCTTTTAATCTTTATATTGGTTTTGAGTTGAACCTTTGGCACCTGTAGAACATATACTCTAGAGCAAACTAGTTAGTCCAATTGTTTGTGTTGGGCAATTCAACCACCAAAATCATTTAGGAAAAGGTTAGACCCTATTTCCCTTTCACCTATCAACCTTGCATCCAGCATAATCGGAGTCTGAATATCCAATTAAGTCAAAGGTAGACCCCTTTGGATACCAGATTCCGAAGCAAGGCGTAGCAACTAGATATCTAAGAATCCACTTAACGGCCATAAGGTGACATTCCCTTGGGTCGGATTGAAATCTAGCACACATGCATACGCTAAGCATAATATCCGCTCTACTAGCACATAAATAAAGTAATGACCCTATCATAGACCGGTATGCCTTTTGATCAACGGACTTACCTCTTTTGTTGAGGTCGACATGACCGTCGGTTCCCATTGGTGTCTTCGCGGGCTTGGCATCCTTCATCCCAAACCGCTTGAGAAGATCTTGAGTGTACTTCGTTTGGGAGATGAACGTGCCATCCTTGAGTTGCTTCACTTGGAACACAAGGAAGTAGTTCAACTCGCCCATCATCGACATCTCAAACTTTTGTGTCATCACCCTGCCAAACTCCTCACAAGACTTTTGGTTAGTAGAACCAAATATTATGTCATCGACATAAATTTGGCACACAAAAAGATCACCATCACAAGTCTTAGTGAAAAGAGTAGGATCGGCTTTCCCAACCTTCAAAGCATTACAATTAAGAAATCTCTAAGGCATTCATACCATGCTCTTGGGGCTTGCTTAAGTCCATAGAGCACCTTAGAGAGCTTAAAACGTGGTTGGGATACCTGACATACTCAAAGCCAGGGGGTTGTTCCACGTATACCTCCTCCTTGATTGGTCCGTTGAGGAAAGCGCTCTTCACATCCATTTGAAACAACCTGAAAGAGTGGTGAGCGTCATAGGCTAATAAAATGCGAATAAACTCTAGCCTAGCCATAGGAGCAAAAGTCTCCTCGAAATCCAAACCTGTGACTTGGGCATAACCTTTTGCCACAAGTCGAGCCTTGTTTATTGTCACCACCCCGTGCTCGTCTTGCTTGTTGCGGAACACCCACTTGGTTCCCACAACATTTTTCTTAGGACGTGGCACCAGGCTCCAAACTTCGTTCCTCTTAAAGTTGTTGAGCTCTTCCTGCATGGCTAACACCCAGTCCGGATCCTGCAAGGCCTCTTCTACCCTGAAAGGCTCAATAGAAGAGACAAACGAGTAATGCTCACAAAAATTAGCTAGACGTGAGCGAGTTATTACTCCCTTGCTTATGTCACCCAGTATTTGATCGATGGGGTGATGTCGTTGGATCGTCGCTCAGACTTCAGTTGGAGGGGCCCGTGGTGCTTCTTCCTCCATAGCTGGTTCTTCTTGTGCTCCCCCTTAATCACGCGCCTCTTCTTGAGGAACCTGTTCATCATCTTGAGTTGGGGATGCACCATCGTTGAGGAAGAAGGTTGATCTTGCTCTTGTTGTTCCTGTGGTCGCACATCTCCAATCGCCATGGTACGTATTGCGGCCGTTGGAACATCATCTTCATCTACATCATCAAGATCAACTTGCTCTCTTGGAGAGCCATTAGTTTCATCAAATACAACATCGCTAGAGACTTCAACCAAACCCGATGATTTGTTGAAGACTCTATATGCCCTTGTATTTGAGTCATACCCTAGTAAAAACTCTTCTACTGCCTTGGGAGCAAATTTAGAATTTCTACCTTTCTTCACTAGAATGTAACATTTGCTCCCAAATACACGAAAGTATGAGACGTTGGGTTTGTTACCAGTAAGAAGTTCGTACGAGGTCTTCTTGAGGAGGCGATGTAGGTAGAGCCGGTTTATGGCGTGGCAAGTTGTGTTTACAGCTTCCGACCAAAAACGCTCGGGTGTCTTGAATTCTCCAAGCATCGTTCTCGTCATGTCGATAAGCGTCCTATTCTTCCTCTCTACCACACCATTTTGCTGTGGTGTGTAGGGAGCGGAAAACTCATGCTTGACGCCTTCTTCCTCAAGGTACTCCTCCACTTGCAGATTCTTGAACTCGGACCCGTTGTCGCTTCTTATCTTTTTCACCTTGAGCTCAAATTTGTTTTGAGCCAGCCTTAGAAAGCGCTTGAGGGTCCCTTGGGTTTATGATTTATCCTGCAAAAAGAACACCCAAGTGAAGCGGGAAAAGTCATCAACAATAACAACACCATACTTCCCCCGATGCTAAGGTAGGCAACGGGTCCGAAGAGGTCCATATGTAGTAGCTCCAGTGGTCTTGATGTTGTCATCACATTCTTGTTGTGATGAGTGCTCCCCACTTGTTTTCCTGCCTGACAAGCTGCACAAGGTCTATCTTTCTTGAAACAAACATTTGTTAGTCCTAACACATGTTCTCCCTTTAGAAGTTTATGAAGGTTCTTCATCCCAACATGTGCTAGACGGTGATGCCACAGCCAGCCCATGCTAGTCTTAGCTATTAAGCCTGCATCTAGATCGGCCTCCTCTTTCGAAAAATCAACTAAGTAGAGTTTGCCGTCTAATACACCCTTAAACGCTAATGAACCATCACTCCTTCTAAAGACAGAAACATCAACATTTGTAAACAAACAATTGTAACCCATGTGGCACAATTGACTTACAGACAGGAGATTATACCCTAATGACTCTACTAAGAATACATTTGAAATGGAGTGCTCACTTGTGATGGCTATCTTTCCCAAACCTTTAACTTTGCCTTGGTTCCCATCTCCAAAAATAATCGTATCCTGGGAATCCTTGTTCTTGACGTAGGAGGTGAACATCTTCTTCTCCCCGTCATATGGTTTGTGCATCCGCTGCCGATAATCCAGCTTGAGCCCCCGGATGCATAAACCTGCAAGGCAATTTACACTTGGGTTTTAGGTACCCAACTCTTGTTGGGTCCTACAAGGTTAGTCACAATAGCCTTTGGAACCCAAATACAAGTCTTGTCTCCCTTGCATTTGGATCCCAACTTTCTAGCAACTACTTTATCATTTTTACATAAGAGCGCGAATGAAGTATTGCAAGCATGGTAAATGGTAGAAGGTTCATTACATACTCTCATAGGCACATGATGCACAAAATGATTTCTCCTAGGCTTACTTCTACCATGCACAAAAGTAGAGCTTGAAGCAATCATATCATGTGAATCAAAAGCATCATGATCATAACTCCTATTATAATGAGCATTTCTAGAAAATTTTCTATCATTATAAATGAAAAGCATGATTCCTTTGAGTACTATTAGCCATAGGGGCCTTTCCTTTCTCCTTGTTGGGAATGAGAGCCCTTTGGCTTGTTAAGTTCTTGGCTTCCTTTGGAAAGCCAAGTCCATCCTTAATTGAGGGGTGTCTACCAACGATGTAGGCATCCCTAGCAAATTTTAACTTATCAAAATCAACCTTGCAAGTCTTAAGTTGAGCATTAAGACTTGCCACCTCATCATTTAATCTGGTAATAGACGCAAGATGTTTATCACAAGCATCAATATCAAAATCATTGCATCTATTGCAAATTACAACATGTTCTACACATGAACTAGATTTATTAGCAACCTCTAGCTTAGCATTTAAATCATCATTCAAAATATTTAAACTAGAGATTGATTCATGGCACACAGACAATTCAGAGGATAACATTTCATTTCTTTTAGTTTCTAAAGCAAGAGACTTTTGTACACTAACAAATTTGTCATGTTCTTCATATAAAATGTCCTCTTGCTTCTCTAGCAATCTATCTTTTTCATTTAGAGCATCAATTAACTCATTAATTTTATCTACTTTTGCTCTATCTAAACCCTTAAACAAATCAGTATAATCTACTTCATCATCACTAGAATCATCATCGCTTGAAATAGTATACTTAGGGGTTTCTCGAACACTTACCTTCTTTTCCTTGGCCATGAGGCAAGTGTGGCGTTCGTTGGAGAAAAGAAAAGACTTGTTGAAGGTCGAGGCTGCCAGTTCTTCATCATCGGAGTCGGATGAAGAGCAGTCTGAGTCCCATTCTTTGCCAAGGTGCGCCTCGCCCTTCGCCTTCTTGTAAACCTTCTTCTTCTCCCTCTTCCCATGCTTTTCTTGTTCCTGGTCATTTTCATTATTAGGGCATTGTGCTATAAAATGATCAGTCTTACCGCATTTGAAGCAGGAGCGCTTCCCCTTTGCTTTGTTCTTGTTGGGTTGCTTCTTGCGTCCTTTTAGAGCGGTCTTGAAGCGTTTAATGATTAGGGTCATCTCTTCTTCGTTTAGCCCGGCAGCTTCAACTTGTGCCACCTTGCTTGGTAGCGCCTCCGTGCTGCTTGTTGCTTTGAGGGCAACGGTTTGAGGCTCGTGGACGGGTAGTGGACCGTTTAGAGCATCGTCCACATATCGAGCCTCCTTCACCATCATGTGCCCGCTTACAAACTTCCCAAGTATCTCCTCGGGCGTCATCTTGGTGTACCTAGGATTCTCACGAATAAGGTTGATAAGATGGGGGTCAATTGCCGTAAATGACCTTAGCATTAGTCGGACGACGTCGTGGTCCGTCCATCTTGTGCTTCCATAGCTCCTAATTTTGTTGACCAGGGTCTTGAGCCTGTTGTATGTTTGAGTTGGCTCCTCTCCCCTAATCATCGTGAATCTTCCCAGTTCGCCTTCCACCAATTCCATTTTGGTGATCATGGTGGCGTCGTTTCCCTCATGTGATATCTTGAGGGTATCCCAAATTTGCTTGGCGTTGTCCAAGCTGCTCACCTTGTTGTATTCATCCCTGCATAGAGATGCTAGCAAAACAGTGGTAGCTTGTGCATTCTTATGAATTTGCTCATTAATAAACATAGGGTTATCGGTACTGTCGAAATGCATTCCATTTTCAACTATCTCCCAAATACTAGGATGGAGAGAAAATAAGTGACTACACATTTTGTGACTCCAAAAAGAGTAGTCCTCTCCATCAAAGTGTGGAGGTTTACCAAGAGGAATTGAAAGCAAATGAGTATTGGAATTGAAAGGAATGCGAGAATAATCAAATGAATAATTTTGATTAACCGTTTTCTTCTTTGAAGAGGAGTCGTCGTCGTCGTGTGGTGAAGAAGACGAGGCATCACTGTCGTAGTAGATGATCTTATTGATACGCCTCTTCTTCTTTCCATCTCTTTTCTTATGACTCGAGCCTGAGTCGGTTGGCTTGTCGTCTGTAGGCTCATTGAGGAAGGACTCCTTTTCCTTGTCGTTGACCACCATCCCCTTTCCCTTAGGACCCATCTTTTCGGGCGATTAGTCCGTTACGTGAAGAGAACGACTCTGATACCAATTGAGAGCACCTAGAGGGGGGTGAATAGGTGATCCTATAAAAATCAAAAACTAATAGCCACAAAACTTGATTATAAGTGTTAGTGCAGCTAAGCGGATTGAAGCGATCTCTTGCGAACACAATAATCACAGAGAGGAGTAACACAAGAGACACACGATTTTTATCCCGTGGTTCGGCCAAATGAAACTTGCCTACTTCCATGTTGTGGCATCCCAATAGACGAGGGTTGCACTCAACCCCTTTCAAGTGATCCAATGATCAACTTGACTACCACGACTTTCTTTCTTAGTCTTTTCCCCGTTTGCGAGGAATCTCCACAACTTGGAGCCCCTCTCCCTTACAATGATGATCACAAAAGAAGCATAGAAGTAAGGGAGGGGAGAGCAACACACACAAGACTCGAATCACAGCACAATCACGCACACAAGTCACAACTCGAGCTCAAAACACAACGCACGAAGTTCTCAACTCAAATGGAGCTCAAGTCACTATCTCAAAGAATCAAATGCGCGAAGTTGGAGTCTTGGAGTCTTAGAATGTTTCTTGTAAGCTTGGGTAACTCCTCCATGTGACTAGGGGTCCCTTTTATAGCCCCAAGGCAGCTAGGAGTCGTTGGAGACCAACAAGGAAGGTTATCCTTGCCTTCTGTCGGGTGGCGCACCGGACAGTCCGGTGCGCCACCGGACAGTCACTGTAGACGGTCCGGTGCCGATCTCCTTCCTATTCTGGCGCAGACGACCATTGCAGATTCGTGGCAGTTGGCGCACCGGACACTGTCCGGTGCACACCGGACACTGTCCGGTGCACACCGGACAGTCCAGTGCCCCCTGCCGACCGTTGGCGCGGGCCACGCGTCGCCCGTGGATTGCGCGGCCGACTGTTGCGCTGGCGACCATTGGCTCACCGGACAGTCCGGTGAATTATAGCCGTATGCCGCCGATTTTTCCCGAGAGTGGCCTGTTCACCGGAGGCTGGCCTGGCACACCGGACAGTCCGGTGTGCCAGGCCGAGCTGGACTTTGGCTGTACCAAGCCAAGTCTTTTGTATTTCTTTTCTTCTCTTCTTTTCTCTGTTTCTAGCACTTAGACAATATATGTTAGTACTCAAAACAATGTACTAAGTATAGAAACATACCTTGTTACATGATTTGCACTTCTTGCTTGTTTGGCACATAATCAACTCACTTAATATGTGTTGGACACTTAATCACCAAAACATTACAGAAATGGCCCAAAGGCACATTTCCCTTTCAATCTGTCTGGTGGCGCACCGGACAGTCCGGTGCCCCGTTGACAGCAGAAGTCAGCCAACACCTAGAAAGTGGTTGGAGGGCTATAAATACCCCCAACCACCTCATTCACTCCTATCCAAGCATTTCTTAGTTCTCATTCATTGCAAGAGCAAAGTCCAACACTCCAAGACACAATCAAAGCAATCAATCCACTCAAAGCCCCAAAATCAACTCTAGTGCATTAGGGCATGTGAGAGGATCACTTGTGTTCTTTTGTTGCTCTTGTCGCTTGGTTTGGCCTTTTTCTTTTTTCATTCTTATTCTCAAGTGCTTTGTAAGCTAGGCAAGAGACACCAAGTGTGTGGTAGTCCCTGCGGGGTCATAGTGTTCGTGAGATTAAGGAAGAAGGCTCACTTGGTCTAAGTGACCGTTTGAGAGAGGGAAAAGGTTAAAATAGACCCAGTCTTTGTGACCTCCTCAACGGGGACTAGGTTCTTTGGAACCAAACCTGGGTAAAATAAATCATCGTGTTCACTCGTCTTGATTCTTGTTTGATTTGTTTTCCCCTCTCTTCGAACTTGAATTTAATTCTAACGCTAATCCCGACCTTAGTGTGTGTTTAAGTTTATAAATTTCAGGTTTCGCATATTCACCCCCCTCTAGGCGACTTTTAGCGAGGCCGGAAAGTACTCGCTCCCATGGGCCTAAGACTCCGTATTAATGGGCTGGTGCATTGTATAATGTGATGGGAAGTGTTGCTAGACGGGTGAGGATTTAGGTAACGATCTTCCTCTAACATCCATATGCCGGACCGTCCGGTCGGATACGTGGACCGTCCATGATCATATGCGGATGGTCTGTCTGGGTGATTTAGGGTTTGTGTAACATGTGGTGGCTCGGACGCATATCTCGGTAGCTCATTAAAAATAGGATCGGCCATTGTTGGCCCGGACGGTCCACGCTCACATGCGGACGGTCCAGACATGTGTAGATCGGCTAATTTACTACCGATTTGTGGTTGCTCAGGGTACATGTCCATTGGCATCCCATAAAGGGGTTGTGACTGGTTGTGACAACCTGTAGCCGATGAATTACATGTATTTTCCCCTAATTCAACCTCGTGCGAAGGAAAATTTGCAACAATGGATTTATCAAACGCCTATACTATCCTTTTATAATCCTTTTTGTATTCCCCCTATGATAAGTTGCATTTGTTCTTATTGTTCATCTATGTAAGCTTTAAGAGATTGGAGCTCGTTGGTGTTACTTAAATTGGGGATATCTGGTGTGGGTTGGAGCGAAGCCGGATCAGTCGCCCATTGCCGAACGACCTTGTTGTTCCTATCCACCTTGAAGTTGGCCAAGAATTTCGCTTTCGCTTCTTGGATCAGCTGCTCCTTATGCTCCTCGAACTGGAGTTGTTCGTCAGTCGGCAAGGTCTCCCGAGTCAGCTCTATAATATTGCTGGGGGAGATGTCAGAGCTATCCCTTGAACCGACCATTGAGGGCCGATTTGATGAGTCTATATGTGTTCTCCCCAGCGGAGTCACCAAAAGTGTGTTGGTGCCTTTTTTGGGCGCCAATCACTACGTGAGAACCGGTGGCGGTGCTCTCTGCACAGGCGCGGACGGTCCACGTCCAGGGGACGGATGGTACGCGACCTGGAGCGGGGCATAGGTTTTCCTGCCTGACGGCCGGACGGTCCGCGCGTGCGCAGGGGCGGCGAGGGTCACCGACGGCGCCTGGATCTCGCTCTCGAGAGGAACCCTGTCGGGGAGGAGAGATCCTAGGTGTTGTCTAGGCTCGACAGGCCGACCTAGACTCCTCTAATCGACGTAGAGTCAAAGAGAAGTGGAGAATTTGGGGATTGGAAGACTAAACTAGAACTACTCCTAAATGTACAAGAAATAAATGTGAGATAAATTGATTATTGATTCTGTCGGCGTTTCGAGACCGGGGGGTCCCTAAGCCGACGAGTGAGTGTGCCGCGTGCCCCAGCCCAGATGGGTCGAGCGCGTGGGCGAGCGCGAAGGGGGGAAAGCGAGGTGGCCGGAGCCGAGTCGTGAGGGAGGTGGAGATCCCGCGGCCTTCGTGTTCGTCCCGCGCCCAGGTCGGGTGCGCTTGCAGTAGGGGGTTACAAGCGTCCACGCGGGTGAGGGAAGCGAGCGGCCCCAAGAGAGCGCCTGCCCCTGCCCTCGTTCCCGCGGGGCCAACCTTCTCTAAGAAGGCCCTGGTCCTTCCTTTTATAGGCGTAAGGAGAGGATCCAGGTGTACAATGGGGGTGCAGCAGAGTGCTACGTGTCTAGCGGGGGAGAGCTAGCGCCCTAGGTACATGCCAATGTGGCAGCCGGAGAGAACTTGGCACCCAGCTGGTGTGGTGTCGTGGCTATCGGAGGAGTAACGGAGCCTGGTGGAGGGACAGCTGTCGGAACAGTTGGGCTCTTGCTGACGTCCCCCTGCTTCCGTAAGGGAGCTGAGAGCCGCCGTCGTCATGGGTCTAGCGGGGCGCCATCATTGCCTATCTGGCAGAGCTAGCCAGATGGGACGTCGGTCTTGTTCTCTGCGGCCCAAGTCGGCTCGGGGTAGGGTGATGATGGCGCTTCCTGTTGACGTGGCGGACTTGTGCCCTAGGTCGGGCGACGTGGAGGCTCCTCCGAGTCCGAGGTCGAGTCTGTCTTCCATGGCCGAGGCCGAGCCCGAGCTCCTGGGTCGGGCGAGGCGGAGGTCGTTCGGCAGAGGCCAGGGCGGAGTCCGACCCCAGGGGTCGGGCGAAGCGGAGTTCGCCGTCTTCCGGGGCCTTAGCCCGAGTCCGAGCCCTGGGTCGGGCGGAGCGGAGTTCGCCGTCTTCTGGGGCCTTAGCCCGAGTCCGAGCCCTGGGTCGGGCGGAGCGGAGTTCACTGTCTTCCGGGGCCTTAGCCCGAATCCGAGCCCTGGGTCGGGCGGAGCGGAGTTCGCCGTCTTCCGGGGCCTTAGCCCGAGTCCGAGCCCTGGGTCGGGCGGAGCGGAGTTCGCCGTCTTTCGGGGCCTTAGCCCGAGTCCGAGCCCTGGGTCGGGCGGAGCGGAGTTCACCGTCTTCCGGGGCCTTAGCCCGAGTCCGAGCCCTGGGTCGGGCGGAGCTTCCTATGGCGCCTTTGGCAAGGCCCGGCTGCCTGTCAGTCTCACTCTGTCAAATGGCACCGCAGTCGGGACGGCGCAGGCGGCGCTGTCCTTTTGTCAGACCGGTCAGTGGAGCGGCGAAGTGACGGCGGTCACTTCGGCTCTGCCAGGGGGCGCGCGTCAGGATAAAGGTGCCAGGCTACCTTTACGTTAAATGCCCCTGTGACTTGGTCGGTCGGCGCGGCGATTTAGTCAGGGTTGCTTCTTAACGAAGGCAAGGCCTCGGGCGAGCCGGAGATGCGTCTGCCGTAAAAAAGGGGGCCTCGGGCGAGACGGAAACACCTCAGGGTCGGCTGCCCTTGCCCGAGGCTAGGCTCGGGCGAGGCGTGATCGAGTCGCTCGTATGGACTGATCCCTGACTTAATCGCACCCATCAGGCCTCTGCAGCTTTACGCTGATGGGGGTTACCAGCTGAGAATTAGGCGTCTTGAGGGTACCCCTAATTATGGTCCCCGACAGTAGCCCCCGAGCCTCGAAGGGAGTGTTAGCACTCGCTTGGAGGCTTTCGTCGCACTTTTTTGCAAGGGGACCAGCCTTTCTCGGTTGCATTTTGTTCCGGTGGGTGCGCGCGAGCGCACCCGCCGGGTGTAGCCCCCGAGGCCTCGGAGGAGTGGTTTCACTCCTTCGAGGTCTTAATGCCTTGCGTAATGCTTCAGCTGGTCTGGTGGTTCCCTCATGCGAACTGGCCGTAGCCCGGGTGCACTGTCGGGGCCCAAGTTCTCGGGCTGGTATGTTGATGCTGTCAACGGTTTGGCCGGAGCCAGGTTTGCGAGAGCAGCCCCCGAGCCTCCGCACAGGGCGAGAGGGCGATCAGGGATAGACTCGGCTTTTTTACATACGCCCCTACGTCGCCTTTCCGCAAGGAGGAGGGGGGAGAGCGCCATGTTACCCTCGATGGGCACCGAACATGGTGTCTCCGGTGAGCTGCAAGCGGGTAATCCGAGTGGACGTCCATGCCCCGTTCGTTGGGGGTCGGCTAGGGGCCCGGAGGCATGCCCAAAAGTACCTGCGGGTGATCTGCCGGACCCGGTCCCCTGGCGACGGGGTCCGAGGGCTCGATGCCTCCCTCCGATGGGATTCCGTTACAGGATCGTTCCTGCTGGTCTCGGAAATGTCCTAGGGTACCTCGGGAGCGCAGCCCGAGCCTCGGTTATGTATCGAATGTACCCCTGGTCATCCCTCGCTCGGTGTCTGAGGCGACTGTGAACCCTTCGGGGGGCCAGCCTTCGAACCCCTGATCAGTAATGGGCGCGGAGCCTGAGTAGCCTGAGGCGGCCGTGGAACCTTTCGGGAGGCCGACCTTCGAACCTCTGACCAGTAGTGGGTGTCGGGCCCACGCGATCTGAGGCGGCTGTTGAACCCTTCGGGGGGCCAGCCTTCGAACTCCTGATCAGTAAGGAGGCTCGGAGCCTAGTTCCTTCACGGGGAAGGATCCCTTTAGGGGTATCCCCTTTCCCGGTCCCTGTTGCAAGAGATAGAGAAAGAGGAAAAAGGAAAAAGGATACGAAATTGAACGACGCGGCGTACCTTTTTTGGCGCGGTTGTTTTGGCGAAGGCGAAGCGTCGCCAGCTGCTCCTGCCAGAAGCGCCGCCTGTCCAGCCGCGGAGTTAATGCGACGGGGCGAGTAGTTGGCGAGGCTGCCGTTGCGCGTGCGGGAGCCGCTCGAGGAACGGGTCACGGGCGCGTCGTCTTCACGCCGTGAGAGGGGGTTCTCTCGCTGCCTCTGGATGGGACGTGAGCTTGGCTGACGGCGTGACCGCTGCTCCCGTGTGCCTGCCACCGTCATTACTGCCGGCCCACTTTTGACCGCGTTTGACCGCTGCGTCAGGCTGGCGCTGCTGGGTCACGCGACCGGCTCGGCAAAGCCCGACCCTTCCTTGTTGACTAAACTTTGCGTGGGTGCGAGGTATATGAACAACTTGGAAACATCTTAAGGGTAGAAGCAACGTAGCTGTTGGATGTTCCAAGCGTTGCCGTAGACCTCGCCTTGACTGTTGGCCAGCTTGTACGTTCCGGGCTTCAGAACTTTGGCGATGACGAATGGCCCCTCCCAGGGGGGCGTGAGCTTGTGCCTCCCTCGGGTGTCTTGCCGCAGCCGAAGCACCAGGTCGCCCACCTAGAGGTCTCGGGGTCGGACCCCTCGGGCGTGGTAGCGTCGCAGGGACTGCTGATACCGCGCCGAGTGTAGTAAGGCCCTGTCCCGAGCCTCTTCCAGCTGGTCCAGCGAGTCTTCTCGGCTAGCTTGGTTGCTTTGATCGTCGTAGGCTCTCGTCCTCGGGGAGCCGTATTCCAGGTCTGTGGGCAAGATGGCCTCGGCCCCGTAGACCAGGAAGAACGGCGTGAAACCCGTGGCTCGGCTCGGCGTCGTCCTCAGGCTCCAGACCACCGAGGGGAGTTCCTTCATCCATCGCTTGCCAAACTTGTTGAGGTCGTTGTAAATCCGAGGCTTGAGCCCTTGTAGAATCATGCCATTGGCACGCTCTACTTGCCCATTCGACATGGGATGAGCTACGGCAGCCCAGTCCACCCGGATGTGGTGATCCTCGCAAAAATCCAAGAATTTTCTGCCGGTGAACTGGGTGCCGTTGTCGGTGATGATGGAGTTTGGGACCCCGAAGCGATGGATGATGTTGGTGAAGAACGCCACCGCCTGCTCGGACCTGATGCTGTTCAGGGGTCGGACCTCGATCCACTTGGAGAATTTGTCGACGGCGACCAGCAGGTGCGTGTAGCCCCCGGGCGCCTTCTGCAGAGGGCCGACGAGGTCCAGACCCCACACAGCGAAGGGCCAGGTGATGGGTATCGTCTGTAGAGCCTGAGCGGGCAGGTGGGTCTGCTTCGCATAGAATTGACACCCTTCGCAGGTGCGGACAATTCTAGTGGCGTCAGCCACCGCCGTCGACCAGTAGAAGCCTTGCCGGAAAGCGTTCCCGACGAGGGCTCGAGGCGCTGCATGATGGCCGCAAGCCCCTGAGTGTATCTCTTGCAGGAGTTCCTGACCTTCGGCGATGGAGATGCATCGCTGGAGGATGCCCGAGGGGCTGCGGTGGTAGAGCTCCTTCTCATCGCCCAGCAAGACGAACGACTTGACGCGTCGCGCTACCCGCCGTGCCTCGGCCTGGTCGAGGGGTAGCTCTCCTTGGCGGAGATATTGCAGGTACGGGGCCTGCCAATCTTGATCAGGCGTGACCCCGCTCCGCTCCTCCTCGATGCGCAGCGCCTCGCCCTCGGGAGCCGAGGGTTCCTCGGGCTGAACCGAGGACGGCTCGGGCTGGGCCGAGGTTACCTCGGACGGGGCCGAGGGCGCCTCGGGCTCGGGCGTGTCGCTGATCTTGACGGAGGGTTGGTGCAGATCCCGGGAGAAGACGTCCGGGGGAACCGTCGTTCGCCACGAGGCTATCTTTGCCAGCTCGTCCGCAGTCTCGTTGTAGCACCGGGCGATGTGGTTAAGCTCGAGCCCGTAGAACTTGTCTTCCAGGCGTCGAACCTCATCACAGTAGGCCTCCATCTTCGGGTCGCGGCAGTGGGAGTTCTTCATGACCTGGTCGATGACGAGCTGCGAGTCGCTGCGAGCGTCGAGGCGTCAGACCCCTAGCTCGATGGCGATTCGCAATCCGTTGATCAGAGCTTCGTACTCAGCCACATTGTTGGACGCCGGGAAATGGAGGCGCAGCACGTAGCGCAGGTGTTTCCCGAGGGGCGAGACGAAGAGCAGGCCCGCGCCGGCTCCCGTCTTCATCAGCGACCCGTCGAAAAACATGGTCCAGAGCTCCGGTTGGATCGGAGCCGTCGGCAACTGTGTGTCGACCCATTCGGCTACAAAGTCCGCCAGTACCTGGGACTTGATGGCCTTCCGAGGGGCGAACGAGATTGTCTCGCCCATGATTTCCACCGCCCACTTTGCGATCCGTCCCGAGGCCTCTCGGCACTGGATGATCTCCCCCAGGGGGAAGGATGACACCACAGTTACCGGATGAGACTCGAAGTAATGTCGCAACTTTCGCCTCGTCAGGATCACTGCATACAGCAGCTTCTGAACTTGTGGGTAGCGGATCTTGGTTTCGGACAGCACCTCGCTGACGAAGTAAACTGACCTCTGAATGGGCAATGCATGCCCCTCTTCTTGCCTTTCGACCACGATCGCGGCGCTAACCACCTGAGTGGTAGCGGCGACGTAGACCAAGAGGGCTTCTCCATCAGCTGGGGGTACCAAGACGGGCGCCTGGGTGAGGAGCGCCTTCAGGTTCCCGAGAGCTTCCTCGGCCTCGGGGGTCCAAGTGAAGCACTCGGCCTTCCTTAAGAGACGGTACAGAGGCAGGCCTCTTTCGCCAAGGCGCGAGATGAAACGGCTCAAGGCCGCGAGACATCCCATGACCCTCTGTACGCCTTTTAAGTCCTTGATGGGCCCCATGCTGGTGATGGCTGCGATCTTCTCCGGGTTGGCTTCGATGCCCCGCTCGGAGACGATGAATCCCAAGAGCATGCCTCGGGGCACCCCGAAGACACACTTCTCGGGATTGAGCTTGACGTCCTTTGCCTTGAGACACCGGAATGTCACTTCAAGGTCGGAGAGAAGGTCGGAGGCTTTCCTTGTCTTGACTACGATGTCATCGACGTAGGCCTCGACCGTGCGACCGATGTGTTCGCCGAACACATGGTTCATGCACCGCTGGTACGTTGCACCCGCGTTCCTCAAACCGAACGACATGGTGACATAGCAGTACATGCCGAAGGGCGTGATGAAAGAAGTCGCGAGCTGGTCGGACTCTTTCATCTTGATTTGATGATACCCTGAGTAGGCATCGAGAAAAGACAGGGTTTCGCACCCAGCAGTGGAATCCACGATTTGATCGATGCGAGGTAGAGGGTAGGGAACCTTCGGACATGCTTTGTTGAGACCAGTGTAGTCTACACACATCCGCCATTTCCCCCCTTTCTTCCTCACAAGCACAGGGTTGGCAAGCCATTCGGGATGGAATACCTCTTTGATGAACCCTGCTGCCATTAGCTTGTGGATCTCCTCGCCTATCACCCTGCGCCTTTCCTCGTCGAATCGGCGCAGAGGCTGCCTGACCGGTCGGGCTCCGGCCCGAATATCCAGCGAGTGCTCGGCGACATCCCTCGGTATGCCGGGCATGTCCGAGGGACTCCACGCAAAGACGTCGGCGTTTGCGCGGAGAAAGTCGACGAGCACTGCTTCCTATTTGGGGTCGAGCCCGGAACCGATTCGGATCTGCTTGGAGGTGTCGCCACTGGGGTCGAGAGGGACGGCCTTAACCGTCTCCGCTGGCTCGAAGTTGCCGGCGTGTCGCTTCACGTCCGGCACCTCTCGGGAGAGGTTTTCCAGGTCGGCGATGAGGGCCTCGGACTCGGCGAGGGCCTCGTCGTACTCCACGCACTCCACATCGCATTCGAACGCGTGTTTGTACGTGGGGCCGATGGTGATGACCCCGTTGGGGCCCGGCATCTTGAGCTTCAGGTAGGTGTAGTTGGGGATGGCCATGAACTTCGCGTAGCATGGCCTCCCCAATACTGCGTGGTAGGTTCCTCGGAACCCGACCACCTCGAACGTCAAAGTCTCCCTTCGGAAGTTGGAGGGTGTTCCGAAGCAGACAGGAAGGTCGAGCCGTCCGAGGGGCTGGACGCGCTTCCCAGGAATGATCCCGTGGAAGGGCGCAGCGCCTGCTCGGACGGAGGACAGATCGACGCGCAGGAGCCTGAGGGTCTCGGCGTAGATGGTATTGAGGCAGCTGCCCCCATCCATCAGGACCTTGGTGAGCCTAACGTCGCCGATGATGGGGTCAACGACGAGCGGGTACTTCCCCGGGCTCGGCACGTGGTCGGGGTGGTCATCTTGGTCGAAGGTGATGGGCTTGTCGGACCAGTCTAGGTAGACTGGCGCCGCCACCTTCACCGAGCAGACCTCCCGACGCTCTCGCTTACGATACCGAGCCGAGGCATTCGCCGCATGCCCTCCGCAGATCATGAAGCAGTCGCGGACCTCGGGGAACTCTCCTGCTTGGTGATCTTCCTTTTTGTCGTCGTCGCGGGCCCTGCCACCCTCTGCGGGTGGCCCGGCCTTGTGGAAGTGGCGCCGAAGCCTGACGCACTCCTCGAGGGTGTGCTTGATGGGCCCCTGATGGTAAGGGCACGTCTCCTTGAGCCTCTTGTCGAAGAGGTTAGCCCCTCCGGGGGGCTTCCGAGGGTTCTTGTACTCGGTGGCGGCGACAAGGTCCGTGTTGGCGGCGTCGCGTTTCGCTTGCGACTTCCTCCTGCCTTTCTTCTTGGCGCCGAGCGGAGTAGACACCTCGGGAGCATCCTCCGTCGGGCGGCCCTAGGGCTGCTTGTCCTTTCAGAAGATGGCCTCGACCGCCTCCTGGCCAGAGGCGAACTTGGTGGCGATGTCCATCAGCTCGCTCGCCCTGGTGGGGGTCTTGCGACCCAGCTTGCTCACCAGGTCACGGCAAGTGGTGCCGGCAAGGAACGCGCCGATGACATCTGAGTCGGTGATGTTGGGCAGCTCGGTGCGCTGCTTCGAGAATCGCCGTATGTAGTCCCGAAGAGACTCTCCCGGCTGTTGCCGGCAGCTTCAGAGGTCCCAGGAATTCCCGGGGCGCACGTACGTGCCCTGGAAGTTGCCGGCGAAAGCTTGGACCAAATCCTCCCAGTTGGAAATCTGCCCCGGAGGCAGGTGCTCCAACCAAGCGCGAGCAGTGTCGGAGAGGAACAGGGGGAGGTTGCGGATGATGAGGTTGTCGTCGTTCGTTCCACCCAGTTGACAGGCCAGACGGTAGTCCGCGAGCCACAATTCCGGTCTTGTTTCCCCCGAGTACTTTGTGATAGTAGTCGGGGTCGGAATCGGGCCGGAAACGGCGCCCGCCGAATGGCCCGGCTGAAGACCTGCGGACCGGGTGGTTCGGGCGAGGGACTCCGATCCTCCCCGCTGTCGTAGCATCCCCCACGCCTGGGGTGATAGCCTCGGCGCACCCTTTCGTCGAGGCGGGCCCGACGGTCGCGATGAGGGTGCTCGTCGCCGAGGTGGCCCGGGGCCGCAGGCGCGGTGTTGCGCGTGCGCCCGGTGTAGACCGAGGCTTCCCGCATGAGTCGGGAAGTCGCGGCACGAGGTTCCGAGGGGTACCCCTGCCTTCGGGAGGCAGAGCTCTCGGCCCGCTGGGCCGCAGCGCCTTCCAGTAGATGCTTGAGCTCTCCCTGGATTCGCCGACCCTCGGTGGTTGATGACTCCGGCATCACGCGGAGGAGCATCGCTGCGGCTGCCAGGTCCTGACCGGTCCCGCTAGATGCGGGTGGCGGCCTGTCCCTGGCATCGTTGGCGATGCGGTGCTGGAGACCCTGGGGCAGGTGACGTATTTCTCCGGCCGGGGGCTGGCCCGCCCATACCTGCCCGACGTCCCGGCGGATCGACTCGAGCGCTCCTGCCCCCTCGTCGAGCCCGGCCTGCGCCCCGCGGACTTGCTCGAGCTGTGGGTCGTGACCCCCCGCCGGAACGGGGACCACAGCTAGCTCCCGCGGGATGTCGGCGCGAGGCACTGGCCTAGGGAGATCACCATCCTCCGGCATGCCGAGACGGTTGCCTCCGGAGGGATCCCCTAGCTCGACGTGGAAACATTCGCGGCTCGGGCCGCAGTCCTTGTCGTCAAGGCTGCGGCTGTCGTCGGAACAGTCGGAGAGGCAGTAGCTGCATGCGGTCATGAAGTCCCGCACGGCACTAGGGTTGCCAGATCCAGAGAAATCCCAGCAGATGCTGGGGTCGTCATCTTCCTCGGACCCAGAGGGCCCGTAGGTCGAGACGCCCGTCAATCGGTCCCAAGGCGACCGCACACGAAACTCAAGAGAGGTTGCACTCGCCTCAACGTGAGCGCCCGCCAGAGCGAGGTCGCTAGGCGGGTTGAGGTCGAGTCGAAATGACGAAGGATGGGAATCAGTCGGTACCTTTTGGTCGACGAGGAGCGACGAAGTCACATCGGGGACTGATCGCGCCGTCGTCTTGGGTACGAGGGCGACGTCCTGCAGGCCCTCCGTGAGCGTGCTGGCGTCGTCCACTTGCTCGGGTTTGGCGTGTTGTGGGGGGACGGCGCTCGCCTTCGCCTCAAACGCGAGGGTGACGCCCGACGCGTCCTCCGTTGGGGCGCTGGGGATGTCGATTCGCTCGACAGCCGACGGAGCGCAGCCTCCCGCTCGGCCCTGGTTGCCCCGCCTCCTCCTCCGATGGCGAGGGAGAGGATGGGGCGAGCTCGAATGTTGTTCTTCCCCCACGCGGGGAAGACGTCGTCGATTCCGCCGCCGGCGGGCGGGCTGTCGGCCACCATTGTCGCCGTCGCGCGGCGGTGGAAGGAGTATCATGTCGTAGCTGCCCTCGAAAGACATGAACTCGAGGCTCCCGAAACGGAGCACCGTCCCGGGTTGGAGAGGTCGTTGGAGACTGCCCATCTGGAGCTTGACGGGAAACTGCTCGTCAACACGTAGCAGGCCCCTACCTGGCGCGCCAACTGTCGGCGTTTCGAGACCGGGGGGTCCCTAAGCCGACGAGTGAGTGTGCCGCGTGCCCCAGCCCAGATGGGTCGAGCGCGTGGGCGAGCGTGAAGGGGGGAAAGCGAGGTGGCCGGAGCCGAGTCGTGAGGGAGGTGGAGATCCCGCGGCCTTCGTGTTCGTCCCGCGCCCAGGTCGGGTGCGCTTGCAGTAGGGGGTTACAAGCGTCCACGCGGGTGAGGGAAGCGAGCGGCCCCAAGAGAGCGCCTGCCCCTGCCCTCGTTCCCGCGGGGCCAACCTTCTCTAAGAAGGCCCTGGTCCTTCCTTTTATAGGCGTAAGGAGAGGATCCAGGTGTACAATGGGGGTGCAGCAGAGTGCTACGTGTCTAGCGGGGGAGAGCTAGCGCCCTAGGTACATGCCAATGTGGCAGCCGGAGAGAACTTGGCACCCAGCTGGTGTGGTGTCGTGGCTGTCGGAGGAGTAACGGAGCCTGGTGGAGGGACAGCTGTCGGAACAGTTGGGCTCTTGCTGACGTCCCCCTGCTTCTGTAAGGGAGCTGAGAGCCACCGTCGTCATGGGTCTAGCGGGGCGCCATCATTGCCTATCTGGCAGAGCTAGCCAGATGGGACGTCGGTCTTGTTCTCTGCGGCCCAAGTCGGCTCGGGGTAGGGTGATGATGGCGCTTCCTGTTGACATGGCGGACTTGTGCCCTAGGTCGGGCGACGTGGAGGCTCCTCCGAGGCCGAGGTCGAGTCTGTCTTCCATGGCCGAGGCCGAGGCCGAGCTCCTGGGTCGGGCGAGGCGGAGGTCGTTCGGCAGAGGCCAGGGCGGAGTCCGACCCCAGGGGTCGGGCGAAGCAGAGTTCGCCGTCTTCCGGGGCCTTAGCCCGAGTCCGAGCCCTGGGTCGGGCGGAGCGGAGTTCGCCGTCTTCCGGGGCCTTAGCCCGAGTCCGAGCCCTGGGTCGGGCGGAGCGGAGTTCACCGTCTTCCGGGGCCTTAGCCCGAGTCCGAGCCCTGGGTCGGGCGGAGCGGAGTTCGCCGTCTTCCGGGGCCTTAGCCTGAGTCCGAGCCCTGGGTCGGGCGGAGCGGAGTTCGCTGTCTTCCGGGGCCTTAGCCCGAGTCCGAGCCCTGGGTCGGGCGGAGCGGAGTTCGCCGTCTTCCGGGGCCTTAGCCCGAGTCCGAGCCCTGGGTCGGGCGGAGCTTCCTATGGCGCCTTTGGCAAGGCCTGGCTGCCTGTCAGTCTCACTCTGTCAAGTGGCACCGCAGTCGGGACGGCGCAGGCGGCGCTGTCCTTTTGTCAGACCGGTCAGTGGAGCGGCGAAGTGACGGCGGTCACTTCGGCTCTGCCAGGGGGCGCGTGTCAGGATAAAGGTGCCAGGCTACCTTTGCGTTAAATGCCCCTGTGACTTGGTCGGTCGGCGCGGCGATTTAGTCAGGGTTGCTTCTTAACGAAGGCAAGGCCTCGGGCGAGCCGGAGATGCGTCTGCCGTAAAAAAGGGGGCCTCGGGCGAGACGGAAACACCTCAGGGTCGGCTGCCCTTGCCCGAGGCTAGGCTCGGGCGAGGCGTGATCGAGTCGCTCGTATGGACTGATCCCTGACTTAATCGCACCCATCAGGCCTCTGCAGCTTTACGTTGATGGGGGTTACCAGCTGAGAATTAGGCGTCTTGAGGGTACCCCTAATTATGGTCCCCGACATTGATGATTAAAAATCGGTCGTATTCCTCTGTATTTATAGAGGAGGGGGCTAGACCCGTTACAAACAAACTCCTCGAGCTAATTCCGTGAATCTAGCCAACAAACATAGCAAGAAACTCGGAACCCTAATCGGTTATGCGCGCGTGGACCGTCCGGACCACATGCACGGACCGTCTGGACCGCGGATTGTCCGGCCCCAGGGTCGGACCGTCCGGTGGCTCATTTTGGTGCTCAACACAAGCTATCCTTTAAATTATCCCTACCTCGAAAACAGAATGCACGTCGTGAGCCCCACTCCGGTAAGACCTCGAACTTGTTCATTTCCTTTTGGCAGGGATCGAAAACTCTGCGACGCCAGATTAGTCGTGAATTCTGGAGTTATAAAGCCGATCCGCGAAGGGTTCGCGGTTGCTCCAGCGAAAGCAAAGGAGGGGCAACCAGTGATGGGCACACTAGCGGCCAGGACCCTAACACACGAGCGTTAAAGGCGTCATCAGCTTGCGTTCAAGTCTTCGAGTCTTAGGAATGTTTGGCTCATGATTTATCATGGAGATAGACAACGAGCCATCAGCTCCGGTCGAATGGAGCCAATAACTATGTGAGTCGATGCCTAGGAATATAAGGACAGTCACCAACTGACCCCTCGTTTGGATCCTGTGAAAAGAACCAGGGCATCACTCGAATCACCCAGTTGTAGCTCACCGAGCGCTCGCTAGCCCATAGAGGAAAGTGTGGTACAACTCACTGAAAGGGAAATGTGCAACTTAGCCATTTATACCTATTTTAATGATTAAATATCCAACGCAACATTGTGGACTAACTTAATAGCTTAGTGTATGAGCACAGGTTCACTTCTATGCAAGTTGGAGAATCCAAGTCCATTTGAGCTAAAACTATGGCAAAATGTGCAACTTACGATAAAATGGTAAAACTGCAAGGATAGAACATTTAGATAAGTTGCATATGTCTATTTCAATGTTTCTAGCACTTGTATTTGGTCTCAGACTCATTTTGTAGCAAACGATATTTTTGGACTTGGTTTGGGAAAAAACAGTATCAAACAATGTTATCAAACGGTGTTAAAGTGTCAGGTCCCCTATTTTACAAGACAACCTCAATGCATATCACGCACGGTCGACTGCATGAGCTCCTGTCGCGTGTCAGAAGCATTCAATGTGACATATTTTTGCCTAATGCATGCCCGGGTTAGAACCGTAGCCTTTTTGCGTGCCCACCCAAACACTATTAGTGTGATTCGTTTCTGGGCTCGTGGGCGCCCGGCTCGCAGCGGCCTGGATGGCTAGCGAAGCTCCGTCCTCGCTTCTCTGCGCATGCAGGCGGAAAGACACATTTTCACTTGTGTTGCATCTGAGCGTGCAGGCTGGACTCGTATGCGTGCAGTCAACCATTCACGTGCACCGCACGGTCAACTGGACGCGGTGGGTTTGGGTGCATTCGATGGAGCAACCAATCACGTAGTATAGCACGAGTCATTTGCATACTGTCTTTGCTTATCTCCTTTAGGGTTGATTTGGTGACAAGGGGATCACGAGAGATCTGAGGGGATTGAGGGGGAAATAAACTAATTTCGCTCTCAATCCCCTCCGATCCTCTCGTGATCCCTAGTCACCTAATCAGCCCGGGTCATTCTAACGCAAGCATCCTATTTCTATATGAAAACTAGCAGAACTGAACTTGGCTCTTGAGGGTTTGTTGGATTGTAGGTAGATTGAAGAGGATTGAACACGATTAAATTCCTTTATATTCAAAATTAAATAAAAAAGTATTTAATTTTCCCTGAATCCCTACAATCGAACAAGGTCTGATACAGCGCAGCAGAAGGTAGACGGGCTCGTTCGTGTCTTCTTATTTGGGCCGCGGATTCCTGGGCCTTTGGACGCACAGGTCCCTTTTTTCAAAGAGAGCACTGTTTTGCTGGGCCCTGACCCATTTCCTGCAGCTCGCATGTCCACGTTTTCCTTTCACGGTTTTACCTTTTCGTGAGCCACACTCGTCCCAATCATGTTCCTCTGGGTCGTGGTTCATGTACTCGTGTCCTAGAAATTCGGAGCATGCGCACAGGCAGCATCGCCTGCTTCTTCTTCTTGTTCGAAGAACCAGCAGGTGGCCAAAGACCAGCTAGCATAAGCAACTAGCAGGCGTAGCCCGTGCAGTGCACGCCAAAATCTGCGACTTGTTGTTCGAAGAACCAGCAGGTGGCCATTGACTTGTGGCGTTGGACTTTTTGCCTTTTTCTTGCTCGTGCGTGCAAATGCCCATCGTCCGCGCCGCGCCATCATGGTTCGGTTGGCGACGCCACGTGTTGCACGGCCACAAGTCAAAAAGGAAGACTAGGTAGCGGCGACCCATCTACCACTGATCCTAACGCCGCGTTCGTCGTCGGCGACGGCGAAACAGAGTCCTGCTCTGGCTTCGTCCCTGAGAAACGGGGTTCGTTACGATTTGTTCTGCGATCTTGTTACTGCAGTGCAGCGTGACGGATCACCGAAGAGGCGAAGACACGCATGGAACTCGTCACCAAAGTCCAACCTCTCATGCATCAATCATGCATGCATGTATGCGCAAGAAGAATATATGACTAAAATATATACAAGAAGATTGAGGCAGGTAGCTAGGCCTATCTCTTTTCTCTTGAGAACCAGAGAGGAGGCTCAAAGGGAAGCAAAAGAAAGAAATAGTGTATGGTCGGAGAAGTAAACTGAACCAAAGAACCCTGGCTACCCTACAGCTAGAGACAAGGTTTCACCCTTGCGTGAAACCCGCAGCAGCGTCGTACTCGTCTCGTACGTGCAGGTGTTCAGTCAGTGGCCCGCGCCTCCCCCGCTCGGCCCCTGCGGGAGCATCTCCATCAGCTTGGACACCATCGCCTCGTACGCCGACCCCGCGGCGGCCGGGCTCGGCGGCACGGGCCTCGCGGCGTCGGCGCACCGCGCCGCCAGGCACAGCGCCACGACGGCGGCGAGAAGGACGGCGGCGGCGGCGGCGAGCGTTGCACGGTGGCCCATGGCTAGCTCTTGATCTCTGCTACTACTGCCTGTGCTCTGCCTCAGCTCCGCTGTACGTGTCTCGGCAGGCTTCTTGGCGACGGACAAAGCGTGCAGTGTGCTGCTGCTCTGGTCTTGACACGCCGGGAGAGGCTGCCGCGCGTTTATATAGGGGCCGCTAGGGCGTGCCACTCTGGTACGTCGTAGACAGTACGTGGTATATGCCGGGTCGCCGGCCGGGCCGTGCTTTCTTTTTTTCTTTTTCCTCCCGCGCCAGGTCTCTGCTTTGCAGCCAACTAGGTTGAAAATTTCGTGCAGGAATGCTGACCCGTTTTAAGTGCTGCTGCTGCTGGCTGCTGCTTGCCTTTGCCGGTTCGCCCTCGGGGATCAAGAACCGGTCAAGAATTCAACTCCGCGACCACCACGATGTGAACTGTTTTTTTTTTCTTCTTCCTATCCGGCTTTGGACCCCTGGGCTCTGCTGCGTTGGACGGCCAGGGAAACGGTCAAGGATTTGCCACGCTCGGTGACACGGAGGCCGCCCGGCCCGAATTTTCGGTGATCCTCTCACGGGCGGCATGGGGTTTTCAGGTGCAGCGGCCAGGCCAGCAGGTTGTTGTGCCAGTGCCGGTGCCGGTGCACCGCCGCCTGATGTGGAACCCGGAGAGCAGCGGAAACAGTTGGGGTTTGGGACCCCCAAAGTGCCAAAGTCCACGCACGCGTGTCCTCGTCAGGAGCCAGCGCCCGGGTTTCCGACGCGTCCAAGGCAGAGGCAGCAACGGGGTTGGTAGCGCTGGAAAGTCAAGGCGGTTGAATTCACAGGCATCCCAGCGTCGGATGAGTTGACACGCCAGCGTTGAGCTTACCGACCATACCACTGATCTTTTTTTGGTAATATGCTAATTTTCTACCAATTCAGCATTAGTGTTTTTGGCAATGCAGGAGATTACCGCAACAGGGTACTAGTATCATATTGCACGATATTACGCAAGCGAAACGTCATCTTGTGCGAAGGCCTAGTTTGACGACGGAGTTGCAGCATTTTTTTAAAGGTGGCAAGCATGGCACTACGACGAGACTTGGAGGGCAAGGTTGTGTACGAGCAAGGACGACGACGCAAGAATACAAACACATGCACCGGGGACGCTCCGTTCAAAGTCCGCATGATGCAGCGTTCAAAGTCCACGTGCTGCGCGTTTCTCCTCTTGGCATGGTAGGAGCTCTGAATTCGGGCGTGCTGATCAAGGACTAAGACCAACTCCAGCAGACTCCCTCTCCGTATCCCTAAAACGCGCGGCCAACAGGTTCTCTCTCCTCTCCGTATCCGTTTCCAGCAGACTCCGTATTTACACTCCGCATGCAGTCTATGACACCTGGGGCCCACGAGCAGCCGCGCGCGCGTGCAGAGAGCTGCGGAGAGGAGAGAGAAAGCGTGGAAAAGGGGAGTGCGGGTACAGCCCGTGCGTTTTACGGAGAGGGATGCGGAGACTGCTGGACTGATGAATAGTGTGCTTCGCTACGCAAAATAGGGATACGGAGCCACATGCGGAGTGTTGCTGGAGTTGGTCTTATAGCGACCGCACACTCAAGATGGCAGTAGCAGCAGCAGCAAGCTTCGTACTTGCTGACCAACCAACCGAAGGTCATGAGACTGAACCGTCAGCAATGCCGAAACCATCGAGCACTGACTTGGACGGTTGGACCCGTCGACAGGCATTGCGAGGAAAAGGGATATTTGATCCACCTGACTCCCAAGTCAGTCACAAAACACATGTTATGTTATGACACGAAAAAAAAGAGGGCAAAAACCACGACGTGGGAACTTCGAACTTTGACTATATATATAGTATGCAAAAAAAGGCTCTAGCGAGAGTAGTGATTTACAACAATTTTATGGATAGCTGTACAAATGTCACTCGAGGGGGGGAAAATGCCGAGAAATTAGCCGATTCCATACTCTTTAACAAACAGTCAATGCGCACTTGTTGTTTCAACTTTCGAAACGCGCAATGGAGCAATCTGCAGCTGCACTATATTTTCTTGGAAATGAGATTCCGTCAGGCCTGCTGAATCGACAAGGAATGAACCTAATATTCCTTGGCTTTCCTCCGCAGCTCGTTTAGCTCGCTCTCAATCTCTAGGTCGGGGAAAGGGCGCCCAGCACCTGAGTTGCTGACTGCTGTTCTGCCTGGAGGAAGCTCTCCTTTCTGTAGGTGTCAGGCAAATAAATTCATTTTGTATTGAATAGATGAGCAATCAATTCATTTGTAAGGCAGTACATATGCTTATCATTCTTCAACTGCCTTTGCTCTGATAAAGAAATAAAGATAATGGGTGTAATGTCAGCAGGCTAACATGGACTTTGTCCACTGAATATCTGTACTAGTCCATAGGCTGTCTCCGGTGGATCATGTAAAATAGGAGACGTGAAATTGTAGATAACACAGAGTAACGTTTGAAATAGTGGATGAGATAGGGGAGCAGCTCGAGACGGCCTTACATACTAGGTGTTTGGTTCTAGGGACTAAAGTTTAGCCCGTGTCACATCGCATGTTTGAATAATTATTACGAGTATTAAATATAATCTAATTATAAAAATAATTACTTAGCTAAATATTAAACGGTGAGACAATTTTTAAGCCTAATTAATCCATGATTAGCAAATATTTAATGTAGCATTAAATGATTAGATCATGGACTAGTTAGACTTAAATTTAGCCCCGTCCAACCAAACACCCAATTAAGCATTAGGTTATGACCCAGTATAACATGAAGAACTCAAAAGGAATAAATTCTAAAGGTGAACTCCACCTCATGGGGATTGACCAAAACAGCAAAAGTAACTCTGAATCAATGGGGGACTATAGAAGATGGATAGAGTAAAATATTCTGGAAGGACAAAAAATTTGCTGGCTGTCTACAGATTGTAATCCATACTCTATACATTTAATCAATGTCTTTTTTTAGAACAAAAATATATCCAGTAAATGTGCACCAAAATAACATCATGTTGTTCTATTTCGTGAACAAGCAGATATCGCATTAGCTTCAATTGTTAACTGTTACTGAAATAAATCATCAGATGAAAGGTCAGCAGCTAGAATGAACATTTACTGAAATAAATAGACAGCAGGTATCTCATTAGCTTCAATCGTTAGAATTCTAATTTGATAACCCAGATAAGAATACATACCAAAGAGCTTCCAGACAATTCCTTTTTCAGTCGTGAAAGATCATCATCAACAGATGAAGTCTCAAGCAGTGCAAACTGTTCACCAATAAATAGAGACAGTCATGTGATATTAGCACAAGGCAAGTATTTATATTGGTTTGTAATTGTTTATTTTTACCTTTCCTTCTAAATCATCAGTTGCTAACTGGCCGAGTGCCTCTGCTTGGGATTCCATCGCCATAACTAAGCATTAAATGTGTAATTATTGCATTATTTGTTTGAAAACAACATTCTGACATTCTACCATGGAATAAAGAATGTTGCTGATAAACACATGAAGCAAGCAAAGATACAGTAAGACACCATTCCTGGCAAAAAGAAGACATATGGTATGTGCAAGTCACAGCAGAATAGCAGATACATTGCCGTTAAAATGAAGTTTTTGAGTATGCTGTTATGCTTTGCCAAGATCATACTCAACTAACTCAAATGCATAGCCAGAGATCCAATAGACGACTTGAGGATGGGCATAGTGAAATATCCCACGATCAACCGATATCATGATACTAAAATAGAAAATCCTGTTCTAAAGGCTTGGACAAGAGGCCAAAAAAAATGATAGACCCAGTGTTGGAGGCTCCCACATGAGTAGGGACTGAGGAAGAAAAAAAACCGAGGCAAGCCTTACCCCTGCATTTTTGCAGGGAGGCAGCGTCAAACCAGAACCTTTGGCTCAGTGAAAAGACTTCTCACCACTGCGCTTATCCTTCAAGAGTCCAAAAGAAGAACATTTGTAGAATTACACATCTATGCAAGGAGCCATCTTAGTGCATCTTGGTAATGTAGAGTTTCAAGCTATGTTTGACATCAAGTATTAGACTATTAGAGCATCTCTGCCCTAAACCAAAACCAATGGCAGAAGACCAGGCATGCAAAAAAAGTAATATCATCATATATATAAAACATAAGTGACAATAATAGTCAGAAGAAAAGAGATTAAATCAAGGAAGTACCTTTTTCCTCCATTTTCTCAAATGCAGAAAGGGCACTACTTGTATTCACATTGCCCAACATTTCACTCACTTTTGTAGCAGTCCTGAAGTGAAACAAAATCCACATTTGTCAGTGTATCCACAATACAAAGAACATATGGAAACAATAATCAAGAAAAAAATAAATGCATACTTTGCTGATTGAGCACGAGCTTTTAGGGTATCCTTTTTCTGCTTGGCCTCTGCTATCTTGCTCTCAAGAAGCTACAGAATGACATATTCCAGTGTTTAGTAATTAAACAATATTGAATGAGCACTTTTCACCTGGTGCACTACATAAACACAGAGAATTATACCAACAAATATAGTAAGGGTAGCAAAAAGAGTAAAGGCCATTCTAGCAGTTCAAAATAGTAACTCACCCGGGTATTTGAAATCAGATTTTCAACTACACCCTTCTGCTGATCAAGCTGGGATCTTAAGGAGCTTGCATTGTCCTAAACAAACCACACAAATAGTAAGTCTATATTAGGACTTCGATATGTTGATTCAACATGTCACATAGATATGTAACATACATTCTATTCCAATCAATGCGATAAGGGATCCTAAAACAAGCACATTGTACTACACATCCTCAATGACACATACAGCATATGATTTACGCCGCTTAAGGGCTTCACGAGCAAGATCCTCGTCGCCCTTTTGAAGAGCAAGTTGAGCCCTCCGATACCTACACTTTTGACAAAAAAATAATATTCATTTACTGCAAGCAAATATATGCTGAAGTTCGATTCGCTGCCGTAAACCATAGCCATACCAATCAGCAGAAGCTTGTTCTGCAGCTTTGTATTTATTCTCAAGCCGCTTTTGAGATGCCAAGACCTACCAAAACAAGAATCCATAAAATAGCATCAAAGTTTCGTTTCACAAGCATAAGAGATGAAACAAAATAGTAGAAGCATATGATGTAAGAAGCAGCAAACAAACTACTAGCATGTAGCATCAACTTTAATTATTTATGCAATAACTCTGATGATAGAAGAAAATGTGTTAAAACTTGGAAAAGACAACATTATGGCACTATTGGAAAGAAATAAAATGCACTATCAATTATACTGAATGCAATCACAACAAACCTGTGCAGTGGCCTGCCGCATCTTTGTCAAGTCATCGTTCATCTCCAGAACTGCCTGGTCTAGAATCTTCTCAGGGTCTTCAAACGAACTTAGAACTGCATTTGCGTAGGACTAGACAAACCGACGGGCCGAAAACTTTAAATTACATATGAAAAACTGCTTACTGCAAATAACATAATGAAGGGTAAAAAATACCACTCACCCTGACAACCCTTGTTAGCCTATCAAAGAGGTTACTTCGTATGCTATTGCACTTAAATCTGTTGACATTTGACTGCCGTACTTGCACAACTTTAAGTGACACTGTAGAGTGCAAGGGTAAACTAGCAGTCACTAACACAGATTTATAAACCATGTCGATACCATTACATTCTGCACTTTGTAAAGCTCTAGACCGAAACATAATAGTTTTGTTCAATAGTATGAGCTTGTGCACTACAAACGCAGGCCAACATGAGCAAAATCAAACATAAACATTCTGTAGAAGCATAGTCATCATGTATGCAACTCAGCTTAGTGTGACAACATAAAATCAAAGCAAGAGCAATGGTTTCATTAGAAATGTATTGCAAACGATAAAAATGTTCCGGTTCCGGAGAGAAAAAAAAGGATCCTATGCTGGCGTTGACAACCATGAAGTGCAGTGAGAACCAGCGTTCTCCAATACCCTCAGCTAAGCAAATGATGCTTCCACTTTACAGGGTAAATCTCAAAAACACAGGTTCACTTATTACAAGTCGCAAGGGACTAATTTAGTTAGTCAGAAATCTATTAACTTATATACAAAAACATAAAAAATATGGTACAACAACAAATTCGACCAAGTTTAGGGTCATATTTGCCCATGATGGTAAACAGGTGGCATTACAAACTAAGGCACTGTTTGTTTCCCTCCTAGATTAAGTAAGTTAGATTATGGTGGAAGGGTAGGATGGTAAATATGACTTCGAGATTACAAATAAGGTGAAATAAGCTACCCAATGTTAGCTTATTTCAGTTTATCTGTAGTCCCAAAGTGATATTTTACCCTACTATCCTTCCAACATAATCCAACTTATATAATCTAGGGGAAAAACAAACACACCCTAATATTGCACATAATAGTTCATCATAACAGCATATTAGTAAAATCATGTGTGACAACTAAGGCACCGACCCCCACAGCCCAACTGTTGCCAATGTTGATCCTGGTTCAACGATCGCAGCAGCAGCAGCACTGAGCATCCCAGACAACAAATGTTCCGCTAGATTAGCATGCGGTAAGGAGGTCCTGAGGGGGTTAAGCGCCCAGACAGATTCTCCACACAAAAGCCTCAAGTACCATGTACCAATCTCAACACAAGACAGAAAGGATACGAAGAAGTGAGTGGGACACGAAATCGAAGCACGCACCGCTGCCTCGAAGGAAGGAGGTCCTAAGCGGGGTTCGGCGGAAGCTGGCGGCGGCGGGCGGCGGCGCGAGCCTCAGGCTCGTCGGCGGAGCCCTAATCTCCATTGATTCGGGCGGGGTCTAGCGGAGAGCGAAACGAGAATGATTTTTTTTTTCCTGTCCCTCTTTTTTTTTCCCTTCTTGGTGCCTCGCTCTATCTCTCGAGAGTCGAGAGGGCGAGTTCGTGTGGAGAAGAGAAGAGAAGCGATGGGAATGGAAAGCGATCTCGAGTCGGATTCCCATTGCGCGTCTCTTGGGCCGTAGCGACGGAACAGCGGAAACTCAGGCCCAAATACTGGTTTTGTCTTCTAGAGGGAAGCCTAATAAATGTATAAATGTTTTTTTTTTGTTATTATAGGTAAACTTAGAAGACTAGTTTTTTTTTGTGTGTGTTAGGGAAACTGAAGCTGCGGCCCAACTGGTTCCCAATTCCTGTTCCGCAGATTTCAGTTTTTCTGCCACAATTTCGTATTTTAAATTATTTCAAAAGGCACAAACGGAATTATCCCTTTCCAAGGACTGGTTTACCTCGGTAAATTACTCCTACATAGGTGTCGTTTGGTTCGCAAAATGTAACGTAAATGATAATGATAATGATTCACACCGTAGAACCCGCGGTAACAAATTTGAATAAAGCGATATCCATTTGTAGTATGGTATCGATTACGATTGAACTTAAACAAACATGATTTAACGTTATCGTTTATCAATTACGTTACGAATATGTGAATCAAACGCCACCATAGTGGTAGACTGGTGGATGGGAGGCCCCTGCCGACTGATGAATGAATGGTGATGGTGAGTATTGAGCAAGGATTGCAAAACCACCGAAAACCGGTTGTAAACCGCTCGGTTTACCGAAACTGTCAGGGGCGGTAACGCTTTACCAACGTTTTTTTTTTGAATTCAGTCTAAATTTAAAATTTTTGAAATTTTTATAAAAACTATATGTCTTACTGAGTAATTTGGTATATAAAATATTTAAATTTAAATCAGTTTAGCCAACAAAAAATAGAAAAATGTTTGGAATTATTAACTCGTTAACAAAAAAAATATAAACATCCTTGTCCTTTGGGTCCTCCCCAGCTCCCCTCACTTTCCCCGTTCACTTACCTGAGAGCGCACAGACCCGTCATCGTCGCACATGCAAAAACTGCCGCCTCCGCGCCTTTTACCTGCGGCTAAGCGCGGTAAACCACCCGCCAGGAGCGGTTTACCGCCCACTTCATCGCTGCCCCCCGTCGTCGTCGCAAATCCCCTCGCTGACGGTTTCCATCGCAAAACCGGCGGTAATCCGCCCACGGGGAGAGGTAAATCATGTTTTACCACCGGTAAACCGGTTATGGTACCAAGATTTAGCTCTGTTATAGATATTTAGTGCCTATATTTGGATTTTTAATGTTTAGGTTTTCAGATTTCATTCATGTTTGTGTTAATAACTTAATACATAGTTATTGTTAGATTCCGTTCATGGATTTTTAATATTTAGTGCCTAACTCCGTTTTAGTTATAGTATATGTAACTCATAATATTATTCACTACTACTGTAAATATGATTTGGTATTGTTATTGTAGATGTGATGGCTTATGGTTTATGTATTAGTTATGGTTTCAAGTTATATGATATTTTTGCCACATTTGTAGGAGACATGTCGGATGAAGATAGAGATAGAGAAAGAGAAAGAGATAGAGTCTGGTTGCACGGAGAGAAGGTTGGCGCATGTTTCAAATGCAAGTATTGTAGAGAAACAAAGAGCGGAGGGCGTGATACCCAATTGAAGGAGCATCTCGTGCATAGAGGGAAGAATGTCAAGAAATGTTCCTCTGTTCCTCCAGACATAAAGATATACTTCCAACTTGACATAAATAAGACAAAGGAAAAGAAGAGTTCTAGGTTCAGGCAACAGCTGAGGGTAGATGATGTCGTCATATTTAGAAGAGAACTAAAAGCCATCATATTTTAGTACTCTCTCCATTCTTTTTATTTATCACATTTTAGTTCAAAATGAACTAGCGGTCGACAAATATTCGAGAACGGAGTTAGTATCATGTATAGATGCCCATCCAAGTCAAACGGACCGGCCCAAGCATGACACTGTGCATAGGGCCATGGGCCGGCACGACCCGTTAGCTAATCGGGCCTAGGCCAGCCTGGCACGACAGACGAGTCGTGCTTGGGTCGTCATCGGAGCACGACGTGTCGGCCTGGCCCGGCACATTTAACCGTCTGGCACACGAGGCTTGCTAGGGTTTGATAACCCCTGCCCCGTCCATGCCCCTTCCTAGTCCCCAGCCCCCAAACTAGCTCCTCGCCTCTCGATCAACGCCTCTGTCTCCTCGCCTCGCCTCCTCGGCTTCGCTTGGCTCCTCGCCCTCGCCCTCGCCCACGCTTCCTAGGCCACGCTGCCTCACCTCTGAGATCTAGTCGCCGGTGGACTGGATCTGCGTCGCCGCCTCGACGCTTCTTCCTCTCCTCGGCCACACCTCCTCGCCTCCTAGATCCAGTCGCCGGTGGACTGGATCTGTGTTGTTGCCTTCTCTCCTTGCCTCCTTAGACTGCCCCCTTCATTGCCTTCTCCTCGTCTCTCCTGTAAGACCCTCTGGCTCTGTCCTACGTCGCCTCCACAAATCCAGTCCTCCACCAACCACCGTCGTGCAACGATGTGTCGTGCTGTGCCAGTGTGCCCATGGCCATCTAGCCATCTATACGTGTAGGTTTAGGGGATTTTGGCTCTGGTTTTGGATGTTCTTCGCTCTAGATCTTTGTGTCTTCTCTAACTCTGGATCTACCCATGTTGCACGTTGTGTTGCCGTCGGCGAAACCGGTGCTCCGATCTAGATAAACATGTAACATTGATCTTGCTCTCTACCCCTAAGTTGCTCTTTCTCTAAATCTTGCTCTAAACCCTATTCTTTCGGATTTTGTAGAGCTAATTGTGAGGAACCGGTGTGCCGGTGATGGAGAGTCGGTATGACCCGACCTCCGTCAACCACGAGCTTGTGCTCATGGGCTTGACACAGGACGACGTGGATGATGCTAGTCTGGGCGATCTTTTGGGCTCCAACGCCACTCATGAGGCTCTGACTGAGCTTGGTGATGATAATATCATGGGAAATGGTGATGCTAATGGAAGTACAAGCGTTGATGGCGATGTAGCCGCTCCTGGCGGTGGTAGGAGGAAAAGGAAATGCACTTCTGATGTATGGGAGGATATGGAGAAGGCCTACACCAAAGAAAATGACACGATGGTAAGAGTAGGGGCTAAGTGTCATTACTGCAAAAAAGAGTTTAGCGCTCGATCTTCGATTGATACTGGTCATTTGGCTTGCCACATTATCAAATGCAAGAGGTTACATGGCCACACTGGAACTCAATCTATGCTAAAATATAATGTTGATGGCTCTGTCTTTCGTTGGGAGTATAGTCCTAAGGTTGCTAGGCAGCAATTGTGCAGGCTTATTGCTAGACTAGATCTTACTCTATGTTTTGGTGACTATGATGTGTTTGATGACTTTATTAAAACTGCTCATAATCCTAGGCATTCTAATGTTTCTAGGCAAACAACAACTAGGGATATGGAAAGTATTTTATAGAACAACGTGCTAAAATTATTGATAAGTTGAAATCTGCATCTTCTGTTGAGGGTCCACTTTTAACTAAAGCTCGTTGGTATGTTGATGAAAATATTTTTGAGCTTTTTTTGAAAGATCGTACGATTCCAGTGTTGTCATGTCTGGTGTCCGCTACCCTACATCACCTTTGATGTTGCACCACATTATTCACATGCATAAAGACATGAATGCATATGAGAATGACAATTTGTTCAGACCTTGTTGTTTTCATCATGAAAAACAAGTTCTTAAAATATTGGGGAGACATACCTGTGCTTTATGCATCTGCATTCATATTGGACCCTAGAGCTAAGTTGAGAGGTTTCAACGATGTGCTTGTCAAGTTGGCTCAAATCACTTATACTGATTACTCTCCTTACTTGACTGGTGTGAGGGCTCAATTAGTTGATATGTTTAACAAATACGATAACATGTTTACTATTGTGAGGATGCAGAGACCTTCAAATGTTGCCCCTGCTGGAGGTAAGAGTAAGTATGCCTGGGACTTGGTGTTTGGCTCTGGCCCAGAATGCTCTAGTGCTAGTTCAATGGGACTTGGTGCTAGATCTTATTTTGGTGCTAGACCCTCTAACCCCTCTCTGTCTAATTCTCATCTGCTAGCTCTTTGCTTCATGCAGCAAGCACTCCTAATATCATTGGTCCTGAACTCTCATCTTACGTGGACAGTGACACTATCTAGAAGTTTGATGATGATTTCAACATTCTAGACTGGTGGCATGATTATAAATTCACATATCATGTTCTTTCTATCTTAGCTAGATATGTTTTTATCTATACCTATCTCAACTGTGAGTTCAGAATCTGCATTTAGCCTTGTGGGCAGAGTAATTGAAGAACGTCGTCATCATCTGGGGTTTGGCGTGGTGGAGATTCTTTCATTGCTTAAGGAATGGGACATTGTAGATGCCAGGCTGCAGCACATTACTGATGACAAAGCCCTATCCCGGTCCTTTGAAGATCTCTATCTTGATTGAGCCTGTCGGAGAGGGAATTCTCCGGCCGGGTGGCGGAATGCATCCGTCCTAAATCCTAAGATGAGGAATGGGCTTAAGCGTTTTGCCTGTCTTGCTAAGTGATCATCGAGCACATGAACACGCGAGGATTTAGAGTGGTTCGGGCCGCCGGAGCGTAATACCCTACTCGACTTTGTGTTGGATTGCTGTGGAAGCTTGAGAATTGAGAGTCTGAGCCTATCTGTGTCGCGTGCCCTCCCTTTTATAGCTCAAAGGGGGGCATGTACAAAGACACTGAACCCCGACATGTGGGCCCAGGGACATAACAGATGGAATACCCAGAGCAACTAATGTCGGTCACCTTGTGCAATCTCCCTGTGCCCCGACATCCACCGCTTGAGTAGCATTGGCGTGTAGCAGAAGGTTCCCCGGCATCGTACAAGTCATGATGACCGCTGCACACGCGCAACAGTTTGGGCGTACTACCCACTGCCTGATTGGACAGGCACACCACCTGTAGGGTGGTCTGGTCGTCGCCTGCCATCAGAGTGGACGGGGCACATTAAATGCCGAGTCGGCACATCACTTGTCTGCAGGGCGGACAGGCGACACGTCTTTTCCGCAATAAATACAGAGATCGTGTGGCCCAGAGGCCTTACGTCGGACTCTGCCCACTGGCTTATGTCACGGGCAGTAGGCCACGTGGCAGCACTGGGCCCCCGCCTGAGTGGGGAGCGAAAGCACACTGGGCAAGACCCTGCCAAGTGTCTGCGCTGGACCCCTGTACGTCATTGACTTAGGCCAGGGTATTCTTCGTCCTAGGATCTTATCGTGGGTGGCCCGGACCTCACTTAGAGGGGTCCAGGTCCCATTCGGGGGAACACGGAGGTCCTAGGTCATACTCGGAGGCCCAGGTCATGTATGCTGGGGTCCGACACTTTCTCACGGGGGTCCAAATCCACTGACGATATCACGATATATGTTACCTTCTCTGGTCACCTAGCGGCCCCAGAGTCGCCCACGTGGTGGGGTCGGGCGCTGTTTACCGCGCGTCTAGAGATAGACGCGCGGGTACCGCGCCTTCATACTATAGTAAGGGGTACCCCTGTTCCAGGGTACCGACAGTGGCCCCCGGGCCCACCTTAGGGGAGGTTACAAGTCTGCAGGTGGGGCCAAAGCCTGATTGGCGTGCCATTTTCGGGCACTTGCTGACGTAGCCACCGCCAACCCGCCTTCGGTCATGCGGCCTGCCACATCTGTCCCCGCAGCTGGCAAGTACATGGCCCCCACGCCCGGCGGTTTTGTTGAGCCGTGCGTGGGGCGTCTCATTGTCGCCGCCTAAGTTAAAAATATCCTTCAGTGGCCCCTAGGCGACGTGCGGTCGTGCGTGACGGTTTGCTTCCGGGAGGACGGTCCGTCTTCTACGCACTCGGAGGCCGGTTCTCCAGGTGCGTGACACGTGGACCTAGGGCCCCATGTCGGGGACTGGGTCACTGCGAGCACTAGGTGCGCATTGGATGGGATTGGGACGCGAGCGGGAGAGCCTTCTTTGAAAAGGGGACTCATCCAGCGGTCAGCAGTTACGGTTTCGCACTTTCTTCAACTGTTGCGTCCTTTCTCCTCCGAGTCCTCTGCGCCTCTGTTACACTCGCATTTTTCTGCTTTTCGCCACTGTAGTTGCCATGGCTTCACTAGTTCATCCCGAGTGTTACCAGACCGAGAGGAGTCTCGACATGGTTTGCCGCCTGCTCGGATGGAGTGCGTTGTCGCACGCCTGGAGGATCCGGGCCGGCGCTACCCCCCTTGGTGATCTCGCCACCGGGGAGTTTGTGCTCTTTGTCTCCTACCTTTCATTAGGGATGAAAACAAATGGGAACGGGCGGGAAACTACCTTTCCCATTTCCGTTACCATTTTTTACCGAAAACGGGAGCGGGAGCAGAAAAGGCAGTAGCGAAAATAGTTACAAAATATATGGGTATATGAAAACAAACGAATACAAACGAATATTCACTGAAAACAGACAGTAGTTGGACAGTAGTCGGAACAACTACATGCACATGAGAGCACCTAGAGGGGGGGGGGGGGTGAATAGGTGATCCTGTAAAACTGAAAACTTAATGCCACAAAACTTGATTAGGAGTTAGCACAATAATGCCAAGTGGCTAGAGGGGAGTCTTAGCAAAACACAATAACCACAAGAAGATCAACACAGAGATGGCACAGTGGTTTATCCCGTGGTTCGGCCAAGTCCAACGCTTGCCTACTCCATGTTGTGGCGTCCCAACGGACGAGGGTTGCAATCAACCCCTCTCAAGCGGTCCAAAGACCCACTTGAATACCACGGTGTTTTGCTTTATTTACTATATCCCGTTCGCGAGGAATCTCCACAACTTGGAGCCTCTCGCCCTTACACTTTGATGTTCACAAAGAAGCACGAAGTAAGGGATGGATGAGCAACACACACAAGACACAAAATCAGAGCGACACTACGCACACAAGTCGCAACAAAAGCTCACAACACAACCCGACGAGTTCACAACTCAAATGGAGCTCTCGTTGCTATCACAAAGAATCAAATGCGCGGAATCGAAGTCTTGGTGCTTATGAATGCTTAGAGAATGCTTGGTGTATTCCTCCATGCGCCTAGGGGTCCCTTTTATAGCCCCAAGGCAGCTAGGAGCCGTTGAGAGCATTCCTGGAAGGCAATTCTTGCCTTCTGTCGCCTGGCGCACCGGACAGTCCGGTGCACCACCGGACACTGTCTGGTGCGGATTTCTTTCCTTATTTGGCGAAGCCGACCATTGCAGATGTAGAGCCGTTAGCGCACCAGACACTGTCCGGTGCACACCGGGCAGTTCGGTGCCCCCTTGTGACCGTTGGCTCGGCCACGCGTCACGCGCGGAATCCTCGGCCGACCGTTGGCCCGGCTGACCGTTGGCTCATCGGACAGTCCGGTGCACCACCGGACAGTCCGGTGATTTATAGCCGTACACCGTTAATCATCTCCCGAGAGCGACGAATTCGCCTGTGAATGGCTCACCGGACAGTCCGGTGCACCACCGGACAGTCTGGTGATTTATAGCCGTACACCGCCGTCGAAGTCCCGAGAGCAGCAAGTTCGCTAGAGCCAGCCTGGCGCACCGAACACTGTCCGGTGCACCACCGGACAGCCCGGTGCACCCAGACTGAGCAGACTTTGGCTGAACAAAGCCATCTCTTTTCCAATTTGATTTCTCCTGTTTCCAGCACTTAGACACAATACATTAGTTCTCAAAACAATGTACTAAGTCTAGAAACATACCTTTAGACTTGATTTGCACTTTGTCCAACACTTGGTATACTTTAATACTTAAGTAGTTGTGTTGGCACTCAATCACTAAAATACTTAGAAATGGCCCAAGGGCACATTTCCCTTTCAATCTCCCCCTTTTTGGTGATTTATGCCAATACAACAAAAAGCAACTAAAAGAGGTGCAACATCAACACAAATGAGAACTCAAATTGTTTTGATTCAAATTTGGCATATATGGATCACTCTTTGCCACCACTTGGTTTTGTTTTTGCAAATCAGCCTCAATCTCTTATCTCTAATTCAAACACAATTGTAGAGACGTAAAGAGAGTAGTTCCAAGAGAAATGGATCAAAGATTTCAAAAACTCCCCCTTTTTCCCATAATAGACTATTCTCCCCACAAGAGGCCAACTTTTGACAAAAGAGACAACAAGAGAGTTTTGACAAACCAAAAGCTCTATTCTACTATTTTCAAAATTTCTCAAGTGGTAGCTGATCCATTTATTGCTTTGGCCTTATTTTCTCCCCTTTGGCATCAAGCACCAAAACGGGATCAATCTTGGCCCTTTAACCCCATTGCCTCACCAAAATCTTCAAATAAGAGTACAAAGGCAATAAGAGTACATGAGATGAACTTGGAATAAGTTACCCTCTCATCGGAGTGCAGTGGAAGTCTTTCATGGTCCAAGTCCACCCTTTCCCTTTCAAACCGCCTTTGAGACTAAATCAAGCAAACTCAAGCACACGGTTAGTCTCAAAGGGTCAAGTTGTAGCACATATCCCCCTAAATATGTGCATCACGTGCAAAAGGACTTGTGAGATCCGGGGAGTGTTTGTACAACTTGAGCACCACAAGTACACAAAATGCATAAGGAACATGATCAAAGCATAATACACATGTATGCGACAAATCAATCCAAGTTCTGTGAATCTAAGACATTTAGCTCACTACGCAGCCTGCAGAAGGTCTTCTCATCTAAAGGCTTGGTAAAGATATCGGCTAGCTGGTTCTCGGTGTTAACATAAAACACTTCGATATCTCCCTTTTGCTGGTGGTCTCTCAAAAAGTGATGCCAGATGTCAATGTGCTTTGTGCGGCTGTGCTCAACAGGATTTTCCGCTATTCGGATAGCACTCTCATTGTCACATAGGAGTGGGACTTTACTCAGATTGTAGCAAAAGTCCCGGAGGGTTTGCCTCATCCAGAGTAGTTGCGCGCAACATTGTCCTATGACAACATACTCAGCCTCAGCGGTGGATAGGGCAAGGGAAGTTTGTTTCTTAGAATTCCATGACACCAGGGACCTTCCTAAGAATTGGCACGTCCCTGATGTACTCTTCCTATCGACCTTACATCCAGCATAGTCGGAATCTGAATATCCAATCAAATCAAAGGTAGACCCCTTTGGATACCAGATCCCGAAGCAAGGCGTAGCGACTAAATATCTAAGAATTCGCTTCACGGCCACTAAGTGACACTCCCTTGGATCGGATTGAAATCTGGCACACATGCATACACTTAGCATAATATCCGGTCTACTAGCACATAAATAATGTAAAGACCCTATCATAGACCGGTATGCCTTTTGATCAACGGACTTACCTCCTTTGTTGAGGTCGGTGTGTCCATCGGTTCCCATCGGAGTCTTTGCGGGCTTGGCGTCCTTCATCCCAAACCGCTTTAGCAAGTCTTGCGTGTACTTTGTTTGGGAGATGAAGGTGCCGTCCTTGAGTTGCTTCACTTGGAACCCAAGGAAGTAGTTCAACTCGCCCATCATCGACATCTCAAACTTCTGAGTCATCACCCTGCTAAACTCTTCACAAGACTTTTGGTTAGTAGAACCAAATATTATGTCATCGACATAAATTTGGCACACAAAAAGATCACCATCACGAGTCTTAGTGAAGAGAGTTGGATCGGCTTTCCCAACCTTGAAAGCATTAGCAATTAAAAAGTCTCTAAGGCATTCATATCATGCTCTTGGAGCTTGCTTAAGTCCATAGAGCGCCTTAGAGAGCTTACATACGTGGTCGGGGTACCGTTCATCCTCGAAGCCAGGGGGTTGCTCCACGTACACCTTCTCCTTGATTGGCCCGTTGAGGAAAGCGCTCTTTACATCCATTTGGAACAACCTGAAAGAATGGTGAGCGACATATGCTAGCAAAATACGAATAGACTCTAGCCTTGCCACAGGAGCAAAAGTCTCCTCAAAGTCCAAACCTGCGACTTGGGCATAACCTTTTGCCACAAGTCGAGCCTTGTTCCTTATCACCACCCCGTGCTCGTCTTGTTTGTTGCGGAACACCCACTTGGTTCCCACAACATTTTGCTTGGGACGAGGCACCAGTGTCCAAACTTCATTTCTCTTGAAATTATTGAGCTCCTCCTGCATGGCCAGCACCCAGTCCGGATCTAGCAAGGCCTCTTCTACCCTGAAAGGCTCAATAGAAGAAACAAAGGAGTAATGCTCACAAAAATTAACTAATCTAGAACGAGTAGTTACTCCCTTGATAATGTCACCCAAAATTTGGTCGACGGGATGATCTCTTTGAATCGTCGCTCGAACTTGGGTTGGAGGTGCTGGTTGTGCTTCTTCCTCCATTACATGGTCATCTTGTGCTCCCCTTGATCACACGCCTCTTCTTGATGAACCTGTTCATCGTCTTGAGTTGGGGGATGCACCATTGTTGAGGAAGAAGGTTGATCTTGCTCCTTTTGTTCCTGTGGCCGCACATCTCCAATCGCCATGGTGCGTATTGCGTCCGTTGGAACATCTTCTCCATCTACATCATCAAGATCAACAACTTGCTCTCTTGGAGAGCCATTAGTCTCATCAAATACAACGTCGCTAGAGACTTCAACCAAACCCGATGATTTGTTGAAGACTCTATACGCCTTTGTATTTGAGTCATAACCTAACAAAAACCCTTCTACAACTTTGGGAGCAAATTTGAATTTCTACCTTTCTTCACTAGAATGTAACATTTGCTCCCAAATACACGAAAGTAAGACACATTGGGTTTGTTACCGGTTAGAAGCTCATACAAAGTCTTCTTGAGGAGGCGGTGAAGGTAGACCCGGTTGATGGCATGGCAAGCAGTGTTCACGGCTTCCGACCAAAACCGCTCGGGGGTCTTGAAATCTCCAAGCATCGTCCTCGCCATGTCTATGAGTGTCCTGTTCTTCCTCTCTACCACACCATTTTGTTGTGGTGTGTAGGGAGCGGAGAACTCGTGCTTGATCCCTTCCTCCTCAAGGTACTCCTCCACTTGAAGGTTCTTGAACTCGGACCCGTTGTCGCTCCTTATCTTCTTCACCTTGAGCTCAAACTCATTTTGAGCTCTCCTTAGAAAGCGCTTGAGGGTCCCTTGGGTTTCAGATTTATCCTGCAAAAAGAATACCCAAGTGAAGCGAGAAAAATCATCAACTATAACAAGACCATACTTACTTCCTCCTATACTTAGATAGGCGACGGGTCCGAAGAGGTCCATATGAAGCATCTCCAACGGTCTTGATGTGGTCATCACATTTTTGGTATGATGAGAACTTCCCACCTGTTTACCTGCTTGACAAGCTGCACAAGGTCTATATCTTTCGAAAGTAACATTAGTTAGTGAAAGGGAAATGTGCCCTTGGGCCATTTCTAAGTATTTTGGTGATTGAGTGCCAACACATGTGCTTAATTGTGAATTTATGTACATGGGTGAACAAGGTGCAAATCATGAAGTAAAGGTATGTTTCTAAGCCTTAGTACATTGGTTTTGTGTACTAATATATTTGTCTAAGTGTTAGAAACAAAAAGAGAGAAGAGGAGAAAAGACTTGGCTGTGTGCTGCCAAGACCCAGCTCGGTCTGGAGCACCGGACTGTCCGGTGTGCACCGGACAGTGTCCGGTGCGCCAGGCTGACTCCGCTCGAACTGGCCGCTCTCGGGAATTCGCCGACGGCGTACGGCTAAAATTCACCGGACTGTCCGGTGTGCACCGGACTGTCCGGTGAGCCAACAGTCGGCCGGGCCAACGGTCGGCCGCGCAATCTGCGCGGGACACGTGGCAGAGCCAACGGTCAGAAGACGGCACCGGACTGTCCGGTGTGCACCGGACATGTCCGGTGCGCCAACGGCTCCCAGATCTCCAACGGTCGGCAACGGTCGGAAGCGCCAGTTATGGAAACAAATCGGGCACCGGACAGTGTCCGGTGTGCACCGGACTGTCCGGTGCCCCCGACGACAGAAGGCAAGGATGGCCTTCCGGATTTGCTCTCAACGGCTCCTAGCTGCCTTGGGGCTATAAAAGGAGCCCCTAGGCGCATGGAGGAGACACATAAGCAACCTTTGAGCATTCTTGATCATCCACACTCAGTCTCTGCGCATTTGTTTGTCATTCTAAGTGTTTCGAGCTCCGTTCTAGTGAGAACTTTGTGATACTCTTGTGAGCTCGATTCTTAGCCGTGTGTGTGCGCGTTTTGCTGTGGATTTGTGTGTGTTGCTTCCCTCCCTTACTCTGTGCTTCTTTGTGATCATATACTTGTAAGGGCAAGAGACTCCAATTTGTGGAGATTCCTTGCAAACGGGATAGTGAAAGGAAAAACAAAACACCGTGGTATTCAAGTGGGTCTTTGGACCGCTTGAGAGGGGTTGATTGCAACCCTCGTCCGTTGGGACGCCACAACGTGGAGTAGGCAAGCGTTGGTCTTGGCCGAACCACGGGATAAACCACTGTGTCACCTCTGTGCTTGATCTCTTGTGGTATTGTGTTTTGTTGAGACTTCACCTTAGCCACTTGGCAATAATCGTGCTAACACTTAACAAGTTTTTGTGGCTTAAGTTTAAAGTTTTTTATAGGATCACCTATTCACCCCCCCTCTAGGTGCTCTCAATTGGTATCAGAGCCGTTCTCTTCACAAAGGGACTAACCGCCCGAAGAGATGGATCCTAAGGGGAAGGGTATTGTGATCAACGACAAAGAGAAGGAATCCTTCGTCAACGAGCCGAAGGACGACAAGCCTACCGACTCCGGCTCGGGTCATAGACGGAAGGAAGGAAAGAAGAAGAAGACAAGGCGCATCAAGGAGATCGTCTACTACGACAGCGATGAGTCTACTTCTTCCCAAAAGGACGAAGATCACAACGACTACGAGAGAAGGAAACCGGTTAATTCGAATTTTTCTTTTGATTACTCTCGTATTCCGCAAAGTTCACATTCACATTTGCTCTCCATTCCACTCGGCAAGCCCCCACACTTTGATGGAGAGGACTACGGATTTTGGAGCCACAAAATGCGTAGTCACCTATTCTCTCTCCATCCTAGTATATGGGAGATTGTAGAGAGTGGAATGCACTTTGATAGTTCGGATAGTCCCATGTTCATTAATGAACAAATTCATAAGAATGCACAAGCTACTACTGTTCTTCTAGCTTCCTTGTGCAGGGATGAATACCATAAAGTAAGCGGCTTGGATAACGCCAAGCAGATCTGGGACACCCTCAAGATTTCTCATGAGGGGAACGACGTCACCTTGCTCACCAAGATGGAGTTGGTGGAGGGTGAGCTTGGACGGTTCGCAATGATAAGGGGCGAGGAGCCGACGCAAACATACAACCGGCTCAAGACCCTTATCAACAAGATAAGAAGCTACGGGAGCACGCGATGGACGGACCACGACGTCGTCCGCCTAATGCTAAGGTCATTTACCGTTCTTGATCCTCACTTGGTGAACAATATACGTGAAAATCCCAGGTACACCAAGATGTCGCCCGAAGAAGTTCTTGGGAAATTCGTTAGCGGGCGAATGATGATCAAGGAGGCGAGGTATGTGGACGACGCCTTGAATGGTCCGATCAACGAGCCGCAACCCCTTGCTCTCAAGGCAACACGAAGCAAGGAGGCGCTACCTAGCAAGGTGGCACAGATTGAGGCGGCTGGCCTTAATGATGAAGAGATGGCTCTCATCATCAAAAGATTCAAGACGGTGCTTAAAGGTCACAAGGGACAACCAAGCAAGACCAAAGCCAAGGGGAAGCGCTCATGCTTCAAATGCGGTAAGCTTGGTCATTTCATTGCTAACTGTCCCGATAATGAAAGTGATCAGGAAAAGGGGAACAAAAGAGAGAAGAAGAAGCAATACAAGAAGGCAAAAGGCGAGGCACATCTAGGAAAGGAGTGGGACTCGGATTGCTCCTCCTCCGACTCCGACAATGAAGGACTCGCTGCCACCGCCTTCAACAAATCTTCCCTCTTCCCCAACGAGCGTCTCACATGCCTTATGGCAAGGGAGAAGAAGGTGAGTACTCAAGACTCCACTTATGCTTCTTCTAGTGATAGTGAGACTAGTGATGATGATGACATAGATTATTCATGCTTGTTCAAGGGCTTAGATAGATCTAAGATAGATAAAATCAATGAATTGATTGATGCATTGAATGAAAAGGATAGGCTTTTAGAAAAGCAAGAGGATTTATTGTATGATGAACATGATAAATTTGTAGAGGCACAAAAATCATATGCTTTAGAGGTGAAAAGAAATGAAATGCTTTCTTATGAACTATCTACTTGTCATGAAACCATTTCTACTTTACAAGGTGTTAACAATGATTTAAATGCTAAGTTAGAAGTAGCAAATAAATCTAATTCTTGTGTAGAATATGTTATGATTTGCACTAGGTGTAAGGATTTCGATGTTGATGCCTGTAGTGAACACCTAGTTTTAATTTCCAAATTAAATGAGGAATTGGCTAGTCTTAATGCCCAACTTAAGACTAGCAAGAGTGAAGTTGATAAGATAAAATTTGCAAGGGATGCCTACACGATTGGTAGACACCCCTCAATTAAGGATGGGCTTGGCTTCAAGAGGGAAGCCAAGAACTTAACAAGCCATAAGGCTCCCATCTTCGTCAAGGAGAAGGGGAAGGCCCCTATGGCTAGTAGTGCTAAAAAGAACCATGCTTTCTTATACCATGATAGGAGACATGCTAGAAATGCTTATAATGATTTTGATTTACATGTTTATGATTCTCATGCCATGTTTGCTTCTAGTTCTTCATATAAGCATGATAGAGATATGTGTAGGAGAAATGTTGTACATATGCCTAGGAGAAATATTGCTCATGTGCCTAGAAAGAATGTTATTCATGCTCCTAGGAAAGTAGTGAATGAACCTTCTATAATTTATTGTGCTTTAAACACTTCCTTTGCTATTTGTAGAAAGGATAGGAAAATAGTTGCTAGGAAGTTAGGGGCAAAATGCAAGGGAGACAGGACTTGCATTTGGGTCCCTAAGGACATTTGTGCTAACCTTGCAGGACCCAACATGAGTTGGGTACCTAAGACCCAAGCCTAAATTTGTCTTGCAGGTTTATGCATCCGGGGGTTCAAGCTGGATTATCGACAGCGGATGCACAAACCATATGACGGGGGAGAAGAAGATGTTCACCTCCTACGTCAAAAATAAGGATTCCCAAGATTCAATTATATTCGGTGATGGGAATCAAGGCAAGGTAAAAGGGTTAGGTAAAATTGCAATTTCTAATGAGCACTCAATTTCAAATGTGTTTTTAGTTGAGTCTCTCGGTTACAATTTGCTATCTGTTAGTCAACTATGCAACATGGGATACAATTGCCTTTTTACTAATGTAGATGTGTCTGTCTTTAGAAGATGTGATGGTTCACTAGCTTTTAAGGGTGTACTAGACGGCAAGCTTTACTTAGTAGATTTTGCAAAAGAAGAGGCCGGTCTAGATGCATGCTTAATGGCTAAGACTTGCATGGGCTGGCTGTGGCATCGCCGCTTAGCACATGTGGGGATGAAGAATCTCCACAAGCTTCTAAAGGGAGAACACGTGATAGGTCTAACCAATGTTTATTTCGAAAAAGATAGACCTTGTGCAGCTTGTCAGGCAGGTAAACAAGTGGGAGGAGCACATCACAGCAAGAATGTGATGACCACGTCAAGACCTCTGGAGCTGCTGCATATGGACCTCTTCGGACCCGTCGCCTATCTAAGCATAGGAGGAAGTAAGTATGGTTTAGTTATTGTTGATGACTTTTCCCGCTTCACTTGGGTGTTCTTTTTGCAGGATAAGTCTGAAACCCAAGGGACCCTCAAGCGCTTCCTCAGGAGAGCTCAAAATGAGTTTGAGCTCAAGGTGAAGAAGATAAGGAGCGACAATGGGTCCGAGTTCAAGAACCTTCAAGTGGAGGAGTTTCTTGAGGAGGAAGGGATCAAGCACGAGTTCTCCGCTCCCTACACACCACAGCAAAATGGTGTGGTAGAGAGGAAGAACAGGACGCTAATCGATATGGCGAGGACGATGCTTGGAGAGTTCAAGACCCCCGAGTGCTTTTGGTCGGAAGCCGTGAACACGGCTTGCCACGCCATCAACAGGGTCTACCTTCACCGCCTCCTCAAGAAGACGTCATATGAGCTACTAACCGGTAACAAACCCAATGTATCGTACTTTCGTATATTTGGGAGCAAGTGCTACATTCTAGTGAAGAAGGGTAGAAATTCTAAGTTTGCTCCCAAAGCTGTAGAAGGGTTTTTATTAGGTTATGATTCAAATACAAAGGCGTATAGAGTCTTCAACAAATCATCGGGTTTGGTTGAAGTCTCTAGCGACGTTGTATTTGATGAAACTAATGGCTCTCCAAGAGAGCAAGTTGTTGATTGTGATGATGTAGATGAAGAAGATGTTCCGACGGCCGCTATACGAACCATGGCGATTGGAGACATTCGGCCACAGGAACAAGATGAACGAGATCAACCTTCTTCCTCAACGACGGTGCATCCCCCAACTCAAGACGATGAACAGGTTCATCGAAAGGAGGCGTGTGATCAAGGGGGAGCACAAGATGATCATGTGATGGAGGAAGAAGCGCAACCGGCACCTCCAACCCAAGTTCGAGCGATGATTCAAAGGGATCATCCCGTCGACCAAATTCTGGGTGACATTAGCAAGGGAGTAACTACTCGGTCTCGACTAGTTAATTTTTGCGAACATTACTCCTTTGTCTCCTCTATTGAGCCTTTCAGGGTAGAGGAGGCCTTGCTAGATCCGGATTGGGTGTTGGCCATGCAGGAGGAACTTAACAACTTCAAGCGCAATGAAGTTTGGACGCTGGTGCCTCGTCCCAAGCAAAATGTTGTGGGAACCAAGTGGGTGTTCCGCAACAAACAGGACGAGCACGGGGTGGTGACAAGGAACAAGGCTCGACTTGTGGCAAAAGGTTATGCCCAAGTCGCAGGTTTGGACTTTGAGGAGACTTTTGCTCCTGTGGCTAGGCTAGAATCAATTCGTATCTTGCTAGCATATGCCGCTCACCATTCTTTCAGGTTGTACCAAATGGATGTGAAGAGCGCTTTCCTCAACGGGCCAATAAAGGAGGAGGTGTACGTAGAGCAACCCCCTGGCTTCGAGGATGAGCGGTACCCCGACCACGTGTGTAAGCTCTCTAAGGCGCTCTATGGACTTAAACAAGCCCCAAGAGCATGGTATGAATGCCTTAGAGATTTCTTAATTGCTAATGCTTTCAAGGTTGGGAAAGCCGATCCAACTCTTTTCACTAAGACTTGTAATGGTGATTTGTTTGTGTGCCAAATTTATGTCGATGACATAATATTTGGTTCTACTAACCAAAAGTCTTGTGAAGAGTTTAGCAGGGTGATGACGCAGAAATTCGAGATGTCGATGATGGACGAGTTGAACTACTTCCTTGGGTTCCAAGTGAAGCAACTCAAGGATGGCACCTTCATCTCCCAAACGAAGTACACGCAAGATCTGCTAAAGAGGTTTGGGATGAAGGACGCCAAGCCCGCAAAGACTCCGATGGGAACCGACGGGCACACCGACCTCAACAAAGGAGGTAAGTCCGTTGATCAAAAAGCATACCGGTCAATGATAGGGTCTTTACTTTATTTATGTGCTAGTAGACCGGATATTATGCTTAGCGTATGCATGTGTGCTAGATTTCAATCCGATCCTAAGGAGTGTCACTTGGTGGCGGTAAAGCGAATTCTTAGATATTTAGTCGCTACGCCTTGCTTCGGGATCTGGTATCCAAAGGGGTCTAACTTTGACTTGATTGGGTACTCAGATTCCGACTATGCTGGATGTAAGGTCGATAGGAAGAGTACATCAGGGACGTGCCAATTCTTAGGAAGGTCCCTGGTGTCATGGAACTCTAAGAAACAAACCTCCGTTGCCCTATCCACCGCTGAGGCCGAGTATGTTGCCGCAGGACAGTGTTGCGCGCAACTACTTTGGATGAGGCAAACCCTCCGGGACTTTGGCTACAATCTGAGCAAAGTCCCACTCCTATGTGATAATGAGAGTGCTATCCGAATAGCGGAAAATCCTGTTGAGCACAGCCGCACAAAGCACATTGACATCCGACATCACTTTTTGAGAGACCACCAACAAAAGGGAGATATCGAAGTGTTTTATGTTAGCACCGAGAACCAGCTAGCCGATATCTTTACCAAGCCTTTAGATGAGAAGACCTTTTGCAGGCTGCGTAGTGAGCTAAATGTCTTAGATTCGCGGAACTTGGATTGAATTGTAGCATACATGTGCTTATGCCTTTGATCATGTTCATTCTGCATTTTGTTGCTTATTATGGTGCTCAAGTTGTACAAACACTCCCTAGACCTCACAAGTCCGTTGCAAAGTGATGCACATGTTTAGGGGGAGATGTGTTACAACTTGATCCTTTGAGACTAACCATATGCTTGAGTCTGCTTGTTTTAGTCTCAAAGGAGAATTGAAAGGGAAAGGTGGACTTGGACCATGAAAGACTTCCACTGCACTCCGATGAGAGGGTAACTTATTCCAAGTTCATCTCATGAACTCTTATTGCCATTTGCTCTTAATTGAAGATTTTGGTGAGGCAATGGGGTTAAAGGGCCAAGATTGATCCCGTTTTGGTGCTTGATGCCAAAGGGGGAGAAAATAAAGGCCAAAGCAATAAATGGATCAGCTACCACTTGAAAGATTTTGAAAATAGTAGAATAGAGTTTGTGGTTTGTCAAAATTCTTATGTTGTCTCTCTTGTCAAAAGTTGGCTTCTTGTGGGGAGAAGTATTGATTATGGGAAAAAGGGGGAGTTTAGAATAGAGTTTGTGGTTTGTCAAAATTCTTATGTTGTCTCTCTTGTCAAAAGTTGGCTTCTTGTGGGGAGAAGTATTGATTATGGGAAAAAGGGGGAGTTTTTGAAATCTTTGATCAATCTCTCTTGGAATGACTCTCTTTATGCTTCAACATATGTGTTTAACTCAGAGATAGAGATTTGAGTTTGATTTGCAAAAACAAACCAAGTGGTGGCAAAGGATGATCCATATATGCCAAAATTGATTCAAAATAAATTTAAGTTTTATGTGAAGTAAGTTTGCACTTGTTCTAGTTGCTTTATGTTGTGTTGGCATAAATCACCAAAAAGGGGGAGATTGAAAGGGAAATGTGCCCTTGGGCCATTTCTAAGTATTTTGGTGATTGAGTGCCAACACATGTGCTTAATTGTGAATTTATGTACATGGGTGAACAAGGTGCAAATCATGAAGTAAAGGTATGTTTCTAAGCCTTAGTACATTGGTTTTGTGTACTAATATATTTGTCTAAGTGTTAGAAACAGAAAGAGAGAAGAGGAGAAAAGACTTGGCTGTGTGCTGCCAAGACCCAGCTCGGTCTGGAGCACCGGACTGTCCGGTGTGCACCGGACAGTGTCCGGTGCGCCAGGCTGACTCCGCTCGAACTGGCCGCTCTCGGGAATTCGCCGACGGCGTACGGCTAAAATTCACCGGACTGTCCGGTGTGCACCGGACTGTCCGGTGAGCTAACAGTCGGCCGGGCCAACGGTCGGCCGCGCAATCTGCGCGGGACACGTGGCGGAGCCAACGGTCGGAAGACGGCACCGGACTGTCCGGTGTGCACCGGACATGTCCGGTGCGCCAACGGCTCCCAGATCTCCAACGGTCGGCAACGGTCGGAAGCGCCAGTTATGGAAACAAATTGGGCACCAGACAGTGTCCGGTGTGCACCGGACTGTCCGGTGCCCCCGACGACAGAAGGCAAGGATGGCCTTCCGGATTTGCTCTCAACGGCTCCTAGCTGCCTTGGGGCTATAAAAGGAGCCCCTAGGCGCATGGAGGAGACACATAAGCAACCTTTGAGCATTCTTGATCATCCACACTCAGTCTCTGCGCATTTGTTTGTCATTCTAAGTGTTTCGAGCTCCGTTCTAGTGAGAACTTTGTGATACTCTTGTGAGCTCGATTCTTAGCCGTGTGTGTGCGCGTTTTGCTGTGGATTTGTGTGTGTTGCTTCCCTCCCTTACTCTGTGCTTCTTTGTGATCATATACTTGTAAGGGCAAGAGACTCCAATTTGTGGAGATTCCTTGCAAACGGGATAGTGAAAGGAAAAACAAAACACCGTGGTATTCAAGTGGGTCTTTGGACCGCTTGAGAGGGGTTGATTGCAACCCTCGTCCGTTGGGACGCCACAACGTGGAGTAGGCAAGCGTTGGTCTTGGCCGAACCACGGGATAAACCACTGTGTCACCTCTGTGCTTGATCTCTTGTGGTATTGTGTTTTGTTGAGACTTCACCTTAGCCACTTGGCAATAATCGTGCTAACACTTAACAAGTTTTTGTGGCTTAAGTTTAAAGTTTTTTACAGGATCACCTATTCACCCCCCCTCTAGGTGCTCTCAGTTAGACCTATCACGTGTTCTCCCTTTAGAAGCTTGTGAAGGTTCTTCATCCCCACATGTGCTAAGCGGCGATGCCACAGCCAGCCCATGCTAGTCTTAGCAATTAAGCATGCATCAAGACTGGCCTCCTCTTTTGCAAAATCAACTAAATAAAGTTTACCGTCTAGTACACCCTTAAAAGCTAATGAACCATCACTTCTCCTAAAGACAGACATATCTACATTTGTGAATAAACAGTTATATCCCATATTACAGAGTTGACTCACAGACAACAAGTTATATCCAAGCGACTCAACTAAAAACACATTAGAAATAGAGTGCTCGGATGAAATAGCAATTTTTCCTAACCCTTTCACCTTGCCTTGGTTCCCATCACCGAATATTATTGAATCTTGGGAATCCTTGTTCTTGACGTAGGAGGTGAACATCTTCTTCTCCCCCGTCATGTGGTTTGTGCATCCATTGTCGATAATCCAGCTTGAACCCCCCAGATGCATAAACCTGCAAGGCAAATTTAGGCTTGGGTCTTAGGTACCCAACTCTTGTTGGGTCCTACAAGGTTAGTGACAATATCTTTAGGGACCCAAATGCAAGTTTTATCTCCCTTGCATTTTGAAAGTCGCCTAGAGGGGGGGTGAATAGGGCGAAACTGAAATCTACAAATATAAACACAACTACGAGACGGGTTAGCGTTAGAAGTAAACACGAGTCTGAAAGAGAGGTCGCAAAACAAATCGTGAGCAAATGCGGAGTGGGACACGATGATTTGTTTTACCGAGGTTCGGTTCTCGCAAACCTACTCCCCGTTGAGGAGGCCACAAAGGTCGGGTCTTTTTCAACCCTTTCCCTCTCTCAAATGGTCCCACGGACCGAGTGAGCTTCTCTTCTCAAATCACAACCGGGAACAAAACTTCCCCGCAAGGACCACCACACAATTGGTGTCTCTTGCCTTGGTTACAAATGAGTTTTGATCACAAGAACAAGTGAGAAAGAAAAAGAAGCAATCCAAGCGCAAGAGCTCAAAAGAACACGACAAATCTCTCTCGCTAATCACTAAATCCTTATGTGGAGTTGGAGAGGATTTGATCACTTTGAGTGTGTCTAGAATTGAATGCCTAGCTCTTGTAAGTGGTTGAGAAGTGGAAAACTTGGATTACTTGAATGTGAGGTGGTTGGGGGTATTTATAGCCCCAACCACCAAACTAGCCGTTTGGTGAGGCTGTCTGTCGAATGGCGCACCGGACAGTCCGGTGCACACCGGACATGTCCGATGTGACAGCCACGTCACCAAAGCCGTTGGGTTTCGACCGTTGGAGCTCTGACTTCTGGGCCCGCCTGGATGTCCGTTGGCGCACCGAACATGTACTGTAGAGTGTCCGGTGCGCCAGCATGGGCGTGCCTGACCTCTGCGCGCGCTGGCGCGCAATAAATGTGCTACAGGTAGCCGTTGGCGCCGAAATAGCCGTTGCCCCGCTGTTACACCGGACATGTCCGGTGAATTATAGCGAGGCGACCGAAGTGAATTCCCGAAGCTGGTGAGTTCCTGAGGCCGCTCTTCCCTGGAGCACCGGACACTGTCCGGTGTACACCGGACAGTCCGGTGAATTATAGCGGAGTCGCCTCTGGATTTTCCCGAAGGTAGCGAGTTTGAGCTGGAATCCTCTGGTGCACCGGACATGTCCGGTGGCACACCGGACAGTCCGGTGCGCCAGACCAGAGGTGCCTTCGGTTGTCCCTTTGCTCTTTTGTTGAACCCAATACTTGGTCTTTTTATTGGCTAAGTGTGAACCTTTGGCACCTGAATAACTTATACACTAGAGCAAACTAGTTAGTTTAAATATTCGTGTTGGGCAATTCAACCACCAAAATTAATTAGGGACTAGGTGTAAGCCTAATTCCCTTTCAATCTCCCCCTTTTTGTGATTGATGCCAACACAAACCAAAGCAAATATAGAAGTGCATAAATGAACTAGTTTGCATAATGTAAGTGCAAAGGTTGCTTGGAATTGAGCCAATAAATGTTACTTACTAGATGTGCATGGATTGTTTCTTTATTTTTAACATTTTGGACCACGCTTGCACCACAAGTTTTGTTTTTTGCAAATTCTTTTGTAAATTCTTTTCAAAGTCTTTTTGCAAAATGGTCAAAGGTAAATGAATAAGATTTTGAGAAGCATTTATAGGATTTGAAAATTTTCTCCCCTTATTTCAAATGCTTTTTCCTTTGAAAACAAAACTCCCCCTCAATCAATTCTCCTCTTAGTGTTCAAGAGGGTTTTAAGATATCGAGTTTGAAAATACTGCTTGCTCCCCCTTTAGAACACAAAGAGATACCAATTTGAAATTTTCCAATTGAAAACCATTAATTTTAAAATTAGGGTGGTGGTGCGGTCCTTTTGCTTTGGGCCAATACTTTCTCCCCCTTTGGCATGAATCGCCAAAAACGGATACTTGGAATGAAATATAGGCCCTTTGCTACTTTCTCCCCCTTTGGTCATAAATAAATGAGTGAAGATTATACCAAAGCCGGAGAGATGCTCGGAGTGATGGCGAAGGATTAGTTACGGAGTGGAAGCCTTTGTCTTCGCCGAAGACTCCAATTCCCTTTCAATATACCTATGACTTGGTTTGAAATACACTTGAAAACACATTAGTCATAGCATATACAAAAGAGACATGATCAAAGGTATATTTGTAAGCTATGTGTGCAGGTTAGCAAAAGAAGTTCCTGGAATCAAGAATATTGAGCTCACGCCTAAGTTTGGTAAAAGATTGTTCATCAAGTGGCTTGGTAAAGATATCGGCTAATTGATCTTTAGTGTTAATGTATGAAATCTCGATATCCCCCTTTTGTTGGTGATCCCTAAGAAAATGATACTGAATGGCTATGTGTTTAGTGCGGCTATGCTCAACGGGATTATCCGCCATGCGGATTGCACTCTCATTATCACATAGAAGGGGAACTTTGGTCAGTTTGTAACCATAGTCCCGCAGGGTTTGCCTCATCCAAAGCAATTGCGCGCAACAATGGCCTGCGGCAATGTACTTAGCTTCGGCGGTAGAAAGAGCGACCGAATTTTGCTTCTTTGAAGCCCAAGACACCAAGGATCTTCCCAAGAACTGGCAAGTCCCCGATGTGCTCTTTCTGTTAATCTTACACCCCGCCTAATCGGCATCCGAATAACCAATCAAATCAAATGTGGATCCCCGAGGGTACCAAAGCCCAAACTTAGGAGTATAAGCCAAATATCTCAAGATTCGTTTTACGGTCGTAAGGTGTGATTCCTTAGGATCGGCTTGGAATCTTGCACACATGCAAACGGAAAGCATAATGTCCGGTCGAGATGCACATAAATAGAGTAATGAACCAATCATCGACCGGTATACCTTTTGATCCACGGACTTACCTCCCGTGTCGAGGTCGAGATGCCCATTTGTTCCCATGGGTGTCTTGATGGGCTTGGCATCCTTCATTCCAAACTTGGTTAGAATGTCTTGAGTGTATTTCGTTTGGCAAATGAAGGTACCCTCTTGGAGTTGCTTGACTTGGAATCCTAGAAAATACTTCAACTCCCCCATCATAGACATCTCGAATTTTTGTGTCATGATCCTACTAAATTCTTCACATGTAGATTCGTTAGTAGACCCAAATATGATATCATCAACATAAATTTGGCATACGAACAAATCATTGTCAAGAGTTTTAGTGAATAAAGTAGGATCGGCCTTGCCGACTTTGAAGCCATTAGCAATAAGGAAATCTCTAAGGCATTCATACCATGCTCTTGGGGCTTGCTTGAGCCCATAAAGCGCCTTAGAGAGCCTATAGACATGGTTAGGGTACTCACTATCTTCAAAGCCGGGAGGTTGCTCAACATAGACCTCCTCCTTGATTGGTCCATTGAGGAAGGCACTCTTCACGTCCATTTGATAAAGCTTGAAGCCATGGTAAGTAGCATAGGCTAATAATATGCGAATTGACTCAAGCCTAGCTACGGGTGCATAGGTTTCACCGAAATCCAAACCTTCGACTTGGGAGTATCCCTTGGCCACAAGTCGAGCTTTGTTCCTAGTCACCACACCATGCTCGTCTTGCTTGTTGCGGAAGACCCACTTGGTTCCTACAACATTTAGGTTAGGACGTGGAACTAAATGCCATACCTCGTTCCTCGTGAAATTGTTGAGCTCCTCTTGCATCGCCATCACCCAATCCGAATCTTGAAGTGCTTCCTCTACCCTGTGTGGCTCAATAGAGGAAACAAAAGAGTAATGTTCACAAAAATGTGCAACACGAGATCGAGTGGTTACCCCCTTATGAATATCGCCGAGGATGGTGTCGACGGGGTGATCTCGTTGTATTGCTTGGTGGACTCTTGGGTGTGGCGGCCTTGGCTCTTCATCCTCCTTGTCTTGATCATTTGCATCTCCCCCTTGATCATTGTCGTCATCTTGAGGTGGCTCATCTCTTTGATCTTCTTCTTCATCATTTTGAGCCTCGTCCTCATTTTGGGTTGGTGGAGATGCTTGCCTGGAGGAGGATGGTTGATCTTGTTCATTTGGAGGCTCTTTGGATTCCTTAGGGCACACATCCCCAATGGACATGTTCCTTAGCGCGATGCACGGAGCCTGTTCTTCACCTATCTCATCAAGATCAACTTGCTCTACTTGAGAGCCGTTAGTCTCATCAAACACAACGTCACAAGAAACTTCAACAAGTCCTGAGGACTTGTTAAAGACTCTATATGCCCTTGTGTTTGAGTCATATCCTAGTAAAAAGCCTTCTACAGTCTTAGGAGCAAATTTAGATTTTCTACCTCTTTTAATAAGAATAAAGCATTTGCTACCAAAGACTTTAAAATATGAAATGTTGGGCTTTTTACCGGTGAGGAGTTCGTATGATGTTTTCTTGAGGATTCGGTGTAGATATAACCGGTTGATGGCGTAGCAGGCGGTGTTGACCGCCTCGGCCCAAAACCGATCCGGTGTCTTGTACTCATCAAGCATGGTTCTTGCCATGTCCAATAGAGTTCGATTCTTCCTCTCCACTACACCATTTTGTTGTGGGGTGTAGGGAGAAGAGAACTCATGCTTGATGCCTTCCTCCTCAAGGAAGCCTTCTATTTGTGAGTTCTTGAACTCCGTCCCATTGTCGCTTCTAATTTTCTTGATCCTCAAGCCGAACTCATTTTGAGCCCGTCTCAAGAATCCCTTCAAGGTCTCTTGGGTATGGGATTTTTCCTGCAAAAAGAATACCCAAGTGAAGCGAGAATAATCATCCACAATAACTAGACAGTACTTACTCCCGCCGATGCTTATGTAAGCGATCGGGCCAAATAAATCCATGTGTAGTAGCTCCAGTGGCCTGTCACTTGTCATGATGTTCTTGTGTGGATGATGAGTGCCAACTTGCTTCCCGGCTTGGCATGCGCTACAGACCCTGTCTTTCTCAAAATGAACATTGGTTAATCCTAAAATGTGCTCTCCCTTTAGAAGCTTATGAAGATTCTTCATCCCAACGTGGGCTAGTCGGCGATGCCAGAGCCAACCCATGTTAGTCTTAGCAATTAAGCATGTGTCGAGTTCAGCTCTATCAAAATCTACCAAGTATAGTTGACCCTCTAACACACCCTTAAATGCTATTGAATCATCACTTCTTCTAAAGACAGTGACACCTACATCAGTGAATAGACAGTTGTAGCCCATTTGACATAATTGAGATTCGGAAAGCAAATTGTAATCTAATGAATCAACAAGAAAAACATTGGAAATGGAATGGTCAGGAGAGATAGCAATTTTACCCAAACCTTTGACCAAACCTTGGTTTCCATCCCCGAATGTGATAGTTCGTTGGGGATCTTGGTTTTTCTCGTAGGAGGAGAACATCTTTTTCTCCCCTGTCATGTGGTTTGTGCACCCGCTATCGAGTATCCAACTTGAGCCCCCGGATGCATAAACCTACAAAACAATTTTAGTTCTTGATTTTAGGTACCCAAACGGTTTTGGGTCCTTTGGCATTAGAAACAAGAACTTTGGGTACCCAAACACAAGTCTTGGAGCCCTTGTGTTTGCCCCCAACAAACTTGGCAACTACCTTGCCGGATTTGTTAGTCAGCACATAAGATGCATCAAAAGTTTTAAATAAAATACTATGATCATTTGATGCAATAGGAGTTTTCTTTCTAGGCAACTTGGCACGGGTTGGTTGCCTAGAGCTAGATGTCTCACCCTTATACATAAAAGCATAATTAGGGCCAGAGTGAGACTTCCTAGAATGAGTTCTCCTAATTTTGCTCTCAGGATAACCGACAGGGTATAAAATGTAACCCTCGTTATCTTGAGGCATGGGAGCCTTGCCCTTAACAAAGTTAGACAAATTCTTTAGAGGGGCATTAAGTTTGACATTGTCTCCCCTTTGGAAGCCAATACCATCCTTGATGCCAGGGCGTCTCCCATTGTAGAGCATACTTCTAGCAAATTTAAACTTTTCATTCTCTAGGTTATGCTCGGCAATTTTAGCATCTAATAATGCTATATGATCATTTTGTTTTTTAATTAAAGTCATGTGATCATGAATAGCATTAATATCAATATCTCTACATCTAGCACAAATGGAAACATGCTCAACGGTAGATGTAGAGGGTTTGCAGGATTTTAATTCTACAACCTTAGCATGTAGTCTATCATTCTCATTTCTAAGGTTAGAAATAGTAACATTGCAAACATCAAAATCTTTAGCCTTAGCAATTAATTTTTCATTTTCAGTCCTAAGGCTAGCAAGAGAGATATTCAATTCATCAATCCTAGCAAGTAAATCAACATTATCATTTCTAGGATTGGAAATTGAAACATTACAAACATGTGAATCAACCTTAGCCAATAAAAGCATTCTCATTTCTAAGGTTGTCAATGGTCTCATGGCAAATGCTTAGCTCACTAGACAATTTTTCACATTTTTCAACTTCAAGAGCGTAAGCATTTTTAACCTTAACATGCTTCTTATTTTCCTTGATTAGGAAGTCCTCTTGGGAGTCCAAGAGATCATCCTTTTCATGGATGGCACTAATTAGCTCATTTAGTTTTTCCTTTTGTTGCATGTTTAGGTTGGCAAAAAGGGTATGCAAGTTATTCTCCTCATCACTAGCATTATCATCACTAGAAGATTCATATTTAGTGGAGGATTTAGATTTAACCTTCTTCCTTTTGCTGTCCTTTGCCATGAGGCACTTGTGGCTGACGTTGGGGAAGAGGAGTCCCTTGGTGACGGCGATGTTGGCGGCGTCCTCGTCGTCGGAGGAGTTGGTGGAGCTCTCGTCCGAGTCCCACTCCCGGAAAACATGGGCATCGCCGCCATTCTTCTTGTAGTACCTCTTCTTTTCTCTCCTCTTTCCCTTCTTGTCGTCGCCCCTATCACTGTCACTAGATATAGGACATTTTGCAATAAAATGACCGGGCTTACCACATTTGTAGCACACTTTCTTGGAGCGGGATTTGTAGTCTTTCCCCTTCCTTTGTTTGAGGATTTGGCGAAAGCTCTTGATGACGAGCGCCATTTCCTCATTGTCGAGCTTTGAGGCGTCGATTGGTTGTCTACTTGGTGTAGACTCCTCCTTCTTCTCCTCCGTCGCCTTGAATGCGACCGGTTGTGCCGCGGATGTGGAGGGATCATCTAGCTCGTTGATTTTCTTCGAGCCCTTGATCATATACTCAAAGCTCACAAAATTCCCGATTACTTCCTCGGGAGTCATTAGTGTGTATCTAGGATTACCACGAATTAATTGAACTTGAGTGGGGTTAAGGAAAATGAGAGATCTTAGAATAACCTTAACCACCTCGTGGTCGTCCCACTTCTTGCTCCCGAGGTTGCGCACTTGGTTCACCAAGGTTTTGAGCCGGTTGTACATATCTTGTGGCTCCTCCCCTTGGCGAAGACGAAAACGACCGAGCTCCCTCTCGATCGTTTCCCGCTTGGTGATCTTGGTGAGTTCATCACCCTCGTGCGCGGTCTTGAGAAGGTCCCAAATCTCCTTTGCATTCTTCAACCCTTGCACCTTGTTGTATTCCTCCTTACTTAGAGAGGCGAGGAGAATGGTTGTAGCTTGAGAGTTGAAGTGCTCGATTTGGGCCACTTCGTCCGTATCATAAACTTCATCCCCTATGGATGGTACCTGTGCTCCAAACTCAACAACATTCCATATACTTTTGTGGAGTGAGGTTAGATGAAATTTCATTAAATCACTCCACCTAGCGTAATCTTCGCCATCAAAAGTTGGTGGTTTGCCTAATGGAACGGAAAGTAATGGAGTATGTCTAGATGTACGAGGATAGTGTAAGGGGATCTTACTAAACTTCTTGCGCTCTTGGCGCTTAGAAGTTACGGACGGCGCATCGAAGTCGGAGGTCGATGTTGATGAAGTGTCGGTCTCGTAGTAGACCACCTTCCTCATCCTCTTGTGCTTGTCGCCTTTCCGATGCGACTTGTGGGAAGAAGATTTCTCCTTCTTCTCCTTGTGGTGTGAAGAAGAAGATCTTTTCTCCTTCCGTTTGGAGGAGTCCTTCTTCTTCTCCTTCCTCTTGGTGCGGGACTCTTCCGATGAAGTGCTCCTGTGACTCGTAGTGGGCTTGTCGCCGGTCTCCATCTCCCTCTTGGTGTGATCTCCCGACATCACTTCGAGCGGTTAGGCTCTAATGAAGTACCGGGCTCTGATACCAATTGAAAGTCGCCTAGAGGGGGGTGAATAGGGCAAAATTGAAATTTACAAATATAAACACAACTACGAGACGGGTTAGCGTTAGAAGTAAACACGAGTCCGAAAGAGAGGTCGCAAAACAAATCATGAGCAAATGCGGAGTGGGACACGATGATTTGTTTTACCGAGGTTCGGTTCTCGCAAACCTACTCCCCGTTGAGGAGGCCACAAAGGCTGGGTCTTTTTCAACCCTTTCCCTCTCTCAAACGGTCCCACGGACCGAGTGAGCTTCTCTTCTCAAATCACAACCGGGAACAAAACTTCCCCGCAAGGACCACCACACAATTGGTGTCTCTTGCCTTGGTTACAAATGAGTTTTGATCACAAGAACAAGTGAGAAAGAAAAAGAAGCAATCCAAGCGCAAGAGCTCAAAAGAACACGACAAATCTCTCTCGCTAATCACTAAATCCTTATGTGGAGTTGGAGAGGATTTGATCACTTTGAGTGTGTCTAGAATTGAATGCCTAGCTCTTGTAAGTGGTTGAGAAGTGGAAAACTTGGATTACTTGAATGTGAGGTGGTTGGGGGTATTTATAGCCCCAACCACCAAACTAGCCGTTTGGTGAGGCTGTCTGTCGAATGGCGCACCGGACAGTCCGGTGCACACCGGACATGTCCGGTGCGACAGCCACGTCACCAAAGCCGTTGGGTTTCGACCGTTGGAGCTCTGACTTCTAGGCCCACCTGGATGTCCGGTGGCGCACCGGACATGTACTGTAGAGTGTCCGGTGCGCCAGCATGGGCGTGCCTGACCTCTGCGCGCGCTGGCGCGCAATAAATGCGCTGCAGGTAGCCGTTGGCGCCGAAATAGTTGTTGCCCCGCTGTTACACCGGACAGTCTGGTGTACACCGTACATGTCCGGTGAATTATAGCGAGGCGGCCGAAGTGAATTCCCGAAGCTGGCGAGTTCCTGAGGCCGCTCTTCCCTGGAGCATCGGACACTGTCCGGTGTACAGTCCGGTGAATTATAGCGGAGTCGCCTCTGGATTTTCCTGAAGGTAGCGAGTTTGAGCTGGAATCCTCTGGTGCACCGGACATGTCCGGTGGCACACCGGACAGTCCGGTGCGCCAGACCAGAGGTGCCTTCGGTTGTCCCTTTGCTCTTTTGTTGAACCCAATACTTGGTCTTTTTATTGGCTAAGTGTGAACCTTTGGCACCTGAATAACTTATACACTAGAGCAAACTAGTTAGTCCAAATATTCATGTTGGGCAATTCAACCACCAAAATTAATTAGGGACTAGGTGTAAGCCTAATTCCCTTTCACATTCTGCCCCTAATTTCCTAGCAATCACCTTTCTATCCTTTCTACAAATTGCAAAGGAAGCACTGCAAGTATGATAAATTGTAGAAGGTTCATTAATCTTCCTAGGAACATGTGTAACATTTCTCCTAGGCATATGATGAATGACATTTCTCCTAGACATATCTCTACCATGCTTATAGGAAGAACTAGAAGCAATCATAGCATGAGAATTAAAAGCATCATAACTTCTATTAACATTCCTAGATTGTCTACTATCATAATACATGAAAGCATGGTTCTTTTGAGCAATATTAGCCATAGGGGCCTTCCCTTTCTCCTTGGTGGAGATGGAAGCCTTATGGCTTGTTAAGTTCTTGACTTCCCTCTTGAAGCCAAGACCATCCTTAATTGAGGGGTGTCTACCAATCGTGTAGGCATCCCTTGCAAATTTTATTTTATCAATTTCACTCTTGCTAGTCTTAAGTTGGGCATTAAGACTAGCCAAATCATCATTCAGTTTAGAAATTGAAACTAGGTGTTTACTACAAGCATCGACATCAAAATCTTTACACCTATTACAAATTGTAACATGTTCTACACAAGATGTTGATTTATTTGCTATTTCTAACTTAGCATTCAAATCATCATTTTTGCTCTTTAAGCTAGAAATAGAGTCATGGCATGTAGACACTTCACTAGAAAGCATTTCATTCCTTTTAATTTCTAAAGCAAGGGATTTTTGTGCCTCTACAAACTTATCATGTTCTTCGTACAAAAGATCCTCTTGCTTTTCTAGTAACCTATTTTTATCATTCAAGGCATCAATTAATTCATTTATTTTATCAACCTTGGTTCTATCTAGGCCCTTGAATAAACATGAATAATCTATTTCATCATCATCACTAGACTCATCTTCACTAGAAGAAGCATAAGTAGTATTCCGAGTACATACCTTCTTCTCCTTCGCCATGAGGCATGTGTGACGCTCGTTGGGAAAGAGGGCCGATTTGTTGAAGGCGGTGGCGGCGAGTCCTTCGTTGTCGGAGTTGGACGACGAACAATCCGAGTCCCACTCCTTGCCAAGGTGTGCCTCGCCCTTAGCCTTCTTGTAAGCTTTCTTCTTTTCCCTCTTGTTCCCTTGTTCCTGGTCACTATCATTATCGGGACAGTTAGCGATAAAATGACCAACCTTACCACATTTGAAGCATGAGCGCTTCCCCCTTCGTCTTGTTCTTGTTAGGTTGCCCCTTGTGTCCCTTTAGCGCCGTCTTGAAGCGCTTGATGATGAGGGTCATCTCTTCATCATTTAGTCATGTCGCCTCAACTTGCGCCACCTTGCTAGGTAGCGCCTCCTTGCTATTCGTTGCCTTGAGAGCAACGGATTGAGGCTCATGGATTGGACCATTCAACGCGTCGTCCACATATCTCGCCTCCTTGATCATCATTCTCCCACTTACAAACTTTCCAAGTACTTCTTCGGGTGACATCTTGGTGTACCTAGGATTTTCACGAATATTGTTCACAAGATGTGGATCAAGGACAGTAAAAGACCTTAGCATTAGGCGAACGACGTCATGGTCTGTCCATCGCGTGCTTCTATAGCTCCTTATTTTGTTGATGAGGGTCTTGAGCCGATTGTAAGTTTGGGTTGGCTCTTCCCCCCTTATCATTGCAAATCTCCTGAGCTCGCCCTCCACCAACTCCATCTTGGTGAGCATGGTGACGTCGTTCCCCTCATGTGAGATCCTGAGGGTGTCCTAGATCTGCTTGGCATTGTCCAAGCCGCTCACCTTATTGTACTCTTCCCTACACAAAGATGCTAAAAGGACAGTAGTAGCTTGTGCATTTCTATGGATTTGTTCATTTATAAACATGGGACTATCTGAGCTATCAAATTTCATTCCACTCTCTACAATCTCCCATATGCTTGGATGGAGAGAGAACAAGTGACTACGCATTTTGTGACTCCAAAATCCGTAGTCCTCCCCGTCAAAGTGAGTGTGGAGGTTTGCCAAGAGGAATGGAAAGCAAATGTGTATTTGAACTATGTGGAATACGAGAATAATCGAAAGAGAAGTTTGAATTAACCGTCTTCATTTTCTCGTAGTCGTTGTCGTCGTCCTTTTGGGAAGAGGAAGATTCGTCGCCATCGTCGTAGTAGACGATTTCCTTGATGCGCCTTGTCTTCTTCTTCTTCCCATCTTTTCGTTTGTGGCCCGAGCCCGAGTCGGTAGGCTTGTCATCCTTCGGCTCGTTGACGAAGGACTCCTTTTCTTTATCGTTGATCACAATCCCCTTGCCCTTAGGATCCATCTCTTCGGGCGGTAAGTCCCTTCCTTGAAGAGAACGGCTCCGATACTAATTGAGAGCACCTAGAGGGGGGGTGAATAGGTGATCCTGTAAAACTGAAAACTTAATGCCACAAAACTTGATTAGGAGTTAGCACAATAATGCCAAGTGGCTAGAGGGGAGTCTTAGCAAAACACAATAACCACAAGAAGATCAACACAGAGATGGCATAGTGGTTTATCCCGTGGTTCGGCCAAGTCCAACGCTTGCCTACTCCACGTTGTGGCGTCCCAACGGACGAAGGTTGCAATCAACCCCTCTCAAGCGGTCCAAAGACCCACTTGAATACCATGGTGTTTTGCTTTGTTTACTATATCCCGTTCGCGAGGAATCTCCACAACTTAGAGCCTCTCGCCCTTACACTTTGATGTTCACAAAGAAGCACAGAGTAAGGGATGGATGAGCAACACACACAAGACACAAAATCAGAGCGACACCACGCACACAAGTCGCAACAAAAGCTCACAACACAACCCGACGAGTTCACAACTCAAATGGAGCTCTCGTTGCTATCACAAAGAATCAAATGCATGGAATCGAAGTCTTGGTGCTTATGAATGCTTAGAGAATGCTTGGTGTATTCCTCCATGCGCCTAGGGGTCCCTTTTATAGCCCCAAGGCAGCTAGGAGCCATTGAGAGCAATCCTGGAAGGCAATTCTTGCCTTCTGTCGCCTGGCGCACCGGACAGTCCGGTGCACCACCGGACACTGTCCGGTGCGGATTTCTTTCCTTATTTGGCGAAGCCGACCATTGCAGATGTAGAGCCGTTGGCGCACCGGACACTGTCCGGTGCACACCGGTCAGTCCGGTGCCCCCTTGTGACCGTTGGCTCGACCACGCGTCACGCGCGGAATCCTCGGCTGACCGTTGGCCCGGCTGACCGTTGGCTCACCGGACAGTCCGGTGCACCACCGGACAGTTCGGTGATTTATAGTCGTACACCGTTAATCATCTCCCGAGAGCGACGAGTTCGCCTGTGAATGGCTCACCGGACAGTCCGGTGCACCACCGGACAGTCCGGTGCACCACCGGACAGTCCGGTGATTTATAGCCGTACACCGCCGTCGAAGTCCCGAGAGCAGCAAGTTCGCCAGAGCCAGCCTGGCGCACCGGACACTGTCCGGTGCACCACCGGACAGTCCAGTGCACCCAGACTGAGCAGACTTTGGCTGAACAAAGCCATCTCTTTTCCAATTTGATTTCTCCTGTTTCCAGCACTTAGACACAATACATTAGTTCTCAAAACAATGTACTAAGTCTAGAAACATACCTTTAGACTTGATTTGCACTTTGTCCAACACTTGATATACTTTAATACTTAAGTACTTGTGTTGGCACTCAATCACCAAAATACTTAGAAATGGCCCAAGGCACATTTCCCTTTCAGCACACAGCAGTGACAGCACACAAGCGCTGGAACAAAAAAAACAGCGCACTACACAGTGCGCCCACGGCCAACTCGAGGTTAGTAGTAGTCCAGCGTCTAGGCCAGCAGCTTCACTTATTAGGTCCCTAGCTCCATGAGGCACATGCACACTACAGAGTCACACAGGAAACAGAGCTACAATGTCTCAAGGCCTCAAGCACAGATGCAGTCGTCCAGGCCCAGCTGAGCAGAGGCAGAGCTGCTGCACACACACAGGATGTATATTCGTGCACTTGAAACTCCCTATGGGAAACGACAGTGGCCAATGGGCCAAGAATTCATGGGCTTTGATACATGCACACAATCCGCAAAATGTAAAAGGGATAAAACGGGAAATTCCCGATACAATATGGGATACCGTAAATATGGGCGGGAAACACCTTCAACCGTTTTCGATCCCATTCCCGGATATACCTATCCCGGTTCCCGTACCGTTTTCACATTTTCCCGATAAAACGAAAACGGACGGTTCTAAACGGGAATATGGGACGGTACGGGACGGTATAATTCCTGTTCGTTTTCATCCCTACCTTTCATGTGGGTTGGTGTTGCCGATCTTCCCCTTCTTCATGTTACTGTTGTAGGATCTCGGTCTCCAGCACCTCACACCCCACTCCATCCTTCAGGCGGCCATCTTCGCTCATCTGTGCGAGATGTTCGTGTGGGTGGCGCCGTGCACCTCTCTCTTCCACCATTTTTTCATGCTGGTGAAGTCTGGGAAGGCCAAGGACCATCTCAGTGCGTACTACTTCCAGACGAGGGCGGATTCGGTCGGTGCCTATATCTCCTCCCTCAGCGACGCGAGGTGGGAAAATTGGTGGGCCGAATGGGTGATCACCAGTACCGAGACAGCGACCACCTCGTACTACCGAGTGACGGGTCGAGGCTCGACAAGAAGCAATGGAGGGTCAAGCCACCGTTGACACCGGAGTTCGATCCCGTGTTGGGCAGAATTGAGTCCCTGGCGACCGGTGGTCTGACATCGATGCACGTGGTCGGCGACTTCTTGAAGCGCCGGATCGCACCGCTACAGGCGAGGACACGCCTGAGCTGCTGGTTCACTAGCTCGAACGACCTCGGCCGGGTCCATCACGGGCCAGGCACCGACCTGTCCTGGGAGGAACTGGAGCTCCTGGTGAAGGGGATTACTGGTGAGTCCTTCGTTGCTGAGTCCTTAATTCCTCCCGAGGGCATTCCTCTGCTTTGCGACGACCAAGGGTTGAGGGCAGCGATCTTGGATTGGCTGCGGACCCTTGACGAGAGCGGCGTAGCGGTTCACCAGACCGGCGGCCGGGACCCCCACCGCGGGATTCAGATCCCCGGTGTACTGGCTGGAGGTTCTTGGCCCACCGATGCCGGCTCTAGAGCTCCCCCCGTGGCCCTGAGCCCCTCGGGCAAGGGCAAGGGGGCTGCGAGCAGTTCTTCCGCCCCGGGTGGTTCCGGGAGGTCAGAGGGAGAGAGGCGGCACCGACTGCGTCGCGCCGATGGGTCTTTCATTGTGGATCCGCCCCTTGATTCGAACCTCCCCTAGAAGCACCAGAGGACAACTGGCGGGGTCGAGGAGGCTGGCTCCCCAGCCCAGGGCTCGCAGAGGCGCGTCAGTACTCCACTAGCACCACCATCAGTCCCGCCGCCACCGCCGCCATCATCTAGCTTGCCACCGCCGCAGGGGCAGCAGCAGGGGAAGCAGACGTCTCGCTTCCAAGGTCGCTGGAAGGTCTAGGGCCCCAAGTAAGTGTACCCCTTTTCATTTTCCTTATTGGTCTAGTTACCATGTTGACGTGTATTAACCCGTCCTTTGCTTATCAGGGCCTCTTCTCCCTCTGCCTCCAAAGTTGCTCCTACTGGTGAGTCCGGCTCCCAGCAGTAGGTGTCTTCTGGCCTCGATGCCGGCGACCTGCCTCCGCCTGCCACTGCTGAGGCGGTGCCATCGGGCCCCCAGGTTCCGCCTGCCACTGCCGATGCGGCGCCGTCAGGCCCCCAGGTTCCGACTGCTACTGCCGCGGCAGCGCCGTCGGGCTCCCAGGTTCCAGCTGCCACTACCGAGGCAGTGCCATCGGGCCCCCAGGCTCTAGCCAAGGGTCCAGTAGCAGCAGCATCACCAATGGCTACTGCAGACCCAACGGCGGCGGCGATGTCGTCGAATATACCGTCGGCAACGGCGGAAGCCACGGGGGGCATGCCCGATTCCATCCCGCTGCCCATTCCGGAGGAGCCGGAGGTTATTCTTGGGCGGCGGCTCCAGACCGGTGCCGGGCCAGAAACGGCGCCGCCTCCCCTCCCTCGGGTGCTGTCTCGCGCTCATCAGGCTCTCCGGGAGACCGAGGCGGCGATCCTGCGGGAGTGAGAGGCACTCGAGACTGAGCACCAGCGCCTTGGCGATTGGCGCACCCAGCTGGAAGAGCGTACCAAGGCCGCATCCTGCCAATTTGCTTCAGAGCGGTCCGAGCTTGAGCAGGAGCGTGAGGACCTCAAGGAGGACGTGGAGAAGGTGTTCGAGCGAGAGTGGGAGGTGACCCGGGAGGAGTAGACGCTGGTCAAGAAGAAAGAGCACTTGGACCAGCGGGAGGCGGTCATCACGGAATTCCATGAGAAGCTGAAAGCCTATAATGCGATGCTGGAGAAGCAGCAGGATGAGTAGACCGCGACTGAGGCAGCTCTGCAAAAGCCGCAGCAGGAGCTTGATGACAGGGCTAGCAACATCTCTCTCGCTGAGGAAAACCTCAAGGCGAAGGATGCCTCCTTGGAGGAGAGGGCGACGGGTCTCGTCCGACAGGAGAAGGACCTCGCCTGGAGGGAGGAGATGCGGGAAAGGCAGGAAAAGTTGTTGGCCGAGCACAAGCTCGAGGCGGAGGAGAAGGAGAAGAAACTGGAGGAGAAGGAGCAGACTCTGGAGGAGCGGGTCCGCCGGTTCCAGGCGACACAGGCAGCGCAGGTAGCCTAGATGGCGCAGGCGGTTCTGGGTTCCCAGGCGGTAGAGGCGATGAAGAAGACGCTAGAAGATCTTCGGGTGGAGCATCGCATCGGGGTCCAGCGTATCGCCGCATGGGCCGACGAGGCGAGCTCGGCTCTGGTGCCACTAGGGGTGAGCCCCATTGAAAGGGAAATGTGCCCTTGGGCCATTTCTAAGTATTTTGGTGATTGAGTGCCAGCACATGTGTTTAATTGTGAATTTGTGTTCATGGATGAACAAGGTGCAAATCATGAAGTAAAGGTATGTTTCTAAGCCTTAGTACTTTGGTTTTATGGACTAACATATTTGTCTAAGTGTTAGAAACTGAAAGAAGAAAAAGAGAAAAGGGGAGAGAAAGACTTGGCTGTGTGCAGCCGAGGCTCAGCTCGGTCTGGAGCACCGGACTGTCCGGTGTGCACCGGACAGTGTCCGGTGCGCCAGGTCAACTCGGTGCGAACTGGCCGCTCTCGGGAATTCGCCGACGGCGTACGGCTAAAATTCACCGGACTGTCCGGTGTGCACCGGACTGTCCGGTGAGCCAACGGTCGGCCAGGGCCAACGGTCGGCCGCGCAATCCGCGCGGGACACGTGGCCGAGCCAACGGTCGGAAGACGGCACCGGACTGTCCGGTGTGCACCGGACTGTCCGGTGCGCCAACGGCTCTCAGATCTCCGCCGGTCTGCAACGGTCGGGAAGCACTGGATAAGGAAAGAAATCGGTCACCGGACATGTCCGGTGTGCACCGGACTGTCCGGTGCCCCCGACGACAGAAGGCAAGGATGGCCTTCCGGATTTGCTCTCAACGGCTCCTAGCTGCCTTGGGGCTATAAAAGGAGCCCCTAGGCGCATGGAGGAGACACACAAGCAACTCTTGAGCATTCTTGATCATCCACACAAGTTCTTTGCGCATTCGTTTGTGATTCTAAGTGATTCGAGCTCTGTTCTAGTGTGAACTCTGAGATAGTCATTCGAGCTCGAGTCTTGGCCGTGTGTGTGCGCTTTTGTTGTGGATTTGTGTGTGTTGCTTCCCTCCCTTACTCTGTGCTTTCTTTGTGATCATATACTTGTAAGGGCAAGAGACTCCAATTTGTGGAGATTCCTTGCGAACGGGATAGTGAAAGGAAAAGCAAAACACCGTGGTATTCAAGTGGGTCTTTGGACCGCTTGAGAGGGGTTGATTGCAACCCTCGTCCGTTGGGACGCCACAACGTGGAAGTAGGCAAGCATTGGCTTGGCCGAACCACGGGATAAACCACCGTGTCAACTCTGTCTTGATCTCTTGTGGTATTGTGTTTTGTTGAGACTTCACCTTAGCCACTTGGCAATAATCGTGCTAACACATAACAAGTTTTTGTGGCTTAAGTTTGAAGTTTTTACAGGATCACCTATTCACCCCCCCCTCTAGGTGCTCTCAATTGGTATCGGAGCCGTTCTATTCACAAAGGGACTAACCGCCCGAATAGATGGATCCTAAGGGGAAGGGTATTGTGATCAACGAGCCGCAACCCCTTGCTCTCAAGGCAACACGAAGCAAGGAGGCGCTACCTAGCAAGGTGGCACAGATTGAGGCGGCCGGACTTAATGATGAAGAAATGGCTCTCATCATCAAAAGGTTCAAGACGGCGCTAAATGGTCGCAAGGGGCAGCCAAGCAAGACCAAAGCCAAGGGGAAGCGCTCATGCTTCAAATGCGGTAAGCTTGGTCATTTCATTGCTAACTGTCCCGATAATGAAAGTGACCAGGAAAAGGGGAACAAAAGAGAGAAGAAGAAGCAATACAAGAAGGCAAAGGGCGAGGCGCATCTAGGAAAGGAGTGGGACTCGGATTGCTCCTCCTCCGACTCCGACAACGAAGGACTCGCCGCCACTGCCTTCAACAAATCGGCTCTCTTCCCCAACGAGCGTCTCACTTGCCTTATGGCAAGGGAGAAGAAGGTGAGTACTCAAGACTCCACTTATGCTTCTTCTAGTGATAGTGAGTCTAGTGATGATGACATAGATTATTCTTGCTTGTTCAAGGGCTTAGATAGATCTAAGATAGATAAAATCAATGAATTGATTGATGCATTGAATGAAAAGGATAGGCTTTTAGAAAAGCAAGAAGATTTATTGTATGATGAACATGATAAGTTTGTAGAGGCACAAAAATCATATGCTTTAGAAGTGAAAAGAAATGAAGTGCTTTCTAGTGAAATATCTTCTTGTCATGAAACCATTGCTACTTTACAAAGTGTTAATATTGATTTAAGTGCTAAACTAGAAGTAGCTAGTAAATCAAATTCTTGTGTTGAACATGTTGAAATTTGTACTAGGTGTAAGGATTTTGATGTTAATGCTTGTAGTGAACACCTAGTTCTAATTTCCAAATTAAATGATGAAGTGGCTAGTCTTAATGCCCAACTTAAGACTAGCAAGAATGAAGTTGATAAAATAAAATTTGCAAGGGATGCCTACACGGTTGGTAGACACCCCTCAATTAAGGATGGGCTTGGCTTCAAGAGGGAAGCCAAGAACTTAACAAGCCATAAGGCTCCCGTCTTCGTCAAGGAGAAAGGGAAGGCCCCTATGGCTAATAGTGCTAAAAAGAACCATGCTTTCTTATACCATGATAGGAGACATGCTAGAAATATTTATAATGATTTTGATTCACATGTTTATAATTCTCATGCCATGTTTGCCTCTAGTTCCTCTCATAAGCATGATAGAAATATGAGTAGGAGAAATGTTGCGCATATGCCTAGGAGAAATATTGCTCATGTGCCTAGAAAGAATGTTATTCATGCTCCTAGGAAAGTAGTGAATGAACCTTCTACCATTTATTATGCTTGTAATGCTCCCTTTGCTATTTGTAGAAAGGGTAAGAAGGTAGTTGCTAGGAAATTAGGGGCTAGATGCAAGGGAGATAAATCTTGCATTTGGGTCCCTAAAGACATTTGTGCTAACCTTGCAGGACCCAACATGAGTTGGGTACCTAAGACCCAAGCCTAAATTTGCCTTGCAGGTTTATGCATCCGGGGGTTCAAGCTGGATTATCGACAGCGGATGCACAAACCATATGACGGGGGAGAAGAAGATGTTCACCTCCTACGTCAAAAATAAGGATTCCCAAGATTCAATCATATTCGGTGACGGGAATCAAGGCAAGGTAAAAGGGTTAGGTAAAATTGCAATTTCTAATGAGCATTCTATCTCAAATGTATTCTTAGTGGAGAGTCTTGGATATAATTTGCTATCTGTTAGTCAATTATGTCAAATGGGATATAATTGTTTATTTACAAATGTAGATGTGTCTGTCTTTAGAAGATGTGATGGTTCACTAGCCTTTAAGGGTGTACTAGACGGCAAGCTTTACTTAGTTGATTTTGCAAAAGAAGAGGCCGGTCTAGATGCATGCTTAATGGCTAAGACTTGCATGGGCTGGCTGTGGCATCGCCGCTTAGCACATGTGGGGATGAAGAATCTCCACAAGCTTCTAAAGGGAGAACACGTGATAGGTCTAACAAATGTTTATTTCGAAAAAGATAGACCTTGTGCAGCTTGTCAGGCAGGAAAACAAGTGGGAGGAGCACATCACAGCAAGAATGTGATGACCACGTCAAGACCTCTGGAGCTGCTGCATATGGACCTCTTCGGACCCGTCGCCTATCTAAGCATAGGAGGAAGTAAGTATGGTTTAGTTATTGTTGATGACTTTTCCCGCTTCACTTGGGTGTTCTTTTTGCAGGATAAGTCTGAAACCCAAGGGACCATCAAGCGCTTCCTCAGGAGAGCTCAAAATGAGTTTGAGCTCAAGGTGAAGAAGATTAGGAGCGACAACGGGTCCGAGTTCAAGAACCTTCAAGTGGAGGAGTTTCTTGAGGAGGAAGGGATCAAGCACGAGTTCTCCGCTCCCTACACACCACAACAAAATGGTGTGGTAGAAAGGAAGAACAGGACGCTAATCGATATGGCGAGGACGATGCTTGGAGAGTTCAAGACCCCCGAGTGCTTTTGGTCGGAAGCCGTGAACACGGCTTGCCATGCCATCAACAGGGTCTACCTTCACCGCCTCCTCAAGAAGACGTCATATGAGCTACTAACCGGTAACAAACCCAATGTATCGTACTTTCGTGTTTTTGGGAGCAAGTGCTACATTCTAGTGAAGAAGGGTAGAAATTCTAAGTTTGCTCCCAAAGCTGTAGAAGGGTTTTTATTAGGTTATGATTCAAATACAAAGGCGTATAGGGTCTTCAACAAATCATCGGGTTTGGTTGAAGTCTCTAGCGACGTTGTATTTGATGAGACTAATGGCTCTCCAAGAGAGCAAGTTGTTGATTGTGATGATGTAGATGAAGAAGATGTTCCAACGGCCGCTATACGAACCATGGCGATTGGAGACGTTCGGCCACAGGAACAGGATGAACGTGATCAACCTTCTTCCTCAACGACGGTGCATCCCCCAACTCAAGACGATGAACAGGTTCATCAAAAGGAGGCGTGTGATCAAGGGGGAGCACAAGACGATCAAATGATGGAGGAAGAAGCGCAACCGGCACCTCCAACCCAAGTTCGAGCGATGATTCAAAGGGATCATCCCGTCGACCAAATTCTGGGTGACATTAGCAAGGGAGTAACTACTCGGTCTCGATTAGTTAATTTTTGTGAACATTACTCTTTTGTCTCCTCTATTGAGCCTTTCAGGGTAGAGGAGGCCTTGCTAGATCCGGATTGGGTGTTGGCCATGCAGGAGGAACTTAATAACTTCAAGCGCAACGAAGTTTGGACGCTGGTGCCCCGTCCCAAGCAAAATGTTGTGGGAACCAAGTGGGTGTTCCGCAATAAACAGGACGAGCACGGGGTGGTGACGAGGAACAAGGCTCGACTTGTGGCAAAAGGTTATGCCCAAGTCGCAGGTTTGGACTTTGAGGAGACTTTTGCTCCTGTGGCTAGACTAGAGTCCATTCGTATCTTGCTAGCATATGCCGCTCACCATTCTTTCAGGTTGTACCAAATGGATGTGAAGAGCGCGTTCCTCAACGGGCCAATAAAGGAGGAGGTGTACGTGGAGCAACCCCCTGGCTTCGAGGATGAGCGGTACCCCGACCACGTGTGTAAGCTCTCTAAGGCGCTCTATGGACTTAAGCAAGCCCCAAGAGCATGGTATGAATGTCTTAGAGATTTCTTACTTGCTAATGCTTTCAAGGTTGGGAAAGCCGATCCAACTCTTTTCACTAAGACTTGTAATGGTGATTTGTTTGTGTGCCAAATTTATGTCGATGACATAATATTTGGTTCTACTAATCAAAAGTCTTGTGAAGAGTTTAGCAGGGTGATGACGCAGAAATTCGAGATGTCGATGATGGGCGAGTTAAACTACTTCCTTGGGTTCCAAGTGAAGCAACTCAAGGACGGCACCTTCATCTCCCAAACGAAGTACACGCAAGATCTGCTAAAGAGGTTTGGGATGAAGGACGCCAAGCCCGCAAAGACGCCGATGGGAACCGACGGACACACCGACCTCAACAAAGGAGGTAAGTCCGTTGATCAAAAGGCATACCGGTCAATGATAGGGTCTTTACTTTATTTATGTGCTAGTAGACCGGATATTATGCTTAGCGTATGCATGTGTGCTAGATTTCAATCCGATCCTAAGGAGTGTCACTTGGTGGCGGTGAAGCGAATTCTTAGATATTTAGTCGCTACGCCTTGCTTCGGGATCTGGTATCCAAAGGGGTCTAACTTTGACTTAATTGGGTACTCAGATTCCGACTATGCTGGATGTAAGGTCGATAGGAAGAGTACATCGGGGACGTGCCAATTCTTAGGAAGGTCCCTGGTGTCATGGAACTCTAAGAAACAAACCTCCGTTGCCCTATCCACCGCTGAGGCCGAGTACGTTGCCGCAAGTCAGTGTTGCGCGCAACTACTTTGGATGAGGCAAACCCTCAGGGACTTTGGCTACAATCTGAGCAAAGTTCCACTCCTATGTGATAATGAGAGTGCTATCCGAATAGCGGAAAATCCTGTTGAGCACAGCCGCACAAAGCACATTGACATCCGGCATCACTTTCTGAGAGACCACCAGCAAAAGGGAGATATCGAAGTGTTTTATGTTAGCACCGAGAACCAGCTAGCCGATATCTTTACCAAGCCTTTAGATGAGAAGACCTTTTGCAGGCTGCGTAGTGAGCTAAATGTCTTAGATTCGCGGAACTTGGATTGAATTGTAGCATACATGTATTCATGCCTTTGATCATGTTCATTCTGCATTTTGTTGCTTATTATGGTGCTCAAGTTGTACAAACACTCCCTGGACCTCACAAGTCCGTTGCAAAGTGATGCACATGTTTAGGGGGAGACGTGTTACAACTTGACCCTTTGAGACTAACCATATGTTGAGTTTGTCCGATTTAGTCTCAAAGGAGAATTGAAAGGGAAAAGGTGGACTTGGACCATGCAAGACTTCCACTGCACTCCGATAAGGGGTAACTTACTCCAAGTTCATCTCATTACCTCTTATTGCCATTTGCTCTTAATTGACGATTTTGGTGAGGCAATGGGGTTAAAGGGCCAAGATTGATCCCGTTTTGGTGCTTGATGCCAAAGGGGGAGAAAATAAAGGCCAAAGCAATAAATGGATCAGCTACCACTTGAGAGATTTTGAAAATAGTAGAATAGAGTTTTTGGTTTGTCAAAATTCTTAAGTTGTCTCTCTTGTCAAAAGTTGGCTTCTTGTGGGGAGAAGTATTGATTATGGGAAAAAGGGGGAGTTTTTGAAATCCTTGATCAATCTCTTTTTGAATGACTCTCTTTATGCTTAAACATGTGTGTTTAACTTAGAGATAGAGATTTGTGTTTGATTTGCAAAAACAAACCAAGTGGTGGCAAAGGATGATCCAGATATGCCAAAATTGATTCAAAATAAATTTAAGTGTTATTTGAATTGAGTTTGCACTTGTTCTAGTGGCTTTATGTAGTGTTGGCATAAATCACCAAAAAGGGGGAGATTGAAAGGGAAATGTGCCCTTGGGCCATTTCTAAGTATTTTGGTGATTGAGTGCCAGCACATGTGTTTAATTGTGAATTTGTGTTCATGGATGAACAAGGTGCAAATCATGAAGTAAAGGTATGTTTCTAAGCCTTAGTACTTTGGTTTTATGGACTAACATATTTGTCTAAGTGTTAGAAACTGAAAGAAGAAAAAGAGAAAAGGGGAGAGAAAGACTTGGCTGTGTGCAGCCGAGGCTCAGCTCGGTCTGGAGCACCGGACTGTCCGGTGTGCACCGGACAGTGTCCGGTGCGCCAGGTCAACTCGGTGCGAACTGGCCGCTCTCGGGAATTCGCCGACGGCGTACGGCTAAAATTCACCGGACTGTCCGGTGTGCACCGGACTGTCCGGTGAGCCAACGGTCGGCCAGGGCCAACGGTCGGCCGCGCAATCCGCGCGGGACACGTGGCCGAGCCAACGGTCGGAAGACGGCACCGGACTGTCCGGTGTGCACCGGACTGTCCGGTGCGCCAACGGCTCTCAGATCTCCGCCGGTCTGCAACGGTCGGGAAGCGCTGGATAAGGAAAGAAATCGGTCACCGGACATGTCCGGTGTGCACCGGACTGTCCGGTGCCCCCGACGACAGAAGGCAAGGATGGCCTTCCGGATTTGCTCTCAACGGCTCCTAGCTGCCTTGGGGCTATAAAAGGAGCCCCTAGGCGCATGGAGGAGACACACAAGCAACTCTTGAGCATTCTTGATCATCCACACAAGTTCTTTGCGCATTCGTTTGTGATTCTAAGTGATTCGAGCTCTGTTCTAGTGTGAACTCTGAGATAGTCATTCGAGCTCGAGTCTTGGCCGTGTGTGTGCGCTTTTGTTGTGGATTTGTGTGTGTTGCTTCCCTCCCTTACTCTGTGCTTTCTTTGTGATCATATACTTGTAAGGGCAAGAGACTCCAATTTGTGGAGATTCCTTGCGAACGGGATAGTGAAAGGAAAAGCAAAACACTGTGGTATTCAAGTGGGTCTTTGGACCGCTTGAGAGGGGTTGATTGCAACCCTCGTCCGTTGGGACGCCACAACGTGGAAGTAGGCAAGCATTGGCTTGGCCGAACCACGGGATAAACCACCGTGTCAACTCTGTCTTGATCTCTTGTGGTATTGTGTTTTGTTGAGACTTCACCTTAGCCACTTGGCAATAATCGTGCTAACACATAACAAGTTTTTGTGGCTTAAGTTTGAAGTTTTTACAGGATCACCTATTCACCCCCCCTCTAGGTGCTCTCACCCATCCTAGTGTCAAAGCAGTCGGTGTCCATTTCCGACGCGCTCCTGGTGCTGGATTCCGCTGCTGACCGCCTCTGACGCCTGGATTAGATCCTTGGCGCCTGCCTAGAGGCTAAGGGCAGCAGACTCTGTCGGGCGGTAATAGAGTACATCCTGACGTGCTTCCAGAGCCACGACCCAGCCATCTCCTTAGGGCCAGTGATCGCCGGTCCGGTGGCCGATACCGAAGACGCCGCCCGGGGGAGCGTACAAGACGCTGTAGTCGTGGTGGCCAAGCGCTTCCAGCGGGATCCCGCTGATGATGAGTAGTCGGATCTGCAGAGAGAAAGCAAGAGTTCCGCTGGGAAGCGGCTTATCATATTTTGGTTTTGTAAGATACTTTTAAGTACTACTTGTCAAGCAACATTACAACTTATCTGCATGCTACTTTCCCTTTGCTATGTGTGTTGTTATCAACTTCTTCCCTCGTACTTGGCCCCTCTGGGATGTGGTCTCGACTTATCGAGGTTGGATGCCAGTATATTTAAGAAATAGTTGGTGACTTGGCCCCCAGGAGGTTATTTCGACTGGGCCCGGACCTGCACACAGCCTTAGCTAGGGAGTTTCAGTAGTGCACCCATCAGACCCATTAACTGGTATCCTTCACCCTTTGACTTACGCAACAGGACTTGTAGTATTTAGACTGGGAGGCCGACCCGTGTGTCTGGACCCCCTAGGTCACGTCTTCTAATTACTATGGTACTCATTGCATGGTGGTGGAGTGCGTAGGCTTATGGTACGGGACCAGGCTAAGCAGCCACGCAGCTCCGGACCTCCTCATGAGACGTCTGTCCTTTCTTTAGAGCCGGACCTCGGGTTTCCGGACCTATAGGACTATAGTTTCGGGTACTAGGACACCTGCCACAGAGTGGTGGAGCATGTGGGCTTAGGGTACTGGACCAAGCTAAGCGGCCGCACGGCTCTGGACCTCCCCATGGACGATTATCCGTTCTCTTGGACTGGCCCCCAGGCTACACGGCCTGGCTATTCAATTCGGATGTCTATATACCAGCAATGGAGAGAATCCGTGTGGGTGGGTTAGATAAAAATAATGGTTGCAAGCTTAACCAGAATAAGACCACCATAAAGCAAATCTAGGGGGGGTGAATCTTCTCTTCATAACTTGATGTTCATGAGCGTAAACCAACAGACCGGGTTTATAAGGGCGGACCTTACCGGGCTGGCGTACATATATGTGCTACCTAGTTACAAAGGAAGAAAACTGCATTCCCTAGCTTTGCTTTTATGGGAAGAACTTACGGAGGTGCTCTATGTTCGAGGGATTGGGCAGAGACTCTCCTTCAGTTGTGGCGAGGCAGACACACCCAGGTCGGCATACTTCCGTCACCTTGAAGGGTCCTTCCCAGCTAGGGGAGAGTTTATGGAGCCCTTCTCGGTTCAGTACTCACCTTAGGACTAGGTCCCCGACCCTGAGCTCCCTACTATGCACGAACCAATGGTGGTAGCGCCTGAGCGCTTGGTTGTATCGTGCATTTCGGATGGCTGCTTGCCATCTACGCTCGTCGATGAAGTCCATGTCTTCACGCCACAGCTGTCCCTGCATAGATTCCTCGAAAGCCTGGACCGAGGGGAGCCCATGATGATTTTCGGAGGAAGACAGGCTTCGGCCTCGTAGACCAGGAAGAACGGGGTCTCCCCGGTGGCTCGGCTGGGTGTTGTCCGGTTCCCCCATAGCACGGATGGGATTTCACTAACCCAATTCGCACCATGCTTCTTCAAGTAGTCGTAGGTGCGCGTCTTGAGTCCCCTGAGGATCTCTGCATTTGCCCTTTTCGCTTGGCCATTGCTTCTGGGGTGGGCCACGGATGCTAAGCAGAGCTGGGTGCCGATGCCCTCGCAATATTCCTAGAAGATCCGACTTGTAAACTAGGTTCCATTGTCCGTAATGATACGGTTTGGGACCCCAAATCTACAGACGATGGACTTGAGGAAGGCGACAGCGACACCTTAGGTGATGTTGACCACAAGGGTGGCCTCTGGCCACTTGGTGAACTTGTCGATGGCGACGAAGAGGTACCGGTACCCGCCAACGGCCCTGGGAAATGGTCCCAGGATATCCACCCCCCCATACGACGAATGGCCAAGAGGGTGGAATCATCTGTAGGGTCTAAGCTGGTGTGTGTATTTGTTTTGCATGGAATTGACACGCCTTGCATTACTTCACCATCTCAGCTGCATCCTGGAGAGCGGTTGGCTAGTAGAAGCCATGTCGGAAGGCCTTACCGACCAGTGTGCGAGATGATGAATGACTTCCACACTCTCCTCCATGGATCTCCGTGAGCAACTCACGACCCTCCTCCTGGGTAATGCATCACATGTGAATGCCGTTGGCGCCGTGGCGGTAGAGATCCCCTTCCACCACCGCGTAACGCTTAGCCAACCACGCGTTCTGCGGACACATGGTCTTCAGGAAGGATATTCTCCTTCAGGTAGTCCCGGATCTTGGAGATCCATGCATCGGGGCCACTCTGAGATATTGGCTACGGCGCTAAGGGGCTGGCAGGCCCCCCTGTAGCACACACAGTCTTTGGTGGGTTCTGGGATGCCACCAGGACCGCTAGCTTCGAGGTGCTAGTCTCGCCCCCTTCGCCCAGTTCGACAGGCTGGGCGGTGGGTCTCAGCAACCGCCTTTCGAAGATGCCCTCGGGCACGGGTGCCCAAGTTGATGCCTTCACGGAGAGGTCATCTGCCGCTGGGTTGTCGGCCCGAGGAACATGTTGTAGTTCCAGGGCCGTGAAGTCTTTCTCCAGTTTCCTCACGTGAAGAAGGTAGGCTGCGAGCCTGGGCTCATTGCAGCTACACTCTCCGCGGACTTGCTTGATGATCAGCTGGGAGTCTCCCTTCACCAGGAGCTGGCGGATCCCTAGGGATAGGGCTGCCGATAAGCCGAAGATCAGCGCTTCGTATTCTGCCATGTTATTGGTGGCCTTGAACTCAAGGTGCACCATGTACTTTACTTGATCTCCGCTTGGATCGATGAGGATCACCCCGGCCCGCCAACTTGTTGGCGAGCAGATCCATCGAAGTAGAGCGTCCAGTGGGGCTTGGTGAAGACTGGACCCCTGGGCTCCACAGGTGTGGGGTCCGAATCAGGACCCGGACCCCTAGGGACGCTTGAGGGGGCGTCCACTCTACGATGAAGTCAGCCAGGACCTCACTCTTGATGGCGTGGCGAGGTCGGAAGTCCAGCTGGAACTCAGCGAGTTCCGCGGCCCATGGTGATGTTGCCTGTGGCGTTAGAGTTGTGGAGGATGGCCCTTAATGGGAAGGAGGTCACCACCACAATCCTGTGCGCTTGGAAATAATGGCGCAGCTTCCTGGACGCGACAAGCACAGCATAGAGGAGTTCATGCGTCTCAAGGTACCTAGTTTTTTCCTCATGAAGGACCTCGCTGACGTAGTAGACCGGCCTTTGAATGGTTCGGACCCCTGCAGCCGGTCCCGAGTCTTCAGGTTCCTGGCTTCTAGTGTCGGTCTCTCGACGACCAGCACCATGCTCACCGCTTCCGCGGCCGCCGCGATGTATAAATACAGCGGCTCCTCTGGTTCCGGAGCTACCAATATTGGTAGGGACACCAAGTGCTGCTTCAACTCCTGGAAGGCTTGCTCCGCCTCTTCGGTCCAAGAGAAGGGCCCGGACTTCCGCAGCAGCTTGAAGAAGGGCATCGCTCTCTCAGCCAGCCTCGAAATGAAGCGGCTAAGGGCGGCTAATGATCCCGTAAGCTTTTGGATGTCCTTGACTCGGGCCAGGGGCCTCATTGCCTCAATCGCTCTGTTCTTCTCCGGGTTCGCTTCAATGCCCCGGTACGAAACCAGGAATCCCAGCAACTTCCCAGCGGAAATGCCAAAAACGCATTTGTTTAGGTTCAGCTTTGTGCAGGTTGCCCGTAGCTTGTCGAAGACCAGGGTTAAGTCTTCCACTAGGGTCAACCCTCTCTTAGTCTTGACCACGATGTCATCGATGTAGACTTCTACTTTGTCCCTAATCAGGTCCCCGAAAGTCTTACTCATCGCCCGCACAAAATGTAGGCAAGGCGTTTTTTAGACCGTACGGCATAACAACATCGTATTAAAGCCCATCCATTGTTACAAAAGCGGTATGCTTCCTATCTTCCCTAGACATCTGGATTTGATGGAAACCAGAGTAAGCGTCTAAGAATGATAATAGATCGCACCCAGAGGTAGAATCCACGATTTGGTCTATACGTGGCAGTGGATACGGGTCCTTGGGACAGGCCTTATTCAGGCTGGTGTAGTCGATGCACATCCGAAGCTTCCCATTCGCTTTGGGGACGATGACTGGGTTGGCCAGCCATATTGGGTGATGAACCTCTTCGATGAAGCCAGCGTCTAGCAGCTTCCGGACCTACTATCGGATGAAGTCTTGTCACTCAACAGACTGTCTGCGAGGCTTCTGACTCACCGGCCTAGCGTCGGGGTTGATCTTCAGGTAGTGCTCGATCACCTCCCTAGGGATCCCAGGCATCTGCGATGGCTCCCATGCGAACATGTCAGCATTTGTCTGGAGGAAGGCGACAAGCGCGAGTTCCTATTTCTCGTCCAGATCACCCGTAATGCGAGTGGTCTGGGTGGAATCCGCAACGAGCTGGATGGCTTTGACGGGGACACCATCCGCTTCGGATGGTTGTACCTTTGGCGCCTTGGGGGCGCCTTGGTACCAGAGGTTGAGGGATTCCTCCCTCCATTGTCTGGGTGAGCAGTCTCTGCCGCCAGGGCGTGCAGCTTCTCTATGGCCGCAAGTGCGGCAGCACGATCACCCTGCACGGTGAGGACCCCAGTCGGGGATGGCATCTTGAGGACCAAATACCCGTAATGGGCAATGGCCATGAACCGGTACAGGGCCGGCCTACCAATGATGGCATTAAAGGGGAGGTTGACTTCCGCAACGTCGAACACGACGTTCTCCATGCGGAAGTTCTCCTCAGTCCTGAATGTAACCAGGAGTGCGATGCTCCCAAGGGGATACACCTGCTGTGGGCCCACTCCGGAGAATGGGCGTGAGGGTCCTAGACGGGACCCTGGGATTTGCAGCTGCTTGAACGCAACATGGCTGATGATGTTGAGGCCTGCCCCACCGTCAATCAACACATGGTGCAGCTGCATGTTGGCGATGACAGGGGCGGTCATGAGTGACAGTATGCCGACCCCTGCCATGTTGTTGGGGCAGTCGGATGCCCCGAAGGAGATGGTGGTGCTCCTCCATCGTTGATGTGGGGCAGCCTTCGGGACCCCTGGAGTTGCCGACAGGACCTCACGGCGTAGGGACTTGACGTTCCTGCGGGAGGTGAGTTCCCAACTCCCGCCGTACATGACGTACAACTTCTTGCGGCAGTCGCTGTCATCCCTGGAGTCAGAATCTCTAGTGAAGACGTCCTTGAGGTCCCCCTCGGGTGATTGATACCTGAGTTCTCGTTTTCCCGTGGCCACTTTATCATCGTTGACCCTCTCCTTACCAGGCCAACAACAGGGCGGGGAGCCATCCTTGGGCGACTGCTCGCGTCGCTCACTAACGCGTTTCGTGAGCTTGATGATCTAGCGGCATTCCGAGGCGCTGTGGTGAGCATTGGGATGCACTAGGCACGAGCCGTTATTGCCTCCCTGTGGCCGGGAGCACTTATTGCGCTCACCCCGTCCTCTAGTCACGACTGCGACAGTCGGAGCGGCAAACTGCGGCTTCTTATAGCCGCGGTTCTTCTTATTCTTTTTGCCGTCCTGGGAGACTGCACCGGTGCCTCCCATCTGGTCGTCTCTGGTTTGCGGCGTCGAGTGCCATGCGCGGCCCTCGGCTGCTCTAGCGCACTTGTCTGCCAGAGTGAAGAGAGTGGAGACAGTCTCCACGTCGTGCATAGCTAACTTCTCCAACATCTTTTCATCACGTACTCCCTGGCGGAAGGCCGTGATGATGGAAGCATCTGATATACGAGATATGATGCCCCGTACCTTGGTGAAGCGGGATATGAACATTCGGAGAGTCTCCCTAGGCTCCTGCCTTACTGCGTGGAGATGGGCCTCCACACCGTGTTGCTGGAAAGCGCTGGCAAAGTTCGCAACGAACCGCGCGCAGAGCTCTTCCCAGGAGTAGATTGACCCTGGGGCGAGGTTCATGAGCCAAGTCCAGGCAGGTCCAGACAAGGCGACATGAAAATATGTTGCCATCACAGCGGTGTTTCCACCTGCTGCTATGATAGCGGCGACATACACCTACAGGAACTCCGACGGGTTTGACGTTCCGTCATACTTTTTCGGCAGGTGTGGCCGGAACTTGGGTGGCCATGACGCCACGCGAAGATGATCCGCGAGAGCGGCGCAGCCCACGCTGGCCAAGGGGACACCCGCTTAGGACCGGGTGCCCATTGGGGCCTGCGGTGCTACTGCAGCGAAGTCTTGATCGAGGTTGCGACCCTCGATGTTTTGGCGGCGCTCGGGCGCCCTCTCCAAAGAGACCCGGGCGTCCTCTCCCGCACGCCTGCGGTTGAGTTCTGGCCGGAGGTCGTTGGTCTGTGCACCCCTCACTGAGGGTGAGCGCACAGACGCTGACGCCTCATGTTGGCGTCGGGATGACCGTGGCCTTGACCTGGTCGAGGTAGAATGTGCCATGCCGAGCAGTCGATCGACGTCGTCCCGCCACTGCTTCATGGCCCCCGGTGAGGCCGTGGAGCTTGGAGGGTGATGCAGCAACTCCCTGGCTGCTGACAATGCTCCCGGAGCTGCCCTCGATGGAGTCCGAGATGTCTGCGCAGTTGTATGCTATCATGCAGCATGCACTGCAGTAGTGCCCGGCACTGGGCGGTTGGGAACATGTGGAGTGGAAGAAACAACTTCTTCCTCCACCAGGAAATCCGTTGAAGTCTCGGCACGGTGCTCCACGATTTGCACCATCATGCTGAGCGAGGAAACAAGCAAGAACCTAATGCCTAGCCCCCTACCTGGCGTGCCAAATGTCGGAGAGGGAATTCTCCGGCCGGGTGGCGGAATGCACCCGCCCTAAATCCTAAGACGAGGAAGGGGCTTAAGTGTTTTGCCTGTCTTGCTAAGCGATCACCGAGCACATGAACACGAGAGGATTTAGAGTGGTTTGGGCCGCCGGAGCGTAAGACCCTACTCTACTGTGTGTTGGACTGCTGTGGAAGCTTGAGAATTGAGAGTCTGAGCCTATCTATGTCGCGTGCCCTCCCTTTTATAGCTCAAAGTGGGGCATGTACAAAGACACTGAACCCCGACATGTGGGCCCAGGGACATAACAGATGGAATACCCAGAGCAACTAATGTCGGTCACCTTCTGCAATCTCCCTGTGCCCCGACATCCGCCGCTTGAGTAGCATTGGCGTGCAACAGAAGGTTCCCCAGCATCGTACAAGTCATGATGACCATTGCGCGCGCAGCAGTATGGGCGTACTGCCCGCTCTCTGATTGGACAGGCACGCCGCCTATAGGGTGGTCTGGTCATCACCTGCCATCAGAGTGGACGGGGCACATTAAATGCCGAATCGGCACATCGCTTGTCTGTAGGGCGGACAGGCGACACGTCTTTTCCACAATAAATGCAGAGATCGCGTGGCCTAGAGGCCTTACGTCAGGCTCTGCCTGCCGGCTTACGTCACGGGCAGTAGGCCACGTGGCAGCACCGGGTCCCTGCTTGAGCGGGGAGCGGAAGCACACTGGGCAAGACCCTGACAAATGTCTGCACCGGACCCCTATACGTCCTTGACTTAGGCTAGGGTATTCTTCGTCCCGGGATCTTGTTGTGGGTGGCCCGGACCTCACTTAGAGGGGTCCAGGTCCCATTTGGGGGAACGCGGAGGTCCCAGGTCGTACCTGGAGGCCCAGGTCATGTATGCTTGGGTCCGACACTTTCTAACGGGGGTCCGGATCCACTGACGATACCACGGTATATGTTACCTTCTCTGGTCACCTGGCGGCCCCGGAGTCGCCCACGTGGTGGGGTCGGGCGCTGTTTACCGCGCGTCTAGAGATAGACGTGCGGGTACCGTGCCTTCATACTATAGTAAGGGGTACCCCTGTTCCAGGGTACCGATAGAGCCCTATGTGGCTGTGATTAGTCCTCTATGGCTGTGTAATTTGCACCTTCCTTCTGTTTCCTGCAGTTGTGTTGAACTTAACACTTATGAACATTGAAAGTTATTTTAAATAGTAGATATGTGTTGTACTCTTTTCCTATCTAGGGTTTCTCACGAGGTGTGAGTTTTACCTAGATAGGTTTTTAATGAGGCAGCCATTGCACCAGCTCAGTTAATACACACGCGCGCGCACACACACACACATATATATAGTTTATATATTTGGAGCCCTGGGCTTCCAATAACTAGAGGAAGCCATACGGTTCAGCCGCACCAGGTGCAGATGGCTATAAAAAGACCCCCAGGGCACTAGGGATTAGGTTTTAGCGGGGGTGGCGGTTCCCTCGGGCGAGCGAGCGGAGGCGACAGTTTCATCGAGCGTGCGAGCGGCAGCGATCCCGGGGACTAGCGGTGGTGGCGCGCCGAGGCGGGCGACCGGCGGCGATGCTCCTATGGCGAGCAGGCAAGTACCGATGTCGCTCCCAAACCATATGAGCGGCGGCGGCGCACCCTAGGCCCGGTGGTGACGGCAGTTGCGCGAGGCGTGGTAGGCTTCGGCAGCAGCGTCGATGGATCTTGGAGGAGCGCACGCGGCGGCGGATCCTAGAGGCGTGCACACGATGTCGGCTCATCGGAGGCGCGTGCCCCGGAGTGGCGCCCACTGGTGTCCCCCCTCCCACGACGAGTAAGCCTTCCCTAGACGCGAGCGATGATGACGGACTTCCCTAGGCGGCAAGCGGTGGCGGATTGACGGCCCTGTTTTTATGCTATTCTGTATACATATTTATGCCAACGTTAATAGGTTTTTATGATACATTGTCAGTTCATGGCTCTCCTTCACTCCTTTGTATGTTTATGATATTTCTATTCACATTTTATGTAAACGTTTGTTGATTTTTGAGTAGTGCACCGTAATGCATAAATACCTTCGACATGTAGCATAATTAGTATCGATATATATCATAAATTGGAACTAATGAGACTAACTACATGGCTATTGGAGAGATACTATATTTATGAACGAAATAAAACATTGAAAATCATATTTTTGTTTTCATGCATGCCAATTCATTTCCTTTCAACTCACATTCTTGATATCCTAAATTTGTGCACATGTAATGGTAAACAGATTTTATACACAATGTACCGCATTGCATAAATACCTTTGACGTGTAGAATAATTAGTCTCAACGTATATCATAAACTGGTTCTAACGAGACTAAATGCATGACTGTTGGAAAGATCTTATATTTATGGAGTAAATTAAGCATTTAAATCAGATTTTTTTTTGTTTCCATGCATGCCAAACCGTTACTTTTGACGCACATTTTTGGCATCCTAAATTTATGCGCATGCAACAGTAAACTGATTTTTTCGTGTTGTACCGCAGTGCATAAATATCTATATCGTGTAGCATAATTAGTGTCAATATATGTTATAAACCGGTCACAACGATCCTACCTGCACGACTGTTGTCAAGATCATAGTTTTATGGACGAAATAAAGCATTTAAATCATATTTTTTTGTTTCCATGCATGTCAATATATTTCCTTTTAACCCACATTCTTATCATCCTAAATTTATGCGCATGCAATAGGAAACAAATTTTTTAGGTGGTGTACCACACTGCATAAATATCTACACAATGTAGCATAATTAGTATCAGTATATGTCATAAACTGATTCCAACAAGACTAATTGTTTTGCTGTTGTAGAGATCCGATTTTATGGACAAAATAAAACATTAAATTCAGATTTTTTGTTTCTATACATGTCAATCCATTTTCCTCTCAACGCACATTATTATCCACATATATTATCTATTGCGACAATGTGTGATGATATATATGTAAGTATAACACAGATATAAGTATAACATAGACTGTGTTTTCTGTTCTTATCGTGTCAAACGGGCCAGTGTGTCGTATGACCCGCTTAAGCTTTAACCGGGCCGTGCTCGTGCCTTTGGCTGGTCACGTCGGACGATACGACACGGCTAAGGCAGGCACGACACGGCTAAGTAACTGTGCCTATTGAATTCGTGACTGCCGTGCCGCGATCATGCTCGGGCCAGGTTGTACGGTACTGTCGGTTTGACCATCTATAGTACCATGCACGCACCAACCGGTTTCTAATATTCGTATAAACAATGTTCCAGCCAAGGCAGAACACACGCCATCTGCTTTATTTAAACGCGCCATTATCTCGCCACAGTCGGCACTCGGCAGTCAGCACCTATACTCGTTGTGCACGCCGCCCACGGCTTCCGACAATCCGAATTGATCCATATCGGTAGGCCTCACACCGTCCCAATCTCAGCACCACCAGGCTCGCGGCACCACCGTACGGTCCGTACCTCGCCGTGCTCCGTGCATGCACCATGGCTAGAACCGTGAGAGCAAGCTTGGTCCAACAATGCAATGCACGCCACGCGCCGTCTTCCTCATCGCGCTCTGCTTCGCCGCTTCGAACCTGCCCCCCCCCCCCCCCCCCCCCCCCCGGCGAGCTCGGCGGACTCGTGCAGCAACGGCCACAGCCTCGTTCCTTTTCAACACCACTGGCCTCACCTGCTTCCAAGCATGGCCCTCGCAGGACTTCGTCATAAGAGTACGTACGTTCAGGGTCACAGGCGCATTCGTTTAGCATCTCTGTGACTCTGTGCGGTGGATAACTCTGACCCTCTGCGTAATGTCGTGTGCAGTTCGGCAAGGCGTCACCGGGGAGCAACGCGTGGAGCTTCGTGCTGTCAGCGCCGGACAACGGCGGGTACATGTCCATCGCCATCTCGGCGATCTCGCCCACGGGGCGGATGGTCGGGAGCAGCGCCGTGGCCGGGTGGGTGAAGGCCACCGGCGTGGGCTCCGCCAGGCAGTACTACCTCGGCGGGACGACCTCCAGGTCGTGCCCGCCGGACCAGGGGAAGCAGCGGCGCCGACCATCGTGTCCAGGGGGTCCCGGCTCTACCTTGCGTTCCAGCTCGCCGGGCAGCCGCTCACGAACGTCGTCTAAGCTGTCGGACCTAGCGGTACCTTGCCGGGGTCGAACGGCATGCTACCGCAGCACCAGACATGGCTGCCGGCCCCGGCACCATCAGCCTGTCCGGCGGCACCGGTGGCGGAGGGACCCTGCTACCGGCGGCGGTACGTACGTAAAAAAATGTTCAAACTAAATACACGCGCTCGCCGATCTGGTTAGACTGACGACATTCAGACATTCTGATCGGTTTGCGTGGGTGGATGTGGATCGCGTGTGCAGGTAACGACGACGACGATGGCGGCGAAGGGCAACGGTGACGAGGGGAACGGAGAGAGGCGCACGTCCCCAGTAGCCTCAGCGTCCAGCTCGAGCGCCAACGGCGGCGGCACCTTCCCGAGCGTGGCGCGGCGGCACGGCGTGCTCGCGCTCGTCAGCTGGGGCGTGATGGTCCCGGCGGACGTGGCGCTCGCGCGCTACTTCAAGCGGTTCGATCCGTTCTGGTTCTACGCGCACATCGTTGCGCAGGCCCTCGGGTTCCTGCTCGGCGTGCTGGCCATCGTAGCCGGTTTCAAGCTCGACGATGACGAGGAGGGCCGAGGGCCCCGTCGCCACCCACAAGGCCATCGGCGTCGTCCTCCTCGTCTACGCCTGCCTGCATATGATGGCGTTGCTGTGCTGGCGAGGCCGGCCAAGGAGACCAAGGCGAGGAGGTACTGGAACTGGTACCACCACTACGTGAGCAGGGAGACCGTCGTGCTCTGGCGTCGCCAACATCTTCAATGGCAGGAGTGGAGCTACGTCCCAATCAAAACAAGAACATCCCAATCAATTATCGATTGGATATTCCAAACAAATTCCTTAAAAGATTATGGATCTGTTCAACTAAAAAGAACTTAATTTGAACACAAAAAGTCCGAGGAGAAACTAAACGAGAGACACTCAGAACAGAGCAACAACTAGAAGCATAAGTAGACTTTCGAGTACATAACTTCTTCTCCTTCGCCATGAGGCATGTGTGACGCTCGTTGGGAAAGAGGGATGATTTGTTGAAGGCTGATGCGGTGAGTCCTTCGTTGTCGGAGTTGGACGACGAGCAATCCGAGTCCCACTCCTTGCAAATGTGTGCCTCGCCCTTAGCCTTCTTGTAAGCCTTCTTCTTTTCTCTCTTCTTATCTTGTTCCTGGTCACTATCATTATCGGGACAATTAGCGATAAAATGACCAATCTTACCGCACTTGAAGCAGGAGCGCTTTCCCTTCGTTTTGTTCCTTTTGGGATGCTCCTTGCGGCCCTTTAGCGCCGTCTTGAAGCGCTTGATGATGAGGGTCATCTCTTCCTCATTTAGCCCCGCCGCCTCAACTTGTGCCACCTTGCTAGGTAGCGCCTCCTTGCTACTCGTTGCCTTGAGAGCAATGGCTTGAGGCTCATGAATTGGACCATTCAATGCATCGTCGACGTATCTTGCCTCCTTGATCATCATCCGCCCGCTCACAAACTTCACAAGTACTTCTTCGGGCGACATCTTGATGTACCTGGGATTCTCACGAATATTGTTTACAAGATGTGGATCAAGGACAATAAAGGACCTTAGCATTAGGCGGACGACGTCGTGGTCCGTCCATCGTGTGCTTCCATAGCTCCTTATTTTGTTGATGGGGGTCTTGAGCCGGTTGTATGTTTGGGTTGGCTCCTCTCCCCAGATCATTGCGAATCTCCCAAGTTCGCCCTCCACCAACTCCATCTTGGTGAGCATGGTGACGTCATTTCCCTCATGTGATATATTGAGGGTGTCCCAGATCTGCTTGGCATTGTCCAAGCCGCTCACCTTATTTATTCTTCCCTGCACAGAGATGCTAAAAGGACAGTAGTAGCTTGTGCATTTCTATGGATTTGTTCATTGATGAACAAAGGACTATCCGTGCTATCAAATTGCATTCCATTTTCTACTATCTCCCATATACTTGGATGGAGAGAGAACAAGTGACTACGCATTTTGTGACTCCAAAATCTGTAGTCCTCCCCATCAAAGTATGGAGGTTTGCCAAGAGGAATGGAAAGCAAGTGTGCATTTGAACTATGCGGAATACGAGAATAATCAAAAGAGAAGTTCGAATTAACCGTCTTCTTTTTCTCATAGTCGTTGTCGTCGTCCTTTTGGGAAGAAGAGGACTCGTCGCTGTCGTCGTAGTAGACGATCTCCTTGATGCGCCTCGTTTTCTTCTTCTTCCCGTCTTTTCTTTTGTGACTCACGCCTGAGTTAGTCGACTTGTCATCCTTTGGATCATTGACGAAGGACTCCTTCTCCTTATCATTGACCACCATCCCCTTGCCCTTAGGATCAATTTCTTCGGGCGATTAGTCCCTCACGTGAAGAGAACGGTTCTGATACCAATTGAGAGCACCTAGAGGGGGGGTGAATAGGTGATCCTGTAAAAACTTGAAACTTAATCCACAAAACTTGATTAGGAGTTAGCACAATAAAGCCAAGTGGCTAGAGAAAAGTTCTCGCACAACACGATAACCACAAGAAGATCAACATAGAGATGGCACAGTGGTTTATCCCGTGGTTCGGCCAAGTCCAATACTTGCCTACTCCACGTTGTGGCGTCCCAACGGACGAGGGTTGCACTCAACCCCTTTCAAGCGGTCCAAAGACCCACTTGAATACCACGGTGTTTTGCTTTCACTTTACTATATCCCGTTTGCGAGGAATCTCCACAACTTGGAGCCTCTCGCCCTTACACTTTGATTATCACAAAGAAGCACAGAAGTAAGGACGGGATGAGCAACGCACACAAGACACGAAATCAGAGCAACAACACGCACACAAGTCACAACACGAGCTCTCAACACAACTCAAAGAGTTCTCTACTCAAATGGAGCTCTAGTTGCTATCACAATGAATCGAATGCGCGGAATTGGAGTCCTGGTGCTTAGGAATGCTTAGAGAATGCTTGATTTGTTCCTCCATGCGCCTAGGGGCCCCTTTTATAGCCCCAAGGCAGCTAGGAGCCGTTGAGAGCATTCCAGGAAGGCAATTCTTGCCTTCTGTCGACTGGCGCACCGGACAGTCCGGTGCACCATCGGACACTGTCCGGTGTGGATTTCTTTCCTTCTGTGGCGCATCCGACCGTTGAAGATTCAGAGCCGTTGGCACACCGGACACTGTCCGGTGCACACCGGACAGTCCGGTGCCCCCTTCTGATCGTTGGCTCGGCCACGCGTCGCGCGCGGATTACGCGGCCGACCGTTGGTCTGGTCGACGGTTGGCTCACCGGACAGTCCGGTGCACCACCGGACGGTCCGGTGATTTATAGTCGTGCGTCGTTAATCGCTTCCCGAGAGCGACGACTTCGCCTATGAATGGCTCACCAGACAGTCCGGTGCACCACCGGACAGTCCGGTGATTTATAGCCGTACGCCGTTGATCGCTTCCTGAGAGCAGCCAGTTGACAGTCGCCAGCCTGGCGTACCAGACACTGTCCGGTGCACCACCTGACAGTCCGGTGCACCCAGACTGCGCAGAGTCTTGGCTGTTTAGCCAAGTCTTTTCCAAATTGATCTTTTCCTATTTCTAGCACTTAGACACAATACATTAGTCTCCAAAACAATGTACTAAGTCTTAGAAACATATCTTTACTCTTGATTTGCACTTTGTCCATCAATTGGCATAGATTAACACTTAAGCACTTGTGTTGACACTCAATCACCAAAATACTTAGAAATGGCCCAAGGGCACATTTCCCTTTCAATCTCCCCCTTTTTGGTGATTTATGCCAACACAACAAAAAGCAACTAAAGAAGTGCAACATCAATGCAAATGAGAACACAAATTTGTTTTGATTCAAATTTGGTATATTTGGATCATTCTTTGCCACCACTTGGTTTTGTTTTTGCAAATCAACCTCAATTTCCTATCTCTAAGTCAAACACACTTGTTGAGACATAAAGAGAGTTGTTCCAAGAGAAATTGATCAAAGATTTCAAAAACTCCCCCTTTTTCCCATAATCAACTATTCTCCCCACAAGACGCCAACTTTTGACAAAAGAGACAAAAAGAGAGTTTTGACAGACCAAAAACTCTATCCTACTATTTTCAAAGTTCTCAAGTGGTAGCTGATCCATTGATTGCTTTGGCCTTATTTTCTCCCCCTTTGGCATCAAGCACCAAAACGGGATCAATCTTGGCCCTTAAACCCCATTGCCTCACCAAAATCTTCAAATAAGAGTACCAAGGCAATAAGGATATTGAGATGGACTTGGAGTAAGTTACCCTCTCATCGGAGTGCAGTGGAAGTCTTGCATGGTCCAAGTCCACCTTTCCCTTTCAATCCACCTTTGGGACTAAATCAAGCAAACTCAAGCACACGGTTAGTCTCAAAGGATCAAGTTGTAGCACATCTCCCCCTAAATATGTGCATCACTTGCAAAAAGACTTGTGAGGTCCGAGGAGTGTTTGTACAACTTGAGCACCACAAGTAAACAACAAAATGCATAAGGAACATGATCAAAGGCATAAACACATGTATGCTATAAATCAATCCAAGTTCCACGAATCTAAGACATTTAGCTCACTACGCAGCCTGCAAAAGGTCTTCTCATCTAAAGGATTGGTAAAGATATCGGCTAGCTGGTTCTCGGTGCTAATATAAAACACTTCGATATCTCCCTTTTGCTGGTGGTCTCTCAAAAAGTGATGCCGGATGTCAATGTGCTTTGTGTGGCTATGCTCAACAGGATTATCCGCCATGCGAATAGCACTCTCATTATCACATAGGAGTGAGACTTTGCTCAGATTGTAGCCAAAGTCCCTGAGGGTTTGCCTCATCCAAAGTAGTTGCGCGCAACACTGTCTTGCGGCAACATACTCGGCCTCAGCGGTGGATAGGGCAACGGAAGTTTGTTTCTTAGAACTCCATGACACCAGGGACCTTCCTAAAAATTGGCACGTCCCTGATCTACTCTTCCTATCGACCTTACATCCAGCATAATCGGAGTCTAAATATCCAATTAAGTCAAAGGTAGACCCCTTTGGATACTAGATCCCGAAGCAAGGCGTAGCGACTAAATATCTAAGAATTCGCTTCACAGCCACTAAGTGACACTCCCTTGGATCGGATTGAAATCTAGCACACATGCATACACTAAGCATAATATCCGGTCTACTAGCGCATAAATAAAGCAAAGAACCTATCATGGACTGGTATGCTTTTTGATCAACGGACTTGCCTCCTTTGTTGAGGTCGACGTGTCCGTCAGTTCCCATCGGAGTCTTTGCGGGCTTGGCATCCTTCATTCCAAACCGCTTTAGCAAGTCTTGCGTGTACTTCGTTTGGGAGATGAAGGTGTCGTCCTTGAGTTGCTTCACTTGGAACTCAAGGAAGTAGTTCAACTCGACCATCATCGACATCTCAAACTTTTGAGTCATCACCCTGCTAAACTCTTCACAAGACTTTTGGTCAGTAGAACCAAATATTATGTCATCGACATAAATTTGGCACACAAATAAGTCACCATCACAAGTCTTGGTGAATAAAGTTGGATCGGCTTTCCCAACCTTGAAAGCATTAGCAATTAAAAAGTCTCTAAGGCATTCATACCATGCTCTTGGGGCTTGCTTAAGTCCATAGAGCGCCTTAGAGAGCTTACATACGTGGTCGGGGTACCGTTCATCCTCGAAGCCAAGGGTTGCTCCACGTACACCTCCTCCTTGATTGGCCCGTTGAGGAAGACGCTCTTCACATCTATTTGGAACAACCTGAAAGAATGGTGAGCGGCATATGCTAGCAAAATACGAATGGACTCTAGCCTAGCCACAGGAGCAAAAGTCTCCTCAAAGTTCAAACCTGCGACTTGGGCATAACCTTTTGCCACAAGTCGAGCCTTGTTCCTTGTCACCACCCCGTGCTCGTCTTGTTTGTTGCGGAATAACCACTTGGTTCCCACAACATTTTGCTTGGGACGAGGCACCAGTGTCCAAACTTCATTACGCTTGAAGTTGTTGAGCTCTTCCTGCATGGCCAACACCCAGTCCGGATCTAGCAAGGCCTCTTCTACCCTGAAAGGCTCAATAGAAGAGACAAAGGAGTAATGCTCACAAAAATTAACTAATCTAGAACGAGTAGTTACTCCCTTGCTAATGTCACCCAAAATTTGGTCGACAGGATGATTCCTTTGAATCGTTGCTCGAACTTGGGTTGGAGGTGCCGGTTGTGCTTCTTCCTCTTCAACTTGGACATCCTGTGCTCCCCCTTGATCACACGCCTCTTCTTGAAGAACCTGTTCATCATTTTGAGTTTGGGGGTGCACCATCGTTGAGGAAGAAGGTTGATCTTGCTCCTTTTGTTCCTGTGGCCTCACTTCTCCAATCGCCATGGTGCGTATTGCGGCTGTTGGAACATCTTCTTCATCTACATCATCAAGATCAACAACTTGCTCTCTTGGAGAGCCATTAGTCTCATCAAATACAACGTCGCTAGAGACTTCAACCAAACCCGATGATTTGTTGAAGACCCTATACGCCTTTGTATTTGAGTCATAACCTAACAAAAACCCTTCTACAGCTTTGGGAGCAAACTTAGAACTTCTACCTTTCTTTACTAGAATATAACATTTGCTCCCAAATACACGAAAGTAAGACATATTGGGTTTGTTACCGGTTAGAAGCTCATACGAAGTCTTCTTGAGGAGGCGATGAAGGTACACCCGGTTTATGGCGTGACAAGCCATGTTCACGGCTTCCGACCAAAATCGCTCGGGCATCTTGAATTCTCCAAGCATTGTCCTCGCCATGTCAATGAGCGTCCTGTTCTTCCTCTCTACCACACCGTTTTGCTGTGGTGTGTAGGGAGCGGAGAACTCGTGCTTGATTCCTTCCTCCTCAAGGTACTCCTCCACTTGAAGGTTCTTGAACTCGGACCCGTTGTCGCTCCTTATCTTCTTCACTTTGAGCTCAAACTCATTTTGAGCTCTCCTTAGGAAGCGCTTGAGGTTCCCTTGGGTTTCAGATTTATCCTGCAAAAAGAATACCCAAGTGAAGCGGGAAAAATCATCAACTATAACAAGACCATACTTACTTCCTCCTATGCTTAGATAGGCGACGGGTCCGAAGAGGTCCATATGAAGCAACTCCAAAGGTCTTGATGTGATCATCACATTTTTGGTATGATGAGACCTTCCCACCTGTTTACCTGCTTGACAAGCTGCACCAGGTCTATCTTTTTCGAAAGTAACGTTTGTTAGACCTATCACATGTTCTCCCTTTAGAAGTTTGTGAAGGTTCTTCATCCCCACATGTGCTAAGCGGCGATGCCACAGCCAGCCCATGCTAGTCTTAGCAATTAAGCATGCATCTAGACCGGCCTCCTCTTTTGCAAAATCAACTAAATAGAGTTTGCCGTCTAATACACCCTTAAAAGCTAATGAACCATCACTCCTTCTAAAGACAGACACATCTACATTTGTGAATAAGCAGTTATATCCCATATTACAAAGCTGACTCATAGACAACAAGTTATATCCAAGCGACTCAACTAAAAACACATTGGAAATGGAGTGCTCGGATGAAATAGCTATTTTTCCTAACCCTTTCACCTTGCCTTGATTCCCGTCACTGAATATGATTGAGTCTTGGGAATCTTTGTTCTTGACGTAGGAGGTGAACATCTTCTTCTCCCCCGTCATGTGGTTTGTGCATCCGCTGTCGATAATCCAGCTTGATCCCCCGGATGCATAAACCTACTAGGCAAATTTAGGCTTGGGTCTTAGGTACCCAACTCTTGTTGGGTCCTACAAGGTTAGTGACAATATCCTTAGGGACCCAAATGCAAGTTTTATCTCCCTTGCATTTTGCCCCTAATTTCCTAGCAATCACCTTTCTATCCTTTCTAAAAATTGCAAAGGAAGCATCGCAAGCATGATAAATTGTAGAAGGTTCATTGTTTACTTTCCTAGGAACATGAACAACATTTCTTCTAGGCATAACATTTTTCTTAGTCAAATTTCTATTATGCATAATAGAAGAACTTGAGGCAATCATTGCATTTGAATTGTAAGCATTACAACTCCTATCATAATGAACATTTCTAGAAAATTTCCTATCATGGTACATGAAAGCATGGTTCTTTTGACAACTATTAGTCATGGGGGCCTTCCCTTTCTCCTTGGTGGAGATGGGAGCCTTATGACTTGTTAAGTTCTTGGCTTCTTTCTTAAAGCCAAGCCCATCCTTAATTGAGGGGTGTCTACCAATAGTGTAGGCATCCCTTGCAAATTTTAGTTTGTCAAATTCACTCTTGCTAGTCTTAAGTTGGGCATTAAGACTAGCCACTTCATCATTTAACTTTGCAATAGAAATTAGGTGTTCACTACAAGCATCATGAAAGGGAAATGTGCCCTTGGGCCATTTCTAAGTATTTTGGTGATTGAGTGCCAACACAAGTGCTTTTGTGTTAATCTATGCAAAGTGGTGGACAAAGTGCAAATCATATCAAAAGGTATGTTTCTAGACTTAGTACATTGTTTTATGGACTAATGTATTGTCTCTAAGTGCTGGAAACAGGGAAAATTGAATTGGAAATGAGATGGCTCTGTTCAGCCAAAGTCAGCTCGGTCTGGGTTCACCGGACTGTCCGGTGGTGCACCGGACAGTGTCCGGTGCGCCAGACTGGCTCTGGCGAACTTGCTACTCTCGGGAGATGATTAACGGCGTACGACTATAATTCACCGGACTGTCCGGTGGTGCACCAGACTGTCCGGTGGTGCACCGGATTGTCCGGTGAGCCGTTCACAGGCGAACTCGTCGCTCTCGGGAGATGATTAACGGCATACGGCTATAATTCACCGGACTGTCCGGTGGTGCACCGGACTGTCTGGTGAGCCAACGGTCAGCCGGGGCAACGGTCGGCCGAGGTTTCCGCGTGTGACGCGTGGCCGAGCCAACGGTCACATTGGTGCACCAGACTGTCCGGTGTGCACCGGACAGTGTCCGGTGTGCCAACGGCTCTGGATCTTCAACGGTCGACTGCGCCATAAAAGGAAAGAAATCCGCACCGGACTGTCCGGTGCGCCAGGCGACAGAAGGCAAGATCTGTCTTCCTGGAATGCTCTCAACGGCTTCTAGCTGCCTTGGGGCTATAAAAGGGACCCCTAGGCGCATGGAGGAGGACACTAAGCATACACTAAGCATTCCTAAGCACCAAGACTTCGATTCCGCACATTTGTTCATTCGTGATAGCATCTAGAGCTCTAGTTGAGTTGTGAACTCGTCGGGTTGTGTTGCGAGCTCTTGTTTCGACTTGTGTGCGTGTTGACATTGTGATTTTGTGTCTTGTGTGCGTTGCTCATCCCTCCCTTACTCCGTGCTTTTTTGTGAACTTCAAGTGTAAGGGCGAGAGGCTCCAAGTTGTGGAGATTCCTCGCAAACGGGATAAAGAAAAGCAAAGCAAAACACCGTGGTATTCAAGTGGGTCTTTGGACCGCTTGAGAGGGGTTGATTGCAACCCTCGTCCGTTGGGACGCCACAACGTGGAGTAGGCAAGCATTGGTCTTGGCCGAACCACGGGATAAACCACTGTGCTATCTCTGTGATTGATCTCTTGTGGTTATTATGTTTTGTTGAAGACTCCTCTCTAGCCACTTGGCGATTATTGTGCTAACGCTTAACCAAGTTTTTGTGGCTTAAGTTTCAAGTTTTACAAGATCACCTATTCACCCCCCCTCTAGGTGCTCTCAATTGGTATCAGAGCCGTTCTCTTCACGAAGGGACTAATCGCCCGAAGAGATGGATCCTAAGGGGAAGGGAATTGTGATCAACGATAAGGAGAAGGAGTCCTTCGTCAACGAGCCGAAGGATGACAAGCCTACCGACTCGGGCTTGGGCTACAAACGCAAAGATGGGAAGAAGAAGAAGGCGAGACGCATCAAGGAGATCGTCTACTACGACGACAGCGACGAGTCCACTTCTTCCCACAAGGACGACGACAATGACTACGAGAAAAGAAAGACGGTTAATTCGAATTTTTCTTTCGATTACTCTCGTATTCCTCAGAATTCAAATGCTCATTTGCTTTCCATCCCTCTCGGCAAACCTCCACACTTTGATGGGGAGGACTACGGATTTTGGAGTCACAAAATGCGTAGTCACTTGTTCTCTCTCCATCCGAGCATATGGGAGATTGTTGAGAATGGAATGAAATTTGATAGCTCGGATAGTCCTATATTTATTAATGAACAGATTCATAAAAATGCACAAGCTACTACTATGCTGTTAGCCTCTTTGTGCAGGGACGAGTACCATAAGGTGAGCGGCTTGGACAATGCCAAGCAGATCTGGGACACCCTCAAGATCTCTCATGAGGGGAATGACATCACCTTGCTCACCAAAATGGAGTTGGTGGAGGGCGAGCTTGAAAGATTCGCGATGATAAGGGGCGAGGAGCCAACCCAAACATACAACCGGCTCAAGACCCTCATCAACAAAATAAGGAGCTACGGAAGCACGCGATGGACGGACCACAACGTCGTCCGCCTAATGCTAAGGTCCTTTACTGTACTTGATCCACATCTGGTGAACAATATTCGTAAAAATCCCAGGTACACCAAGATGTCGCCCAAAGAAGTTCTTGGGAAGTTCATAAGCGGGCAAATGATGATCAAGGAGGCGAGATACGTCGACGATGCACTAAATGGACCAATCCAAGAGCCTTAATCTATTGCTCTCAAGGCAACGAGGAGCAAGGAGGCGCTACCTAGCAAGGTGGCGCAAGTAGAGGCGGCCAGGCTTAATGATGAAGAGATGGCCCTCATCATCAAGCGCTTCAAGACGGCGCTAAAGGGTCGCAAGGGACAGCCAAGCAAGACCAAGACAAAGGGGAAGCGCTCATGCTTCAAATGTGGTAAGATTGGTCATTTTATTGCTAACTGTCCCGATAATGAAAGTGACCAGGAAAAAGGGAACAAAAGGGAGAAGAAGAAGAATTACAAGAAGGCCAAGGGTGAGGCACATCTCGGAAAGGAGTGGGATTCGGATTGCTCCTCCTTCGACTTCGACAATGAAGGACTAGCCACCACCGCCTTCAACAAGTCATCCCTCTTCCCCAACGAACATCACACATGCCTCATGGCGAAGGAGAAGAAGGTGTGTACTCGGGATACCACTTATGCTTCTTCAAGTGATGATGATTCTAGTGATGACGATGAAATAGACTATTCTAGTTTATTTAAATGTTTAGATAGAATTAAAATTGGCAAAATTAATGAGTTAATTGATGCCTTGAGTGACAAGAATAGGTTACTAGAAAAGCAAGAGGATTTGTTGTATGAAGAACATGATAAATTTGTAGAGGCACAAAAATCTCATGCTTTAGAAGTTAAAAAGAAATGAAATGATTTCTTATGAACTATCTACTTGTCATGAAACCATTTCTACTTTAAAAGGTGTAAATGATGATTTAAATGCTAAACTAGAAGTAGCAAGTAAATCTAACTCTTGTGTAGAACATGTTAGGATCTGCAATAGGTGTAAATATTTTGACATTGATGCTTGTAGTGAACACCTAGTTTCAATTTCCAAATTAAATGATGAATTGGCTAGTCTTAATGCCCAACTTAAGACTAGCAAAAGTGAATTTGACAAACTAAAATTTGCAAGGGATGCCTACACGATTGGTAGACACCCCTCAAATAAGGATGGTCTTGGCTTCAAGAGGGAAGCCAAGAACTTAACAAGCCATAAGGCTCCCATCTCCGCCAAGGAGAAAGGGAAGGCCCCTATGGCTAGTAGTGTGCAAAAGAACCATGCTTTCATGTATCATGATAGGAGACATTCTAAGAATGCCTTTAGAAGTTATAATGCTTTTGATTTTCATGCTATGACTGCTTCTAGTTCCCATGTTATGCATGATAGAAATATTGCTAGGAGAAATGTTGTTCATAATAAGCCTAGGAGAAATGTTGTTAATGTTCCTAGGAAAATTAATGAACCTTCTACAATATATCATGCTTGCAATGCTTCATTTGCCATTTGTAGAAAAAATAAGAAGGTGATTGCTAGGAAGTTAGGGGCCAAATGTAAGGGAGACAAGACTTGCATTTGGGTCCCTAAGACAATTGTGACTAACCTTGTAGGACCCAACAAGAGTTGGGTACCTAAGACCCAAGCCTAAATTTGCCTTGCAGGTTTATGCATCCGGGGGTTCAAGCTGGATTATCGACAGCGGATGCACAAACCATATGACGGGGGAGAAGAAGATGTTCACCTCCTACGTCAAAAACAAGGATTCCCAAGATTCAATAATATTCGGTGATGGGAACCAAGGCAAGGTAAAAGGGTTAGGTAAAATTGCTATTTCATTCGAGCACTCTATATCTAATGTGTTTTTAGTTGAGTCTCTTGGATATAATTTGTTGTCTGTTATTCAATTATGCAATATGGGATATAATTGTCTATTCACAAATGTAGATGTGTCTGTCTTTAGAAGGTGTGATGGTTCACTAGCTTTTAAGGGAGTACTAGACGACAAACTTTATTTGGTTGATTTTACAAAAGAAGAGGCCGGTCTAGATGCATGCTTAATTGCTAAGACTTGCATGGGCTGGCTGTGGCATCGTCGCTTAGCACATGTGGGGATGAAGAACCTCCACAAGCTTCTAAAGGGAGAACACGTGATAGGTCTAACTAATGTGCACTTCGAAAAAGATAGACCTTATGCAGCTTGTCAAGCAGGGAAACAGGTGGGAAGCTCTCATCACACTAAAAATGTGATGACCACATCGAGACCCTTGGAGATGCTTCATATGGACCTCTTTGGACTCGTCGCCTATCTGAGTATAGGAGGAAGTAAGTATGGTCTTGTTATAGTTGATGATTTTTCCCGCTTCACTTGGGTATTCTTTTTGCAGGATAAATCTGAAACCCAAGGGACCCTCAAGTGCTTCCTTAGGAGAGCTCAAAATGAGTTTGAGCTCAAGGTGAAGAAGATAAGGAGCGACAACGGGTCCGAATTCAAGAACCTTCAAGTGGAGGAGTTCCTTGAGGAGGAGGGGATCAAGCACGAGTTCTCCGCTCCCTACACACCACAGCAAAATGGTGTGGTAGAGAGGAAGAACAGGACGCTCATCGATATGGCAAGGACTATGCTTGGAGAGTTCAAGACCCCCGAGCGCTTTTGGTCGGAAGCCGTGAACACGGCTTGCCACGCCATTAACCGGGTCTACCTTCACCGCCTCCTCAAGAAGACTTTGTATGAGCTGCTCACTGGTAACAAACCCAATGTGTCTTATTTTCGCGTATTTGGGAGCAAGTGTTATATTCTTGTGAAGAAAGGTAGAACTTCAAAATTTGCTCCCAAAGCTGTAGAAGGGTTTTTATTAGGTTATGACTCAAATACAAAGGCGTATAGGGTCTTCAACAAATCATCGGGTTTGGTTGAAGTCTCTAGCGACGTTGTATTTTATGAGACTAATGGCTCTCCAAGAGAGCAAGTTGTTGATCTTGATGATGTAGATGAAGAAGACGTTCCAACGGTCGCTATGCGCACCATGGAGATTGGCGATGTGCGACCACAGGAACAATTATAGCTAGATCAACCGTCTTCCTCAACAACGGTGCATCCCCCAACTCAAGATGACGAACAGCCTCAAGTGGAGGCGCATGATCAAGGGGGAGCACAGGATGTTCAAGTTGAAGAGGAAGAAGCACCTCAGGCACCTCCAAACCAAGTTCGAGCGACAATTCGAAGGAATCATCCCGTCGACCAAATTTTGGGCGATATTAGCAAGGGAGTAACTACTCGCTCTAGATTGGTGAATTTTTGTGAGCATTACTCTTTTGTCTCTTCTATTGAACCTTTCAGGGTAGAAGAGGCCTTGCTAGATCCGGACTGGGTGTTGGCCATGCAGGAAGAGCTCAACAACTTCAAGCGTAATGAAGTTTGGACACTAGTGCCTCGTCCCAAGCAAAACGTTGTGGGAACCAAGTGGGTGTTCCGCAACAAACAGGACGAGCACGGGGTGGTGATGAGGAACAAGGCTCGACTTGTGGCAAAAGGTTATGCCCAAGTCACAGGTTTGGACTTTGAGGAGACTTTCGCTCCTGTGGCTAGGCTAGAATCAATTCGTATTTTGCTAGCATATGCCGCTCACCATTCTTTCAGGTTGTTCCAAATGGATGTGAAGAGCGCTTTCCTCAACGGGCCGATCAAGGAGGAGGTGTATGTGGAGCAACCCCCTGGCTTCGAGGATGAACGGTACCCCAACCACGTGTGTAAGCTCTCTAAGGCGCTCTATGGACTTAAGCAAGCCCCAAGAGCATGGTATGAATGCCTTAGAGACTTTTTAATTGCTAATGCTTTCAAGGTTGGGAAAGCCGATCCAACTCTTTTCACTAAGACTTGCAATGGTGATCTTTTTGTGTGCCAAATTTATGTCGATGACATAATATTTGGTTCTACTAACCAAAAGTCTTGTGAAGAGTTTAGCAGGGTGATGACGCAGAAATTCGAGATGTCAATGATGGGCGAGTTGAACTACTTCCTTGGGTTCCAAGTGAAGCAACTCAAGGACGGAACCTTCATCTCCGAAACGAAGTACACACAAGACTTGCTAAAGCGGTTTGGGATGAAGGACGCCAAGCCCGCAAAGACACCGATGGGAACCGACGGACACACCGACCTCAACAAAGGAGGTAAGTCCGTTGATCAAAAAGCATACCGGTCAATGATAGGGTCTTTACTTTATTTATGTGCTAGTAGACCGGATATTATGCTTAGCGTATGCATGTGTGCTAGATTTCAATCCGATCCAAGGGAGTGTCACTTAGTGGCCATGAAGCGAATCCTTAGATATTTAGTCGCTACGCCTTGCTTCGGGATATGGTATCCAAAGGGGTCTAACTTTGACTTGAATGGATACTCAGATTCCGACTATGCTGGATGTAAGGTCGATAGGAAGAGTACATCGGGGACGTGCCAATTCTTAGGAAGGTCCCTGGTGTCGTGGAACTCTAAGAAACAAACTTCCGTTGCCCTATCCACCGCTGAGGCCGAGTACGTTGCCGCGGGACAGTGTTGCGTGCAACTACTTTGGATGAGGCAAACCCTCCGGGACTTTGGCTACAATCTGAGCAAAGTCCCACTCCTATGTGACAATGAGAGTGCTATCCGAATAGCGGAAAATCCTGTTGAGCACAGCCGCACAAAGCACATTGACATCCGGCATCACTTTTTGAGAGACCACCAGCAAAAGGGAGATATCGAAGTGTTTTATGTTAGCACTGAGAACCAGCTAGCCGATATCTTTACCAAGCCTCTAGATGAGAAGACCTTTTGCAGGCTGCGTAGTGAGCTAAATGTCTTGGATTCGCGGAACTTGGATTGATTTATAGCATACATGTGTTTATGCCTTTGATCATGTTCCTTATGCATTTTGTTACTTACTGTGGTGCTCAAGTTGTACAATCACTCCTCGGACCTCACAAGTCCATTTGGAAGTGATGCACATATTTAGGGGGAGATGTGCTACAACTTGACCCTTTGAGACTAACCGTGTGCTTGAGTTTGCTTAATTTAGTCTCAAAGGAAGTTTGAAAGGGAAAAGGTGGACTTGGACCATGAAAGACTTCCACTGCACTCCGATGAAAGGGTAACTTATTCCAAGTTCATCTCATGTACTCTTATTGCCTTTGTGTTCTTATTTGAAGACTTTGGTGAGGCAATGGGGTTTAAGGGCCAAGATTGATCCCGTTTTGGTGCTTGATGCCAAAGGGGGAGAAAATAAAGGCCAAAGCAATAAATGGATCAACTACCACTTGAGAAATTTTGAAAATAGTAGAATAGAGCTTTTGGTTTGTCAAAACTCTCTTGTTGTCTCTTTTGTCAAAAGTTGGCCTCTTGTGGGGAGAATAGTCGATTATGGGAAATAGGGGGAGTTTTTTGACACTGTGATCAATTTCTATTGGAACAACTCTCTTTATGTCTCTTCAAGTGTGTTTGACGTAGAGATAGGAAATTGAAGTTGATTTGCAAAAACAAACCAAGTGGTGGCAAAGTATGATCCATATATGCCAAAATTGAATCAAAACAATTTTGAGTGTTCATTTGCATTGATATTGCACTTGTTCTAGTTGCTTTATGTTGTGTTGGCATAAATCACCAAAAAGGGGGAGATTGAAAGGGAAATGTGCCCTTGGGCCATTTCTAAGTATTTTGGTGATTGAGTGCCAACACAAGTGCTTTTGTGTTAATCTATGCAAAGTGGTGGACAAAGTGCAAATCATATCAAAAGGTATGTTTCTAGACTTAGTACATTGTTTTATGGACTAATGTATTGTGTCTAAGTGCTGGAAATAGGGAAAATTGAATTGGAAATGAGATGGCTCTGTTCAGCCAAAGTCAGCTCGGTCTGGGTTCACCGGACTGTCCGGTGGTGCACCGGACAGTGTCCGGTGCGCCAGACTGGCTCTGGCGAACTTGCTACTCTCGGGAGATGATTAACGGCGTACGGCTATAATTCACCGGACTGTCCGGTGGTGCACTGGACTGTCCGGTGAGCCGTTCACAGGCGAACTCGTCGCTCTCGGGAGATGATTAACGGCGTACGACTATAATTCACCGGACTATCTGGTGGTGCACCAGACTGTCCGGTGAGCCAACGGTCAGCCGGGGCAACGGTCGGCCGAGGTTTCCGCGCGTGACGCGTGGCCGAGCCAACGATCACATTGGTGCACCGGACAGTGTCCGGTGCGCCAACGGCTCTAGATCTTCAATGGTCGACTGCGCCATAAAAGGAAAGAAATCCGCACCGGACAGTGTCCGGTGGTGCACCGGACTGTCCGGTGCGCCAGGCGACAGAAGGCAAAATCTGCCTTCCTGGAATGCTCTCAACGGCTCCTAGCTGCCTTGGGGCTATAAAAGGGACCCCTAGGCGCTTGGAGGAGGACACTAAGCATTCCTAAGCACCAAGACTTCGATTCCGCGCATTTGTTCATTCGTGATAGCATCTAGAGCTCTAGTTGAGTTGTGAACTCGTCGAGTTGTGTTGCGAGCTCTTGTTGCGACTTGTGTGCGTGTTGACATTGCGATTTTGTGTCTTGTGTGCGTTGCTCATCCCTCCCTTACTCCGTGCTTTTTTGTGAACTTCAAGTGTAAGGGCGAGAGGCTCCAAGTTGTGGAGATTCCTCGCAAACGGGATAAAGAAAAGCAAAGCAAAACACCGTGGTATTCAAGTGGGTCTTTGGACCGCTTGAGAGGGGTTGATTGCAACCCTCGTCCGTTGGGACGCCACAACGTGGAGTAGGCAAGCGTTGGTCTTGGCCGAACCACGGGATAAACCACTGTGCTATCTCTGTGATTGATCTCTTGTGGTTATTGTGTTTTGTTGAAGACTCCTCTCTAGCCACTTGGCGATTATTGTGCTAACGCTTAACCAAGTTTTTGTGGCTTAAGTTTCAAGTTTTACAGGATCACCTATTCACCCCCCTCTAGGTGCTCTCACATCAACATTAAAATCTTTACACCTATTGCAAATCACAACATGTTCTACACAAGAGTTAGATCTATTTGCTACTTCTAGTTTAGCATTTAAATCATCCTTAACACTTTTTAAACTAGAAATTGTCTCATGACAAGTAGATAGTTCACAAGAAAGCATTTCATTCCTTTTAACCTCTAAAGCAAGAGATTTTTGTGCCTCTACAAATTTATCATGTTCTTCATACAAAAGATCCTCTTGCTTTTCTAACAATCTATTTTTATCATTCAAAGCATCAATCAACTCATTAATCTTATCAATTTTAGATCTATCTAAGCCCTTGAACAAACTAGAGTAATCTATTTCATCATCGCTAGATTCATCATCACTAGAAGAAGCATAAGTAGACTTTCGAGTACATACCTTCTTCTCCTTCGCCATGAGGCATGTGTGACGCTCGTTGGGGAAGAGGGATGATTTGTTGAAGGCTGATGCGGTGAGTCCTTCGTTGTCGGAGTTGGACGACGAGCAATCCGAGTCCCACTCCTTGCTAAGGTGTGCCTCACCCTTAGCTTTCTTGTAAGCCTTCTTCTTTTCCCTCTTCTTATCTTGTTCCTGGTCACTATCATTATCGGGACAATTAGCGATAAAATGACCAATCTTACCGCACTTGAAGTAGGAGCGCTTTCCCTTCGTTTTGTTCCTTTTGGGATGCTCCTTGCGGCCCTTTAGCGCCGTCTTGAAGCGCTTGATGATGAGGGTCATCTCTTCCTCATTTAGCCCCGCCGCCTCAACTTGTGCCACCTTGCTAGGTAGCACCTCATTGCTACTCGTTGCCTTGAGAGCAATGGCTTGAGGCTCATGAATTGGACCATTCAATGCATCGTCGACGTATCTTGCCTCCTTGATCATCATCCGCCCGCTCACAAACTTCCCAAGTACTTCTTCGGGCGACATCTTGGTTTACCTGGGATTCTCACGAATATTGTTTACAAGATGTGGATCAAGGACAATAAAGGACCTTAGCATTAGGCGGACGACGTCGTGGTCCGTCCATCGTGTGCTTCCATAGCTCCTTATTTTGTTGATGGGGGTCTTGAGCCGGTTGTATGTTTGGGTTGGCTCCTCTCCCCAGATCATTGCGAATCTCCCAAGTTCGCCCTCCACCAACTCCATCTTGGTGAGCATGGTGACGTCATTTCCCTCATGTGATATCTTGAGGGTGTCCCAGATCTGCTTGGCATTGTCCAAGCCGCTCACCTTATTGTATTCTTCCCTGCACAGAGATGCTAAAAGGACAATAGTAGCTTGTGCATTTCTATGGATTTGTTCATTGATGAACAAAGGACTATCCGTGCTATCAAATTGCATTCCATTTTCTACTATCTCCCATATACTTGGATGGAGAGAGAACAAGTGACTACGCATTTTGTGACTCCAAAATCTGTAGTCCTCCCCATCAAAGTGTGGAGGTTTGCCAAGAGGAATGGAAAGCAAGTGTGCATTTGAACTATGCGGAATACGAGAATAATCAAAAGAGAAGTTCGAATTAACCGTCTTCTTTTTCTCATAGTCGTTGTCGTCGTCCTTTTGGGAAGAAGAGGACTCGTCGCTGTCGTCGTAGTAGACGATCTCCTTGATGTGCCTTGTTTTCTTCTTCTTCTCGTCTTTTCTTTTGTGACTCGCGCCTGAGTCAGTCGGCTTGTAATCCTTTGGATCATTGACGAAGGACTCCTTCTCCTTATCATTGACCATCATCCCCTTGCCCTTAGGATCCATCTCTTCGGGCGATTAGTCCCTCACGTGAAGAGAACGGTTCTGATACCAATTGAGAGCACCTAGAGGGGGGTGAATAGGTGATCCTATAAAAACTTGAAACTTAATCCACAAAACTTGATTAGGAGTTAGCACAATAAAGCCAAGTGGCTAGAGAAAAGTTCTCGCACAACACGATAACCACAAGAAGATCAACACAGAGATGGCACAGTGGTTTATCCCGTGGTTCGGCCAAGTCCAATACTTGCCTACTCCATGTTGTGGCATCCCAACAGACGAGGGTTGCACTCAACCCCTTTCAAGCGGTCCAAAGACCCACTTGAATACCACGGTGTTTTGCTTTCACTTTACTATATCCCGTTTGCGAGGAATCTCCACAACTTGGAGCCTCTCGCCCTTACACTGTCCGGTGCACACCGGACAGTCAGGTGCCCCCTTCTGACCGTTGGCTCGGCCACGAGTCGCGCGCGGATTACGCAGCCGACCGTTGGCCTGGTCGACAGTTGGCTCACCGGACAGTCCGGTGCACCACCGGACAGTCCAGTGATTTATAGCCGTACGTCGTTAATCGCTTCCCGAGAGCGACGACTTCGCCTGTGAATGGCTCACCGGACAGTCCGGTGCACCACCGGACAGTCCGGTGATTTATAGTCGTACGCCGTTGATCGCTTCCTGAGAGCAGCCAGTTGACAGTCGCCAGCCTGGCGCACCTGACACTATCCGGTGCACCACCGGACAGTCCGGTGCACCCAGACTGCGCAGAGTCTTGGCTGTTTAGCCAAGTCTTTTCCAAATTGATCTTTTCCTGTTTCTAGCACTTAGACACAATACATTAGTCTCCAAAACAATGTACTAAGTCTTAGAAACATACCTTTACTCTTGATTTGCACTTTGTCCATCAATTGGCATAGATTAACACTTAAGCACTTGTGTTGGCACTCAATCACCAAAATACTTAGAAATGGCCCAAGGGCACATTTCCCTTTCAGTCACGAGTAATCTGAAGACCAAATTGGAGAAGTACCTGGATTCTCAAGTATAAGGCAGGTTGTGTCATTGATCACTCTTTTTTATCTAATAATGTTCATGTTAATCACTGTGATATGCTCAGGTTAATTTGATGGGACCTAATAGGTTTTCCTAGTTTTGTTTATCCCATTCCCTGCAGACAAATGAACTATTGGGTACACTTGCTATTGCTCTACCTGGTTTTGGGATTAATGTTACATCTGAATTATGATCATGTTCCAATTTTTCTATTGATTTGATTATTGTTCATGACAAGATTATTATGTTAATTGGAACATGGAGCTTAACTTGAGATAATAGTGCTACTATAAAGGGTGGAATGGGATGCCCTTGGCCAAGTAATTAGGAAAGCTAGGGAGATATTACCTTACCCGAAAGGGGCAAGCGGGGAGGAGTCGATGCAGAGTTTAGGGAGGTCCTCGGGTCGAACTGTCTGTAAAGTTTTTCGGACGAGGGATTCATATGCTTCCTTTTTCTTGAATCTGTAGTGGATTTTCTCGAACTAGTGGAACTTTGGAAAAGCCTCGCAGTGGATCCATAGCCATTTACCTTGGAAGTGTCTAAGGGTCTAGCTAACCTTAGCTAATTGGGAAACACGTCTTGTGGGTAAAGATGCGCACCTCGGTAGAGTGTAAAACTGGTATATCAGCCGTACTCACGGTCAAGAGCAACTCAGGACTCTCGTATGATTAACTTATGGAACTAAACTTAATCTGTCATATGCATTGCATTGTGGGTGTTATTATTAATTGTGATCTCTTATTTAATTGGGTTGATATCTACTTATACTTAGTAACTACGAATAAAACTTTGACAAACTTTAAAAGCAATGCTCAGCTTTAACCATCCTTTTTGGTAAGCCTTACACTTCACATGAGCCCCCACTGTAAGTAAGCTCATGCACATTATTTACCACAACTTGTTGAGCAATGAATGCATGTGAGTTCACCCTTGCTGTACTCACATCCCCCCAGGTCAAGGACAGGTACCATAAGATAAGGAGCATGAAGGATGTCGCGATGAGTTCGTGAGAGGTCTAGACCGTCGTCTCCCAGTCAACTATAGTTGTTGGATCGTTGTCTTCATGTGATGTAATTATTCAGCTATTTATTATAGAACTCCTATTATATAGTTAAGATGTGACATTCGTTTCTATACCATGAGTCATCATATGTGAGACTTGATCCTATCACACATTTGAGACGCGCGCGGGTTTGCCTTAAATCTGGGTGTGACATCACGACTTTGCAATGGACAAAGCCTTGAATTGCTAGTCTTGTGTAAGTTGGTTTCACCTATAGACATCACTGACACTAGGCCACCTAAAGCCATGCCTCTGATTGGAACATTACGATCATGCTCCGATCCCGTGTCTATTAGTGAATTTATTTGAGATTACCCGCATCTCATAGACTGCGACCTCACAGTCAAACTCACATATGTGTATTCTTACAAGTGTACCCTGCAGGACAATACCTTGCCTATTATAGACCTCAGAATACATTAAGACAAAAGTTAACCTCCCGTGCAGTACCGAGAGTACGCATCTTCTAGCGGGAAATGAGTAAAATAATGTACTCTCTTGTTATACAAAACAATTTGTTTTTCTCATTATCAGTAGGATAATCAATCTCATGTTCTAAAGGCCAGGTTTCATCCTCATTTGGTTGTCGGGTGTAGCCAACATCGTCGTCATCTTCATACTCATCGGAGTCCCATTGTTCACCAATTGGATATTCAAGCAAATCATCACCAAGTGTCGCAAAACCAGATACCAGACTAGAGATATCTTCTGCAATACCTTGACTGATAGACAACCAACTACTGCCAATTATACGCAGGTATCTTCTGCAATACCTTGACTAATAGACAACCAACTACTGCCAATTATACGCCTTCCACCTGAATATGTGAGTGCAAGATCGTTATTCTAGATCCAAACAATATGATACAGAAAAACTAAAATAATAAGCATTAAGAACATGCAGAGTCATCACCTCGCACTTTGAGGAAAAAACAGAAGTTGAATGGAAAGCAAAACAAGTATAGAAATATGAAATGTGGGTCAACGATCTATCTAGGGGGAAATAAAGAAGCCATTAAACAATTACATAAACATGAAATGCCAATCAATTGTTCCATCCTTTTCCTTCTTTTGTTTGGGGTGGGGGTGAAAGCATTACTTTAAACAATTGAATCACAACATATGGATTATCACCACTAATTTATACATGATACAACAAGTATCACAAACGAGCTATTTAGAATGTGTCTAGCCATGTCAATGAAAAGAATAAATAAATGTTGGTAATCAGTAATATTAACACCAATAGGGAACATTTCACAATGTCAGATTGAGATTCTTATTCTGTATTGTTATAAAAAATGTATAGCAATAAACTAAATATCGACCAATGTCCTTAGTCTGTCACAAATATGATACAGAAAACATGAACATTAGTCAAACATTCAAGTTTTTTTGGTCCGAAAAACTATAGAACTAAAGTCAACATTACATCCTGGGAAATTTTGCATTGAATGGCATGGGTGTACACATATATAGCCGATTTTTTCACAGTAACCGCGTCAGATCTAATACAAATCTCTACTAATACATATGTCTCTACTGTGGGCGTCCACCACCCGACTTCACCATGCCCCCTCCCTTCCCCACCTCCGATCTGCCTTCTCTACCGCATACCCCGACATCCAGGCATTCGTTCGCCCCCCGCGCATCCCGGCATCCACACCATCCTCGTCCCAATCTCTCAAGGATGGAAGTCCCAGGCATTCGCCCCCGCGCATCTCGGCATCCATGCCATCAACGCCATTAGCCCGCCACGCATGCGCTGTGTGGCTCCACCGGAAGACTTCTGCCTCGACGCCATCCAGGTTGCGCATGCATCCACCGAGACTTCCACACCCCTGTACCCCTGCCTCTGTCCCCTCCCTCGCTCACACCCCCGTCCACCTCCGTGAGCGCCCGACCGTGCCCGCACCCCCCCGACCCTGAGAATCCCGCCCGAGATTGCCGCCCAGGATGTCGTAGCCATGGGGCGCTTCCATGCTGCCATCCCCTCGCACGCGGTCCTTCCCCTCCTCTATATCCCTCATGGCCAAATTTGCATAGTCACCCTCGCCCTCACCAATGCCCGCACCTACGTCGAGTTGATCCTCCCCGACGACGGGGGCCTCTCCCCGCCTACCGTCTGCTCCACACATACGGTGACGGCGCCGGGGACGTCGACCGCGACGACGCATCCTGGTCATCCTCCCTGCCTCCACCAATTAATAGGACCAACTCTCTTCCCGATGCATCATCGGGTGCCACGGCGGTGTGCCAGACAACACGCATCATGCAAGAGAGGCGTCTGGCATGGGAGATGGAGAGGGTGGCCAAAGCCGAGATGGCCGCCGTGAGGGAGGAGGATGAGGCAGCATGGTCACTGCTTCTGTTGTTGCGGTCGTCAGCGCAGGAGGACCAGAAGTGGTGGAGGCGATGAGTGCACAAGGTCGGGTGGGTGGGGTACATGGGTATGCCCCTGCCGTCCAGGTATCATCCAGCACCTCCCCGTGTGCTCTACATGCTCGTCGAGTGGATGAAGATATCCAAGGACGACGGTGGCGGTGCTCGTCTCCGGTCGGCCGTTGTGGACCCATTTTTATTTCTGATGTATCAATACTGGTTTTTTTTGTTGTGATGTCGCCATTGATTATGATTTTGGATTGAGAGGAACTGCAAGGTTTGCTTAGTAGGCCTAGGAATCATAACTGTGAATGTGTGAAATATGCAATGATAGCCAAAACGCATAGTTCCAAATTGCAGTTTGATGAAGCATTTGTTACTCGCCTTTAGATTGTTGATAAGCATGTTGGATATGAGGTAAATTACGTGTGGGTTGGAATGTTCCAAGTTTCTAGCCAAAATCATTGACTCTTTAGTTTGGAAATTGTGGGTTTTCTCTATTTGTTTTTACTATCAAAGTAATTGTGATTGATATTTAATAGCCTCTGTTCCCTGCAGGTTTATTTATTGTTTAGTGGTGTTGGTGCTATTGTCTTCTTCATGTTTCTATTTGGCTGCATTGGAGCAGGGACAAGAAACACTTGCTGGTTGTGTTTCGTATCTATTTGATGTGCCTCTTCAGTGTCATTATGTTGTCCACTCTAGAGAAATTTCATTTGTCATGCACAAGTCACTAAAAAGTACTTGGAATTATGCTAAACATTAAATCCAGATGGGCTTTTATTAGTACCTGAACATGTGAACCAACAAATTTTGATTATATGCTACTCTGAACGTCGATCTTAATTTTTATAGAACAACAGTAGCAGAGGCAATAAGGTTATCACTATTTCTGCAACCCAAAAATGTTTTGTCCAATACACTTGACATTTTATAATGATAGGGTCATAGTATTAATTCATGATTGTTTTCTTTTACTTCTAAAAAAGTATGCTTTATTGGTCATATGTTGATCCTTGCTGAAGCTAGAGCGGTTGCATTCATTTTTTTGACCAAAGCTGGAAAGATGTGAGTATTCTACTTGGTGCTTGTCTCGGGAACTAAACTATTATAATGTACCTTGCCTTATCATTTCCTCGAGCAGTCGTACTTATCCATAGACTTCTAAAGCAAAATTGGGAGATTGCGAGATGGGTTCCTCTGGTATGGTTGAGTATTCTCCGTGGAAGCTTGACTGATATGGTTATCGATGATTTCTCTATGGGATGAATGAAATAGATCCTTGTCCCGCTCTATGGGTTCACAATGTTCCTGGTCTACCTAGCCACCATCCCCATAATAATTTAAAAGTTTGAACAACTTGAATGATATTTTTTGTATGGTTGACACACTGATCTTCTGCAGAAAGAGGATCCTCAGAAAACTGAAGCTATCGGTCAATTTTTAACAGAGTTGAGATCTCTTGGGCTAGGAGAGGCTGCATTCACCTTTATTCTTGATGATCCTGCGGGAAACATCTTTATTGAGAACTCATAAGTGTTTTTGTGAGTATACGTCATAATTTATATTTTTGGGGAATTTAGAATTATTTTGTCTTATATACTTGTTTTGATATGGAAGGCATTTTTCTACGCATCATAATTTAAATGTTTGAACTACTTGGATGATACTTTTGTATTGTTTTACTTTGCAGTAATACTATTTTTTGTCACATAACCTATAGCGAATCTAAAAAAAACTATAGTGATTTGAAAATTGACTAGATTGTGCTATTATGTAATGGCTACATCTTGATGGCACATAGGAAGATTATAATACATTGTATGTTTTATTAACACCCCCTGCATGTGCCTCATCTGGGTTTTCCACACTTATCATTCTTCATAACCCACAGGCACGCTCCATCATCAGATCCTTTACTATCTATGAGATTCTACTAAAGGACTCGCCAACAACAAGCAACACTTGGTTTTCTTACTGAACCACCAACAGAACAACCTAGAGAGGCTGTCTTGCCTGCTTCAGTAGTGGAATCCAATTTTGACGAGTTGCAAAGTGTCCCCCTTTGAAATGAATACCACAAGGTTTTTAATGATGTCTTGGCTTGTATTGCTAGCTAGCAAATGGCACAATTGCTAACTTGCATTTTTGTAAGTTTGTCTATTGTGGATGATGGTCGGACTTCATATACCAAGGAAATCCATGTATCCAACTGCATTTCTGATTTTACCTTTCCTGTTCTCTTATTTACCATTTTAAGCTTCAAATAAAGATGTGTAAAATCCAGGATGATATAATTTGTGACTCTATATTAGTTACCGGTTTTGAAACTACACTTTGTGCTTTCTTAGAATAGAAGTTTTCCATGTTGTTAGTGCCCTGGCAAAAGAATCTTTGCATGTTGCAGTGTTACATTATCTCAATGTTGCAGTACTATTCTGCAGTTCAATGAATCAAAAGTGCAGCTCTTTCTACAAGTGTTTATTATACTATACTACATTAATTCAGATCTGAACATTTTGCAGTTCCGAACAGAAAGTCAAATAAACAACCTGTCGAGCTTTAGTTTCTTCATCAAATCCTTTTTGGGAGGCTTGGAAAGGTATTTTAGTATATAAATGATGTGCTTTTGAAATGACTAATGCAGATTTCTATTTGGAAAGAATATGTTCTTATATTCAATGATTCCATGTCTCTGCATCATGAATACATAATTCACCTAGCCTAAATGACAAACTTACATCTAGCTAATTACTACTTGTATGTGTATATGTATGGCCTTTTTCCTTTAATTAGTGCATTAGCACTAGAGCTCCAATGTTGATGTGCTTTGTCAAATTTCTATAAAAGCACACTTCTTACTAGCCTCAAAGAGAACATGCTTCTAACAATCAAGTGAATCGATCAAAGTACATTCTAGCAACTACGGAAAAGATAGCACAACACACCTCCTCTACTAGGGAGGGTTCTCCATGGTATCCTACTAATCCTCCACCATGAGTACCATAGCCACTATCATAATCACCAGGACCATAAGCATTACTGTAGTCGTCAAGCCTAGCGCCAAAACTTACATGTGATCTATAGGGACCAAAACTACCACCATAACTATAAGAGCTGCCAAATCCATCATAATTGTCTGCATATGGATGGCCCCTAGGTTCACTATCAAGAGAACAAGGTGGTTGGTTAGAAGGTTTCTTTGGTTTTGCCTTCTTGATCTCCACCTACAGCAAAGCATGAAAGTTAAAACTATATTTCTTTTCGATTTGTACTTCCGTGATTGGAGTGAGAATAACTTTCCACTCATATAAGAGCAAAACTAAAGCAATCGAAACAAAAAGACCCAATCTGCGAACCAAGTTTAAACTGCAGCCCTACTCAACTTTGGTTGTAAACTCATAAAAGGACGCATTAGAAAATAAGCTTAAAAGATAAAAGAAACACATAAAAGGCATGCTCACAGTTTGTCATATAATGGGAACGTTCACACAATTTTACCCATGATAGTGATAAATCACCTAAATCCTTTCGTTTTCTTGTTTTGCTTATGGTAGTGATAGAAAATAGTACAACCTTTATTTAGCTATTGTCAATTAACTGTTATTGTGCCTAATATTTTTTACGAGCTTTCGCAATAACTTGTCACACTAGAAGCCCCCCAATGGCTACTTTCTTCGCGAGCACTCTGAGGCGCCTCGATTTGTGCGGCGAAGTGGGTTTAAGCTAATTCTTTCTACTATGATCTGCGCAGGGAGGGTTTAGCGTTTATGTCTACGAGCACAACCTAGCCCCCCATATCGGTGGAGTTCTGTTACAATTATCTCAAGAATCAACAAGCTCTCGCCTTACAATTCTCATTTCTCTTTGTTTCTCGGGTCATTTTTATTTTTTTTAAATTTTATTTTTTAATTTGATAGTTCTGTGGTGTTAATGTTTGTTGTGCTCAAATCCATGAAATATTTTTGGTCGAGGGAGTAATGGTTTGCTCTCTGGATTGAAATTGTAATGTCGCATGTATTGTGTTTTTGGAAAATTGGATATCCTTTGCTAAATCTAAAAATAGAGGTGATACAAGGTCCTATGTCTCGGTGGATAGTCGTTGAGAGTGTTTTTGTCCTGTTTCCTTTGCTAAAAATGTAGTTATCTTATTAATACTAAGCATTCTTTTGTTTCCTATCGAGATAAATATTATGTTACTGGTTTTACCTTTTTGTCTCCTCGTATTGTTTTTATCCCAGAATCTGTAGCAAATAGCTAACGACAGCCCCTTGTTTGTGATAATGCAGCAGGAACGAAAGATAAGGGTTGGGATACCTGGCGGTATAGATGTCCAATAAGCACGAGGCCCGTGAGCCTAGCACGAAGCCCGCTGTTTGGGCCCGGTCCGAGCCCGGCACGGCCTGATTATATACGGGTCCGGGCCGGGCTCGGACAGGAAATTAGGTACGGTGCACTAGCCCGGCACGACCCGTTTAGCTCTAAGCCCGTTAAGCCCGTTTTTTTTACACTAAAACGTACTTTTCGGCCCGCATAGCCCGCTTTTTTCGTGCTCCCGTTTAGGCCCGTTGCGGGCCGGGCTCGGACAAAAATTGAGCCCGCGTGCTTAGCTGGCTCGGCCCGGTTTTCTAATCGTGTCCGGTGGGCTAGACCCAAAACGGGCCAGGCTTCACCGGGCCCGGGCCGGACTGGGCCGGGCGGCCCGTTTGGATATCTCTACCTGGCGGGTGCTCGTCGCCTGCGAAGACCCAGCGAAGGGTGGCGGCGCTCGACCAGCCGTCGCAGCAGAAAAGGACAAAACATAGAGCAGAACGCGACGCACTTTGGAGCTGGAAGGCGAGGTCGAGGTCAGAGGCGGCGATGGATGCGGGAGTGACGTACTTATGCTGAGAGGATGAAATCAAGAGAGGGTCGTCGGTCGGGATCACGCGCCAACCGCACGGGGGAAGGGATGAGCGAGCGGACCCTTTCCATCCTGGAACCAATCAGCCTGATCTCCCCATCGCCGTCCGCCGCGGCCACTGCATGCTCCTTCCTGCATGACCGCGTCGTCCTGAATGGATGGAGGGTGGCGCGATAGGCGGGAGGTCGGCGAGAACTAACTGAATCTGCTACTAATCTGGGTAACCATCGATGACTGAATCTGCTACTAATCTGAAACAACTAACTGGATCTGAAACAAACTCGACCGAATCTGCTAGCGTATATAGCCGCGTCTATTTTTTCAAGTTGCCTCTTGCTAGCGTATCAAGTTCATCTTCAAGTTTTGCGGTGGCTGCCTACTAGAAGTTTTGCGGTAGCGTGCAAGTGCGCCATGAGAGGGCCTGTGTTAGGCGTCGTTAGCTGCTTGAACGTCGGACATGCATATTGCGGTTTATATGAAAGGGAAGACGAGTACCGGCCAGTACATGAGGTCGAGCCGACCGTCCGGCTGGGCCTCAGGGTACTGCTCCTTTGCTTTCTCTTGTTGGTTCATCTGATGATCGTCAGGCAGGCTGTGATGTTGTCCACACACAAATTGCTTTATTTGTTTCGCTGACTTGTTGTTTTCCTCTGTTGTTCCAGATCTTTGCGGTCGTCAACGCTATCATGCTGACTATTGTTAACACCATCATAAGCGAGAGCCTCCTCGGGAAGATAGTAGCTCCGGCTGGGATGATAGTCATGGTGGGGTTTGTATTTGCAATCACAACAGACGTTGCCGAACCTGGAATCACCCAAGCAGAGTCCATGGTGTGATTTTCATCCGCGACAAGCCGGACCCTTTTCTTCTAGATTGTTTTTACTACTAGACATCAGAATGTTCATTTTTTTTTGTTCGAATTATAGATAAGAGCTTTGTTTGTCTCGTGTAAACCCACGCCTTTCTTGTAGATTGATTGAATATTCCTATTCCTATTCTTTATAGTAGACCCCACGTTGAATTAGGTTTTATAAATAAATATAAAAAGAAAAAAAAACCATTAATCTATTAGTCGAACTGACACCTAAATACAGCTATCGACTTGTTTTTTTCTGAATTTATTTCAGGATGTAACTATGTGCTATGTATGTTGGTAAAATAGAATGTAGAGATATTTCAAAATGCACAACATGGAAAGATTAATAATACGCCTCTCCATTTTTATTCTGCCATATCTCCGTCAAAGTTCAGATACACAAATTGCTCTCTCTCAAAGAAAAAAGTTCAGGTACAGAGCTCTTCCACGTCCATCTCTTTTATCCGGAATACAACATGTTGCCTGAACAAAGTGACAAAACAAAAAAAACAATTTTACAAAAGATCTCCGCTGAACCGCAGGATTCCTCAGTACCGGAGATCGTTTTAGTTATTTTCAATTGATGAGAACGATTGGCTCCAGAACTCACCACACAATTCATTTAGCAGCAACCTGTCAAGCGTTTCTTCGGCTGCCATATCCTTTCTTCCTCTTCTAAAGCCCTCTCGAGTCTCGAAATACTCCCTATTGACGAAGAAGTGTTCTCTGAAGATGAAGTGTTGCTAATCTGAAATACTGCAGTCGATATTCAGATAAGGGCGGAAGGTTACCAGGTTGTGAGGTGTAATAGTAGAATAATCCAGCTAGACGAGTGTATGGGCTAGTCCATTCGGGTGGCTATAAATATGTAAACTGCTAATAGCAGAAATGGATTTTTTTTTTTTGCTGGAGAGAAACATAAGCAAAATAGAACGAGCAATGAACCTGTGCTTACCTATTGTTCTTGTTCTTGAACGCTGCGTCTTCGTCAGGCGACAGACACCGACTCACGCCACGCGGTGGCTCGTTGTCGGCAAAGGGACGTCGCATCCGACTTCCATTGGCCGCCACCACCGCATCCTCGCGCGTGGCACCAACACCACGAGTCTGCAATCCGAAGTCGCTAGGCCGAACACCTCTTTGATCTCATTACCCATGTCTTTACAATATAGCCAGACCTTATTTTTAATTAGTTAAGACATTATTTTATATATAATTTTTAGGATTCATGTAACTGGAGCAGTACAATACACTCATCAACTCTATAGGATGCAGAGTGAACCTTTGAAGACACCGAGTCAAACTTTAGATTAATCACAACATATACACTAGCTAAATAGAAATTATACACCTAATGGTAGACTAACAATTACAATAACACTTGCAATATAAACACTTTTATTATGTCACAACTTAATTAGCCAAGAGTTCTAATACTTCATTTTAATGTACATATGTTTAATTCTATGCGCTCGAATGGTTTGTGTGTTGTGATGATATATCATGGCAAGCGGTGGCATCTTTTTTATATAGGCACACATGATCAATGGATTGTTATGACCGGCACTCAGTATCATCGCCGACCTAGGGCGGTAAAAGGGGCAGACGACCAGCAACTCTAGGCTGGATAGAGTTTAAGATAAATAAAAGTAGAAAATCAGCTAGTCAGGTTGGAAGTATAAGCGTCAATCCTAGGCCAGATAGAGTCGGTCTAGATAGATGATGATAAACAGAGTTTGTTTAGAAAGATAAGGGATTAGTTTAAATAAGAATGAGTTGCTATCTCATCCCTATAAGATGTACTCATGAGTTCAATGAAAGGAAGCAAGCAATCATTTTGCTCAGGCTTCCCCTCTCTGTGCCTACTATTCTCCCGGCGCAGTACCACACCGTCTTCCACCCTCTACCCTAACCCTAGGACAACGACGCTCAAACGTCATGGTCCAGAGCCTCGTCCTTCTCCTCACCACTCATACCTTCTTAGGAGCCGCAGTTCCAACAATTTGGTATCGGAGATGCCGGGCAACGACGTAACACCAGCGACGTCGCATCTACCCCGACAACCAGCTCCACCAATGCAACGCTGGAGCAAAAGATCGACACCATGACAAAGGCCCTTGCCTATCTCACCATCGCCATCACTCACATGATCAGCAAGCCTCCAACACCACCGCCGCCCCGTGCATCCACCGTCCCTACTTCTCTCCCATATGGTCTGCTAGGTTACGACGAAATCCCTCCCTTGTCCAATACTATCGTGCCACCCATACCATCACCACCGATCACAACCACAACCACTTCACTCCCATCCACCTCAACCAACCTTCCAACGTCAATCTCAGCCTTGCTGCCACCCACATCTACAATACCCATACCCATCCATCAGATACCCTTCCCACACTCCCCATCCCCAATCCTAGGCTTTTCCGAACCCCACCATACCGCTTACCCACCACAGCAAAACCATCCCAATCAGCACCACCACAACCTTCCCTTTCCCACATTTGACGATAAAGAGGATCCTATTGGATGGTTGCCCCGGTGTGAGAGCTTCTTCTACAACCAAGGGACCCAGAGGGGGATAAAGTCTAGATGGCCACATAATATCTCATGGGCGCTGCACAAGTGTGGTCCGTCATGCTACAGCGCGACGAGCCCACACTACATTGGTTGTGCTTCAAGACGTTGTGCCAACAACATTTTAGGCCTCCTCTATGCACAAACACGTTGGGTGATATGGCACGACCACCTTTCTGCTCCACGGTAGAGGACTAACAGGATCGATTTCTGGCTCTCCTGTGCCACATGGAGCCCCTGCCGCTACCGCACCAACAGGCTCACCTATTCACCACCGGACTGCCATGGCGCCTACGGGTGGACATCAGCTCTGTGCACCCAGCGACCTTCAACAAGCAATGGCTCTGGTGCGGGCGTATGAGCAATGCGCCCAAGGTGGGGACAACAGGTCTACGCGACCAGTTGCGCGCTTGCCGACCACCTCTACACCTGCAGCTCTTCCCCCAGTCGCAGCAGCGACGCTGACAACATCACTTGCAGCCCCATCATTCAAGCGACTAACCCCTGCAGAAATGGCGGAACGACACAAACAAGGCTTGTGTTACAACTGTCGCGAGCCGTTTATGCGTGGTCACCGTTATCAATGCCTTTTCTACTTGGACGTGGCTGATGAGGATGAGGAAGCCGCCACCGAGGGCGCTCCTGTGGCGGACAGTGACATGCCTGTCATCTCGCTCCTCACCATGACTATAATGTGGAAAGCATAGACCATGCAGATCACCACCTCCATCAACGACCAGCATCTCCTCGTGCTGCTCGACACCGGCTCCACCCACAACTTCATCCACCCCGCCACCCAATAGGGCCTTCCCTTTGTGGGTTGCAGCAACACCTCCGTCACTGTGGCCAACGGCGACAAGGTGGCTTGCCAGGGTCGCGCCGACGAAGTCACGATGTCCGTGAACGACGTCCCCTTCACCACCAGCCTATATGCCATTCCGCTCGAAGGGTTTGCTCTCATCCTAGTAAGAGCACCTAGAGGGAGGTGAATAAGTGATCCTATAAAAATAGCTTAACAAAACAAACTTGGACTAATATTGGATTAGTGAAAACCAAGTTCGAGAGAGAAGTGCTAGCGGAGTAAACTTCTTCACTTAATTTCTCTTCACAAAGTGAGTATTAAACTTAGAACAATTATGTAAGTGAAGTGAATAGAGGTAGAGAGAATTGCACAATAATGAAGACTAGTGACACAATGATTTTATCCCGTAGTTCGGCCAAGTAGAATACTTGCCTACTTCCACGTTGTGGCGTCCCAATGGGCGAGGGTTGCACTCAACCCCTTTCAAGTGATCCAAAGATCAACTTGAATACCACGGTTCTCTTTATCTCAATTATATCCCTTTGTGAGGAATCTCCACACTTTGGAGTCTCTCACGCCTTACACAAAATGATCTCGAATGAGTACAAGAGTAAGGAGGGAAAAGCAACACACACAAGAGCGAGAGTTGCAGCACCAACACGCACACAAGATAAGAACGAGCACATGAAAGTAGCACAACGGAGTTACAACTCAGAAAAGTGCTCGAATCTCTATCACAGTGAACCAGATGTGTGAATGCGAAGTCTCGACGTCTTAGGATGTTCAAGAGGTGCTTGGTGTACTGTTCTATGTGCCTAGGGGTCCCTTTTATAGCCCCCAAGATAGCTAGGAGCCATTGGAGCTCCATTTAGAAGGTCATAGTTGCCTTCTGTCCGTGGGCGCACCGGACAGGGAACAGTGTGCGATTTTCTTCATTTTCTAGCGAAGCCGACCGTTGCAGCCACGACGCCTATGGCACACCGGACAGTCCGGTGCGGCTTGGTGACCATTGGCGAAGTCCACGCGTCGCCCGCTGATTACGCTGCTGACCGTTGGTGTGGGTGCGGTAGGCTCATTGGACAGTCCGATGCACACCGGACAGTCCGGTGAATTATAGCCACGACGCGCTGAGTTTTTCCCGAGAGAGGTCTGTTCGCCAGGAGAGCCAGCCTGAGCACGGGACACTGTCTGGTGCACACCGGACAGTCCGGTGCACCTCGGGCTGGTGCAAGTCTGGATGGACTCAGCCACACATCTTCAATCCGATTTCTCTCATTTTGACAAGATTCCTAGCACTTAGTAGAATAATGTTTGTACCAAAAACAATTTACTAAGGCTAGAATCGTACCTTGATTTTTCCATTTGCATCTCTTTGACACTTAGCACAAAACAATATGTGTTGAGTATCTAACCACCAAAACATTTATAGAAATGGCCCAAGGGCACATTTCCCTTTTAATCTCTCCCTTTTTGGTGATTTATGCCAACACATTAAAAGCAACTCAAAATGCAACAACGTTTTCAAATATAAGCTAAAGAGCGCAAATTGAAGACCATTTCATCTCACATAGGATTTGGCATATTTGGATCAGTCTGATGTTTACTCATCAGCCAGACTAAGTACTATTTTGGGCACATCTTCTTTGTCTTCATTTGTCTCTTAGGCATTTCCATGACTTAGACATATGTTCTTTAAGAGTAAGCCATCTCTTTTGTTCCAACCAATCCTGCAACTCATTTTGTATATTTTCTCTAACTTTTTGCTCATCTTGCCACTTGGAACCTCAAACTCTGAACCTTAGTAATCCTCTTACTCTATTGAGTTCCAATATGTTACAATGGTCATCAAGAACCTATCCAAACACTAGAATGACCCAACATACAATTCCTTATTGATTTCTTACTTTTGGTCATTTCTGTCAAAGTTTGCACAAATATGAGCCTCTTCTAGTTTGTTCTTTGACACCTTCATTCTTGAACTTGTGACCATGCTTCTTCACTTGTCTTGAGCTAGCAACCTTGAGCCTTATAATTTGAACCATCTCATCACATATGAGTTAAATTGATGGCTTCAAATCACATCTTCTAATGTTGTGATCTTTAGCACAACACGAATCTTCACAATCTGATTAGTCTGTCAACATCATGCAAGTACTATCTTCACTTAGCCGTGATACCTTGGTCCACAAGCCATCTGCTTGGCCTTCAACTTTGCTTAGTCCCTCGAAGGCTCGAAGCCCTTTCCTTACATGTCTTTACCATATCATACTGTCTCCAAGTCACATTACATTGAAAATTGGCTTAATCAATCTTCATCCTTTCTTTTCATCTTTTCTTGAAAAGTTTCATTCGAATCCCATTCCACTAGATAAGCTTTGCCATCCTTCTTCTTATGATATAATTCTTCTTTTTCTTGTCCTCTTCGTATTTGTTCTTCTTCTTCTTGCTTGGGCAATTCATTGCAATTTTACCAAGTTCCCCACATTCAAAGCACTTTCTATCATTGAAAGCATTCCTTCTTGATGATGGACCTTTTCTAAATTGACCCTTTTCTTTTTCATGAATTTGTTGATAGAGTGCAAAAGAAGATGTTATTTGTAACATAAACACTAGTTGATAGAGAGCAAGGCCCTAGCTTCCGTGGGGTACGATAACTTGATTGGGTGGAGATATCGACATTGATGATGCAAGGCTCCGAGCGAAACGGATCCTCGCAATCACTACACTAGTGCTCCGTTGGTTATCACCCGTGACACATGAGTGACCTCGCCACGAAGGCTAATCCATGCAAGCGCAATCAAGAACAAGCAAGAACATGAAGAACGTAACCAAAGCTGTGTTCGATAATAGATATGATCTAAGAAAAAACAAACCCTAATGTGGTGGCGGTTGCTGGCAAAATAGAGGTTAGGGGCGTGCATGACCCCTAGTCGCACCCCTAATGGGCTCCAACGCGATACATGGCCCAACAGCCCAACAAACGATGTCCCAACACCAAAACAGAATCTGAACGTTGACTTATTTCGACAATTCTCGTTGACTCCAAATGAATTTTAAGGTGGTTTTAATTGGGTTGAAAATCTTATCTCCTTAGTTTTTCATCCATATAAATACCAACCTAATCAGAGTTCAGATGCATCCTGAGCGTCTGTTTTTGAAAGTCGCCTAGAGGGGGGGGGGTGAATAGGGCGAAACTGAAAATCTCAAAAATAATCACAACTACAAGCCGGGTTAGCGTTAGAAATATAATAGAGTCTGAGAGAGAGGGAGCAAAACAAATCGCAAGCAAATAACGAGGTGAGACACGCGGATTTGTTTTACCGAGGTTCGGTTCTTTCAAACCTACTCCCCGTTGAGGAAGCCACAAAGGCCGGGTCTCTTTCAACCCTTCCCTCTCTCAAACGGTCCCTCGGACCGAGTGAGCTTTTCTTCTTCTCAATCAAACGGGAACAAAACTTCCCCGCAAGGGCCACCACACAATTGGTGCCTCTTGCCTTGGTTACAATTGAGTTTTGATCACAAGAACAAGTGAGAAAGAAAGAAAGCGATCCAAGCGCAAGAGCTCAAAAGAACACGGCAAATCTCTCTCGCTAGTCACTAAAGGCTTGAGTGGAATTGGAGAGGATTTGATCTCTTTGGTGTGTCTAGAATTGAATGCCTAGCTCTTGTAAGTGGTTGGAAGTTGGAAAACTTGGATACAATGAATGGTGGGGTGGTTGGGGTATTTATAGCCCCAACCACCAAACATGACCGTTGATGGAGGCGTCTGCTCGATGGTGCACCGGACAGTCCGGTGCACACCGGACATGTCCGGTGCCCCCGCCACGTCACCAGTGCCGTTGGATTCTGACCGTTGGAGCTTCTGACTTCTGGGCCCGCCTGGATGTCCGGTGCACACCGGACAACCACTGTTCAGTGTCCGGTGCGCCGGTATGGGCGTGCCTGACGTCTGCGCGTGCAGAGCGTGCATTAAATGCGCCGCAGGTAGCCGTTGGCGCCGAATTAGCCGTTGCCCCGCTGGTACACCGGACAGTCCGGTGCACACCGGACATGTCCGGTGAATTATAGCAGAGCGGCTGCCGCGCGAACCCGAGGCTGACGAGTTGAGGAGGCCGCGCGTCCTTGGAGCACCGGACACTGTCCGGTGTACACCGGACAGTCCGGTGTACACCGGACAGTCCGGTGAATTATAGCGAATCGGCCTGCGAAATTCCCAAAGGTGGCGAGTTCGAGTTGGAGTCCTCTGGGCGCACCGGACACTGTCCGGTGTACACCGGACAGTCCGGTGCCTCCAGCCAGAGGTGCCTTCGGTTGCCTCTTTGCTCCTTTGTTGAATCCAAAACTTGATCTTTTTATTGGCTGAGTGTGAACCTTTTGCACCTGTATAACTTATACACTAGAGCAAACTAGTTAGTCCAATATTTGTGTTGGGCAATTCAACCACCAAAATTATTTAGGAACTCGGTGTAAGCCTAATTCCCTTTCAATCTCCCCCTTTTTGGTGATTGATGCCAACACAAACCAAAGCAAATATAGAAGTGCATAGTTGAACTAGTTTGCATAATGTAAGTGCAAAGGTTGCTTGGAATTGGGCCAATATAAATGCTTACATGATGCGCATGGATAGTTTTCTTTATTTTTGACATATTGGACCACATTTGCACCAAAGGTTTTGTTTTTGCAAATTCTTTTGTAAATTCTTTTCAAAGTCCTTTTGCAAGATAGTCAAGGGTAAATGATTGAGATTTTGCAAGGCATTTTCAAGTTTTGAAATTTTCTTCCTTTGTTCCAAATGCTTTCTCTTTGACTAAACAAAACTCCCCCTCAAATAAAGTCTCCTCTTAGTGTTCAAGAGGGTTTTAAGATATCAAATTTGAAAATACTACTTACTCCCCCTTTAGAACACAAAGAGATACCAATTTTGAAATTTACCAAATGAAAATCATCAATTTTAAAATTAGGGTGGTGGTGCGGTCCTTTTGCTTTGGGCTCATATTTTCTCCCCCTTTGGCATGAATCGCCAAAAAACGGAAATATTAGAGCCAATAGAAGTACTTTCTCCTCCTTTGGTCATGAAATAAATGAGTGAAGATTATACCAAAGATGGAGAGTGATGCGGAGCGACGGCGAAGGATGAGTGGTAGAGTGGAGTGGAAGCCTTGTCTTTGCCGAAGACTCCAATTCCCTTTCAATATACCTATGACTTGGTTTGGAATACACTTGAAAACACATTAGTCATAGCATATAGAAGAGACATGATCAAAGGTATTCTAATGAGCTATGTGTGTAAGTTTAGCAAAAGAAATTCCTAGAATCAAGAATATTAAGCTCATGCCTAAGTCTGGTAAAAGATTGTTCATCAAGTGGCTTGGTAAAGATATCGGCTAATTGATCTTTAGTGTTAATGTATGAAATCTCGATATCCCCCTTTTGTTGGTGATCCCGAAGAAAATGATACCGAATGGCTATGTGTTTAGTGCGGCTATGCTCAACCGGATTATCCGCCATGCGGATTGCACTCTCATTATCACATAGAAGAGGAACTTTGGTTAATTTGTAACCGTAGTCCCGCAGGGTTTGCCTCATCCAAAGCAATTGCGCGCAACAGTGGCCTGCGGCAATATACTCGGCTTCGGCGGTGGAAAGAGCGACTGAATTTTGCTTCTTTGAAGCCCAAGACACCAAGGATCTTCCCAAGAACTGGCAAGTCCCCGATGTGCTCTTCCTATTAATCTTACACCCCGCCCAATCGGCATCCGAATAACCAATCAAATCAAATGTGGATCCCCGAGGGTACCAAAGCCCAAACTTAGGAGTATAAGCCAAATATCTCAAGATTCGTTTTACGGCCGTAAGGTGTGATTCCTTAGGGTCGGCTTGGAATCTTGCACACATGCATACGGAAAGCATAATGTCCGGTCGAGATGCACATAAATAAAGCAATGAACCAATCATCGACCGGTATACCTTTTGATCCACGGACTTACCTCCCGTGTCGAGGTCGAGATGCCCATTTGTTCCCATGGGAGTCTTGATGGGCTTGGCATCCTTCATTCCAAACTTGCTTAGAATGTCTTGAGTATACTTCGTTTGGCTAATGAAGGTGCCCTCTTGGAGTTGCTTGACTTGAAATCCTAAGAAATATTTCAACTCCCCCATCATAGACATCTCGAATTTCTGTGTCATGATCCTACTAAATTCCTCACATGTAGATTTGTTAGTAGACCCAAATATAATGTCATCAACATAAATTTGGCATACAAACAAATCATTATCAAGTGTTTTGGTGAACAAAGTAGGATCTGCTTTGCCGACTTTGAAGCCATTTGCAATAAGGAAATCTCTAAGGCATTCATACCATGCTCTTGGGGCTTGCTTGAGCCCATAAAGCGCCTTAGAGAGCCTATAAACATGGTTAGGGTACTCACTGTCTTCAAAGTCGGGAGGTTGCTCAACATAGACCTCCTCCTTGATTGGTCCATTGAGGAAGGCACTCTTCACGTCCATTTGATAAAGCTTGAAGCCATGGTAAGTAGCATAGGCCAATAATATGCGAATTGACTCAAGCCTAGCTACGGGTGCATAGGTTTCACCAAAATCCAAACCTTCGACTTGTGAATAACCCTTGGCCACGAGTCGAGCTTTGTTCCTTGTCACCACACCATGCTCGTCTTGCTTGTTGCGGAAAACCCACTTGGTTCCTACAACATTTTGATTAGGACGTGGAACTAAGTGCCATACCTCGTTTCTTGTGAAATTGTTGAGCTCCTCTTGCATCGCCATCACCCAATCCGAATCTTGAAGTGCTTCCTCTACCCTGTGTGGCTCAATAGAGGAAACAAACGAGTAATGTTCACAAAAATGTGCAACACGAGATCGAGTAGTTACCCCCTTATGAATGTCGCCGAGGATGGTGTCGACGGGGTGATCTCGTTGTATTGCTTGGTGGACTCTTGGGTGTGGCGGCCTAGGTTGTTCATCCTCCTTGTCTTCATCATTTGCATCTCCCCCTTGATCGTTGCCGTCATCTTGAGGTGGCTCATCTTCTTGATCTTCTTGTCCAACATCTTGAGCCTCATCCTCACTTTGAGTTGGAGGAGATGCTTGCATGGAGGAGGATGGTTGATCTTGTGCATGTGAGGGCTCTTCGGATTCCTTAGGACACACATCCCCAATGGACATGTTCCTTAGTGCTATGCATGGAGCCTGTTCTTCACCTATCTCATCAAGATCAACTTGCTCTACTTGAGAGCCGTTAGTCTCATCAAACACAACGTCACAAGAAACTTCAACAAGTCCCGAGGACTTGTTAAAGACTCTATATGCCCTTGTGTTTGAGTCATATCCTAGTAAAAAGCCTTCTACAGTTTTGGGAGCAAATTTTGATTTTCTACCTCTTTTAACAAGTATAAAACATTTGCTACCAAAAACTCTAAAATATGAAATATTTGGCTTTTTACCGGTTAGGAGTTCATAAGATGTCTTCTTGAGGATTCGGTGTAGATATAACCGGTTGATGGCGTAGCAGGCGGTGTTGACCGCTTCGGCCCAAAACCGATCCGGTGTCTTGTATTCATCAAGCATGGTTCTTGCCATGTCCAATAGAGTTCGATTCTTCCTCTCCACTACACCATTTTGTTGTGGAGTGTAGGGAGAAGAGAACTCATGCTTGATGCCCTCCTCCTCAAGAAAGCCTTCAATTTGAGAGTTCTTGAACTCCGTCCCATTGTCGCTTCTAATTTTCTTGATCCTTAAGCCGAACTCATTTTGAGCCCGTCTCAAGAATCCCTTTAAGGTCTCTTGGGTATGAGATTTGTCCTGCAAAAAGAACACCCAAGTGAAGCGAGAATAATCATCCACAATAACTAGACAGTACTTACTCCCGCCGATGCTTATGTAAGCGATCGGGCCGAATAGGTCCATGTGTAGGAGCTCCAGTGGCCTGTCACTAGTCATGATGTTCTTGTGTGGATGATGAGTGCCAACTTGCTTCCCGGCTTGGCATGCGCTACAAATCCTGTCTTTCTCAAAATGAACATTGGTTAGTCCTAAAATGTGTTCTCCCTTTAGAAGCTTGTGAAGATTCTTCATTCCAACATGGGCTAGTCGGCGGTGCCAGAGCCAACCCAAGTTAGTCTTAGCAACTAAGCAAGTGTCGAGTTCAGCTCTATCGAAATCTACCAAATATAGCTGACCCTCTAACACTCCCTTAAATGCTATTGAATCATCACTTCTTCTAAAGACAGTAACACCTGTATCAGTAAATAGACAGTTGTAGCCCATTTGACATAATTGGGATACGGAAAGCAAATTGTAATCTAAGGAATCTACAAGAAAAACATTGGAAATAGTATGGTCAGGTGATATAGCAATTTTACCCAATCCTTTGACCAAACCTTGATTTCCATCCCCGAATGTGATAGCTCGTTGGGGATCTTGGTTTTTCTCATATGAGGAGAACATCTTTTTCTCCCCTGTCATGTGGTTTGTGCACCCGCTGTCGAGTATCCAACTTGAGCCTCCGGATGCATAAACCTACAAAACAATTTTAGTTCTTGACTTTAGGTACCCAAACGGTTTTGGGTCCTTTGGCATTAGAAACAAGAACTTTGGGTACCCAAACACAAGTCTTGGAGCCCTTGTGTTTGCCCCCAACAATCTTGGCAACTATCTTGCCGGATTTGTTAGTTAAAACATATGATGCATCAAAGGTTTTGAATGAAATAGCATGATCATTTGATGCATTAGGAATTTTCTTTCTAGGCAACTTAGCACGGGTTGGTTGCCTAGAACTAGATGTCTCACCCTTATACATAAGAGCATGGTTAGGGCCAGAGTGAGACTTCCTAGAATGAGTTCTCCTAATTTTGCTCTCAGGATAGCCGGCAGGGTACAAAATGTAACCCTCGTTATCCTGAGGCATGGGAGCCTTGCCCTTAACAAAGTTAGATAAATTCTTTGGAGGGGCATTAAGTTTGACATTGTCTCCCCTTTGGAATCCAATGCCATCCTTGATGCCAGGGCGTCTCCCATTATAGAGCATGCTTCTAGCAAATTTAAATTTTTCATTTTCTAAGTCATGCTCACTAATCTCAGCATTAAGTTGTGCTATGTGATCATTTTGTTTTTTAATTAAGGCTAGGTGATCATGGATAGCATCAACATTAATATCTCTACACCTAGTACAAATGGAAATATGCTCAGTAGATGTAGAGGGTTTGCAAGATTTTAATTCTACAACCTTAGCATGCAACATATCATTCTTAGTTCTAAGGTCAGAAATTGTAACATTGCAAACATCTAATTCTTTAGCCTTAGCAATTAATTTCTCATTCTCATTTCTAAGGCTAGCAATAGAAACATTCAACTCACCAATCCTAGTAAGCAAATCAACATTATCATTTCTAGGATGGGAAGTTGAATCAATACAAACATGAGAATCAACCTTAGCAATTAATTTGGCATTTTCATTTCTAAGGTTGGCAATAGTGTCATGGCAAGTGCTTAGCTCACTAGATAATTTGTTACATTTTTCTACCTCTAGAGCATAAGCAATTTTAACCTTAACATGCTTCTTATTTTCTTTAATAAGGAATTCTTCTTGAGAATTCAAGAGATCATCCTTCTCATGTATAGCGCTAATCAATTCATTTAATTTTTCTTTTTGTTGCATGTTGAGGTTATCAAAAAGAATGCGCAAGTTATCCTCCTCATTTTTATCATCATTCTCATCACTAGATGTTTCATATTTAGTGGAGGACTGTAACACCCACTTTGTAATTTGCTAGAAATAATACCAATAGAGAAAAAAAAATTCTCTTCATGTGAGTTTGATCTTTATGCACCATCATATGAGAACACCATGTCCAAGAACAATTAATAAAAAGATATGCTACTAAATTGTTGCATCATGCTGAATATTTTATTTTTGTGTGCATTTTGTGATAAGAAAAATATTAAGACCAAAAAGGGAATTTAAAACCTAAAAGAAATTCTTGAGAATAGAGAAGAGAAAGGAATATTATTCAATACAAATAAAATTATCATTAAAATTACTTCATCACAGTTGATATGATCAAAATAAATAATTAGCCAGTATATAAAGTGCCACAAAGTTTGAATTTGGATTGAAGTTTGAATTTGAAAAAGAAATGAAACAGAAAATAAAAAGAAAAAAAGAAAAGAAGCTTACCTGGGCCTCTGGCGCCAATTCGGCCCATTAACCAGTGCAGCCCACTCTTCCAGCCAACCCGCGCCGACAGGCGGGACCCGCTGGTCAGTCACACCGTGCCAGCCGCTCCTTCATCCCGCCGGTGCCGACATGTGGGCCCCCCTGGCAAGTCTCTCCTCTCCAGCGCTATTCCCTCGCTCACCTGTTGTTTCGCTGTCACGTGGGGCCCATGCGTCAGAACTCTGTCTTCCTCGCGAGCGCAGCAACAGAATCGCGGCGGCTCCTCCGCACACCGCGCGTAAGTCTCGCTGGTGATCCAACTAACGGGTGCGGGTACTTGGGTATCAAATCGCTGCGTCCCCTCCTCTCCACTCGTGGCTCCTTTTTGCGCCGTAGTCGTAGGTCCAAGCCTCCATCGCCGACCCTTTCCACAGCCGCGAAAAGAAAGAATCGGCGCCGCCGTTGGGGAAAGCTCGTCTGTGCTGTTGCCGACCTCGAAGTACGGAAGCTGGCTCCTCCCCAAGCAGCGGAGAAGGTGCCCTCGACTCTCCCTCGGTTTAATTTGGCCCTGCGTGGCGCGAATCGTTCGCCGGAGCGGACAAGACTCTACGGCGCCGCACCTCGTCGTGGTCCGGGATCCTTGCGCCACCATCATAGGTATGGATTCTCAGTAAAGTTTCGCCTTGACTCTAGGATGGTGTAGGTGGCTCCAGCAAGCGGGGATTGCGACTGGGGACCTCGGGATTCCTCACCGTCGCAGAGAATGTGCCGCGGTTCCGCCCTCCACCGTGGCCGGGACCTTCTGCGATACATAGAGGGAAATGTCTTGGTTCATCGTGTTCATATAACTTAGAGCATCGTGTAGCACTCTTCGAATTAGAGTTTGGTGCGTGGTGTCGAGATTTAGGTTAGGCCGACCATGGCGCCGCCGCTGGGGGCCGGTTCGCCGTCGTTGGGCACGGTCGGAGGGGGAAGATGAACCTCCACCGTTGGATCCCAGCCGACGGTCCTGATTAGATCTTGAGCGTACCTCTTCGGGGAATGAACCAGAACCGTTGATCGCTGATCGAACGGCTTCAGTCGCGTACCGGTTCACTTATAGCGCCAATCTAATCTGGCGCGTAGGATCTGGATCGTGCGGCCAGGATTAGATGATACCCCTTCGCCCTGGTCATATTGCTAAAGAGTCCCTCTGCTTCCAGGAAACCAACCCGCCGTCCCTTGTCGCTGTGCTCTGTGTCTACGGATTTTTACCCCGAGCCCCCTGCGTTTTCCATTAATTGAGGCCCAGTCCAGTGCGGTTTGAAATTGATTAAATGAATTAGAAAATAGATTTTTAATATGAAAACAATTACTATAACTTGAATAAATCATATAAAATCCATTTTTAGTCCAAATTCATTCATTTCAGTTCCTAAAATTTTGTAATTTTATTATTTATCACTTAGTGTCTCTGTTTTAGCATAAAAACAGTAAGAAATTTATTTATCACTTAATCCTATTTAAAGCACATAAAACCTTTGAAAATGCATAACTTAAAATCTATAACTCAGAAAATTATGATTCCAGTTTTTATTTTAATATGTAGAATATCTCTGTGTATTTTGTTTACATGCTTGGTGTAATGTTAATTTTCCCTATATCCTGTGCTTGGTTGTATTGTGGCGAGTAGAAGAGCCCGTTGCTGAGGATCCTGGTGAGCAGCAAGTTGAAGTAGCTGAGCAGGAGCTCATTGCAGGCAAGTTGTGCCCTTGACCACTTTTTACCCAATAATGTTCTTTAATATCACTTATCCATGCATAGGTTAATTTTGATGGGACCCAATAGGTCACCCTAGATTGTTTATCTCATTACCTTGCTTACCCCCGAATCACTTGGGTAGTTTGCTATTGCTTTATATGGTTTTGGGATAATCATTTATTACCTCTATGTTCCAATTCTTGTTGTTATTCTGTTTATGTTCATGTTGATATCATTAATGTTAATTGGAACATAGAGCTTAACTTGAGAACCACGTGCCACCACAAGGGAGGAATGGGACCCCTTGGCTGACTAATTAGGAAAGCTAGTGGAAGACTACCTTACCCGAAAGGGGCAAGGGCAGTAGGGGAGTGGTCAGTGTAGGGAGGTCCCTGGTTGATTTTGCTGCGATGGCAGTCAGCCAGGAACCCTGCATTGGAACTTCCTATAAACTGTAGCGGGTTTTCGGAAGCTAGTGGAACTTTGTAAAGGCCTCGTAGTGTTGCCCTGCCGCGCCTCCTAGGTAGAGGTGTATGGGATTCATGACCCCTTGGCAGATGGGTAACATGACTTGTGGGTAAAGGGTACAACCTCTGCAGAGTGTAAAACTGGTATACTAGCCGAGCTCACGGTCATGAGCAGCTCAGGACTCTCTGATGTTTAAATTATGGAACTTAAATTCAATTTTGTCATTTGCATTGCATGGGTTTGTTATTAATTTTGTTCTATTACTTTACTTATGGTTTGGTATTTACTTACACTTAGTAACTGCTAATAAAATTTTGACCAACTACTTAAAAGCAATGCTCAGCTTTAACCCCTGTCATTGATTAGCCTTACACATCACATGAACTCACACCTTTGTGAGTTTGTGTCCACTGGTTCCCCACAACTTGTTGAGCTATGATCATGTGTGAGCTCACCCTTGCTGTCTCACACCCCCCCCCCCCACAGGAGATGATCAGGTGGTTCAGGAGGAGCCGCCTAACACTGAGGAGTTCGATCTGATCTAGGTGGCGTTTCCCAGTCGACATTGGCGCCGACGATCCTTAGTTTGTTTTATCTTTATTACTTCATTTTGTAATAAGTCTTCCGCTATGTAATAAATACTCTGATGTTTTATGACATTTATCTCTATACACTCTGTTATTATATATGTTGTCTTTTTGGCGCATGTATGAGATGCACCTGGCTTTGTTCCTTAAAGCCGGGTGTTACAGAAGTGGTATCAGAGGAAATGTTGACTGTAGGACGAAACCTAGATAGAATGGACAAACCCTTACCTACTTATCTCATTCTGATTCATTCTACACTCACCTTACTCTGATTCTTTCTATACTTATCTTGATCATGTCTCACCTTCTGCTAATCTACTCTGGTTAATCTTATCTTTTCTACTCTAAGACAAGATGGATTTCACACCTTGGAATCCCTACCCTTATGACATTTTTAAGAGATAGGGAACCTAAGACGAAAATAAAATTATTTTCTCTATTTTAAAAATGTTGGTTGATTGTTCTGATGCTAAATGCCTGATTTGCTTCTTTGATTGATTGAATTATTATAGATGGACATCTTAGCATGTACCAACATAAGGTATTGAATTAGCTATAGTAGGTGAAATATTAATCTGCTTAGCTAATAAATCCCCCAAAGTAACATGATTGTAATTACTGCCTTGTCTACTATTTTCTTACCATATGTATCTAACTCAGATGGTCAATACCAGGCGGGGTGGTGGAATTGATTTGCCTCCCAATCGACACACCCGGAGAATATACCGACAACCCCAGCCACAGCTTGCAGAGATGAATCCTCCCAATCCTCCACCAGGCGGAGTTGACCCACTGGTTGCTGCTCAGATGGCGGTAATGCAGCAAATGGCGGACACCATGGCTGATATGCGTGCCCAGATGCAACAAGAACGCCAAGAGATGCGTCAGGAAAGAGAAGACATACGCCAGGAGTTGCGCCAGGAGAGAGATGAGATACGCCAAGAAAGGAGGGCGCAACAACAGCAGCTGCAACAACAAATGCAACAGCAACAACAGCAGCAACAAGTGCCACTGCCTCCACCGCCACCACCAGTTCCACCCCGAGACAAGCATAGAGAGTTCATGAGTCATAAGCCACCGACCTTCGCCAGTTCGCCAGATCCACTTGATGCAGATGATTGGCTGAAAGCAATTGAGAAGATGCTGAATATTGCACAATGCACTGACCGGGAGAAGGTTTTATATGCTTCTGGACGTCTGATTGGTCCTGCTGCTGACTGGTGGGATTCTTATACTGCTGCCCATGATGCTGCGGATACTATTACTTGGGCAGAGTTCAGTACACAATTCAGGAACTACCATATTCCAGCCGGTATGATAAAGATCAAGAAGAAGGAATTTTTGTCGCTGAAGCAAGGAAGTATGTCAGTCAGCGAGTACCGCGACAAGTTTATTCAGTTATCCAGATATGCCCCTGAAGAAGTTGCTGAAGACGAGAGGAAGCAAGAGCATTTCATTGAAGGACTTAATGGACCACTGCAGTATGCTCTTGTGGCACACACATTTCCATCATTTCAGAGGCTGCTTGATAAGGCACTGGCTATTGAACACAAGCGTGTTCAACTGGGAGATTTGAAGAGAAAGGCCATATCTCAAGGACAAGGAAGCAGCAGTGTTCATCCTCGCTACAGTTCACCGCAGGGTACACCGACTCGACCAGGAGGACCACGCCCAGTTCCGCAATCACCACTGAGGACTCCACCTCCTCGATAGGCTACCCCCACTGGCACCCCGACAAAGTTTTCAGGACAGAGTCCGGGCACTCAATGTTTCAAGTGTGGGAAGATTGGTCATTATGCAAATGTCTGCCCACAAAGGATTGCTGCTACTCCAGTTCAGAACAGGCAGCAAACTCCAGGATCTGGCAAGGGATATTCTATTGCCAAGGTTAATCAAGTCAGCGTTGATGCTACTCCGGATGGAGGGGACCTCGTAATTGGTATGTTTTATGTTAATGCAATTCCTGCAACCATATTATTTGATTCTGGTGCTACACATTCATTCATGTCTGCTAGATATGCCAACACAAATGAAATACCACTGCTAAATATGAGAAAACCCCTGATAGTAATTACACCTAAAGGGCCTGTTGAGGCGAATCAAATGACACGTAGATTGACATTAACCATTATGGGTAGAGAATTTGGAGCTACTGCTATAATATTGGAGTCAAGCAGTATAGATTTAATCCTTGGTATGTCATGGCTAAGAAAGGCAAAGGCCGTTATAGCATGTGGTAGAGGTACCGTAGAACTCACTACTACTAAAGGAGAAAGGTTTCAAGTTAACATTGCAGTAACCTCCTCATCTATGCGTGTAATGTTCTTCATGCCTGAGGAGTTTGTTGGTGACAATATCCGGGTGGTTAGAGATTTTCCGGATGTCTTTCCAGAGGAGTTACCAGGGATGCCACCTGATAGAGAAGTTGAGTTTGTTATTGACCTCTTACCTGGAACCGCCCCTATTTCTAAACGGCCATATAGGATGTCCGTAGAGGAGTTGAAGGAGCTTAAGAAGCAGTTAACTGAGTTACAAGAGGCTGGGTACATTCGTCCGAGTTCCTCACCTTGGGGAGCACCGGTCTTGTTTGTACAGAAGAAGGATGGATCGCAACGGATGTGTGTGGATTATAGATCTCTTAACGATGTTACGGTGAAGAACAAGTATCCGTTGCCCCGTATTGAAGATTTATTTGATCAAATGAGAGGTGCTAGAGTATTCTCGAAGATTGATCTCCGATCGGGTTACCATCAGATGAGGATTAGACCATCGGATATTCCCAAGACGGCTTTCTCGACTAGATATGGATTATATGAGTTCACAGTTATGTCGTTTGGATTAACTAATGCACCAGCTTATTTTATGAACTTAATGAACAAGGTGTTTATGGAGTATTTGGACAGATTCGTCGTGGTATTCATCGACGATATTCTTATTTATTCTCAGAGTGATAGTGATCACGAGGAACATCTGAGGTTGGTGCTACAAAAGCTACGAGATAATCAACTCTATGCCAAGTTCAGCAAGTGCGAGTTTTGGATTGGCGAAGTGCCATTTCTTGGTCATATTATTTCTAATGGAGGAATAGCAGTGGATCCTGCTAAAGTTAAGGAGATAATGGAGTGGAGAGTACCCACTACAGTTACTGAGATTCGAAGTTTCTTGGTATTAGCAGGCTATTACCGGAGATTTATTGAAGGATTCTCTAAGATTGCCAAGCCTATGACTTCACTTCTGGAGAAAGGAAAAGAATTTAAGTGGGACGAGAAGTGTCAAGACAGCTTTGATCTATTGAAGAAGAGGTTGATGTCGCCACCAGTTTTGGTTATGCCGGACTTACAAAAAGGATTTGATATCTATTGTGATGCATGTGGCCAAGGCTTAGGATGTGTGCTCATGCAAGAAGGACATGTGATCGCTTATGCATCTCGTCAGTTGCGGAAACATGAGTTAAACTACCCCACGCATGACTTGGAATTGGCAGCCGTTGTGCATGCGCTTAAGATTTGGAGACATTACATCATGGGGACCAAGTGCCAAGTGTACACGGATCATAAGAGTTTGAAGTATATATTCACTCAAAAGGATCTCAACCTTAGGCAACGCCGTTGGTTAGAGCTTATTAAGGATTATGATTTGGAGATTCACTATCACCCGGGCAAGGCAAATTTGGTTGCAGATGCCTTGAGTCGCAAGGAGCATGTTCATTCAGCTATTGTTGCCCAGCTACCCGATGAGATTGTTGAGGACTTCAGGAGACTTAACCTGGGGATAGTTGCTCATACTGAAGGAGTTACTATTGATGTGGAACCTACTTTGGAGCAAGAGATCCGCAAAGGACAAATTGGTGATGCTAAGATAAAAGAGATTAAGGATCTGATTACTGAAGGTCGAGTTCCGGAATTTACGGAAGATGAGCAGGGCACTGTATGGTTCAAGGACAGGATGTGTGTTCCTGATATTAAAGGCCTTCGAGAGACTATTTTAAAAGAGGCCCATGATTCGGATTATTCTATTCATCCTGGTAGTACCAAGATGTATCAGGATTTGAAACGGAAGTATTGGTGGTATGGATTGAAAAGAGATGTAGCTGCACATGTGGCTATGTGCGATGTATGTCAAAGAGTTAAAGCTGAACATCAGAGGCCAGCTGGACTACTGCATCCACTGAAGATACCCGAGTGGAAATGGGAAGAGATTGGTATGGATTTTATTACTGGATTGCCTCGCACCCAGAAAGGATATGATGCTATATGGGTGATTGTGGATAGATTGACTAAAGTAGCTCACTTTATTCCTGTGAAGACTACTTATAAAGGTTCTCAACTAGCAGAGTTATATATGGCTCGGATTGTGTGTTTACATGGAGTACCAACGAAGATCGTGTCTGATCGAGGTTCACAGTTTACCTCAAGATTTTGGAGAAGCTTTCATGAGAATATGAGTACAAAGTTGAATTTTAGTACGGCTTATCACCCTCAGACTGATGGACAGACCGAAAGGACTAATCAAGTATTGGAAGATATGTTGAGAGCATGTGCCCTTCAGCATGGAGGAAGTTGGGATAAGAGTCTGCCTTATGCTGAGTTCTCATATAATAATAGTTATCAGGCCAGTCTGAAGATGTCACCTTTTGAGGCTTTATATGGGAGGAAGTGCAGGACTCCTCTATATTGGGATCAGACTGGAGAGAGACAGTTCTTTGGGCCTGAACTGATTCAAGAAGCAGAAGAACAAGTTCGTATAATTCGAGAGAATTTGAGAGTGGCTCAAACCAGGCAAAAGAGTTATGCTGATAATAGACGAAGGCCACTGGAATTTGAAGAAGGAGATTATGTGTACCTCAAGGTGTCACCACTTCGTGGAATGAGGAGATTCAAAGTCAAGGGCAAATTGTCCCCTCGCTACATTGGACCATTCTTGATCTTTAGGCGAGTTGGGGAGATGGCATACCAACTCAAGTTACCTGCTAGTCTATCAGATGTGCATAATGTATTCCATGTGTCTCAACTTAAGAAGTGTCTCCGTGTCCCTGAGGAACAGCTACCAATGGAAGAGCTTAGTGTTCAAGGTGATTTGACTTACACGGAGTACCCGATCAAGATTTTGGATACTTTGACTCGAGTTACAAGGAATAAGGTGATAAAGATGTGTAAAGTCCAATGGAGTCACCACGGTGAAGATGAAGCAACTTGGGAAAGAGAAGAAGAGCTTTGCATAGATTTTCCCCACCTTTTCTCTACTTCTTCTTAAATCTCGAGGACGAGATTATTTTTAAGGGGGGTAGGATTTGTAACACCCACTTTGTAATTTGCTAGAAATAATACCAATAGAGAAAAAAAAATTCTCTTCATGTGAGTTTGATCTTTATGCACCATCATATGAGAACACCATGTCCAAGAACAATTAATAAAAAGATATGCTACTAAATTGTTGCATCATGCTGAATATTTTATTTTTGTGTGCATTTTGTGACAAGAAAAATATTAAGACCAAAAAGGGAATTTAAAACCTAAAAGAAATTCTTGAGAATAGAGAAGAGAAAGGAATATTATTCAATACAAATAAAATTATCATTAAAATTACTTCATCACAGTTGATATGATCAAAATAAATAATTAGCCAGTATATAAAGTGCCACAAAGTTTGAATTTGGATTGAAGTTTGAATTTGAAAAAGAAATGAAACAGAAAATAAAAATAAAAAAAGAAAAGAAGCTTACCTGGGCCTCTGGCGCCAATTCGGCCCATTAACCAGTGCAGCCCACTCTTCCAGCCAACCCGCGCCGACAGGCGGGACCCGCTGGTCAGTCACACCGCGCCAGCCGCTCCTTCATCCCGCCGGTGCCGACATGTGGGCCCCCCTGGCAAGTCTCTCCTCTCCAGCGCTATTCCCTCGCTCACCTGTTGTTTCGCTGTCACGTGGGGCCCATGCGTCAGAACTCCGTCTTCCTCGCGAGCGCAGCAACAGAATCGCGGCGGCTCCTCCGCACACCGCGCGTAAGTCTCGCTGGTGATCCAACTAACGGGTGCGGGTACTTGGGTATTAAATCGCTGCGTCCCCTCCTCTCCACTCGTGGCTCCTTTTTGCGCCGTAGTCGTAGGTCCAAGCCTCCATCGCCGACCCTTTCCACAGCCGCGAAAAGAAAGAATCGGCGCCGCCGTTGGGGAAAGCTCGTCTGTGCCGTTGCCGACCTCGAAGTACGGAAGCTGGCTCCTCCCCAAGCAGCGGAGAAGGTGCCCTCGACTCTCCCTCGGTTTAATTTGGCCCTGCGTGGCGCGAATCGTTCGCCGGAGCGGACAAGACTCTACGGCGCCGCACCTCGTCGTGGTCCGGGATCCTTGCGCCACCATCATAGGTATGGATTCTCAGTAAAGTTTTGCCTTGACTCTAGGATGGTGTAGGTGGCTCCAGCAAGCGGGGATTGCGACTGGGGACCTCGGGATTCCTCACCGTCGCAGAGAATGTGCCGCGGTTCCGCCCTCCACCGTGGCCGGGACCTTCTGCGATACATAGAGGGAAATGTCTTGGTTCATCGTGTTCATATAACTTAGAGCATCGTGTAGCACTCTTCGAATTAGAGTTTGGTGCGTGGTGTCGAGATTTAGGTTAGGCCGACCATGGCGCCGCCGCTGGGGGCCGGTTCGCCGTCGTTGGGCACGGTCGGAGGGGGAAGATGAACCTCCACCGTTGGATCCCAGCCGACGGTCCTGATTAGATCTTGAGCGTACCTCTTCGGGGAATGAACCAGAACCGTTGATCGCTGATCGAACGGCTTCAGTCGCGTACCGGTTCACTTATAGCGCCAATCTAATCTGGCGCGTAGGATCTGGATCGTGCGGCCAGGATTAGATGATACCCCTTCGCCCTGGTCATATTGCTAAAGAGTCCCTCTGCTTCCAGGAAACCAACCCACCGTCCCTTGTCGCTGTGCTCTGTGTCTACGGATTTTTACCCCGAGCCCCCTGCGTTTTCCATTAATTGAGGCCCAGTCCAGTGCGGTTTGAAATTGATTAAATGAATTAGAAAATAGATTTTTAATATGAAAACAATTACTATAACTTGAATAAATCATATAAAATCCATTTTTAGTCCAAATTCATTCATTTCAGTTCCTAAAATTTTGTAATTTTATTATTTATCACTTAGTGTCTCTGTTTTAGCATAAAAACAGTAAGAAATTTATTTATCACTTAATCCTATTTAAAGCACATAAAACCTTTGAAAATGCATAACTTAAAATCTATAACTCAGAAAATTATGATTCCAGTTTTTATTTTAATATGTAGAATATCTCTGTGTATTTTGTTTACATGCTTGGTGTAATGTTAATTTTCCCTATATCCTGTGCTTGGTTGTATTGTGGCGAGTAGAAGAGCCCGTTGCTGAGGATCCTGGTGAGCAGCAAGTTGAAGTAGCTGAGCAGGAGCTCATTGCAGGCAAGTTGTGCCCTTGACCACTTTTTACCCAATAATGTTCTTTAATATCACTTATCCATGCATAGGTTAATTTTGATGGGACCCAATAGGTCACCCTAGATTGTTTATCTCATTACCTTGCTTACCCCCGAATCACTTGGGTAGTTTGCTATTGCTTTATATGGTTTTGGGATAATCATTTATTACCTCTATGTTCCAATTCTTGTTGTTATTCTGTTTATGTTCATGTTGATATCATTAATGTTAATTGGAACATAGAGCTTAACTTGAGAACCACGTGCCACCACAAGGGAGGAATGGGACCCCTTGGCTGACTAATTAGGAAAGCTAGTGGAAGACTACCTTACCCGAAAGGGGCAAGGGCAGTAGGGGAGTGGTCAGTGTAGGGAGGTCCCTGGTTGATTTTGCTGCGATGGCAGTCAGCCAGGAACCCTGCATTGGAACTTCCTATAAACTGTAGCGGGTTTTCGGAAGCTAGTGGAACTTTGTAAAGGCCTCGTAGTGTTGCCCTGCCGCGCCTCCTAGGTAGAGGTGTATGGGATTCATGACCCCTTGGCAGATGGGTAACATGACTTGTGGGTAAAGGGTACAACCTCTGCAGAGTGTAAAACTGGTATACTAGCCGAGCTCACGGTCATGAGCAGCTCAGGACTCTCTGATGTTTAAATTATGGAACTTAAATTCAATTTTGTCATTTGCATTGCATGGGTTTGTTATTAATTTTGTTCTATTACTTTACTTATGGTTTGGTATTTACTTACACTTAGTAACTGCTAATAAAATTTTGACCAACTACTTAAAAGCAATGCTCAGCTTTAACCCCTGTCATTGATTAGCCTTACACATCACATGAACTCACACCTTTGTGAGTTTGTGTCCACTGGTTCCCCACAACTTGTTGAGCTATGATCATGTGTGAGCTCACCCTTGCTGTCTCACACCCCCCCCCACAGGAGATGATCAGGTGGTTCAGGAGGAGCCGCCTAACACTGAGGAGTTCGATCTGATCTAGGTGGCGTTTCCCAGTCGACATTGGCGCCGACGATCCTTAGTTTGTTTTATCTTTATTACTTCATTTTGTAATAAGTCTTCCGCTATGTAATAAATACTCTGATGTTTTATGACATTTATCTCTATACACTCTGTTATTATATATGTTGTCTTTTTGGCGCATGTATGAGATGCACCTGGCTTTGTTCCTTAAAGCCGGGTGTTACAAGGACCTTGATTTTACCTTCTTTTTGCCGTCCTTGGCCATGAGACACTTGTGGCCGACGTTGGGGAAGAGGAGGCCTTTGGTGACGGCGATGTTGGCGGCGTCCTCGTCGGAGGATGAGTCGGTGGAGCTCTCGTCGGAGTCCCATTCACGGCACACGTGGGCATCGCCGCCCTTCTTCTTGTGGTACCTCTTCTTTTCTCTCCTCTTGCCCTTCTTGTCGTCTTCCCTGTCACTGTCACTAGACATAGGACATTTTGCAATAAAGTGACCGGGCTTAACACATTTGTAGCAAACCTTCTTGGAACGGGGTTTGTAGTCCTTCCCCTTCCGTTGCTTGAGGATTTGTCGAAAGCTTTTGATGATTAGGGCCATCTCCTCATTGTCGAGCTTGGAGGCGTCAATTGGTTGTCTACTTGGTGTAGACTCCTCCTTCTTCTCCTCCGTGGCCTTGAAGGCCACCGGTTGCGCCTCGGATGTGGAAGGTTCGTCAAGCTCATTGATCTTCTTTGAGCCCTTAATCATGCATTCAAAGCTCACAAAATTCCCGATAACTTCCTCAGGGGTCATTAGTGGATATCTAGGATTACCACGAATTAATTGAACTTGAGTGGGGTTAAGGAAAATAAGAGCTCTTAAAATAACCTTAACCACCTCGTGGTCATCCCACTTTTTGCTCCCGAGGTTGCGCACTTGGTTCACCAAGGTCTTGAGCCGATTGTACATATCTTGTGGCTCCTCCCCTTGGCGAAGACGGAAGCGACCGAGCTCCCCCTCGATCGTTTCCCGCTTGGTGATCTTGGTGAGTTCATCACCCTCGTGCGCCGTCTTGAGTAGGTCCCAAATCTCTTTTGCGTTCTTCAACCCTTGCACTTTGTTGTATTCCTCCTTGCTTAGAGAGGCAAGGAGAATGGTTGCGGCTTGGGAGTTGAAGTGCTCGATTTGGGCTACTTCGTCCGTGTCATAATCCTCATCCCCTATTGATGGTACCTGTATTCCAAACTCAACAATATTCCATATACTTTTGTGGAGTGAGGTTAGATGAAATTTCATTAAATCACTCCACCTAGCATAATCTTCGCCATCAAAAGTTGGCGGTTTGCCTAATGGAACGGAAAGTAATGGAGTATGTCTAGATGTACGGGGATAGTTTAAGGGGATCTTACTAAACTTCTTGCGCTCTTGGCGCTTAGAAGTTACGGACGGAGCATCGGAGTCGGAGGTGGATGTTGATGAAGTGTCGGTCTCGTAGTAGACCACCTTCCTCATCCTCTTGTGCTTGTCCCCACTCCGATGCGGCTTGTGAGAAGAAGATTTTTCCTTCTTCTCCTTGTGGTGAGAAGAAGAAGATCTTTTCTCCTTCCGCTTGGAGGAGTTCTTCTTCTTCTCCCTTCTCTTGGTGCGGGACTCTTCCGATGAAGTGCTCCCTTGGCTTGTAGTGGGCTTGTCGCCGGTCTCCATCTCCCTCTTGGTGTGATCTCCCGACATCACTTCGAGCGGTTAGGCTCTAATAAAGCACCGGGCTCTGATACCAATTGAAAGTCGCCTAGAGGGGGGGTGAATAGGGCGAAACTGAAAATCTCAAAAATAATCACAACTACAAGCCGGGTTAGCGTTAGAAATATAATAGAGTCTGAGAGAGAGGGAGCAAAACAAATCGCAAGCAAATAACGAGGTGAGACACGCAGATTTGTTTTACCGAGGTTCGGTTCTTTCAAACCTACTCCCCGTTGAGGAAGCCACAAAGGCCGGGTCTCTTTCAACCCTTCCCTCTCTCAAACGGTCCCTCGGACCGAGTGAGCTTTTCTTCTTCTCAATCAAACGGGAACAAAACTTCCCCGCAAGGGCCACCACACAATTGGTGCCTCTTGCCTTGGTTACAATTGAGTTTTGATCACAAGAACAAGTGAGAAAGAAAGAAAGCGATCCAAGCGCAAGAGCTCAAAAGAACACGGCAAATCTCTCTCGCTAGTCACTAAAGGCTTGAGTGGAATTGGAGAGGATTTGATCTCTTTGGTGTGTCTAGAATTGAATGCCTAGCTCTTGTAAGTGGTTGGAAGTTGGAAAACTTGGATACAATGAATGGTGGGGTGGTTGGGGTATTTATAGCCCCAACCACCAAACATGACCGTTGATGGAGGCGTCTGCTCGATGGTGCACCGGACAGTCCGGTGCACACCGGACATGTCCGGTGCCCCCGCCACGTCACCAGTGCCGTTGGATTCTGACCGTTGGAGCTTCTGACTTCTGGGCCCGCCTGGATGTCCGGTGCACACCGGACAACCACTGTTCAGTGTCCGGTGCGCCGGTATGGGCGTGCCTGACGTCTGCGCGCGCAGAGCGTGCATTAAATGCGCCGCAGGTAGCCGTTGGCGCCGAATTAGCCGTTGCCCCGCTGGTACACCGGACAGTCCGGTGCACACCGGACATGTCCGGTGAATTATAGCGGAGCGGCTGCCACGCGAACCCGAGGCTGACGAGTTGAGGAGGCCGCGCGTCCTTGGAGCACCGGACACTGTCCGGTGTACACCGGACAGTCCGGTGAATTATAGCGAAGCAGCCTGCGAAATTCCCGAAGGTGGCGAGTTCGAGTTGGAGTCCTCTGGGCGCACCGGACACTGTCCGGTGTACACCGGACAGTCCGGTGCCTCCAGCCAGAGGTGCCTTCGGTTGCCTCTTTGCTCCTTTGTTGAATCCAAAACTTGATCTTTTTATTGGCTGAGTGTGAACCTTTTGCACCTGTATAACTTATACACTAGAGCAAACTAGTTAGTCCAATATTTGTGTTGGGCAATTCAACCACCAAAATTATTTAGGAACTCGGTGTAAGCCTAATTCCCTTTCAGTTTTAATGTAGACTGGTCCTAGACTTTGAGGTGGAGACGAAGTTGAGTTAGACTTGGTTTCTCTTGTTGTGAACGCTCTAGCTTCTCCTCCTTGACATTTTGGCCTTTCCCAAGTCCTTGCTGGTCCTCTCCAAGGTTCCTAATCATTAAAACATCCATGGCACCAAGAGTAAGCTCTAAAACACAATTGACTAGGTAAGAACAAACCTGGAGATTTAGGTGTCATGCACATGCTCGTGTTGTCGTTCCATGCATTGTTTATATGTGAGTATGTCATCATCCCTAGTTCCCTTATTTTGCAATCCTTTGGATAGGTATATTTGAGAGCACCTAGAGGGGGGGTGAATAGGTGATCCTGTAAAAAGCGAATACTTGTAGCCACAAATTTGGTTAAGTGTTAGCTCAATAGAATCAAGAGGCTAAGGACCAAGCTCTTGTGAAACATAATGGACACGAAGAACACAAGCACAAGAGACATGATGATTTATCCCGTGGTTCGGCCAAGTAGCACTTGCCTACTCCACGTTGTGGCGTCCCAATGGACGAGGGTTGCAATCAACCCCTTTCAAGTGATCCAATGATCAACTTGAATACCACGGTGTTTCCCTTTCTTTTACTATCTTCCGTTTGCGAGGAATCTCCACAACTTGGAGCCTCTCGCCCTTACAATTGATAATCACAAACAAGCATGGAAGTAAGGGAGGGGAGAGCAACACACACAAGACTCAAAGCACGAACAGAAACACGCACACAAGCCACAACTTGAGCTCACAACACAATGTGGGGAGTTCACTACTCAACTAGAGCTCAAGTCACTTATCACAAAGAATCGAATGCGCGAGAACAGAGTCTTGGTGCTTAGAGATGATCAAAGAATGCTTGGGTTACTCCTCCATGCGCCTAGGGGTCCCTTTTATAGCCCCAAGGCCGCTAGAAGCCGTTGGAAGCAATCTGGGAAGGCAATTCTTGCCTTCTGTCGGGTGGCGCACCGGACAGTCCGATGCACCACCGGACAGGTACTGTTCATAGTCCGGTGCAGATCTCCTTCCAAAAATAGCACAGTCGACCGTTGCAGGATTGTAGCCGTTGGCACACCGGACACTGTCCGGTGCACACCGGACAGTCCGGTGCCCCCTACCGACCGTTGGCGCGCCCATGCGTCGCGCGCGGATTGCTTGGCAGACCGTTGGCGTAGTCGACCGTTGGCTCACTGGACAGTCCGGTGCCTCACCGGACCGTCCGGTGAATTTTAGCCGTACGCCGTTGAACGATTCCCAAGAGCGACGACTTCGCCGCAGACGGCTCACCGGAAAGTCTGGTGCACCACCGGACAGTCCGGTGAATTATAGCCGTACACCACCGTCAGTTCCCGAGAGTGGCCTATTCACCGGAGGCTGGCCTGGCGCATCGGACACTGTCCGATGCACCACCGGACAGTCCGGTGTGCCAAACTGCGCTGAGTCTTGGCTGCTTCGAGCCAAGTTCTTTTCTTCTTCTCTTTTCTCTGATTCCAGCACTTAGACAAATATATTAGTACACAAAAACCAATGTACTAAGTCTAGAATCATACCTTTGCTTTGATTATCACTTTTCTCTTGATTTAGCACAAGGGGGCTCATTTAAATGTGTTGGGCACTTAATCACTAAAACATAATGGAAATTGCCCAAAGGCACATTTCCCTTTCAATCTCCCTCTTTTTGGTGATTTATACCAACACATCCAAAAGCAATGCAAAACATGCAACAATCGATTCAAATTGAAGACCAAATTGTTTTTAACTCTGATTTGGCATATTTGGATCATTCTTTGCCACCACTTGGTCTGTTTTTGAAATCAAACTCATTTTCCTATCTCTAAGTCAAACACACTTGTTTAGGCATAAAGAGAGGTATTCCATGAGAAAAATTGATCAAGAGCCACAAACTCCCCCTTTTTCCCATAATCCTACATTCTCCCCACAAGAGGCCAGATTTTGACAATAAGAGTATTTTGACAATTCAAAAATTCTAACTCTACTATTTTCAAAATTCTCAAGTGGTAGCTGATCCATTTGCTTTGGCCTTAATTTCTCTCCCTTGGCATTAAACACCAAAACGGGATCATTATTGGCCCTCACACCCCATTGCCTCACCAAAATCGTCAATTAAGAGTAAAAAGGCAATAAGAGCATGGAGACGAACTTGGAGTAAATTACCCTCTCATTGGAGTGCAGTGGAAGTCTTGCATGGTCCAAGTTCACCTTTCCCTTTCAATCCATCTTTGAGACTAAATTAAGTAAACTCAAGCACACGGTTAGTCTCAAAGGGTCAAGTTGTAGCATTTCTCCCCCTAAATATGTGCATCATTCACACATGGACTTGTGAGGTACGGGGATCCCTTGCACAACTTGAGCACCATAAATAAGCAATAATATGCATAAAAGAACATGATCAAGGCATAAAACACATGTATGCTATAGATCAATCCAAGTTACGCGAATCTAAGACATTTAGCTCACTACGCAGCCTGCAAAAGGTCTTCTCATCTAAAGGCTTGGTAAAGATATCGGCTAGCTGGTTCTCGGTGCTAACATAAAACACTTCGATATCTCCCTTTTGCTGGTGGTCTCTCAAAAAGTGATGTCAGATGTCTATGTGCTTTGTGCGGCTGTGTTCAACAGGATTATCTGCCATGCAGATTGCACTCTCATTGTCACATAGGAGTGGGACTTTGCTCAAATTGTAGCCAAAGTCCCGGAGGGTTTGCCTCATCCAAAGTAGTTGCGTGCAACACTGTCCTGCGACAACATACTCGGCCTCAGCGGTGGATAGGGCAACGGAAGTTTGTTTCTTAGAGCTCCAAGACACCAGGGACCTTCCTAAGAATTGGCACGTCCCTGATGTACTCTTCCTATCAACCTTACATCCAGCATAGTCGGAGTCTGAGTATCCAATCAAGTCAAAGGTAGACCCCTTTGGATACCAGATCCCGAAGCAAGGCGTAGCAACTAAATATCTAAGAATTCGCTTAACGGCCACAAGGTGACACTCCCTTAGGTCAGATTGAAATCTAGCACACATGCATACGCTTAGCATAATATCTGGTCTACTAGCACATAAATAAAGTAGAGACCCTATCATAGACCGGTATGCCTTTTGATCAACGGACTTACCTCCTTTGTTGAGGTCGACATGTCCGTCGGTTCCCATTGGAGTCTTTGCGGGCTTGGCATCCTTCATCCTAAACCGCTTGAGCAAGTCTTGTGTGTACTTCGTTTGAGAGATGAAGGTGCCGTCCTTGAGTTGCTTCACTTGGAACCCAAGGAAGTAGTTCAACTCGCCCATCATCGACATCTCGAATTTCTGTGTCATCACCCTGCTAAACTCTTCACAAGACTTTTGGTTAGTAGAACCAAATATTATGTCATCGACATAAATTTGGCACACAAATAGGTCACCATCACAAGTCTTAGTGAAAAGAGTTGGATCGGCTTTCCCAACCTTGAAAGCATTAGCAATTAGAAAATCTCTAAGGCATTCATACCATGCTCTTGGGGCTTGCTTAAGTCCATAGAGCGCCTTAGAGAGCTTACACACGTGGTCGGGGTACCGTTCATCCTCAAAGCCAGGGGGTTGCTCCACGTACACCTCCTCCTTGATTGGCCCATTGAGGAAAGCGCTCTTTACGTCCATTTGGAACAACCTGAAAGAATGGTGAGCGACATAGGCTAACAAAATGTGAATCGACTCTAGCCTAGCCACAGGAGCAAAAGTCTCCTCAAAGTCCAAACCTGTGACTTGGGCATAACCTTTTGCCACAAGTCGAGCCTTGTTCCTTGTCACCACCTCGTGCTCGTCCTGTTTGTTGCGAAACACCCACTTGGTTCCCACAATGTTTTGCTTGGGACATGGCACCAGTGTCCAAACTTCATTTCGCTTGAAGTTGTTGAGCTCTTCCTGCATGGCCAACACCTAGTCCAGCTCTAGCAAGGCCTCTTCTACCCTGAAAGGCTCAATAGAAGAGACAAACGAGTAATGCTCACAAAAATTAGCTAGACGTGAGTGAGTAGTTACTCCCTTGCTTATATCACCCAAAATTTGGTCGACGGGATGATTCCTTTGAATCGTCGCTCGAACTTGAGTTGGAGGGGCCCGTGTTGCTTCTTCCTCCACAACTTGGTCTTCTTGTGCTCCCCCTAGATCACACGCCTCCTCTTGAGGAACCTGTACATCATCTTGAGTTGGGGAGTGCACCATTGTTGAGGAAGAAGGTTGATCTTGCACTTGGTGTTCCTGTGGTCGCATATCTCCAATCGCCATGGTGCGAATTGCGTCCGTTGGAACATCGTTTTCATCTATATCATCAAGATCAACTTGCTCTCTTGGAGAGCCATTAGTTTCATCAAATACAACATCGCTAGAGACTTCAACCAAACCCGATGATTTGTTGAAGACTCTATACGCCTTTGTATTTGAGTCATAACCTAGCAAAAACCCTTCTACAGCTTTGGGAGCAAATTTAGAATTCCTACCTTTCTTCACTAGAATGTAACATTTACTCCCAAATACACGAAAATAAGATACATTGGGTTTGTTACCGGTTCGAAGTTCATACGACGTCTTCTTGAAGAGGCGATGAAGGTAGACCCGGTTTATGGCGTGGCAAGCTGTGTTCACAGCTTCCGACCAAAACCGCTCGGGCGTCTTGAATTCTCCAAGCATCGTCCTCGCCATGTCTATAAGCGTCCTGTTCTTTCTCTCTACCACACCGTTTTGCTGTGGTGTGTAGTGTTGGGGACTTGTTCTCAAATGCTAAGAGTTAAGAACAAGGCAACATAAAAAGTGTTAAATATTAAAGTCCTTCGTCCTTCAAGACATTATATCCCTTCGGATATAATGAATTCCAGACGAAGGTTATGAAGGTAAAAACCTTCGTAAGCTCGATAGATAATAAAGAAGAATTCATATACCAAATACGAAGAATAATTTAGATATTATTATCAACTTATATTTATTTGCATTATCATATTCAAAATAACAAATTATAAATGTACCTTCGGATTGACGGAAAGTAAAGGTACAGGTGTGATGCGAAAAGCGAATACTAAGTTAGCCTGAACAGTATGGGAGTAGTGTTCATCTATTTATAGGCAAGGGACGCAGCCCGTGTAGAATTACATTTGTGCCCTTTACATTTATCAATAACTCTATAGTAATTCTTCGGGGTCTAATTTGCCTTTTCATCTTTAAGTCAGTTCCCCTTCTCCGCTATCATGTCGAAGCTTCTCTGCGCACAGCTTCGTGATCATCTTATCCTTCGTCATAATCGCTTTCCGTCTCGCTCAGGCTTCGTCCTGACCATACTCTTGTATACTCATTACCCAATTCCGAAGATACTTGTTCACATATTTCACTTGGAAAACATTGTTAAATCATGTTTTTGAGGACCTTCGGAAGCCAAAGGCCCCCAACAGTAGCCCCTCGCAATATTAATTTGCTAGAATGATAAATTCATATTGCGACATGGACGAAGGCCTTAAGCCGAAGGTCTGAAAAAACACCTTCCCTTTGCTAGAATAGCAACAGTCATTGACAAGCGGGACCCTCCAGTTTTCAATGCACTAGGTGTATAAATAAGAGCTTACCACGAGTTTATTTGGCACGCTTTCTTGCCATCTGCTCTTGCTCACTCTACTTTTAGCCTGTGTGCAATAACACTTGCTTGGCTTTTTAAATTTTTAAGCTTCGGATTTGAGAGCACTTTCTCAGCGTTTGCGAAGATGTCTGAAGATAAGAAAGTTGTTGCTGAATCGAAGCTGAGCCTTTCTGAGGAGATGCATCTCGGGTTTCTTCAATCAATAGCAAAGACCAATACAGAGAAGATCACTAGGGAGATTTTGGAGGGTTTATCTAAAGACACTGGTGACAGTGACAGCTATGATGTAGAAAGTGGGGGTGAAGACTCCGAAGATCGACCGTGGCGACCAAGTCACACAGTCTTCGGAAAATCGAGCGTTAAACAGAGTCATCTTGATAACATGAGGGGAAGATATTTTCGAGACATGTCTACTGTGAGGGCAGATGACGGGGAGAAGATTGTGCCTACTCCCGAAGAGAATGAAGTCGTAATCTTCCGAAACTTCTTAAAGGCTGGACTACAGTTTCCCTTGAGCAGTTTTGTCGTGGAAGTACTGAAGATATTTGAAATCTACATTCATCAACTTACTCCCGAAGCAATCATAATAATGGGCATCTTTGTCTGGGCCATGAGGAGCCAAGGTTTAGAACCAAATGCAAAAAGTTTCTGCAACATACATGAGCTATTGTATGAGACAAAACCCTAGGGTAAAGAGCAGTATCACAACAATTTTGGCTGCTACAGCTTCGGCGCCCGGTCTGGGTCAAGCTGTCCCGTGCCAACCTTTTGAAAGAGGTGGCCCGGCGACTGGATGACGGAATGGTTTTATGTGAAGAATGACTTGAAAACACGGGAAGATATTAAAGATATCATTATGCACCCTATCTGGCAACGTTTCGGCCTTCGGAGGCCAAAGGTGGAAATGAATGAAGCAGCCGAAGAATGCCAGAGAGCCTTCGGCGTGGTTTGCTCTTTTATTGAGACAAGGGATTTGGTCCAAGAACACATTGCCTTCAGAATATGGCCACTTGTAGAAAAGTGGGAAATGCCGAAGGAGACCGTTAGAGAAACTGACGAAGGCGGATTAGTTAGGCTAAAATACACATTCCAATATGGAGATAAATTCGTCGAGCCAGATGACGACTGGCTAAAAAGTATTGAGGCCATAAGTGATGAATTGCTTGGATTATACTCGAAGGCCAAAGACACTGCACTATCAGCGGCCTTCGGAGGCCGAAAGAAGAAGAGACTCAACCAAGTATTTGATGCAATTGGGTTTGTCTACCCCGACTACCGTTATCCAACGCGGGGTGAAAAAAGAAAGAATACATCTTCTGCGAAGGAAGCTGCTTCAGCCGCTCCTAGCGAGCCGGCGCCGAAGAGGAAAAGGGTAAAGGTTCTTACACACCGGCCACGTTATATTGAACCGGCCACAGTGCCTGAGTTTACCGATGAGACCTCTTCGGCCACCGAAGCTAAAGAACCAACTCCCCTGCCAAATATTGGAGGGCTGGCCGAAGTGTCGGCGACGGAAAGAATAGAAGAACCGAGGGCTGAAGAAACAAAGACATCAGAAGTTCTAAGTCCTTCAGCAAAAATTGAGGCAGCAAAAAGCCAAAAGGGTCCAGCAGTGACCCCCAAAAGAAAAAGGATGGTTAATGTGCTGGATGTTTTGGAGACAATTAAGTCTTCAAGCACAACTCCGAAGAAAATTGTTGAATCTTCCGAAGTGCATATTGAAGCATTTGATGCCGAAACTTCAAAACATCAGTCTGAGACTGAAGCTGGGCCTTCAGAGCCCACCAAGGTGAAATCCTTGGAAGTCGAAGAAACAGAAACAGCAGAACAAATTTCAGCTGAAGAAACTGATACTGCCGCCCCCAAAGTATCTTCTGAAGCCTTCGATTATATTCTACGTCATGCTTCGGGGAAAAAATTGACTGAAAAAGAACAGCAAGAGGCCTAGTTTTACGCCCAAAAATTGAAATATCCAAAGGGGGCGTTGATATTCAACGGCAGTGGAGAAGAAGACTTTTTGTATTGTCTCCCTAACAGCAAAGAGATTTCTGTCTGTCGGGAGATGAGCAAGAGCTTCGGATTCCCAACGCTAGAAGACGGGCTCTCGGTGCTGTCGAAAAACAAGCTAGCCGACAGCCTGGCATATAATAGCTTAAAGGTGCAGAGAATGAGGTTATCGTATTTTTTCTTGAAACCAAAATTTTTCGTTTGCTTAAATTTATTGATGCACACACATTTTTCTTTGCAGGGCCTTATACTTAGCAATGCCCTCAGGGCCTAAAAAGATGCCGAAGACGAAGGGTGTGTTATGGCCCTGAGCAACCTTCGTTCTGAAGTAATTGAACTAAGGAACGAAGGTCTCGAAAAAGATAAAATATTGCATTCATTGATAGATAGAATAAAAGAAGATGAAGCTACTTTTAAATTTCAAGCTGAGGCTCAGAGGCGTGAAATTGAAGATCTCCGAAAACAACTAGCCAGAGCTAAAGAGGAACGCACACTTGAAGAAACGAAACGAGAAATCAGTGAACAATGGGCAAACCATTTGGAAAAAAGCGTTGAAGAGCTTCGTGCATCTAAGAAAAGATGCTATGAGAAATCTATAGAATGTGTTAAAAAAGTAAAAACCAGCTTTGCCAGCGTTGGCGCTTTTTCAAGTGAAGAGAACTTCATAAAGGGTGACCCCGAGGGCCTAATCGAATGGATCAGTCACGAAGCTGAGGCCTTTGAAGAAATTTTGAATAGCCGCGGAGACATATGTGCCTTTTCGGGTGCCAGGGAGATTGCTACCATTTTGGAGAGGAAAGGCTGTGAGCATGTGAAATTTTTGGCACAATCCGAAGCCGCCTTATCCTCTGAAGATATAAAAGACCCCTCGGCCGAAGCAAGCCTAGTCGGTGGAAAAATTTTCACCGACATCTGGGACAATGGTGGCCGGGAAATGGCCCAAGAAATTATACGAAAAAGCGAAAAGGACATTCATGACGCTAGAAAAGTAGCAGAGGCCGCTGAGAAAAGTGCAGAGCCCGAAGGGCAAATAGGTACTCGAAGCCTGACCGTGCACCCGGGCTACGGCCGGGCCACATGAGGGAACAACAAGGCTGACCGAGGCATCACAAAAAGGATTAAGACCTCGGAGGAGTCAAACCACTCCTCCGAGGCCTCAGGGGCTACACCCGGCGGGTGCGCTCGCACGCACCCATCGGAACAAAGCATAACCGAGAAGGGCCGGTCCCCTTACGAAAAATCTGGCAGAACCTCCAAGCGAGTACCTACACTCCCTTCGAGGCTCGGGTGCTACTGTCGGGGACCGTAATTAGGGGTACCCCAATGCTCCTTAATCTGGCTGGAAAACATCTTCAGAACAAACCATAAACGACCGATAAAGCGTGGGCTTCGTCTATCAAGGGACGCGACCTCACCCGAGCCCAGCCTCGGGCAAGGACAGTAGTCCCGGACGAATTCATGCCTCGCCCGAGGGTCCCCTCAGTCAGCAGACGCACCCTCGGCTCACTCGAAGCACAGCTCGGGCAGACTTTGTCATGCAGTGACCTCGTCCGAATCGCCTTACCAACCGACCGTATCGCATGCGCATTTAATGCGGGGATCGCCTGACACCTTATACTGACACGCGTGCCTCAGTTGGCAAGGTCGAAGTGACCGTAGTCACGTCGCCCCCTTTACTGACCGTTCTGATAGGAAAACAGCGCTGTTCACCCTGCTCCGGCAACTGCGCCAGCCACCAGGGAAAGGCTGACAATGGCAAGTCACGACCTCCCTCGAGTTCGGCCTCGGGCGCAACAGGGAGCTCCGCCTCGCCCGACCCCGGCCTCGGCCTCAACCTCGGCCTCAAGAGAAGGTCTCCGCCTCGCCCGACCCTGGGCCTCGGCCTCAACCTCGGCCTCGGGAGAAGGTCTCCGCCTCGCCCGACCCTGGGCCTTGGCCTCAGCCTCAGCCTCGGAGGAGTCGCCGCCTCGCCCGACCTCGGCCTCGTATCAGCTACGCTACTGGGGATCCATCATTGCCCTACCCTTAGCTAGCCACCTTAGGCTACAAAGGAACAAGACCAGTGTCCCATCTAAGTTACTCCAGTAACAGTTAATAATGGTTCCCCACGTGTGCCCATGACGTCGGCTGCTCTCAACCCCCTACGAAAGCAAGGAAACGTCAGCAGGATCCATGCCGCACCATCAACTATGCTACTACAGGACTCAAGGCACTCCCCCGACAGCCACGTTATTACCTCTACAGGGCTCAAGGCACTCCTTCGACGGCCACGTCGGTACATCTATAGGGCTCAAGGTGCTCCCCCGACGGCCACGTTATTATCTGTACAGGGCTCAGGGCACATCCCTGCTAGCCACGTTAGCTCCAAGCTACACCCCCATTGTACAGCTAGGCATCTCCTTGTGTCTATAAAAGGGGGTGTCCAGGGCCCCACGGGAGGGAGACGAGAGGGAGAAAGGGGAGACAAACGTGCAACGTACAAACACACAGACGCACGACGCGGACGAGCGGAGGCAGGCAGAGTAGGAGAGACGCGGTGAAGGCAGTCCCAGACGGCTCGCCTCAAGGCCGTACCCTCTCCTTCTCTCTCTCTCTCTCTCTCTCTCTCTCTCTCTCTCTCTCTCTCTCTCTCGTTCTCGCTCTCCCGCAACGCTTGTAACCCCTACTGCAAGCACCTGAAAGGGAATTAGGCTTACACCTAGTTCCTAAATAATTTTGGTGGTTGAATTGTCCAACACAAATATTGGACTAACTAGTTTGCTCTAGTGCATAAGTTATACAGGTGCAAAAAGTTCACATTTAGCCAATAAAAAGACCAAGTGTTGGATTCAACAAAGGAGCAATAAGGGAACCGAGGGCTGCTCTGGCTGAAGGCACCGGACTGTCCGGTGTGCACCGGACATGTCCGGTGCGGCCAGAAGACTCAGACTTCAAACCCTTCGCCCTCGGGATTTCTCGGAAGCCGGCGCGCTAAAATTCACCGGACTGTCCGGTGTGCACCGGACATGTCCGGTGCTCCAAGGAGACGCGGCCTCCGGAACTCGTCAGCCTCGGGTTCGCTCGGCAGCCACTCCGCTAAAATTCACCGGACTGTCCGGTGTGCACCGGACTGTCCGGTGTACCAGCGGAGCAACGGCTCTCTGCGGCGCCAACGGCTCCCTGCGGTGCATTAAATGCGCGCGCAGCGCGCGCAGTCGTCAGGCACGCCCATGCCGGTGCACCGGACATCAAACAGTACATGTCCGGTGTGCACCGGACACCCAGGAGGGCCCACAAGTCAGAAGCTCCAACGGTCAGAATCCAACGGCACTGGTGACGTGGCAGGGGCACCGGACTGTCCGGTGTGCACCGGACTGTCCGGTGCGCCATCGAACAGAGGAGTTCCAGCAACGGTCACTTTTGGTGGTTGGGGCTATAAATACCCCAACCACCCCACATTCATGGCCATCCAAGTTTTCCAACTCTCAACCACTTACAAGAGCTAGGCATTCAATTCTAGACACATACAAAGAGATCAAATCCTCTCCAATTCCACTCAAACCCTTAGTGACTAGCGAGAGAGATTTGCCGTGTTCTTTTGAGCTCTTGCGCTTGGATTGCTTTCTTTCTTTCTCATTTGTTCTTGAGATCATCACTCAATTGTAACCAAGGCAAGAGGCACCAATTGTGTGGTGGCCCTTGCGGGGAAGTTTTATTCCCGGTTGATTGAGAAGAAGAGAAAGCTCACTCGATCCGTGGGATCGTTTGAGAGAGGGAAGGGTTGAAAGAGACCCGGCCTTTGTGGCCTCCTCAACGGGGAGTAGGTTTGCAAGAACCGAACCTCGGTAAAACAAATCCTTGTGTCACACTCTTATTTGCTTGCGATTTGTTTTGCACCCTCTCTCGCGGACTCGTTTCTTTATTACTAACGCTAACCCGGCTTGTAGTTGTGATTATTTTTGTAAATTTCAGTTTCGCCCTATTCACCCCCCCCTCTAGGCGACTATCAATTGGTATCAGAGCCCGGTGCTTCATTAGAGCCTAACCGCTCGAAGTGATGTCGGGAGATCACACCAAGAGGGAGATGGAGACCGGCGACGACAAGCCCACTACAAGCCAAGGGAGCACTTCATCTTCATCGGAAGAGTCCCGCACCAAGAGAAGAGAGAAGAAGAAGAAATCCTCCAAGCGGAAGGAGAAAAAATCTTCCTCTTCTCACCATAAGGAGAAGAAGGAAAAATCTTCTCACAAGCCGCATCGGAGTGGGGACAAGCACAAAAGGATGAGGAAGGTGGTCTTCTACGAGACCGACACTTCATCGACCTCCACCTCCGGCTCCGACGCGGCGTCCGTCACTTCTAAACGCCAAGAGCGTAAGAAGTATAGTAAGATTCCCCTACGCTACCCTCGCATTCCTAAACATACACCTTTACTTTCCGTCCCATTAGGCAAACCACCAACTTTTAATGGTGAGGATTATGCTATGTGGAGTAATTTGATGCGATTTCATCTAACCTCTCTCCACAAAAGATTATGGGATGTTGTTGAGTATGGTGTACAGGTACCATCCGTAGGGGATGAAGACTACGACACGGACGAAGTGGCCCAAATCGAGCACTTCAACTCCCAGGCCACAACCATTCTCCTTGCCTCTCTAAGCAAGGAGGAATACAACAAAGTACAAGGGTTGAAGAACGCCAAGGAGATTTGGGACCTACTCAAGACGGCGCACGAGGGTGATGAACTCACCAAGATCACCAAGCGGGAAACGATCGAGGGGGAGCTCGGTCGCTTCCGTCTTCGCCAAGGGGAGGAGCCACAAGACATGTACAACCGGCTCAAGACCTTGGTGAACCAAGTGCGCAACCTCGGGAGCGCAAAATGGGATGACCACGAAGTGGTTAAGGTTATTCTAAGAGCCCTTATTTTCCTTAACCCTACTCAAGTACAATTAATTCGTGGCAATCCTAGATATACACAAATGACCCCCGAGGAAGTCATCGGGAATTTTGTTAGTTTTGAATGCATGATTAAGGGCTCCAAGAAGATCAACGAGCTTGATGAGCCTTCCACATCCGAGGCGCAACCCGTGGCCTTCAAGGCAACGGAGGAGAAGAAGGAGGAATCTACACCAAGTAGACAACCAATCGACGCCTCCAAGCTCGACAACGAGGAGATGGCCCTAATCATCAAAAGCTTCCGGCAAATCCTCAAGCAACGGAAGGGGAAGGACTACAAATCCCGTTCCAAGAAGGTTTGCTACAAGTGTGGTAAGCCCGGTCACTTTATTGCTAAATGTCCATTATCAAGTGATAGTGACAGGGGTGACGACAAGAAGGGCAAGAGGAAGGAAAAGAAGAAGTACTACAAGAAGAAGGGCGGCGATGCCCATGTTTGTCGGGAGTGGGACTCCGACGAAAGCTCAAGCGACTCCTCCGACAACGAGGACGCCGCCAACATCGCCGTCACCAAAGGCCTCCTCTTCCCCAACGTCGGCCACAAGTGCCTCATGGCCAAGGACGGCAAAAAGAAGGTAAAATCAAAGTCCTCCACTAAATATGAAACATCTAGTGATGAGGATGATGATAAAAATGAAGAGGATAATTTGCGTATTCTTTTTGCCAACCTTAACATGGAACAAAAAGAAAAATTAAATGAGTTGATTAGTGCTATACATGAGAAGGATGATCTCTTGGATTCTCAAGAGGACTTCCTTATTAAAGAAAATAAAAAGCATGTTAAGGTTAAAAATGCTTATGCTCTAGAAAGAGAAAAATGTGAAAAATTGTCTAGTGAGCTAAGTATTTGCCATGAGACTTTAGACAACCTTAGAAATGAAAATGCAAATTTGTTAGCTAAGGTTGATTCTCATGTTTGCATTGATCCTAGAAATGATAATGTTGATTTGCTTGCTAGGGTTGATGAATTGAATGCTTCCGTTGCTAGCCTTAGGAATGAGAATGAGAAATTAATTGCTAAGGCTAAGGATTTTGATGTTTGCAATGCTACTATTTCCGACCTTAGAGCTAAAAATGATTTGTTGCATGCTAAGGTTGTTGAACTAAAATCTTGCAAACCCTCTACATCTAATGTTGAGCATATTTCCATTTGTACTAGATGTAGAGATATTAATGTTGATGCTATCCATGATCACCTTGCCTTAATTAAAAAACAAAATGATCACATAGCACAACTTAATGCTAAAATTAGAGAGCATGACTTAGAAAATGAAAAATTTAAATTGGCTAGAAGCATGCTCTATAATGGGAGACGCCCGGGCATTAAGGACGGCATTGGCTTCCAAAGGGGAGACAATGTCAAAATTAATGCCCCTCCTAAGAACTTGTCTAACTTTGTTAAGGGCAAGGCTCCCATGCCTCAGGATAACGAGAGTTACATTTTGTACCCTGCCGGGTATCCTGAGAGTAAAATTAAGAAAGTTCATTCTAGGAAGTCTCACTCTGGCCCTAATTATGCTTTTATGTATAAGGGTGAGACATCTAGATCTAGGCAACCAACCCATGCCAAGTTGCCCAGAAAGAAAACCATTAATGCATCAAATGATCATGCCATTTCATTTAAAACTTTTGATGCATCTTATGTTTTGACTAGCAAGTCCGGCAAGGTAGTTGCCAAAATTGTTGGGGGCAAACACAAGGGCTCCAAGACTTGTGTTTGGGTACCCAAAGTTCTTGTATCTAATGCCAAAGGACCCAAAACCGTTTGGGTACCTAAAATCAAGAACTAAACTTGTTTTGTAGGTTTATGCATCCGGGGGCACAAGTTGGATACTCGACAGCGGGTGCACAAACCACATGACCGGGGAGAAAAGGATGTTCTCCTCATATGAGAAAAACCAAGATCCCCAACGAGCTATCACATTCGGGGATGGAAATCAAGGTTTGGTCAAAGGTTTGGGTAAAATTGCTATATCCCCTGACCATTCCATTTCTAATGTTTTTCTTGTAGATTCCTTAGATTACAATTTGCTTTCCGTATCCCAATTATGTCAAATGGGCTACAACTGTCTTTTTACTGATATTGGTGTTACTGTCTTTAGAAGAAGTGATGATTCAGTAGCATTTAAGGGAGTGTTAGAGGGTCAGCTATACTTAGTAGATTTTAATAGAGCTGAACTCGACACTTGCTTGATTGCTAAGACTAACTTGGGTTGGCTCTGGCACCGCCGACTAGCCCATGTTGGAATGAAGAATCTCCACAAGCTTCTAAAGGGAGAACACATTTTGGGACTAACCGATGTTCACTTTGAGAAAGACAGGATTTGTAGCGCATGCCAAGCCGGGAAGCAAGTTGGCATTCATCATCCACACAAAAACATCATGACTACCGACAGGCCACTGGAGCTCCTTCACATGGATTTGTTCGGCCCGATCGCCTACATAAGCATCGGCGGTAGTAAGTATTGCCTTGTAATTGTGGATGACTATTCTCGCTTCACTTGGGTATTCTTTTTGCAGGAAAAATCACAAACCCAAGAGACCTTAAAGGGATTCTTGAGACGGGCTCAAAATGAGTTCGGCTTAAGGATCAAGAAAATTAGAAGCGACAATGGAACGGAGTTCAAGAACGCTCAAATTGAAGGTTTCCTTGAGGAGGAAGGCATCAAGCATGAGTTCTCTTCTCCCTACACTCCACAACAAAATGGTGTAGTGGAGAGGAAGAATCGAACTCTATTGGACATGGCAAGAACCATGCTTAATGAGTACAAGACACCGGATCGGTTTTGGGCCGAGGCGGTCAACACCGCCTGCTACGCCATCAACCGATTATATCTTCATCGAATCCTCAAGAAGACACCTTATGAACTCCTCACCGGTAAAAAGCCCAATATTTCATATTTTAGAGTTTTTGGTAGCAAATGTTTTATACTTGTTAAAAGAGGTAGAAAATTTAAATTTGCTCCTAAAACTGTAGAAGGCTTTTTACTAGGATATGACTCAAACACAAGGGCATATAGAGTCTTTAACAAGTCCTCAGGACTTGTTGAAGTTTCTTGTGACGTTGTGTTTGATGAGACTAACGGCTCTCAAGTAGAGCAAGTTGATCTTGATGATGTAGGTGAAGAACAGGCTCCATGCATAGCGCTAAGGAACATGTCCATCGGGGATGTGTGTCCTAAGGAATCCGAAGAGCCTCCAAATGCACAAGATCAACCATCCTCCTCCATGCAAGCATCTCCACCAACTCAAGTTGAGGATGAGGCTCAAGATGTTGAACAAGAAAATCAAGAAGATGAGCCACCTCAAAATGACGGTAACGATCAAGGGGGAGATTCAAATGATGAAGACAAGGAGGATGAACAACCAAGGCCGCCACACCCAAGAGTCCACCAAGCAATACAACGAGATCACCCCGTCGACACCATCCTCGGCGACATTCATAAGGGGGTAACTACTCGATCTCGTGTTGCTCATTTTTGTGAACATTACTCGTTTGTTTCCTCTATTGAGCCAACCAGGGTAGAGGAGGCACTTCAAGATTCGGATTGGGTGATGGCGATGCAAGAGGAGCTCAACAATTTCACGAGGAATGAGGTATGGCACTTAGTTCCACGTCCTAACCAAAATGTTGTAGGAACCAAGTGGGTCTTCCGCAACAAGCAAGACGAGCATAGTGTGGTGACAAGGAACAAAGCTCGACTCGTGGCCAAGGGGTATTCACAAGTCGAAGGTTTGGATTTTGGTGAAACCTATGCACCCGTAGCTAGGCTTGAGTCAATTCGCATATTATTAGCCTATGCTACTTACCATGGCTTCAAGCTTTATCAAATGGACGTGAAGAGTGCCTTCCTCAATGGACCAATCAAGGAGGAGGTCTATGTTGAGCAACCTCCCGGCTTTGAAGACAGTGAGTATCCTAACCATGTTTATAGACTCTCTAAGGCGCTTTATGGGCTCAAGCAAGCCCCAAGAGCATGGTATGAATGCCTTAGAGATTTCCTTATTGCTAATGGCTTCAAAGTCGGCAAGGCCGATCCTACATTATTCACTAAGACTCTTGATAATGATTTGTTTGTGTGCCAAATTTATGTTGATGATATCATATTTGGGTCTACTAACAAATCTACATGTGAAGAATTTAGTAGGATCATGACACAAAAATTCGAGATGTCGATGATGGGGGAGTTGAAGTATTTCCTAGGATTCCAAGTCAAGCAACTCCAAGAGGGCACCTTCATTAGCCAAACGAAGTATACTCAAGATATTCTAAGCAAGTTTGGAATGAAGGATGCCAAACCCATCAAGACACCCATGGGAACCAATGGGCATCTCGACCTCGACACGGGAGGTAAGTCCGTGGATCAAAAGGTATACCGGTCGATGATTGGTTCATTGCTTTATTTATGTGCATCTCGACCGGACATTATGCTTTCCGTTTGCATGTGTGCAAGATTCCAAGCCGACCCTAAAGAATCACACCTTACGGCCGTGAAACGAATCTTGAGATATTTGGCTTTTACTCCTAAGTTTGGGCTTTGGTACCCTCGGGGATCCACTTTTGATTTGATTGGATATTCGGATGCCGATTGGGCGGGGTGTAGGATTAATAGGAAGAGCACATCGGGGACTTGCCAGTTCTTGGGAAGATCCTTGGTGTCATGGGCTTCAAAGAAGCAAAATTCGGTCGCTCTTTCCACCGCCGAAGCCGAGTATATTGCCGCAGGCCATTGTTGCGCGCAATTGCTTTGGATGAGGCAAACCCTGCGGGACTACGGTTACAAATTAACCAAAGTCCCTTTGCTATGTGACAATGAGAGTGCAATCAAAATGGCCGACAACCCCGTCGAGCATAGCCGCACTAAGCACATAGCCATTCGGTATCATTTTCTTCGGGATCACCAACAAAAGGGGGATATCGAGATTTCTTACATTAATACTAAAGATCAATTAGCCGATATCTTTACCAAGCCGCTTGATGAACAATCTTTTACCCGACTTAGGCATGAGCTCAATATTCTTGATTCGAGAAACTTCTTTTGCTAGTCTTGCACACATAGCTCATAAATATACCTTTGATCATGTCTCTTTTGATATATATGCTATGACTAATGTGTTTTCAAGTGTATTTCAACCAAGTCATAGGTATATTGAAAGGGAATAGGAGTCTTCGGCGAAGACAAGGCTTCCACTCCACTCTACTACTCATCCTTCGCCGTCACTCCACTTCACCTCTCCAACTTTGGTATAACCTTCACTCATTTATTTCATGACCAAAGGGGGAGAATGTACTTCATGGGCTCTAATGATTCCGTTTTTGGCGATTCATGCCAAAGGGGGAGAAAATATGAGCCCAAAGCAAAAGGACCGCACCACCACCCTAATTTTAAATTTAATGATTTTCAATGATAAATTTCAAAATTGGTATCTCTTTGTGTTCTAAAGGGGGAGCAAGTAGTGTTTTCAAAATTAATGGAAAACCCTCTTGAACACTAAGAGGAGACATTATTTTAGGGGGAGTTTTTGTTTAGTCAAAGGAAAAGCATTTGAAACAGGGGGAGAAAATTTCAAATCTTGAAAATGCTTTACAAATCTTATTCATTTACCTTTGACTATCTTACAAAAAGACTTTGAAAAGTATTTACAAAAGAATTTGCGAAAACAAAACTCTTGATGCAAATGAGGTCCAATATGTCAAAAACAAAGAAACCATCCATGCGCATCATATAAGTTTATATTGGCTCAATTCCAAGCAACCTTTGCACTTACATTATGTAAACTAGTTCAATTATGCACTTTTATATTTGCTTTGGTTTGTGTTGGCATCAATCACCAAAAAGGGGGAGATTGAAAGGGAATTAGGCTTACACCTAGTTCCTAAATAATTTTGGTGGTTGAATTGTCCAACACAAATATTGGACTAACTAGTTTGCTCTAGTGCATAAGTTATACAGGTGCAAAAAGTTCACATTTAGCCAATAAAAAGACCAAGTGTTGGATTCAACAAAGGAGCAATAAGGGAACCGAGGGCTGCTCTGGCTGAAGGCACCGGACTGTCCGGTGTGCACCGGACATGTCCGGTGCGGCCAGAAGACTCAGACTTCAAACCCTTCGCCCTCGGGATTTCTCGGAAGCCGGCGCGCTAAAATTCACCGGACTGTCCGGTGTGCACCGGACATGTCCGGTGCTCCAAGGAGACGCGGCCTCCGGAACTCGTCAGCCTCGGGTTCGCTCGGCAGCCACTCCGCTAAAATTCACCGGACTGTCCGGTGTGCACCGGACTGTCCGGTGTACCAGCGGAGCAACGGCTCTCTGCGGCGCCAACGGCTCCCTGCGGTGCATTAAATGCGCGCGCAGCGCGCGCAGTCGTCAGGCACGCCCATGCCGGTGCACCGGACATCAAACAGTACATGTCCGGTGTGCACCGGACACCCAGGAGGGCCCACAAGTCAGAAGCTCCAACGGTCAGAATCCAACGGCACTGGTGACGTGGCAGGGGCACCGGACTGTCCGGTGTGCACCGGACTGTCCGGTGCGCCATCGAACAGAGGAGTTCCAGCAACGGTCACTTTTGGTGGTTGGGGCTATAAATACCCCAACCACCCCACATTCATGGCCATCCAAGTTTTCCAACTCTCAACCACTTACAAGAGCTAGGCATTCAATTCTAGACACATACAAAGAGATCAAATCCTCTCCAATTCCACTCAAACCCTTAGTGACTAGCGAGAGAGATTTGCCGTGTTCTTTTGAGCTCTTGCGCTTGGATTGCTTTCTTTCTTTCTCATTTGTTCTTGAGATCATCACTCAATTGTAACCAAGGCAAGAGGCACCAATTGTGTGGTGGCCCTTGCGGGGAAGTTTTATTCCCGGTTGATTGAGAAGAAGAGAAAGCTCACTCGATCCGTGGGATCGTTTGAGAGAGGGAAGGGTTGAAAGAGACCCGGCCTTTGTGGCCTCCTCAACGGGGAGTAGGTTTGCAAGAACCGAACCTCGGTAAAACAAATCCTTGTGTCACACTCTTATTTGCTTGCGATTTGTTTTGCACCCTCTCTCGCGGACTCGTTTCTTTATTACTAACGCTAACCCGGCTTGTAGTTGTGATTATTTTTGTAAATTTCAGTTTCGCCCTATTCACCCCCCCCTCTAGGCGACTATCAGCACCCCAGGTGCAAGATAATATAAGCCTCATCCCCTCGCTTGTGTTCCATCTTGCATCAACCCATCTGGATAGGGGCACGCGGCACTAAAATTCACTAGTCGGTCTGGCTAAGGGCCCCCTGGGTCCGAAACACGGACAAGGGCTAACAAATGTGTTTTTCGAAAAAGATAGACCTTGTGCAGCTTATCAAGCAGGCAAACAGGTGGGAAGCGCTCATCACAGCAAGAACGTGATGACCACATCAAGACCTTTGGAGCTACTTCACATGGACCTCTTTGGACCCGTCGCCTACCTCAGCATAGGGGGAAGTAAGTATGGTCTTGTTGTTGTTGATGATTTTTCCTGCTTCACTTGGGTATTCTTTTTGCAGGATAAATCAGAAACCCAAGGGACCCTCAAGCGCTTTCTAACGTGATATTTTTTCCAAGAAAGAGCCAAAATAAAAAATTTCGGCTTGTCCTGCCAAGGAGTTAATGCGACGGGACGGGCGATTCGCGGGGCGTCTGTAGGTGATTGGACCGCTGCTTCCGCACGCCTGTTGCTGCAATTACTGCCGACCCGCCTCTGATCATATCGACCATTGTGCCTATCTCCGTGGCTGAGTGACCCATGACCGTCGCACTTACTGGGCACTGTTGGGCCACGCGCAGGGCTACCTTGAGTCGCTGCGCCGGTTCCGCGGTCGAGAAGACGCAGCATTGGCGCAAGTGGTGGTGTGGTTTCCTTGCACGTAGTAACCGTCGCGCGGGTTACATGACATGTGGGCCCGGGCCTTCATGCTGGACCACCAGATGCGATGATGCCGAAAGGGTGCGCAACTGTGGTGCGGTTGCATGCTCCCCGCGTGGCGGCCGCCCTTTCGACCGCTGGTTTCGGCGATGATGCGGGAACGCTTATAACCGCAGGGCGGTTACATGCTTCACGTGCGGCGGTTTGCCTCCTTCGCATTTTGGGTCAGCTCGCATGACGTGTGGGACCCAGCCCCCATGTCGTTGGGTGGGAACCCTGGAGCACGTCGGTGGAGATTTTGCCCGTGACGCTTGGGGGTGCAAGTGAGGAGATCTACCTTTAAAAAGGGACCAACCCTCGGGGGGTGGCCATGCCTTCACACTCCTCGCATCCATCACGCCCTTCCACCTTCCGAGCCCCTAGATGGGGCGTACCCGCGTTGCCTTCTTCTTGCTGCTGTTGGAGGAGCGTGACCTCATGGGGGTTGGCGCTCTCCAGTCATCGCTCGGCTTCAAGAATTTTCATCATGCAGCCCGACTGCAGTCCCTCACCAATGGTCATCCGTAGGGATGATCACCAGCCTTGTGGTGGGGAGAAGGAAGCCGAGCTGTGGCCCCTGCCCCGCCCTCAGCTTCAAGGATGTTCATCATCCGGGCTGAGGAGGAGGGCACGCTGACTGTCGGTGTTTCAGACCTGGGGGCCCCTCAGCCGGACCGACTAGTGAATTTTAGTGCCACGTGCTCCTGTCCAGATGGGTCGATGCAAGATGGAACACAAGCGAGGGGATGAGGCTTATATTATCTTGCACCTGGGGGTGCTTGCAGTAGGGGTTACAAGCGTTGCGGGAGAGCGAGAACGAGAGAGAGAGAGAGAGAGAGAGAGAGAGAGAAGGAGAGGGTACGGCCTTGAGGCGAGCCGTCTGGGGCTGCCTTCACCGCATCTCTCCTAGTCTGCCTGCCTCTGCTCGTCCGCGTCGTGCGTCCGTGTGTTCGTACGTTGGACGTTCGTCTCCCCTTTCTCCCTCTCGTCTCCCTCCCGTGGGCCCTAGACACCCCCTTTTATAGACACAAGGAGATGCCCAGCTGTACAATGGGGGTGTAACTTGGAGCTAACGTGGCTGGCAGGGATGTGCCCTGAGCCCTGTACAGATAATAACGTGGCCGTCGGGGGAGCGCCTTGAGCCCTGTAGATGTACCGACGTGGCTGTCGAAGGAGTGCCTTGAGCCCTGTAAAGGTAATAACGTGGTCGTCGGGGGAGCGCCTTGAGTCCTGTAGTAGCATAGCTGATGGTGCGGCATGGATCCTGCTAACGTTTCCTTGCTTTCGTAGGGGGTTGAGAGCAGCCGACGTCATGGGCGCACGCGGGGAACCATTATTACCTGTTACCAGAGTAACTTAAATGGGACACTGGTCTTGTTCCTTTGTAGCCTAAGGTGGCTAGCTAAGGGTAGGGCAATGATGGATCCCCAGTAGTGTAGCTGATACGAGGCCGAGGTCGGGCGAGGCAGCGACTCCTCCGAGGCCGAGGCTGAGGCCGAGGCCTAGGGTCGGGCGAGGCGGAGACCTTCTCCCGAGGCCGAGGTTGAGGCCAAGGCCCAGGGTCGGGTGAGGCGGAGACCTTCTCCCGAGGCCGAGGTTGAGGCCGAGGCCGGGGTCGGGCGAGGCGGAGCTCCCTGTTGCGCCCGAGGCCGAACTCGAGGGAGGTCGTGACTTGCCGTTGTCAGTCTTTCCCTGGTGGCTGGCGCAGTTGCCGGAGTGGGGTGAACAGCGTTGTTTTCCTGTCAGAACGGTCAGTAAAGGGGGCGAAGTGACTGTGGTCACTTCGACCTTGCCGACTGAGGCACGCGTGTCAGGATAGGGTGTCAGGCAATCCCCGCATTAAATGCGTATGCGATACGGTCGGTTGGTATGACGATTCGGACAAGGTCGCTGCACGACAAAGTCTGCCCGAGCTGTGCTTCGGGCGAGCCGAGGGTGCGTCTGCTGACTGAGGGGACCCTCGGGCGAGGCGTGAATTCGTCCGGGACTACTGTCCTTGCCCGAGGCTGGGCTCGGGTGAGGTCGCGTCCCTTGATAGACGAAGACCGCGCTTTATCGATCGTTTATGGTTTGTTCTGAAGATGTTTTCCAGCCGGATTAAGGAGCATTGGAGGTACCCCTAATTATGGCCCCTGACAGACCTAACACATGTTCTTCCTTTAGAAGTTTGTAAAGGTTCTTCATCCCAACATGTGCTAGACGGCGATGCCACAGCCAGCCCATGCTAGTCTTAGCAATTAAGCATGCATCTAGATCGGCCTCCTCTTTCGAAAAATCCACTAAATAGAGTTTGCCATCTAGTACACCCTTAAAATCTAGTGAACCATCACTCCTTCTAAAGACAGACACATCTACATTTGTAAATAGACAATTATAACCCATGTGGCACAATTGACTAACAGACAGCAGATTATAGCCTAGCGACTCTACTAGAAATACATTAGAGATAGAGTGCTCATTAGTGATGGCTATCTTGCCTAAGCCTTTGACCTTGCCTTGATTCCCATCTCCAAATATGATTGTATCTTGGGAATCCTTGTTCTTGACGTAGGAGGTGAACATCTTCTTCTCCCCCGTCATGTGGTTTGTGCATCCGCTGTCGATAATCCAGCTTGAGCCCCCGGATGCATAAACCTGCAAGGCAAATTAGGCTTGGGTTTTAGGTACCTAACTCTTGTTGGGTCCTACAAGGTTAGTTATAATAGTCTTTGGGACCCAAATGCAAGTCTTGTCTCCCTCGCACTTGGCCCCCAACTTCCTAGCAATCACTTTCTTATTTTTACTACAAATTGCAAAAGAAGCATCAAGCATGGTAAATTGTAGAAGGTTCACTACTTACTTTCCTAGGCACATGAACAACATTTTTCCTAGGCATATTTCTACCATGCACAAAAGAAGAACTTGAAGCAATCATAGCATGTGAATCATAAGCATAACTCCTATGAGCATTTCTAGAAAATTTTCTATCACTATAGATGAAAGCATGATTCCTTTGAGCACTATTAGCCATAGGGGCCTTCCCTTTATCCTTGGTGGAGATGGGAGCCCTTTGACTTGTTAAGTTCTTGGCTTCCCTTCGAAAGCCAAGCCCATCCTTAATAGAGGGGTGTCTACCAACAGTGTAGGCATCCCTTGCAAATTTTAGTTTTTCAAGGTCATTTTTGCTAGTCTTAAGTTGGTCATTGGGACTAGCCACTTCACCATTTAATTTTGTAATAGAAGTAAGGTGCTCTACACATGCATCTACATCAAAATCCTTACACCTATTACAAATAATAACATGCTCTACACAAGAACTAGATTTATTAACTACTTCTAGCTTAGCATTCAAATCATCATTAATACTCCTTAAGCTAGACATAGTTTCATGACATGCAGATAATTCAGAAGAAAGCATTTCATTTCTTTTCACTTCTAAAGCAAGAGATTTTTGTACACTAATAAACTTGTCATGCTCTTCATATAAAATATCTTCTTGCTTCTCTAACAATCTATTCTTCTCATTTAAAGCATCAATCAATTCATTGATCTTATCAATTTTATTTCTATCTAAACCTTTGAATAAACTTGTGTAGTCTACTTCATCATCACTAGATTCATCATCACTTGAAGAAGCATACGTAGGGTTATCTCGAGCGCTTACCTTCTTCTCTTTTGCCATGAGGCAGGTGTGACGCTCGTTGGAGAAGAGAGACGACTTGTTCAAGGCCGAGACGGCGAGTCCTTCGTCGTCGGAGTCGGATGAAGAGCAATCTGAATCCCACTCTTTGCCAAGGTGCGCCTCGCCCTTCGCCTTTTTGTAGGACTTCTTTTTCTCCCTCTTCCCGCTCTTTTCTTGTCCCTGGTCACTATCATTATCGGGACAGTTAGCAATAAAGTGACCAGTCTTACCACACTTGAAGCAGGAGCGCTTTCCCTTCATCTTGCTCTTGTTGGGATGCTCCTTGCGACTTTTTAGCGCCATCTTGAAGCGCTTGATGATGAGGGCCATTTCATCCTCATTTATCCCGGCCGCCTCAACTTGCGCCACCTTGCTAGGTAGCGCCTCCCTGCTGCTTGTTGCTTTGAGAGCAACGGTTTGAGACTCGTAGATAGGCATTGGGCCATTCAATGCCTCATCAACATATCTTGCCTCCTTGATCATCATACGCCCGCTTACAAACTTTCCGAGTATTTCTTCGGGCGTCATCTTTGTGTACCTAGGATTCTCATGGATTGAATTCACAAGATGAGGATCAAGAACAGTGAAGGACCTGAGCATAAGTTGGACGACATCGTGGTCCGTCCATCTCGTACTCCATAGCTCCTGATCTTGTTGACCAGGGTCTTGAGCCTGTTGTAAGTTTGCGTTGGCTCCTCTCCCCTGATCATTGCGAACCTTCCTAGTTCGCCTTCCACCAACTCCATCTTGGTGATCATGGTGGCATCGTTTCCCTCATGAGAGATCTTGAGGATGTCCCAGATTTGCTTGGCGTTGTCCAAGCCGTTCACCTTAATGTACTCGTAACAAAATAGTGGTAGCTTGTGCATTTTTATGGATTTGCTCATTAATGAAAACGGGGTTGTCAGTACTATCAAAAAGCATTCCATTTTCAACAATCTCCCAAATACTTGGATGGAGAGAGAATAAGTGACTACGCAATTTGTGACTCCAAAATGGGTAGTCTTCTCCATCAAAATGTGGTGGTTTCCCAAGTGGAATTGAAAGTAAATGAGCATTAGAGTTAAATGGAATACGAGAATAATCAAAAGAAAAGTTTGAGTTGACTGGTTTCTTTTTCTCGTCATAGTCGTCGTCTCTTTGGGAAGAAGACTCGTCGCTGTCGTAGTAGACGATCTTCTTGATGCGCCTCTTCTTCTTCCCGTCCTTCTTCTTATGACTCGAGCCAGAGTCCGAGGGCTTATCATCTCTTGGCTCGTTGACGATGGATTCCTTCTCCTTATCGTTGAACACCATCCCCTTTCCCTTAGGATCCATCTCTTTGGGCGATTAGTCCCTTTTGTGAAGAGAACGGCTCCGATACCAATTGAGAGCACCTAGAGGGGGGGTGAATAGGTGATCCTGTAAAAAGCGAATACTTGTAGACACAAATTTGGTTAAGTGTTAGCTCAATAGAATCAAGAGGCTAAGGACCAAGCTCTTGTGAAACACAATGGACACGAAGAACACAAGCACAAGAGACACGGTGATTTATCCCATGGTTCGGCCAAGTAGCACTTGCCTACTCCACGTTGTGGCGTCCCAATGGATGAGGGTTGCACTCAACCCCTTTCAAGTGATCCAATGATCAACTTGAATACCACGGTGTTTCCCTTTCTTTTATTATCTCCCGTTTGCGAGGAATCTCCATAACTTGGAGCCTCTCGCTGAAAGCTCTCTTGTGAGTTTTGGTGTTTGGATGACAACTCAATTAAAGGACTAACAAGTGTACTAAGTGTTGAACAGGTGCTTAAGGTAAAGCCTACAGGGTTCAACACAAGTGGTGATGGTCCAAGAACTGGATTATGGATACATGATGGACATCACAAGTAAGATGGACATTGCATAAAGTGAGACTCAGGTGCGTAGCTAGGAGACAACTGATCAAGCCAAGGACGGAGGCAAGAAGAGCTTCGAGGTACCAAGTGCATGGGAGAAGGTCAAGGAGGCTGAGGAACCCAAAGCCAAGGGTGAAGAAGAAGGCTTGCAAAGTCAAGGGTGATCGAGTTGAGAACAGCTACGGCACATCAAGGATCACTACATAAGGACGTGACTTACAGCCAATGAGGTAATAGCTACAGTTATGTGGTGTAAGTCATAAGGCTCAAGATCAAGCTCTAAGGAGGAGATCAAGGTCACTAGAAGGTGAACAAGTGTCAAAACCAGAACTAGAAGCAGCCCAAAAAGAGCTAAGTTCACCTTGATCTTTAGTTTGGTTTGTTCCTATGTTTGGAAATGTTCTATGTGACCTTTACAGGATGTTGGAGCCAAGTAATGTCAATCTAGATCAAGTCAAGCCGACCTGATGATTTATGAGTCCAACATCAAAGCTCAAGCATGTGAAATGCTATAGATTTAATGATTAAGAGAAGGTATGTTTCTAGGCCTTAGTACATTGGTTTTGTATACTAATATACTTGTCTAAGTGTTAGAAACAGAAAGAAGAAGAAAAGAAAAGAGGAGAAAAAGACTTGGCTGAGTGTAGCCAAGACTCAGCTCAGTCTGGCACACCGGACTGTCCGGTGTGCACCGGACAATGTCCGGTGCGCCAGGCTAACTCGGCGCGAACAGGCCGCTCTCGGGAATTCGCCGACGGCGTACGGCTAAAATTCACCGGACTGTCCGGTGTGCACCGGACTGTCCGGTGAGCCAACGGTCGGCCGGGCCAACGGTCGGCCGTGAAATCTGCGCGGGACACGTGGCCGAGCCAACGGTCGGAAGACGGCACCGGACTGTCCGGTGTGCACCGGACATGTCCGGTGCGCCAACGGCTCCCAGATCTACAACGGTCGGCAACGGTCGGCAGCGCTGTTTAAGGAAGGAAATCGGGCACCGGACAGTGTCCGGTGCACACCGGACTGTCCGGTGCGCCACCCGACAGAAAGAAAGTATTGCCTTCCAAATGGGATTCCAACGGCTCCTAGGCCCCTTGTGCCTATAAAAGGGACCCCTAGGCGCCTCAAGCAATATATAAGAGCAGCCAACAAGTGTAGACTTCATTGGAATCAATTCTCGCTCTCCCTCTTGTGTGTAACTCTATAGTTTGTGTAGAAGGCACAGCTATAAGCCTTTAGAGAGAGGAGAAGTGCTGCTTAGAGCTAGAGCAAGGTCTTGAGCGTATCGTTACTCTGCCGGGGTGCTGCCAAGAAGTTTGTAAGCAGCCGCGGTTCTGTTATAACCCCACTCAATAGTGAAAGGCTCTATCTGTCATACTGACAGATCTGAGCAAACGGAGGAAGGAGTTGAAATAGACTCCAAGCCCAGGTGTGGCTAACTCCAACGAGGACTAGGCAAGCATTTCAGGCTTGGCCGAACCTCGGGATAAATCCTTGCGTCTGTGTGCTCTGTTCTGTATTGTATCCTGACTCTCTGTCTTACTCGTCTTTATATCTGCACTTCAATACTTATCTGTGGTATAAGCTTTATTTGAAGTGCAGGACACTTTTGAGACAGGATCTCTGATTCCGCTGCAACCTACTCGAAGAGTCTTCTCACTCCACTGCGTACTAAGTCTTCGAGTAGAGTAAGAATTTAAGTTTTAAAGTAATAAGTTTTATTCGCCTATTCACCCCCCCCCCCTCTAGGCGACATCCAGATCCTGTTCCCGGGTCAAAGGGAACTTTCAATTGGTATCAAAGCTAGGCCTCTCCAGTATGGGCTTAGCCGTCCGGAGATGACGATGTCGCCACAAGAGGTAACTGTAGAACTTCTTTTAGGCGATGGCTCTAATTACAAGTCTTGGTCTGTCTCTATTTATAGTGCTTTCATGAGTGTTGATCCTGATTTGAGACAGGTCTTTAATAGTAGTATTTTTCCCTCTATTATTAGTAAAAATCCTTCCAATGAAGAACTAAGATGTCTAACTCTAAATCACCATGCATGCAATATCTTAGTTGATTCCCTATCTAGAGGTGCCTATTTTGCCATCATGAGTAGTGATAGTGATCTATTTGTTGATGCTCATGATTTATGGAATAGGATTAAAGAAAAATATTTTGTGGCAAACTGTGATGCTCCTTCTCTCTATATTACTTGTGATACTAACCATTCAAAGGGAGAAGAACAAGAAAAATGGCACCCAAACGATGAATCCACCTCGTCGACAGGTTTGTTCTCCACTAGTGATAAATGTTTTATTGCTAACAATGATGGTGGAGACAAAAGCCATGATGAGGAAGAATATGAGGATGACAGCGAGGATGAATCTTCATCATCACAAGGTACATTTTCCTATATTGCTTCCACTGACATTAATGACAGGGAAAATGAGACCGATGATGTGGAAGAAGAGGAGATTCACCGTTTCTACAACCATCTCAACAAAGCGGACAAATCTCTCTTGGTTAAGTTGTTGAGAAGAAACAAGGAACAAGGCGAAACGCTTCTCAGGCTAGAGGAGACTCTCATCAAAACCAACGACAGCCTGGAGAAGATGACCAAAGAACATGAGGAGCTAAAGCACTCCCATGGGAATTTGGTCCAACGGTATGAATCGATTTTAATTGAGCAACTAAATAATCATGATGTATTATCTAATGCTGCTCAACTTAAAATTGAAGATTCTATGCTTAGGAATCAAGTAGAATTATTAAGTCATGATAACCTTGCTCTTACTGAAAAATATGACTTATTGTCTTGTTATCATGATAATCTCTTGGATAGACATATCATGCTTGAAGTTGCTCATGAGGTCGTAATTACGAACTTAAATTCATGTGAACTTCATTCTTGCACAAGTACACATTTAGATAATTCATCACCATGTGCTAACCCCTGTTGTTCAAAAGAAAGCCAATGTTTGAATAAGCATCAAGCTGAAGGGTCTCAAAAGAAATTGTGTGGGAACAAGAAGCAAAGACAACTGAGGAGAAGACACATTGCTCAACTCTCTCAAGATATCCACGGGCGCGTGGTGAAGAAGCTTGAGAAAGGAAAAACTGCAGCAAGTGTCAAGCTCAATAAGAAAAATGTTCCTAAAGATATCAACATGAGCTTGGAAAAAGGTAAAGAGTCAATTAATCATGTTGTTTGCACTGACTTTCTCTCCATGTCATTCAAGTACAAAAAGGGAAAAGGAAAAAGAAGGTGTTTCAAGTGCAAGAAGTTAGGCCACCTCATCGCGTCTTGTCCGTACAAAGACAAAAATGAAGGGACAAGGAGTTGTTTTGGATGCAACAAAAAGGACCACACGATCACTTCATGTCCGGTCATGAAGAATCAAGGATGTGCATCCTCCAAGGTGACCCTCACCAAGGAAAATAACATACAGCAAGCGTCGTGTCAAGTTGAGCGACGCTTCTGCTACAAGTGTGGTGAGCAGGGTCATCTATCCAAGGTATGTTATAAAGGTAAGATTCCTAAGCAAGTGAATTTGTGTCAATCTTATTCGGGTAGGAGACCCATATCATACACTTGTGCTAGATCTATAACGAGATCACCTAGAACTAGCACAAAGGCAATTTGGGTACCAAAGGCACATTTAGATGATCATTATGGACCCATCCCAAGATGGGTACCAAACTGTGCTAACTAGACCATGCAGGTGCCTTGAGATGGACTGGAGACCATGGGAGAGCTTAAGTCGGTTATCTAAAACTCTATGCTTAAGCTATTAATTGTTTTGATGTTTATTGACCCAAGGTTGAATTATTGTGAAACACTAATCCCATGTTCATCTCAAGTGAAATAAGGTGTATAGGTCCTAAATCATTATTGGTGTATCAAGTAAAGGACTTTGATGAGAATTTACACCTTGCTCTCCAAAGGATGGTACCCGTGTGTTTTAAGTACATAATTGCAATTTAGTATTGCTCTTAAGTTGGCTTGATGTGCTACCTGTCCTTAGAGTAGTTATGCTTTATGATTGCCTGTGTTAAATGGATCATAATGATGGTTGCTTAATCATGGCTGGTGCTCTATAGGATATATCTTTTGAATCATTCAATGGTAGCTCTTTCATTTGTTATATCCACAACGATTAACTCTCTTGGTGTATATGGATAAACCTGTAACTTTTTGTAAGTCATGCTATGTGCAAATATGACATTTTGTTTAGTGCATGTTCACATGATTACCCTAGTTTAGTATTGTGTGAATTTCAAATCCATGTCATGCCCTTTTGAGCTATGAGGTGTGTGAGCAAAAGGAGTCCTGAATTGGTGATAACAAGTGCTCTCATAAAGGCAAAGGTATGGAAAATGAAGCTATGCAATTTCATTAAATATTCTTGAAATTCCATTCATTGTGATCATAGCTATGTTCTTGTCTTTCAATTGGTAATATCTTGGTTTAGGTAATTTATGCCTTTAAAATGTTGTTTCTTCTGTGCATCTAAGAAACCTTCTTAATTATGACATGCTTAGATATTTTGCTTTATATACATGATTGTGTTGATCTTCAATTGGTATATGCAATGATAGTTAAGTATGAAGCATGTACAAGTTGCGTGTAAATGTTATACTTCCTTGAGTATTGAATTGGCTTAGGTACCACTGAGGCATGCATTGTTGAATTTAGTCAACCTTTCATTTAGCCTTCAATTGGTATTAAGTGGTTTTTCATTTGATATGCAAATTGGCATCTTTGGGTGATGAACGTGGTAGAGTATGCCTTGACCAAGGTATGTTGTGATCCTCTAGTTCTAAGGAAGCTAGAATGTGCAAAGTGCAAGTCATTCAAATACTTGATGCACAACTTGAGGGGGAGCACACATAACTTGTGTCTTCTGAGACTAACTGTTTCTTGAGTGATCTTGTATAGTCTCTAGGTGGAAAAGAGAAGATAAGCAAGAAATGGAGCAATCTGGACTTGGGTACCTCTGTAAGTCAAGAAATTGGTATCTCAAGTTGTGAGTAAGTGCATATCTTTAGATTGCTCATGCTCTATAATATCTGGTGATAATAGATGCTTAAATATCATGGAGCCATAATAATAAATGAACTTTGCAATTGGTATCTTTCAATTGGTAGCTGTAATAGTTCGCTTCAATTGACATCTTTTGATAATCATGAGAATAGAAGTTTTTTCCTGTGCCCAATACTATAACTTGTTCTAAGTTTGATGTCTTAGCAACAAGAAAAAGTAAGGATAAAGAATCAGGCACAAGTGTGAAGAAGCTCTTGAGAGATTAGATACTTTCAAGATGGGAAGTACACTACAACATGGTAAAGGTACAAAGGGAGTATTAATCTTTTTGCATATATGTATCTTGCCTAAATGTTGATCGGGCATATGCTCAATAAGTAAGGGGGAGTTTTGATAGTCGTTTTCCTCCTTAACACCCTGCTGTCCCTTGACATCATCATATGTTCTTGCTTGAGTATGGTTTTTGGTGTTTGATGTCAAAGGGGGAGAATTTGTGTATTAAAGCTTATCTCAACCTGAGAGGAAAGCTTATCCTAATGGGTGATGTGTTAGTTTGAGCTTTGCCAAGTGTGATATTCATATGCTTCTTGCAGTATTATATGTGTTGCATCATATGGACTAGTGTTTCCGCTGCGATGAATTATTTGGTTTCTATAGTGTAATAGATAGTCATGTGGTTAATGGTGGTTTTAGACTAAAGGTGCTTTAAATTGGTATCTTAGTTTAAATTGGTATCTTAATGGTGAATAGTGGTAGGTTAATATTCCTGTGATATATCCACTAATTTGAATGGTGTTTAACTCTGATTATGTGCATTTGTGTGTTATAGCATCATGGTTTGATTCTTGACACAATGCATCCTAAAAAGTGCTAAGGTGTAGAAATGTTTCGAATTGCCTAAGTATGTGCAAATTGGCGTCTGAGGTCTAGATTATGTTTTTGAAGTAAGCACATATTTAGGGGGAGCATTCTATAAACTTAGAATTCAAAATTTGTGCTTCAAATCTTATTCCTATGTAAGCTTTAATTGTGTTGCCATCAATCACCAAAAAGGGGGAGATTGAAAGCTCTCTTGTGAGTTTTGGTGTTTGGATGACAACTCAATTAAAGGACTAACAAGTGTACTAAGTGTTGAACAGGTGCTTAAGGTAAAGCCTACAGGGTTCAACACAAGTGAACAATTGTGATGGTCCAAGAACTGGATTATGGATACATGATGGACATCACAAGTAAGATGGACATTGCATAAAGTGAGACTCAGGTGCGTAGCTAGGAGACAACTGATCAAGCCAAGGACGGAGGCAAGAAGAGCTTCGAGGTACCAAGTGCATGGGAGAAGGTCAAGGAGGCTGAGGAACCCAAAGCCAAGGGTGAAGAAGAAGGCTTGCAAAGTCAAGGGTGATCGAGTTGAGAACAGCTACGGCACATCAAGGATCACTACATAAGGACGTGACTTACAGCCAATGAGGTAATAGCTACAGTTATGTGGTGTAAGTCATAAGGCTCAAGATCAAGCTCTAAGGAGGAGATCAAGGTCACTAGAAGGTGAACAAGTGTCAAAACCAGAACTAGAAGCAGCCCAAAAAGAGCTAAGTTCACCTTGATCTTTAGTTTGGTTTGTTCCTATGTTTGGAAATGTTCTATGTGACCTTTACAGGATGTTGGAGCCAAGTAATGTCAATCTAGATCAAGTCAAGCCGACCTGATGATTTATGAGTCCAACATCAAAGCTCAAGCATGTGAAATGCTATAGATTTAATGATTAAGAGAAGGTATGTTTCTAGGCCTTAGTACATTGGTTTTGTATACTAATATACTTGTCTAAGTGTTAGAAACAGAAAGAAGAAGAAAAGAAAAGAGGAGAAAAAGACTTGGCTGAGTGCAGCCAAGACTCAGCTCAGTCTGGCACACCGGACTGTCCGGTGTGCACCGGACAATGTCCGGTGCGCCAGGCTAACTCGGCGCGAACAGGCCGCTCTCGGGAATTCGCCGACGGCGTACGGCTAAAATTCACCGGACTGTCCGGTGTGCACCGGACTGTCCGGTGAGCCAACGGTCGGCCGGGCCAACGGTCGGCCGCGAAATCTGCGCGGGACACGTGGCCGAGCCAACGGTCGGAAGACGGCACCGGACTGTCCGGTGTGCACCGGACATGTCCGGTGCGCCAACGGCTCCCAGATCTACAACGGTCGGCAACGGTCGGCAGCGCTGTTTAAGGAAGGAAATCGGGCACCGGACAGTGTCCGGTGCACACCGGACTGTCCGGTGCGCCACCCGACAGAAAGAAAGTATTGCCTTCCAAATGGGATTCCAACGGCTCCTAGGCCCCTTGTGCCTATAAAAGGGACCCCTAGGCGCCTCAAGCAATATATAAGAGCAGCCAACAAGTGTAGACTTCATTGGAATCAATTCTCGCTCTCCCTCTTGTGTGTAACTCTATAGTTTGTGTAGAAGGCACAGCTATAAGCCTTTAGAGAGAGGAGAAGTGCTGCTTAGAGCTAGAGCAAGGTCTTGAGCGTATCGTTACTCTGCCGGGGTGCTGCCAAGAAGTTTGTAAGCAGCCGCGGTTCTGTTATAACCCCACTCAATAGTGAAAGGCTCTATCTGTCATACTGACAGATCTGAGCAAATGGAGGAAGGAATTGAAATAGACTCCAAGCCCAGGTGTGGCTAACTCCAACGAGGACTAGGCAAGCATTTCAGGCTTGGCCGAACCTCGGGATAAATCCTTGCGTCTGTGTGCTCTGTTCTGTATTGTATCCTGACTCTCTGTCTTACTCGTCTTTATATCTGCACTTCAATACTTATCTGTGGTATAAGCTTTATTTGAAGTGCAAGACACTTTTGAGACAGGATCTCTGATTCCGCTGCAACCTACTCGAAGAGTCTTCTCACTCCACTGCGTACTAAGTCTTCGAGTAGAGTAAGAATTTAAGTTTTAAAGTAATAAGTTTTATTCGCCTATTCACCCCCCCCCTCTAGGCGACATCCAGATCCTGTTCCCGGGTCAAAGGGAACTTTCACTCGCCCTTACAATTGATGATCACAAAGAAGCACAGAAGTAAGGGAGGGGAGAGCAACACACACAAGACTCAAAGCACGAACACAAACACGCACACAAGCCACAACTTGAGCTCACAACACAATGCGGGGAGTTCATTACTCAACTAGAGCTCAAGTCACTTATCACAAAGAATCGTTTCGGCGCTTCGAGACCGGGGGGTCCCTAAGCCGACGAGTGAGTGTGCCGCGTGCCCCAGCCCAGATGGGTCGAGCGCGTGGGCGAGCGCGAAGGGGGGAGAAGCGAGGTGGCCGGAGCCGAGTCGTGAGGGAGGTGGAGATCCCGTGGCCTTCGTGTTCGTCCCGCGCCCAGGTCGGGTGCGCTTGCAGTAGGGGGTTACAAGCGTCCACGCGGGTGAGGGGAGCGAGCGGCCCCAAGGGAGCGCCTGCCCCAGCCCTCGTTCCCGCGGGGCCAACCTTCTCTAAGAAGGCCCTGGTCCTTCCTTTTATAAGCGTAAGGAGAGGATCCAGGTGTACAATGGGGGTGCAGCGGAGTGCTACGTGTCTAGCGGGGGAGAGCTAGTGCCCTAAGTACATGCCAAGGTGGCAGCCGCAGAGATCTTGGCACCCAGCTGGTGTGGTGTCGTGGCTGTCGGAGGAGTAACGGAGCCTGGTGGAGGGACAGCTGTCGGAACAGTTGGGCTCTTGCTGACGTCCCCCTGCTTTCGTAAGGGAGCTGAGAGCCGCCGTCGTCATGGGTCTAGCGGGGCGCCATCATTGCCTATCTGGCGGAGCTAGCCAGATGGGACGTCGGTCCTGTTCTCTGCGGCCCGAGTCGGCTCGGGGTAGGGTGATGATGGCGCTTCCTGTTGACGTGGCAGACTTGTGCCCTAGGTCGGGTGACGTGGAGGCTCCTCCGAAGCCGAGGTCGAGTCTGTCCTGCATGGCCGAGGCCGAGCCCGAGCTCCTGGGTCAGGCGAGGCGGAGGTCGTTCGGTAGAGGCCAGGGCGGAGTCCGACCCCTGGGGTCGGGCGAGGCGGAGTTCGTCGTCTTCTGGGGCCTTAGCCCGAGTCCGAGCCCTGGGTCGGGCGGAGCGGAGTTCGCCGTCTTCCGGGGCCTTAGCCCGAGTCCGAGCCCTGGGTCGGGCGGAGCGGAGTTCGCCGTCTTCCGGGGCTTTAGCCCGAGTCCGAGCCCTGGGTCAGGCGGAGCGGAGTTCGCCGTCTTCCGGGGCTTTAGTGTAACACCCTGAATTTGGGGGTATAAAATTTCTTTGCTCATATTCACAAATTCAGGTGTTACTTCCCTTTTCTCATCCTTCCCCAATCTTCTCTTTCTCATTTCTATAGGAGAAAAGTGGTTATTTTATTTGTAACTATAGTCTATTAGCTCAAACCCCAAGGGAGTATGAATTGTTGCATCATGTTGAACCCTAGATTTCACTTTTGTTTGGTGCATAATTCTTAGAAAGTCTAATTTGAATTTGTGGCTTATTTGAATTTGATTCAAATAGAGAAAATAAAAAGAAAAAGGAAAAACAATTCCAGATTAAAAAGAAAAGGAAAAGAAGCCCAAACCCCCGCCCCCCTCGGCCTTTCGACCCAATTGGCCCATCCCGCGCGCGCGCCTCCCCCCCCCCCCTCCTCTCTCTGCCCTGGCGGGCCCACCCGTCAGCGCAGCCGGCCCAATCCCGCGCGCGCCCGCTTCCTCCGCTCTCTCTCTGCTCGCCCGGCCCCACCCGTCGGCGCAGCCGCTTTCCCCGCGCCCGCGCCCGCTTTCCCCTCTCTCTCTGCCCGTGGGCCCCGGCTGTCAGCCCCGTCATCCCCGCGTAACCGCCGCCCCGAGCCGCGCGTGCCGCGGACTCCGCGCCCACGTCGAGCGTGGAGCTCGCAACTACCTCGCCCTCGGCCACTTGAGCTCAGGACCTCGCTCGCCATCTCCCCCTCCCTCATTTGCGCACCTACAGACCCCTCTCTCGCCTTCCCCTCGCTGCGCGCACGCCAAAGCGCCGCCGCCATTAAACCACCGCCGCCCGAGCTCGTTCCTCCGTCGCCGTCGGGGCCCCGCCGTGCTCTCTGCCATGGTGAGCTCCGCCCCGACGTCCACAACCCGGGACGTGCCCCAATTTCCCCTCTCCCTCCCCGAATCCCTCCGCCCGCGCTCACCCGTCGTTCGCTGCGCAGCCGCCGAGGTCCGCCCCCGTCGACTCGGGCTGTCGCCGCGTCTCCGTCGCCACCTAGGAGTCCCCGGAGTTCACCTTGAGGTAAGGAACCTCCCATGCCCCCTCCCTTCCCCTCTATTGCACTCTGTCGTGCTTAATTCCTTGTCGGAGTTGTTCAACGCCGCCGCCGAGCCGCTTTGCCGTAGACCGCACCCCTCCGGTGCCCCTGCCCCGACCTAGCCACCACCGGACTATTCCCCGCGCCCTCCCCAACCTCCCCGGCCGCCCAGGTCGCCCCAGGGACCCGCAGAGCCCCTGCGCCCCTCGTCTCCGGCGAGTTCTCCGCCGCGGGACGGGCGTCGTCGCCTCTGCTGGCCGGAGGAGAAGGTAGAAGCCAGCCGCCAGATCTCCGCCGTCCATCTTAGATCGGACGGCCCTGTTTCAAATAGCCCGAACCCAACCTCAGCCGTCCGCCCAAGATCCAACGGCCCAGAGCCGTTTCCCCCACGCCCCGCCTCCCTGTCAACTGGGCCCCGCCTGTCAGCCCGCCCGCGCCCCGCTCTGCCGCTGGGCCCCGCCTGTCAGCCCGCCCGCGCCCCGCTCTGCCGCTGGGCCCCGCCTGTCAGCCCGCCCGCGCCCCGCTCTGCCGCCCGGCCCCGCCTGTCAGCCACCCCAGCCGCCGCGCGCTCGCGCGCCCGCCCGCAGGATCTAATCCTGGCCGTCCGCTTGAGATCCAACGGCCGTAGGAGTCCGATACCCCTTCGCCCGCGCGTTTTCTTAAAGAGCCCCCCGGTTTTCTGTAAATTGACCCGCCGTCCCTGGATTCTCGCAGTTAGGTCCTCGGACCTTTTAATTAATTCAAAATAGGTACTTAGGGTATATTTTTAACTCCTAAACTTGTAAAATTCATAACTTTGCCATATGAACTCCAAATTAGGTGCTTCAAATTGCAAAATGTTCATAATATTATTATCTATCTGTTTATGCAATGTTTCCCTGCTGTTTCTATGTCCCAATTAATAGTTGATCATTAGGGTAAAATTGATGTTATGGGAACCCTATTTGAGATAAATAAAAGATAGTAGATTTTAATAAAAGTTGGAGCACTTAAGTTTATGGACTTAACATTATGTAATGATTTAACCCCCACCACTGACTTGGAACTGATTAGTGGATAGTGAATCACTTGGTATAGTCCTCCACCCTAGACCTAGGGAATACTAGAGTACCAATCCTTTTCTATTATGAACTTGTGATCTCTCTGCTGCATATGTTTGGTATATTGTTTTTGTTTGTTATTTCCCAAGTGCATAGTGTGAATGATTACTTTACGTAGACAACGAGCAGTCTGTGTTTCCCGAGGAAGTTGCAGAGGAAATTCCTGATCAACATTTTGGTGAAGGCAAGTGTCCTCTGACCCACTATGTCCTATTCATTTATAACTTACTGTCCCGCATTACTTACTTGAAACCTAAGGATTGACTAGCTTTACACTATACTTTATCCTTGATGACCTTATGGTTAGCATTCTGCTATTGCCTTAACTTAATCAATGAACATGATGTGACTATTTACGATACTGTTATCCTGATGATGTTGATGATCTTGTGATACTCTAGGGGGCTCAGGTTGTTTCCTGAGTACCTCTCCGTAAGGACCTGTTCGTTGAGAGACCACCCAGGATAACAGTGCAACCATGAGGGTGAAATGGGGTGCCCTTAGCTAATTAATTAGAGGAACTAGAGGTGTAGTTGCTTCGCCGTCGTGCCGTCAATGGGGTCCAGGCACAGTGCTTGCTCTGCCGAGGCTGAGTGCCGAGGTTCTTTCGTTTTGCTTTTGTTAGTCACTCTCCTGCGGGGAGGAGTACTGTGTTTATCAAACTGGAGAAACCTAACGGGCCGCTATGATCTCTAGGGAATCTTTGTAAAAGCTACGTAGTGATACCCTGCCGGACCACCTAGGTAGTGGTCAATGGGGATTAGCTCTCCCCGGGCAGAAAGGGCATCATGACTCATGGGTAAAGTGTGCGACCTCTGCAGAGGGTAGTGAAACTGATATATCAGCCGTGCTCACGGTTAAGAGCAGCCTTGGGATCCTCTTTGATTAGAGATACAGATGGTTCGAGATACAAGGATTATGTTATGGTTTTGGTTCGATTATGATGATGTTGTTCCTCGATGAGGAAATGGTTCATGGGATTGGTTAATGCTAAAATCTGGCTTCTACAAATGATAAATACCTGACCAACTAAAAGCAACTGCTTGAGCCTAACCCCACATAAAGCTAGTCCACTTCAGCCAAACGGGACATTTGCTGAGTACGTTGATGTGTACTCATCCTTGCTTTACCACAAAACACCAGGTTGTCCGCATTGTAACCACTGCTCGGGAGAAGGCGAAGCCGTGGAAGGAGACTTCCAGGAGTTCCAAGACTACAATGAATTCTAGGTGTGGGTTGGCGGCAACCCCCAGTCAGCTGCCTGTGAAGGCCTTATCTGTACTGCGTTTCGCTAGCACTTTGATTTATCTGTTAAGTTGATGACTATGTGGATATCTATGACTCTGTGATGTAACAAGTTAATACTCCTTTATGTTATTATTCGAGCAATGTGCGTTGATGTTCATTTATGTAACTGCTGTGTACGTGAGTTCTGATCCTGGCACGTACATGGTTCGCATTCGGTTTGCCTTCCAAAACCGGGTGTGACATAAGTGGTATCAAAGCCGTGCTGACTGTAGGACCGCTGACCTAGAGTAGCACTGGTCGTACTAAGGACTATTGACCTCCCCCCTCACCTTGACCTCTGATGTTACTTCAAAAGTCGGTCACCTCGACCCACCCTATGTTTTACTACATATATATACTATATTATACCTTGTTAAAATTTTTATCTTGTTCTGTCTATGGTTTATTCACTTGTCATATTAGTTCTGCTCTTACTCTTATGCTTACGGTGTCTCTTGTAGATGGCTCGTCTTAGACACACTGCACGTAAGTCGGTGATTCCTTTCCTGCCGTCTCGACTTGCGGAGCGTCCTCTGCACCGCACCGTGTCCGGTCAGTCGAGTCACCTGGAGAGACTGCACCACCGCCTGCGTGAGGAGCAGGAACGCCGGCGCCAGCATAGAGAGCAGCAGGGCTCTTCCTCCCCATCCCAGCAAGAGGTGGAGTCCGTGAGGCCCCGTTCCTCTGTTGCCTAGCTGGAGGCACCCCCTGCACCACCGCGGGACGCCTCGGCTGTTGGAGGAGCTACCGGAGGAGGTCCTGGAGGAGACCCCGACGACGACGACTCAGACCACAGCACAGAGTCTTCTGAGCCGCAGGAGGCGGAAGGATGGGTTGCCCGACCCATCACCCGTGACGCCGCCCGCGGTTGTCACTTCCACGACGCACTCGACACCTTGCTGCGCCAGGCTTTTGACCGGCATACCTGGTCGATCGAGTATCGTTGTGTAGTCTACCAGCACAGTCGCGGGAGGTACCCGGACCGCTGGGAGGCTACCTGCCTAGTTCGTCGTCCGGAGGATGACCTCCGGGGTGCAGAGGCCGTTTCGGAGCACTATTCCATCTCCGAGAGGGACACTGCAGAGGCGGCTATGCAGGATGCAGCACGACGTGCACTCTCCCAGTACTGTTCTTTGTTCGGTGGGGTGGCCGACCGTCTTAACCTTCGGTACTACCCCCGCCGTCCTACTGGCAGCACCGAGAGTGTGGTTGTCTCACCTGTTGGTGAGGGTAACCCTAGGTTGAGCAGCACAGTCAACCTAGCCGCAGTGCTTAACACTGAGCTGGATCACTCTCTGGACGAGCTGAGCAGGGCTCGAACGGAGATTGCGGAGTTGCGTGCTGAGCTGGCAGAGCGCCATCACCAGGAGGGTGGTTCTCCCGCTCCTGTTGGGACTCGGCACCCTTACCGCTCGCCGCCACGTGGTCACCACACTTATGGTTCCCCTGCCTGTAAGACCAGGATAGATCTGGATCCTTAGATCGTTAGCGTCGAAGTTTGTAATAATTCTTAAGTCAGATGTCTCAGTCTTAGATAGTTAGCTTAGTTTGCTTATCAGTTGCTTGCATGCTTGTTATGATGAACTTGTGCTGGATTCGAATCTTTGTAATGACTGTTGCCAACCTGTGGGTTTCCCCTGCAGTTTGGCCTAGCTATAATGTTAATAAAGTCAGTTATTTAGTTGGGAAGCCATTTACTTCTACTTTCCTTCTTATCTGAGAAGCTGTGTTGAATCGTAATGGGGATCAGTGAAGCTCTTTGTTCACTCAGTGTCATGAAGAATTCTGTATTCTCTTTTCTTATGCTGGAGGGTTGTAAGATCAACGCTGATGTATGAATGTCTTCCACAGATGTCTGACAACAGGCGCCGATGCAACAGGCGTGCTCAGCAAGAGCAGCATGACCAGCAGGAGGAACAACAGAGGCAGCCTCCCCCGCCACCCCCGATGTCAGTGGAGCAGATGTTCTTGATGCAGACTCAGGCAGTGCAGGCCATTGGGCAGACTCTGGCAGCCATGCAGCAGGCTCAACAGCAACCCCAACCACAGTTGCAAGTGCAGATGCCCCAGATGCCACGGGATAAGCGTGGTGAGTTCATGAGAGGGCACCCTCCTACCTTCGCCCATTCTGCCGACCCCATGGATGCCGAAGACTGGCTGCGCGCAGTGGAAAGGGAACTGCGCACCGCTCAATGTAACGACAGGGAGAAGGTTCTGTATGGTCCCCGTCAGCTAAGGGGAGCAGCCCAGTCCTGGTGGGAGTCCTACCTCACCACACATGCTGACCCCGAAGCCATCACCTGGGAAGAATTCAGCGAGAGTTTCCGCAGGTACCATGTGCCAGAGGGATTGATGATCGTGAAGAAGGAGGAGTTTCTGGCTCTGAAGCAGGGACCCCTGTCTGTTAGTGAATACAGAGACAAGTTTCTGCAGCTATCTCGTTATGCACCTGAAGATGTCAACACTGATGCTAAAAGGCAGTACAGGTTCATGAGAGGTTTGGTGGATCCCCTGCATTACCAGCTGATGAATCACGCCTTCCCCACCTTCCAGCACCTGATCGATAGGGCAGTTATGACTGAGAAGAAGCGTAAGGATATGGAAGATCGGAAGCGCAAGATGAGTGGACCCCAGACCGGAAGCATCAGCCGCCCCCGTTTCTTAGGCAGTTCATCTCAGCAAGGCAGGCCCGGTCACCCACAGGGATATCAGAATCAGAATCAACGTCCACAACAGCAGCAGTACCGTCAGCACAGCCAGCAGGGAGGTAATCAGTATTAGAAGCAGAACAACCAGGCACCTCGCCTTCCTGCCCCAGCAGCAAATCAGAGCAACCAAGCAGCCCTAGCACAAGGAGGAGGCAGAGGATGTTTCCACTGTGGAGAACAAGGCCACTGGGCGATGCAGTGCCCAAAGAAGATGGCGCAGCAGCAGACCAACCCCAAAGCTCCAACAAGGCAAGGTGTACTGCAGCCGACAGCAGGCAATCGTAACCAAGCGTACAACCGTGGAAAGGTGAACCACTTGGAGGCCGAAGCGATCCAGGATGCACCAGATGTGGCAGTAGGTATGTTCTCAGTCGAATCTCATCCCACGAAAGTGCTATTTGATACTGGTGCAACTCATTCATTTGTCACTGCAACCTGGGTAGAATTGCATAACATCTCAGTAGAGGCAATGATGCCGCCCATGAGGATTAATTCGGTTGGTGGCAAGGTGCAAACAGATAAAATATGCTCAAATATAAGGGTGGAAATAAGGGGGATAGGATTCCCCAGTGACTTAATAGTAATAGACACCCCTAGGATAGATGTCATTCTAGGGATGAATTGGTTAATGAGGTATGAAGCAAATGTTAGTTGTGACAAGAGGACCATAACATTGAAGTCCCCGTCAGGAGAAGAGGTAGTGGCCGAGCTAAGGATGCCTAAATCAGCGGAGGGTGTCTGTCACCAGATTTCAGTTGATAGTAAGGAGCCCAACCCGCTTGAGGCTATCAAGGTTGTGTCAGACTTTCCGGATGTGTTTCCCGAGGAGCTAACGGGCATGCCACCCGAGAGAAAAGTCGAATTTGCCATAGAGCTTATCCCTGGTACCGCCCCCATTTCCAAAAGAGCCTACCGAGTGTCTGGACCAGAATTGGTTGAACTCAAGAAGCAGATAGATGAGATGTTAGAAAAGGGTTACATCAGACCAAGTACCTCGCCTTGGGCCGCTTTGGTGTTGTTTGTAGAGAAGAAAGATGGTACCAAAAGGATGTGCATAGACTACAGAGCCTTGAATGAAGTCACTGTCAAAAACAAGTACCCCCTGCCAAGGATAGAAGATTTGTTCGACCAGCTCAGAGGTGCCAGCGTATTCTCGAAGATAGATCTGAGATCAGGTTACCATCAACTCAGAATCCGACCCTCGGACATACCGAAGACAGCATTCATCACCAAGTACGGGTTATATGAATTCACAGTTATGTCCTTCGGTTTGACAAATGCGCCAGCCTTCTTTATGTACCTGATGAACAGTGTGTTCATGGATTATCTGGACAAGTTTGTGGTAGTGTTTATCGATGATATTCTTATATACTCTCAAAGTGAGGAAGATCATGTAGAGCATTTGAAGATGGTATTGCAAAGACTTCGAGAGCATCAGTTGTATGCCAAGCTGGGCAAATGCGAGTTCTGGATTCATGAAGTCTTATTTCTGGGTCACATCATAAATCAAGATGGGTTGGCAGTGGATCCAAAGAAAGTGGCAGATATCCTGAACTGGAAAGCACCAAAGGATGTTCGTGGGATCAAGAGCTTCATTGGAATGGCTGGGTATTACAGGCGTTTCATCGAAGGCTTCTCAAAGATTGCTAGACCAATGACAGCGTTACTAGCGAAGAAAGTTGAGTTCAAGTGGACCCAAAAGTGTCAGGAAGCATTTGAAGAACTGAAAAATAGATTGACTACAGCTCCGGTGTTAGTCCTGCCTGATGTTCACAAGCCATTCTCAGTGTATTGCGATGCTTCTTACACCGGATTGGGATGTGTGCTAATGCAAGAAGGAAGAGTTGTAGCATATTCATCTCGACAGCTGAAGATCCATGAGAAAAATTACCCCACACATGACCTGGAGTTGGCAGCAGTAGTTCATGCTTTGAAGACCTGGAGACATTACCTGTATGGGCAGAAGTGCGACATCTACACAGATCATAAAAGTCTGAAGTACATATTCACCCAGTCAGAGTTAAACATGAGACAGCGAAGATGGTTGGAATTGATCAAGGACTATGAGTTGGAGATACATTACCATCCGGGCAAAGCCAATGTTGTTGCAGATGCTCTGAGCAGGAAGAGTCAAGTCAATATGTTGGCCACGTACCCAATGCCATATGAGTTAGCCAAGGAGTTCGACAGACTGAGTCTCGGTTTCCTGAACAGTACGCAAGGAGTAACAGTGGAATTAGAGCCCACCCTAGAGCGGGAAATCAAAGAAGGACAGAAGGATGATGAAAGCATCAACAAGATCCGGCAGTTAATCTTAGAAGGAAGAGGCAAAGACTTTCGAGAGGATGAAGAGGGAGTAATATGGTTCAAGGACCGATTGTGTGTCCCCGACCTCAAACCTATTCGGGAGCTGATCCTAAAGGAAGCTCATGAGACAGCCTACTCCATACACCCGGGAAGTGAAAAGATGTATCAGGATTTAAAAAGGAGGTTTTGGTGGTATGGCATGAAAAGAGAAATCGCAGAATATGTCGCCATCTGTGATAGCTGTCAAAGAACCAAAGCAGAGCATCAAAGGCCCGCCGGATTGTTGCAGCCATTGCGGATTCCTCAGTGGAAGTGGGATGAGATCGGGATGGATTTTATAGTTGGCCTACCCCGTACCCGGGCCGGTTATGATTCCATCTGGGTGGTTGTGGACCGCTTAACAAAGGTGGCCCATTTCATACCTGTGAAGACCACATACACCGGAGCAACGTTAGCTGAGTTATACATGTCACGGATAGTCTGCCTTCATGGTGTGCCGAAGAAGATAGTGTCAGATCGAGGAACGCAGTTCACCTCTCATTTTTGGCAGCAGCTACAAGAAGCTTTGGGCACCCATTTGAACTTCAGCTCGGCTTATCACCCGCAGACGGACGGTCAGACTGAAAGAACTAACCAGATCCTAGAAGATATGCTGAGAGCCTATGCGTTGCAAGACAAGTCAGGATGGGACAAAAGGTTACCTTATGCAGAATTCTCCTATAACAATAGCTACCAGGCCAGCTTGAAGATGTCGCCGTTTTAGGCACTCTATGGGCGGAGTTGTAGGACTCCGCTGCATTGGGACCAGCCTGGAGAGAGACAGGTGTTTGGCCCCGACATCCTGCTTGAAGCCAAAGAGAATATCAAAATGGTTTGGGAGAACCTGAAGATAGCCCAGTCAAGACAGCGAAGCTATGCGGACCGAAGGAGAAGAGAACTGAGCTTCGAAGTGGGGGATTTTGTCTATCTGAAGGTGTCACCTATCAGGGGAGTCAGAAGGTTCGGAGTTAAAGGCAAGTTAGCACCCCGGTACGTTGGACCATATCAGATTCAAGCAAAGCGTGGAGAAGTGGCTTACCAACTCGACCTACCAGAAAGTTTGTCGGCAGTGCACAGTGTGTTCCACGTGTCGCAATTGAAGAAGTGTCTGCGAGTACCAGAAGAACAGTTGCCAGTGGAGGGTTTGGAAGTCCAGGAGGATCTGACATACATAGAGAAGCCAACGCAGATTCTGGAGTTCGCAGACAGAGTCACCCGGAGGAATACCATCAGAATGTGCAAAGTCAGATGGGGTCACCACTCCGAGGAAGAAGCAACCTGGGAACGAGAAGATGATCTGAAAGCCAAATACCCTGAACTCTTTGCTGACCAACCCTGAATCTCGGGGCGAGATTCTTTTAAGGGGGATAGGTTTGTAACACCCTGAATTTGGGGTATAAAATTTCTTTGCTCATATTCACAAATTCAGGTGTTACTTCCCTTTTCTCATCCTTCCCCAATCTTCTCTTTCTCATTTCTATAGGAGAAAAGTGGTTATTTTATTTGTAACTATAGTCTATTAGCTCAAACCCCAAGGGAGTATGAATTGTTGCATCATGTTGAACCCTAGATTTCACTTTTGTTTGGTGCATAATTCTTAGAAAGTCTAATTTGAATTTGTGGCTTATTTGAATTTGATTCAAATAGAGAAAATAAAAAGAAAAAGGAAAAACAATTCCAGATTAAAAAGAAAAGGAAAAGAAGCCCAAACCCCCGCCCCCCTCGGCCTTTCGGCCCAATTGGCCCATCCCGCGCGCGCGCCTCCCCCCCCCCCCCTCCTCTCTCTGCCCTGGCGGGCCCACCCGTCAGCGCAGCCGGCCCAATCCCGCGCGCGCCCGCTTCCTCCGCTCTCTCTCTGCTCGCCCGGCCCCACCCGTCGGCGCAGCCGCTTTCCCCGCGCCCGCGCCCGCTTTCCCCTCTCTCTCTGCCCGTGGGCCCCGGCTGTCAGCCCCGTCGTCCCCGCGTAACCGCCGCCCCGAGCCGCGCGTGCCGCGGACTCCGCGCCCACGTCGCGCGTGGAGCTCGCAACTACCTCGCCCTCGGCCACTTGAGCTCAGGACCTCGCTCGCCATCTCCCCCTCCCTCATTTGCACACCTGCAGACCCCTCTCTCGCCTTCCCCTCGCTGCGCGCACGCCAAAGCGCCGCCGCCATTAAACCACCGCCGCCCGAGCTCGTTCCTCCGTCGCCGTCGGAGCCCCGCCGTGCTCTCTGCCACGGTGAGCTCCGCCCCGACGTCCACAACCCGGGACGCGCCCCAATTTCCCCTCTCCCTCCCCGAATCCCTCCGCCCGCGCTCACCCGTCGTTCGCTGCGCAGCCGCCGAGGTCCGCCCCCGTCGACTCGGGCTGTCGCCGCGTCTCCGTCGCCACCTAGGAGTCCCCGGAGTTCGCCTTGAGGTAAGGAACCTCCCATGCCCCCTCCCTTCCCCTCTATTGCACTCTGTCGTGCTTAATTCCTCGTCGGAGTTGTTCAACGCCGCCGCCGAGCCGCTTTGCCGTAGACCGCCCCCCCTCCGGTGCCCCTGCCCCGACCTAGCCCCCACCGGACTATTCCCCGCGCCCTCCCCAACCTCCCCGGCCGCCCAGGTCGCCCCAGGGACCCGCAGAGCCCCTGCGCCCCTCGTCTCCGGCGAGTTCTCCGCCGCGGGACGGGCGCCGTCGCCTCTGCTGGCTGGAGGAGAAGGTAGAAGCCAGCCGCCAGATCTCCGCCGTCCATCTTAGATCGGACGGCCCTGTTTCAAATAGCCCGAACCCAACCTCAGCCGTCCGCCCAAGATCCAAAGGCCCAGAGCCGTTTCCCCCGCGCCCCGCCTCCCTGCCAACTGGGTCCCGCCTGTCAGCCCGCCCGCGCCCCGCTCTGCCGCTGGGCCCCGCCTGTCAGCCCGCCCGCGCCCCGCTCTGCCGCTGGGCCCCGCCTGTCAGCCCGCCCGCGCCCCGCTCTGCCGCCCGGCCCCGCCTGTCAGCCACCCCGGCCGCCGCGCGCTCGCGCGCCCGCCCGCAGGATCTAATCCTGGCCGTCCGCTTGAGATCCAACGGCCGTAGGAGTCCGATACCCCTTCGCCCGCGCGTTTTCTTAAAGAGCCCCCCGGTTTTCTGTAAATTGACCCGCCGTCCCTGGATTCTCGCAGTTAGGTCCTCGGACCTTTTAATTAATTCAAAATAGGTACTTAGGGTATATTTTTAACCCCTAAACTTGTAAAATTCATAACTTTGCCATATGAACTCCAAATTAGGTGCTTCAAATTGCAAAATGTTCATAATATTATTATCTATCTGTTTATGCAATGTTTCCCTGCTGTTTCTATGTCCCAATTAATAGTTGATCATTAGGGTAAAATTGATGTTATGGGAACCCTATTTGAGATAAATAAAAGATAGTAGATTTTAATAAAAGTTGTAGCACTTAAGTTTATGGACTTAACATTATGTAATGATTTAACCCCCACCACTGACTTAGAACTGATTAGTGGATAGTGAATCATTTGGTATAGTCCTCCACCCTAGACCTAGGGAATACTAGAGTACCAATCCTTTTCTATTATGAACTTGTGATCTCTCTGCTGCATATGTTTGGTATATTGTTTTTGTTTGTTATTTCCCAAGTGCATAGTGTGAATGATTACTTTACGTAGACAACGAGCAGTCTGTGTTTCCCGAGGAAGTTGCAGAGGAAATTCCTGATCAACAGTTTGGTGAAGGCAAGTGTCCTCTGACCCACTATGTCCTATTCATTTATAACTTACTGTCCCGCATTACTTACTTGAAACCTAAGGATTGACTAGCTTTACACTATACTTTATCCTTGATGACCTTATGGTTAGCATTCTGCTATTGCCTTAACTTAATCAATGAACATGATGTGACTATTTACGATACTGTTATCCTGATGATGTTGATGATCTTGTGATACTCTAGGGGGCTCAGGTTGTTTCCTGAGTACCTCTCCGTAAGGACCTGTTCGTTGAGAGACCACCCGGGATAACAGTGCAACCATGAGGGTGAAATGGGGTGCCCTTAGCTAATTAATTAGAGGAACTAGAGGTATAGTTGCTTCGCCGTCGTGCCGTCAATGGGGTCCAGGCACAGTGCTTGCTCTGCCGAGGCTGAGTGCCGAGGTTCTTTCGTTTTGCTTTTGTTAGTCACTCTCCTGCGGGGAGGAGTACTGTGTTTATCAAACTGGAGAAACCTAACGGGCCGCTATGATCTCTAGGGAATCTTTGTAAAAGCTACGTAGTGATACCCTGCCGGACCACCTAGGTAGTGGTCAATGGGGATTAGCTCTCCCCGGGCAGAAAGGGCATCATGACTCATGGGTAAAGTGTGCGACCTCTGTAGAGGGTAGTGAAACTGATATATCAGCCGTGCTCACGGTTAAGAGCAGCCTTGGGATCCTCTTTGATTAGAGATACAGATGGTTCGAGATACAAGGATTATGTAATGGTTTTGGTTCGATTATGATGATGTTGTTCCTCGATGAGGAAATGGTTCATGGGATTGGTTAATGCTAAAATCTGGCTTCTACAAATGATAAATACCTGACCAACTAAAAGCAACTGCTTGAGCCTAACCCCACATAAAGCTAGTCCACTTCAGCCAAACGGGACATTTGCTGAGTACGTTGATGTGTACTCATCCTTGCTTTACCACAAAACACCAGGTTGTCCGCATTGTAACCACTGCTCGGGAGAAGGCGAAGCCGTGGAAGGAGACTTCCAGGAGTTCCAAGACTACGACGAATTCTAGGTGTGGGTTGGCGGCAACCCCCAGTCAGCTGCCTGTGAAGGCCTTATCTGTACTGCGTTTCGCTAGCACTTTGATTTATCTGTTAAGTTGATGACTATGTGGATGTCTATGACTCCGTGATGTAACAAGTTAATACTCCTTTATGTTATTATTCGAGCAATGTGCGTTGATGTTCATTTATGTAACTGCTGTGTACGTGAGTTCTGATCCTGGCACGTACATGGTTCGCATTCGGTTTGCCTTCCAAAACCGGGTGTGACATTTAGCCCGAGTCCGAGCCCTGGATCGGGCGGAGCGGAGTTCGCCGTCTTCCGGGGCTTTAGCCCGAGTCCGAGCCCTGGGTCGGGCGGAGCGGAGTTCGCCGTCTTCCGGGGCCTTAGCCCGAGTCCGAGCCCTGGGTCGGGCGGAGCGGAGTTCGCCGTCTTCCGGGGCCTTAGCCCGAGTCCGAGCCCTGGGTCGGGCGGAGCGGAGTTCGCCGTCTTCTGGGGCTTTAGCCCGAGTCCGAGCCCTGGGTCGGGCGGAGCTTCTTATGGCGCCTTTGGCAAGGCCTGGCTGCCTGTCAGTCTCACTCTGTCAAGTGGCACTGCAGTCGGGATGGCGCAGGCGGCGCTGCCCTTCTGTCAGACCGGTCAGTGGAGCGGCGAAGTGACGGCGGTCACTTCGGCTCTGCCAGGGGGCGCGCGTCAGGATAAAGGTGCCAGGCTACCTTTGCGTTAAATGCCCCTGTGACTTGGTCGGTCGGCGCGGCGATTTAGTCAGGTTTGCTTCTTAACGAAGGCAAGGCCTCGGGCGAGCCGGAGATGCGTCTGCCGTGAAAAGGGGGCCTCGGGCAAGACGGAAACACCTCAGGGTCGGCTGCCCTTGCCCGAGGCTAGGCTCGGGCGAGGCGCGATCGAGTCGCTCGTATGCACTGATCCCTGACTTAATCGCACCCATCAGGCCTCTGCAGCTTTATGCTGATGGGGGTTACCAGCTGAGAATTAGGCGTCTTGAGGGTACCCCTAATTATGGTCCCCGACAGTAGCCCCCGAGCCTCGAAGGGAGTGTTAGCACTCGCTTGGAGGCTTTCGTCGCACTTTTTTGCAAGGGGACCAGCCTCTCTCGGTTGCATTTTGTTCCGGTGGGTGCGCGCGAGCGCACCCGCCGGGTGTAGCCCCCGAGGCCTCGGAGGAGTGGTTTCACTCCTTCGAGGTCTTAATGCCTTGCGTAATGCTTTGGCTGGTCTGGTGGTTCCCTCATGCGAACTGGCCGTAGCCCGGGTGCACTGTTGGGGCCCAAGTTCTCGGGCTGGTATGTTGACGCTGTCAACGGTTTGGCCGGAGCCGGGTTTGCGAGAGCAGCCCCCGAGCCTCCGCACAGGGCGAGAGGGCGATCAGGGACAGACTCGGCTTTTTTACATACGCCCCTACGTTGCCTTTCCGCAAGGAGGAGGGGGGGAGAGCGCCATGTTACCCTCGATGGGCACCGAACATGGTGTCTCTGGTGAGCTGCAAGCGGGTAATCCGAGTGGACGTCCGTGCCCCGTTCGTTGGGGGTCGGCTAGGGGCCCAGAGGCACGCCCAAAAGTACCTGCGGGTGATCTGCCGGACCCGGTCCCCTGGCGACGGGGTCCGAGGGCTCGATGCCTCCCTCCGATGGGATTCCGTTACAGGATCGTTCCCGCTGGTCTCGGAAATGTCCTAGGGTACCTCGAGAGCGCAGCCCGAGCCTCAGTTATGTATCGAACGTACCCCTGGTCATCCCTCGCTCGGTGTCTGAGGTGACTGTGAACCCTTCGAGGGGCCAGCCTTCGAACCCCTGATCAGTAATGGGCGCGGAGCCCGAGTAGCCTGAGGCGGCCGTGGAACCTTTCGGGAGGCCGACCTTCGAACCTCTGACCAGTAGTGGGTGTCGGGCCCACGCGATCTGAGGCGGCTGTTGAACCCTTCGGGGGGCCAGCCTTCGAACCCCTGATCAGTAAGGAGGCTCGGAGCCTAGTTCCTTCACGGGGAAGGATCCCTTTAGGGGTATCCCCTTTCCCGGTCCCTGTTGCAAGAGATAGAGAAAGAGGAAAAAGGAAAAAGGATACGAAATTGAACGACGTGGCGTACCTTTTTTGGCGCGGTTGTTTTGGCGAAGGCGAAGCGTCGCCAGCTGCTCCTGCCAGAAGTACCGCCTGTCCAGCCGCGGAGTTAATGCGACGGGGCGAGTAGTTGGCGAGGCCGCCGTTGCGCGTGCGCGAGCCGTTCGAGGAACGGGTCACGGGCGCGTCGTCTTCATGCCGTGAGAGGGGGTTCTCTCGCTGGCTCCGGATGGGACGTGAGCTTAGCTGACGGCGTGACCGCTGCTCCCGTGTGCCTGCCACCGTCATTACTGCCGGCCCACTTTTGACCGCATTTGACCGCTGCGTCAGGCTGGCGCTGTTGGGTCGCGCGCTGAGTCGCCTCGGGTCGCGGTATCGGTTCCGCAATCGAGGAGGCGCGGTGGTGGCGCAAGTGGTACAGTTGCTTGCATGCAGCATCCGGCGCGCCGATCGCGCGACGCGTGGGCTTGGGCCTCCGTGCTGGCATGTCAGGAGTCGGAGAGGCACGTCCACTTGGCGCGGTTGCATGCCGCCTGCATGGCTGCTTGCCCCTTTCACCCGTTGGTCTGGGCAAAAGTGGTGGGTCACTTGTAACCGCTGGGTGGTTGCGCGCGCCGTGCGCGGCGGTTTGGCTTCTTCTGCTCGGAGCCGGTCTGCATGACATGCGGGACCCAGCCCCCGCGCCGCAGGGGAGGGCTTTGGAGGCGTGTTGGAGAAGACTCAGCCCGTGACGGTTGGGGCGCAAGCAGGGAGAGTCGCCTTTAAAAGGAGGGCGATCCCTTCCGTAAGGCGACCACGTCTTCTTTCTCCCTTATGCACTGTGTTTTTCCACCTTCCAAGCCCCCGGATGGGGGAAGCCGCCGTCTTTTCGCCTCATCGTTGGAGGAACGCAACTCCGTGGGAGTTGGCACCTTTCAGCCATCGTTCGGCTTCAAGGATTTTCATCATGCAGCCCGGCTGCACCCCTCCACCGGCGGTCACCCAAGATGGTGACCTCCGGCTTGATGGTGGGGGAAAGCGAGCCGGGCTGCAGCCTCTGCCCCTTCCTCAGCCTCAAGGATTTTCATCACCAGGGCTGGGGCGGGGAGTGTGCCGAGTTGAGGTCGGCCCCCGTGTGGGCGGCGGCCTGCTCCTTCACTCAGTGACCGGAGGGAAGGACGGTCGTCGTCCGTGGCGCTGGCAGCTGCACCGTGCCTGGCTCTCGGACGCGAGTGGCTTCGGAGCCGCTCGCGGCGCCGGTGTTTGCCACGGCAGCTGGAAGAGGTTCTTCCGCCGGCGCGACAGCCAAGGCTGGCCACGGACCGACCTCCAACTCTACGGCCTTCTGCCCGTCCTTGCCTCTCGAGTTTGGGCATGGGCGGGGGCCTCCTGGCAGCAGCATCCGCCCTGAGGTCATCACTGCTGCTGTTCGCCCCCCCCCCCCCCCGGGGCAGAAGTCTTCATCGTCGCCACTGCTGGGGCGGGCGACGACAAGCCGTTCGTCGGTCTTCTATTGCTCCGCAGGCCCACCCCTGTCGAGTGGGGTTGTTCGTACCCGCGGAGAGGGAACCGGAGTTCCGTTTGTAATGGCACTTTGAATGCCAGGATTTTTTGTTCATTACGGCTTTCGGGGCCTGAACATGTATGTAACTTCGGCACGGAGCCGTGTTTTTTCCTCATTTCCGAGCACTAAGACTCGTCTGTTGACTATCTGAACCGCTTCACCGAGCATGAGTCGCCCCGCGTCAAGGTGACGAGTGAGGTATCCGTATCCCGGAGGCGTAGGAGTCCCTCGGCTCGGTCGGCCTTGCTGTCCGAGGTTCCTCTAGCTTAGTTAAAGAGACCCCTCAGCCGCTCTTCAACGAGCCAAGGCCAGGGGTAGCGATATCAGTTATGAACAGAGGCGGAGTTGGCTCGAAAATGAAACCTGGTTGGCCGGAGCCTAGCCGGGTTGTCCGTTGGCAGGATCGACGTCGGAGTTGATCATCCGAGGCTTCGGACCGGGCTGGCGCCCTCGGAAGATGGTTGGCCGAGGCCTCAGGGGTGACCGGCTGAGCCGCCTGCTCGGGCCGGATTCCCGGAGAAGTCCCTGGCAGCGATAGCCCTGGCGTGGTGATGACGTCATCCTTCGGAGCGGAGAGCCTCGGACCCCGTCGCCGTCCGAGGCCAGGTCGGGCCTCGCCGAAGGTGCCGTTGATGCCGAGGGTGTTGCTGCCCCCTTCCAGCGTCAAGACCCGAGCCTGCGGGATCAGATTGTCTTATAGCGTGTGCCTTGTGCGGCCGTCGAGGCTAGAACACACACCCTCGCTGCGTTGTAAAGCTGCGTCTCTTTTCCTCTTGTTTCGAGTATCTGGACCTTTTGTCGGTAACAGGGATGTTAGTGCGAGCAAGAGTTGCTTCTCGCGGAAGGTGATGAGTGAGGTATCCGTATCCCGGAGGCGTGGGAGTCCCTCGGCTCGGTCAGCCTTGCCGCTTACGCGTACTTTCACCCGTCCGTGAGGCCCTGTCGCCGACTCGGTCGAGAAGGCTCGAAGGATCGCTTCGGCAGAAAGGCTTCCGAACGTAAAGACTTGTTCGATCCGCGGAGCCACTTTATCCGAACGCGAGTTACTTATCGCAGAAGGTGATGAGTGAGGTATCCGTATCCCGGAGGCGTAGGAATCCCTCGGCTCGGTCAGCCTTGGCTGCTTACGTGTACTCCGTCGTTTCCAGGACCCACTTTTCGAAGTAGTCAAAAAGCACGAAAGATATTCTGGTAAAAGGGATTTTTTTCGAGGAAAATTCTGACGCAGAGGGGGTTTCCCCCCTTTTAGCCCCCGAGGGAGGGTCGGGCTTTGCCGAGGCGAGGCCGACCCTTCCTTGTTGACTAAACTTTGCGTGGGTGCGAGGTATATGAACAACTTGGAAACATCTTAAGGGTAGAAGCGACGTAGCTGTTGGATGTTCCAAGCGTTGCCGTAGACCTCGCCTTGACTGTTGGCCAGCTTGTACATTCCGGGCTTCAGAACTTTGGCGATGACTGAAAGGGAATTAGGCTTACACCTAGTTCCTAAATAATTTTGGTGGTTGAATTGTCCAACACAAATATTGGACTAACTAGTTTGCTCTAGTGCATAAGTTATACAGGTGCAAAAAGTTCACATTTAGCCAATAAAAAGACCAAGTGTTGGATTCAACAAAGGAGCAATAAGGGAACCGAGGGCTGCTCTGGCTGAAGGCACCGGACTGACCGGTGTGCACCGGACATGTCCGGTGCGGCCAGAAGACTCAGACTTCAAACCCTTCGCCCTCGGGATTTCTCGGAAGCCGGCGCGCTAAAATTCACCGGACTGTCCGGTGTGCACCGGACATGTCCGGTGCTCCAAGGAGACGCGGCCTCCGGAACTCGTCAGCCTCGGGTTCGCTCGGCAGCCACTCCGCTAAAATTCACCGGACTGTCCGGTGTGCACCGGACTGTCCGGTGTACCAGCGGAGCAACGGCTCTCTGCGGCGCCAACGGCTCCCTGCGGTGCATTAAATGCGCGCGCAGCGCGCGCAGACGTCAGGATCGCCCATGCCGGTGCACCGGACATCAAACAGTGCATGTCCGGTGTGCACCGGACACCCAGGAGGGCCCACAAGTCAGAAGCTCCAACGGTCAGAATCCAACGGCAACCGTGACGTGGCAGGGGCACCGGACTGTCCGGTGTGCACCGGACTGTCCGGTGCGCCATCGAACAGAGGACTCCAGCCAACGGTCACTTGTGGTGGTTGGGGCTATAAATACCCCAACCACCCCACATTCATTGCCATCCAAGTTTTCCAACTCTCAACCACTTACAAGAGCTAGGCATTCAATTCTAGACACATACAAAGAGATCAAATCCTCTCCAATTCCACTCAAACCCTTAGTGACTAGCGAGAGAGATTTGCCGTGTTCTTTTGAGCTCTTGCGCTTGGATTGCTTTCTTTCTTTCTCATTTGTTCTTGAGATCATCACTCAATTGTAACCAAGGCAAGAGGCACCAAATTGTGTGGTGGCCCTTGCGGGGAACCTTTGTTCCCGTTTGATTGAGAAGAAGAGAAAGCTCACTCGATCCGTGGGATCGTTTGAGAGAGGGAAGGGTTGAAAGAGACCCGGCCTTTGTGGCCTCCTCAACGGGGAGTAGGTTTGTGAGAACCGAACCTCGGTAAAACAAATCCTTGTGTCACACTCTTATTTGCTTGCGATTTGTTTTGCACCCTCTCTCGCGGACTCGTTTCGTTATTACTAACGCTAACCCGGCTTGTAGTTGTGATTATTTTTTGTAAATTTCAGTTTCGCCCTATTCACCCCCCCCTCTAGGCGACTATCAATTGGTATCAGAGCCCGGTACTTCATTAGAGCCTAACCGCTCGAAGTGATGTCGGGAGATCCCGCCAAGAAGGAGATGGAGACCGGCGATGACAAGCCCACTACAAGCCAAGGGAGCACCTCATCTTCATCGGAAGAGTCCCGCACCAAAAGAAGGGAGAAGAAGAAGAGATCCTCCAAGCGGAAGGAGAAAAGATCTTCCTCTTCTCACCACAAGGAGAAGGAGAAATCTTCTTCTCACAAGCCGCATCGGAGTGGGGACAAGCACAAAAGGATGAGGAAGGTGGTCTTCTACGAGACCGACACTTCATCGACCTCCACCTCCGGCTCCGACGCGGCATCCGTCACTTCTAAACGCCAAGAGCGTAAGAAGTATAGTAAGATTCCCCTACGCTACCCTCGCATTCCTAAACATACACCTTTCCGTCCCATTAGGCAAACCACCAACTTTTAATGGTGAAGATTATGCTATGTGGAGTAATTTGATGCGATTTCATCTAACCTCTCTCCACAAAAGATTATGGGATGTTGTTGAGTTTGGTGTACAGGTACCATCCGTAGGGGATGAAGACTACGACACGGATGAAGTGGCCCAAATCGAGCACTTCAACTCCCAGGCCACAACCATTCTCCTTGCCTCACTAAGCAAGGAGGAATACAACAAAGTACAAGGGTTGAAGAACGCCAAGGAGATTTGGGACCTACTCAAGACGGCGCACGAGGGTGATGAACTCACCAAGATCACCAAGCGGGAAACGATCGAGGGGGAGCTCGGTCGCTTCCGTCTTCGCCAAGGGGAGGAGCCACAAGACATGTACAACCGGCTCAAGACCTTGGTGAACCAAGTGCGCAACCTCGGGAGCGCAAAATGGGATGACCACGAAGTGGTTAAGGTTATTCTAAGAGCCCTTATTTTCCTTAACCCTACTCAAGTACAATTAATCCGTGGCAATCCTAGATATACACAAATGACCCCCGAGGAAGTCATCGGGAATTTTGTTAGTTTTGAATACATGATTAAGGGCTCCAAGAAGATCAACGAGCTTGATGAGCCTTCCACATCCGAGGCGCAACCCGTGGCCTTCAAGGCAATGGAGGAGAAGAAGGAGGAGTCTACACCAAATAGACAACCAATTGACGCCTCCAAGCTCGACAACGAGGAGATGGCCCTAATCATCAAAAGCTTCCGGCAAATCCTCAAGCAACGGAAGGGGAAGGACTACAAATCCCGTTCCAAGAAGGTTTGCTACAAGTGTGGTAAGCCCGGTCACTTTATTGCTAAATGTCCATTATCAAGTGATAGTGACAGGGACAACGACAAGAAGGGCAAGAGGAAGGAGAAGAAGAAGTACTACAAGAAGAAGGGCGGCGATGCCCATGTTTGTCGGGAGTGGGACTCCGACGAAAGCTCAAGTGACTCCTCCGACGACGAGGACGCCGCCAACATCGCCGTCACCAAGGGCCTCCTCTTCCCCAACGTCGGCCACAAGTGCCTCATGGCCAAGGACGGCAAAAAGAAGGTAAAATCAAAGTCCTCCACTAAATATGAAACATCTAGTGATGAGGAGAATGATAAAAATGAAGAGGATAATTTGCGTATTCTTTTTGCCAACCTTAACATGGAACAAAAAGAAAAATTAAATGAATTGATTAGTGCCATCCATGAAAAGGATGATCTCTTGGACTCCCAAGAGGACTTCCTAATCAAGGAAAACAAAAAACATGTTAAGGTTAAAAATGCTTATGCTTTAGAAAGAGAAAAATGTGAAAAATTGTCTAGTGAGCTAAGTATTTGCCATGAGACTTTAGACAACCTTAGAAATGAAAATGCCAATTTAATTGCTAAGGTTGATTCTCATGTTTGCATTGATCCTAGAAATGATAATGTTGATTTGCTTGCTAGGATTGATAAATTAAATGCTTCCATTGCTAGCCTTAGAAATGAGAATGAGAAATTAATTGCTAAGGCTAAGGATTTTGATGTTTGCAATGCTACTATTTCCGACCTTAGAGCTAAAAATGATTTGTTGCATGCTAAGGTTGTTGAACTAAAATCTTGCAAACCCTCTACATCTAATGTTGAGCATATTTCCATTTGTACTAGATGTAGAAATATTAATGTTGATGCTATCCATGATCACCTAGCTTTAATTAAGAAACAAAATGATCACATAGCACAACTTAATGCTAAGATTAGAGAGCATGAGTTAGAAAATGAAAAATTTAAACTTGCTAGAAGCATGCTCTATAATGGGAGACGCCCGGGCATTAAGGACGGCATTGGCTTCCAAAGGGGAGACAATGTCAAAATTAATGCTCCTCCTAAGAACTTGTCTAACTTTGTTAAGGGCAAGGCTCCCATGCCTCAGGATAACGAGGGTTACATTTTGTACCCTGCCGGGTATCCTGAGAGTAAAATTAAGAAAATTCATTCTAGGAAGTCTCACTCTGGCCCTAATTATGCTTTTATGTATAAGGGTGAGACATCTAGATCTAGGCAACCAACCCATGCCAAGTTGCCTAGAAAGAAAACTATCAATGCATCAAATGATCATGCCATTTCATTTAAAACTTTTGATGCATCTTATGTTTTGACTAGCAAGTCCGGCAAGGTAGTTGCCAAAATTGTTGGGGGCAAACACAAGGGTTCCAAGACTTGTGTTTGGGTACCCAAAGTTCTTGTATCTAATGCCAAAGGACCCAAAACCGTTTGGGTACCTAAAACAAAGAACTAAACTTGTTTTGTAGGTTTATGCATCCGGGGGCACAAGTTGGATACTCGACAGCGGGTGCACAAACCACATGACCGGGGAGAAAAGGATGTTCTCCTCATACGAGAAAAACCAAGATCCCCAACGAGCTATCACATTCGGGGATGGAAATCAAGGTTTGGTCAAAGGTTTGGGTAAAATTGCTATATCTCCTGACCATACTATTTCCAATGTTTTTCTTGTAGATTCCTTAGATTACAATTTGCTTTCCGTATCCCAATTATGTCGAATGGGCTACAACTGTCTTTTTACTGATACAGGTGTTACTGTCTTTAGAAGGAGTGATGATTCAATAGCATTTAAGGGTGTGTTAGAGGGTCAGCTATACTTAGTAGATTTTAAAAGAGCTGAACTCGACACATGCTTAATTGCTAAGACTAACTTGGGTTGGCTATGGCACCGTCGACTAGCCCATGTTGGAATGAAGAATCTTCACAAACTTCTAAAGGGAGAACACATTTTGGGACTAACCGATGTTCATTTTGAGAAAGACAGGATTTGTAGCGCTTGCCAAGCCGGGAAGCAAGTTGGTGTCCATCATCCACACAAAAACATCATGACTACCGACAGGCCACTGGAGCTCCTTCACATGGATTTGTTTGGCCCGATCGCTTACATAAGCATCGGCGGTAGTAAGTATTGTCTTGTAATTGTGGATGACTATTCTCGCTTCACTTGGGTATTCTTTTTGCAGGAAAAATCACAAACCCAAGAGACCTTAAAGGGATTCTTGAGACGGGCTCAAAATGAGTTCGGCTTAAGGATCAAGAAAATTAGAAGCGACAATGGGACGGAGTTCAAAAACTCTCAAATAGAAGGCTTTCTTGAGGATGAGGGCATCAAGCATGAGTTCTCTTCTCCCTACACTCCTCAACAAAATGGTGTAGTGGAGAGGAAGAATCGAACTCTATTGGACATGGCAAGAACCATGCTTGATGAGTACAAGACACCGGATCGGTTTTGGGCCGAGGTGGTCAACACCGCCTGCTACGCCATCAACCGGTTATATCTTCATCGAATCCTCAAGAAGACATCCTATGAACTCCTAACCGGTAAAAAGCCCAATATTTCATATTTTAGAGTTTTTGGTAGCAAATGTTTTATACTTGTTAAAAGAGGTAGAAAATCTAAATTTGCTCCTAAAACTGTAGAAGGCTTTTTACTAGGATATGACTCAAACACAAGGGCATATAGAGTCTTTAACAAGTCCTCAGGACTTGTTGAAGTTTCTTGTGACGTTGTGTTTGATGAGACTAACGGCTCTCAAGTAGAGCAAGTTGATCTTGATGATGTAGGTGAAGAACAGGCTCCATGCATAGCGCTAAGGAACATGTCCATTGGGGATGTGTGTCCTAAAGAATCCGAAGAGCCTCCAAATGCACAAGATCAACCATCCTCCTCCATGCAAGCATCTCCACCAACTCAAGTTGAGGATGAGGCTCAAGATGTTGAACAAGAAGATCAAGAAGATGAGCCACCTCAAAATGACGGCAACGATCAAGGGGGAGATTCAAATGATGAACAACCAAGACCGCCACACCCAAGAGTCCACCAAGCAATACAACGAGATCACCCCGTCGACACCATCCTCGGCGACATTCATAAGGGGGTAACTACTCGATCTCGTGTTGCTCATTTTTGTGAACATTACTCGTTTGTTTCCTCTATTGAGCCAACCAGGGTAGAGGAGGCACTTCAAGATTCGGATTGGGTGATGGCAATGCAAGAGGAGCTCAACAATTTCACGAGGAATGAGGTATGGCACTTAGTTCCACGTCCTAACCAAAATGTTGTAGGAACCAAGTGGGTCTTCCGCAACAAGCAAGACGAGCATGGTGTGGTGGCAAGGAACAAAGCTCGACTCGTGGCCAAAGGATATTCACAAGTCGAAGGTTTGGATTTTGGTGAAACCTATGCACCCGTAGCTAGGCTCGAGTCAATTCGCATATTATTAGCCTATGCTACTTACCATGGCTTCAAGCTTTATCAAATGGACGTGAAGAGTGCCTTCCTCAATGGACCAATCAAGGAGGAGGTCTATGTTGAGCAACCTCCCGGCTTTGAAGACAGTGAGTACCCTAACCATGTTTATAGACTCTCTAAGGCGCTTTATGGGCTTAAGCAAGCCCCAAGAGCATGGTATGAATGCCTTAGAGATTTTCTTATTGCTAATGGCTTCAAAGTCGGCAAGGCCGATCCTACATTATTCACTAAGACTCTTGATAATGATTTGTTTGTGTGCCAAATTTATGTTGATGATATCATATTTGGGTCTACTAACAAATCTACATGTGAAGAATTTAGTAGGATCATGACACAAAAATTCGAGATGTCGATGATGGGGGAGTTGAAATATTTCCTAGGATTCCAAGTCAAGCAACTCCAAGAGGGCACCTTCATTAGCCAAACGAAGTATACTCAAGATATTCTAAGCAAGTTTGGAATGAAGGATGCCAAACCCATCAAGACACCCATGGGAACCAATGGGCATCTCGACCTCGACACGGGAGGTAAGTCCGTGGATCAAAAGGTATACCGGTCGATGATTGGTTCATTGCTTTATTTATGTGCATCTCGACCGGACATTATGCTTTCCGTTTGCATGTGTGCAAGATTCCAAGCCGACCCTAAAGAATCACACCTTACGGCCGTGAAACGAATCTTGAGATATTTGGCTTTTACTCCTAAGTTTGGGCTTTGGTACCCTCGGGGATCCACTTTTGATTTGATTGGATATTCGGATGCCGATTGGGCGGGGTGTAGGATTAATAGGAAGAGCACATCGGGGACTTGCCAGTTCTTGGGAAGATCCTTGGTGTCATGGGCTTCAAAGAAGCAAAATTCGGTCGCTCTTTCCACCGCCGAAGCCGAGTATATTGCCGCAGGCCATTGTTGCGCGCAATTGCTTTGGATGAGGCAAACCCTGCGGGACTACGGTTACAAATTAACCAAAGTCCCTTTGCTATGTGACAATGAGAGTGCAATCAAAATGGCCGACAACCCCGTCGAGCATAGCCGCACTAAGCACATAGCCATTCGGTATCATTTTCTTCGGGATCACCAACAAAAGGGGGATATCGAGATTTCTTACATTAATACTAAAGATCAATTAGCCGATATCTTTACCAAGCCGCTTGATGAACAATCTTTTACCCGACTTAGGCATGAGCTCAATATTCTTGATTCGAGAAACTTCTTTTGCTAGTCTTGCACACATAGCTCATAAATATACCTTTGATCATGTCTCTTTTGATATATATGCTATGACTAATGTGTTTTCAAGTGTATTTCAACCAAGTCATAGGTATATTGAAAGGGAATAGGAGTCTTCGGCGAAGACAAGGCTTCCACTCCACTCTACTACTCATCCTTCGCCGTCACTCCACTTCACCTCTCCAACTTTGGTATAACCTTCACTCATTTATTTCATGACCAAAGGGGGAGAATGTACTTCATGGGCTCTAATGATTCCGTTTTTGGCGATTCATGCCAAAGGGGGAGAAAATATGAGCCCAAAGCAAAAGGACCGCACCACCACCCTAATTTTAAATTTAATGATTTTCAATGATAAATTTCAAAATTGGTATCTCTTTGTGTTCTAAAGGGGGAGCAAGTAGTGTTTTCAAAATTAATGGAAAACCCTCTTGAACACTAAGAGGAGACATTATTTTAGGGGGAGTTTTTGTTTAGTCAAAGGAAAAGCATTTGAAACAGGGGGAGAAAATTTCAAATCTTGAAAATGCTTTACAAATCTTATTCATTTACCTTTGACTATCTTACAAAAAGACTTTGAAAAGTATTTACAAAAGAATTTGCGAAAACAAAACTCTTGGTGCAAATGAGGTCCAATATGTCAAAAACAAAGAAACCATCCATGCGCATCATATAAGTTTATATTGGCTCAATTCCAAGCAACCTTTGCACTTACATTATGTAAACTAGTTCAATTATGCACTTTTATATTTGCTTTGGTTTGTGTTGGCATCAATCACCAAAAAGGGGGAGATTGAAAGGGAATTAGGCTTACACCTAGTTCCTAAATAATTTTGGTGGTTGAATTGTCCAACACAAATATTGGACTAACTAGTTTGCTCTAGTGCATAAGTTATACAGGTGCAAAAAGTTCACATTTAGCCAATAAAAAGACCAAGTGTTGGATTCAACAAAGGAGCAATAAGGGAACCGAGGGCTGCTCTGGCTGAAGGCACCGGACTGACCGGTGTGCACCGGACATGTCCGGTGCGGCCAGAAGACTCAGACTTCAAACCCTTCGCCCTCGGGATTTCTCGGAAGCCGGCGCGCTAAAATTCACCGGACTGTCCGGTGTGCACCGGACATGTCCGGTGCTCCAAGGAGACGCGGCCTCCGGAACTCGTCAGCCTCGGGTTCGCTCGGCAGCCACTCCGCTAAAATTCACCGGACTGTCCGGTGTGCACCGGACTGTCCGGTGTACCAGCGGAGCAACGGCTCTCTGCGGCGCCAACGGCTCCCTGCGGTGCATTAAATGCGCGCGCAGCGCGCGCAGACGTCAGGATCGCCCATGCCGGTGCACCGGACATCAAACAGTGCATGTCCGGTGTGCACCGGACACCCAGGAGGGCCCACAAGTCAGAAGCTCCAACGGTCAGAATCCAACGGCAACCGTGACGTGGCAGGGGCACCGGACTGTCCGGTGTGCACCGGACTGTCCGGTGCGCCATCGAACAGAGGACTCCAGCCAACGGTCACTTGTGGTGGTTGGGGCTATAAATACCCCAACCACCCCACATTCATTGCCATCCAAGTTTTCCAACTCTCAACCACTTACAAGAGCTAGGCATTCAATTCTAGACACATACAAAGAGATCAAATCCTCTCCAATTCCACTCAAACCCTTAGTGACTAGCGAGAGAGATTTGCCGTGTTCTTTTGAGCTCTTGCGCTTGGATTGCTTTCTTTCTTTCTCATTTGTTCTTGAGATCATCACTCAATTGTAACCAAGGCAAGAGGCACCAAATTGTGTGGTGGCCCTTGCGGGGAAGCTTTGTTCCCGTTTGATTGAGAAGAAGAGAAAGCTCACTCGATCCGTGGGATCGTTTGAGAGAGGGAAGGGTTGAAAGAGACCCGGCCTTTGTGGCCTCCTCAACGGGGAGTAGGTTTGCGAGAACCGAACCTCGGTAAAACAAATCCTTGTGTCACACTCTTATTTGCTTGCGATTTGTTTTGCACCCTCTCTCGCGGACTCGTTTCGTTATTACTAACGCTAACCCGGCTTGTAGTTGTGATTATTTTTTGTAAATTTCAGTTTCGCCCTATTCACCCCCCCCCCCTCTAGGCGACTATCAATGACGAATGGCCCCTCCCAGGGGGGCGTGAGCTTGTGCCTCCCTCGGGTGTCTTGCCGCAGCCGAAGCACCAGGTCGCCCACCTGGAGGTCTCGGGGTCGGACCCCTCGGGCGTGGTAGCGTCGCAGGGACTGCTGATACCGCGCCGAGTGTAGTAAGGCCCTATCCCGAGCCTCTTCCAGCTGGTCCAGCGAGTCTTCTCGGCTAGCTTGGTTGCTTTGATCATCGTAGGCTCTCATCCTCGGGGAGCCGTATTCCAGGTCTGTGGGCAAGACGGCCTCGGCCCCGTAGACCAGGAAGAACGGCGTGAAACCCGTGGCTCGGCTCGGCGTCGTCCTCAGGCTCCAGACCACCGAGGGGAGTTCCTTCATCCATCGCTTGCCGAACTTGTTGAGGTCATTGTAAATCCGAGGCTTGAGCCCTTGTAGAATCATGCCATTGGCACGCTCTACTTGCCCATTCGACATGGGATGAGCTACGGCAGCCCAGTCCACCCGGATGTGGTGATCCTCGCAAAAATCCAGAAATTTTCTGCCGGTGAACTGGGTGCCGTTGTCGGTGATGATGGAGTTTGGGACCCCGAAGCGATGGATGATGTTGGTGAAGAACGCCACCGCCTGCTCGGACCTGATGCTGTTCAGGGGTCGGACCTTGATCCACTTGGAGAATTTGTCAACGGCGACCAGCAGGTGTGTGTAGCCCCCGGGCGCCTTCTGTAGAGGGCCGACGAGGTCCAGACCCCACACAGCGAAGGGCCAGGTGATGGGTATCGTCTGCAGAGCCTGAGCGGGCAGGTGGGTCTGCTTCGCATAGAATTGACACCCTTCGCAGGTGCGGACAATTCTAGTGGCGTCGGACACCGCCGTCGGCCAGTAGAAGCCTTGTCGGAAAGCGTTCCCGACGAGGGCTTGAGGCGCTGCATGATGGCCGCAAGCCCCCGAGTGTATCTCTTGCAGGAGTTCCTGACCTTCGGCGATGGAGATGCACCGCTGGAGGATGCCCGAGGGGCTGCGGTGGTAGAGCTCCTTCTCATCGCCCAGCAAGACAAACGACTTGGCGTGTCGCGCTACCCGCCGAGCCTCGGCCTGGTCGAGGGGTAGCTCTCCTTGGCGGAGATATTGCAGGTACAGGGCCTGCCAATCTTGATCAGGCGTGACCCCGCCCCGCTCCTCCTCGATGCGCAGCGCCTCGCCCTCGGGAGCCGAGGGTTCCTCGGGCTGAACCGAGGACGGCTCGGGCCTGGCCGAGGTCACCTCGGACGGGGCCGAGGGCGCCTCGGGCTCGGGCGTGTCGCTGATCTTGACGGAGGGTTGGTGCAGATCCCGGGAGAAGACGTCCGGGGGAACCGTCGTTCGCCCCGAGGCTATCTTTGCCAGCTCGTCCGCAGTCTCGTTGTAGCGCCGGGCGATGTGGTTAAGCTCGAGCCCGTAGAACTTGTCTTCCAGGCGTCGAACCTCATCACAGTAGGCCTCCATCTTTGGGTCGCGGCAGTGGGAGTTCTTCATGACCTGGTCGATGACGAGCTGCGAGTCGCCGCGAGCGTCGAGGCGTCGGACCCCTAGCTCGATGGCGATTCACAATCCGTTGATCAGAGCTTCGTACTCAGCCACATTGTTGGACGCCGGGAAATGGAGGCGCAGCACGTAGCGCAGGTGTTTCCCGAGGGGCGAGACGAAGAGCAGGCCCGCGCCGGCTCCCGTCTTCATCAGCGACCCGTCGAAAAACATGGTCCAGAGCTCCGGTTGGATCGGAGCCGTCGGCAACTGTGTGTCGACCCATTCGGCTACGAAGTCCGCCAGTACCTGGGACTTGATGGCCTTCCGAGGGGCGAACGAGATTGTCTCGCCCATGATTTCCACCGCCCACTTTGCGATCCGTCCCGAAGCCTCTCGGCAATGGATGATCTCCCCCAGGGGGAAGGATGACACCACAGTTACCGGATGAGACTCGAAGTAATGTCGCAACTTTCGCCTCGTCAGGATCACTGCATATAGCAGCTTCTGAACTTGTGGGTAGCGGATCTTGGTTTCGGACAGCACCTCGCTGACGAAGTAAACTGGCCTCTGAATGGGCAATGCATGCCCCTCTTCTTGCCTTTCGACCACAATCGCGGTGTTAACCACCTGAGTGGTAGCGGCAACGTAGACTAAGAGGGCTTCTCCATCAGCTGGGGGTACCAAGACGGGCGCCTGGGTGAGGAGCGCCTTCAGGTTCCCGAGAGCTTCCTCGGCCTCGGGGGTCCAAGTGAAGCACTCGGCCTTCCTTAAGAGACGGTACAGAGGCAGGCCTGTCTCGCCGAGGCGCGAGATGAAACGGCTCAAGGCCACGAGACATCCCATGACCCTCTGTACGCCTTTTAAGTCCTTGATGGGCCCCATGCTGGTGATGGCTGCGATCTTCTCCGGGTTGGCTTCGATGCCCCGCTCGGAGACGATGAATCCCAGGAGCATGCCTCGGGGCACCCCAAAGACACACTTCTCGGGATTGAGCTTGACGCCCTTTGCCTTGAGACACCGGAATGTCACTTCAAGGTCGGAGAGAAGGTCGGAGGCTTTCCTTGTCTTGACTACGATGTCATCGACGTAGGCCTCGACCGTGCGACCGATGTGTTCGCCGAACACATGGTTCATGCACCGCTGGTACGTTGCACCCGCGTTCCTCAAACCGAACGGCATGGTGACGTAGCAGTACATGCCGAAGGGCGTGATGAAAGAAGTCGCGAGCTGGTCGGACTCTTTCATCTTGATTTGATGATACCCTGAGTAGGCATCGAGGAAAGACAGGGTTTCGCACCCAGCAGTGGAATCCACGATTTGATCGATGCGAGGTAGAGGGTAGGGAACCTTCGGACATGCTTTGTTGAGACCAGTGTAGTCTACACACATCCGCCATTTCCCCCCTTTCTTCCTCACAAGCACAGGGTTGGCAAGCCATTCGGGATGGAATACCTCTTTGATGAACCCTGCTGCCATTAGCTTGTGGATCCCCTCGCCTATCACCCTGCGCCTTTCCTCGTCGAATCGGCGCAGAGGCTGCCTGACCGGTCGGGCTCCGGCCCGAATATCCAGCGAGTGCTCGGCGACATCCCTCGGTATGCCGGGCATGTCCGAGGGACTCCACGCAAAGATGTCGGCGTTCGCGCGGAGAAAGTCGACGAGCACTGCTTCCTATTTGGGGTCGAGCCCGGAACCGATCCGGATCTGCTTGGAGGTGTCGCCACTGGGGTCAAGAGGGACGGCCTTAACCGTCTCCGCTGGCTCGAAGTTGCCGGCGTGTCGCTTCACGTCCGGCACCTCTCGGGAGAGGTTTTCCAGGTCGGCGATGAGGGCCTCGGAATCGGCGAGGGCCTCGGCGTACTCCACGCACTCCACATCGCATTCGAACGCGTGTTTGTACGTGGGGCCGATGGTGATGACCCCGTTGGGACCCGGCATCTTGAGCTTCAGGTAAGTGTAGTTGGGGATGGCCATGAACTTCGCGTAGCATGGCCTCCCCAATACTGCGTGGTAGGTTCCTCGGAACCCGACCACCTCGAACGTCAGAGTCTCCCTTCGGAAGTTGGAGGGGGTTCCGAAGCAGACAGGAAGGTCGAGCCGTCCGAGGGGCTGGACGCGCTTCCCAGGAATGATCCCGTGGAAGGGCGCAGCGCCTGCTCGGACGGAGGACAGATCGACGCGCAGGAGCCTGAGGGTCTCGGCGTAGATGATATTGAGGTAGCTGCCCCCATCCATCAGGACCTTGGTGAGCCTAACGTCGCCGATGATGGGGTCGACGACGAGCGGGTACTTCCCCGGGCTCGGCACGTGGTCGGGGTGGTCATCTTGGTCGAAGGTGATGGGCTTGTCGGACCAGTCTAGGTAGACTGGCGCTGCCACCTTCACCGAGCAGACCTCCCGACGCTCTTGCTTACGATGCCGAGCCGAGGCATTCGCCTCATGCCCTCCGTAGATCATGAAGCAGTCGCGGACCTCAGGGAACTCTCCTGCTTGGTGATCTTCCTTTTTGTCGTCGTCGCGGGCCCTGCCACCCTCAGCGGGTGGCCCGGCCTTGTGGAAATGGCGCCGAAGCATGACGCACTCCTCGAGGGTGTGTTTGACGGGCCCCTGATGGTAAGGGCATGTCTCCTTGAGCATCTTGTCGAAGAGGTTGGCACCTCCGGGGGGCTTCCGAGGGTTCTTGTACTCGGCGGCGGCGACAAGGTCTGCGTCGGCGGCGTCGCGTTTCGCTTGCGACTTCCTCCTGCCTTTCTTCTTGGCGCCGAGCGGAGTAGACGCCTCGGGAGCATCCTCCGACGGGCGGCCCTGGGGCTGCTTGTCCTTTCGGAAGATGGCCTCGACCGCCTCCTGGCCAGAGGCGAACTTGGTGGCGATGTCCATCAGCTCGCTCGCCCTGGTGGGGGTCTTGCGACCCAACTTGCTCACCAGGTCTCGGCAGGTGGTGCCGGCAAGGAACGCGCTGATGACATCGGAGTCGGTGATGTTGGGCAGCTCGGTGCGCTGCTTTGAGAATCGCCGGATGTAGTCCCGAAGAGACTCTCCCGGCTGTTGCCGGCAGCTTCGGAGGTCCCAGGAATTCCCGGGGCGCACGTACGTGCCCTGGAAGTTGCCGGCGAAAGCTTGGACCAAATCCTCCCAGTTGGAAATCTGCCCCGGAGGCAGGTGCTCCAACCAAGCGCGAGCAGTGTCGGAGAGGAACAGGGGGAGGTTGCGGATGATGAGGTTGTCGTCGTCCGTTCCACCCAGTTGACAGGCCAGGCGGTAGTCCGCGAGCCACAACTCCGGTCTTGTTTCCCCCGAGTACTTTGTGATAGTAGTCGGGGGTCGGAATCGGGCCGGAAACGGCGCCCGCCGGATGGCCCGGCTGAAGACTTGCAGACCGGGTGGTTCGGGCGAGGGACTCCGATCCTCCCCGCTGTCGTAGCGTCCCCCACGCCTGGGGTGATAGCCTCGGCGCACCCTTTCGTCGAGGCGGGCCCGACGATCGCAATGAGGGTGCTCGTCGCCGAGGTGGCCCAGGGCCGCAGGTGCAGTGTTGCGCGTGCGCCCGGTGTAGGCCGAGGCTTCCCGCATGAGTCGGGAAGTCGCGGCACGAGGTTCCGAGGGGTACCCCTGCCTTCGGGAGGCAGAGCTCTCGGCCCGCCGAGCCGCAGCGCCTTCCAGGAGATGCTTGAGCTCTCCCTGTATTCGCCGACCCTCGGTGGTTGATGACTCCGGCATCGCGCGGAGGAGCATCGCTGCGGCTGCTAGGTCCTGACCGGTCCCGCCGGATGCGGGTGGCGGCCTGTCCCTGGCATCGTTGGCGATGCGGTGCTGGAGACCTTGGGGCAGGTGACGTATTTCTCCGGCCGGGGGCTGGCCCGCCCATACCTGCCCAACGTCCCGGCGGATCGACTCGAGCGCTCCTGCCCCCTCGTCGAGCCCGGCCTGCGCCCCGCGGACTTGCTCGAGCTGTGGGTCGTAACCCCCCGTCGGAACGGGGACCACAGCTAGCTCCTGCGGGATGTCGGCGCGAGGCACTGGCCTAGGGAGATCACCATCCTCCGGCATGCCGAGACGGTTGCCTCCGGAGGGATCCCCTAGCTCGACGTGGAAACATTCGCGGCTCGGGCCGCAGTCCTTGTCGTCAAGGCTGCGGCTGCCGTCGGAATAGTCGGAGAGGCAGTAGTTGCATGCGGTCATGAAGTCCCGCATGGCACTGGGGTTGCCAGATCCGGAGAAATCCCAGCAGATGCTGGGGTCGTCATCTTCCTCGGACCCAGAGGGCCCGTAGGTCGAGACGCCCGTCAATCGGTCCCAAGGCGACCGCACACGAAACCCCAGAGAGGTTGTACTCGCCTCAACGTGAGCGCCCGCGAGAGCGAGGTCGCTAGGCGGGTTGAGGTCGAGTCGAAATGACGAAGGATGGGAATCGGTCGGTACCTTTTGGTCGACGAGGAGCGACGAAGTCACATCGGGGGCTGATCGCGCCGTCGTCTTGGGTACGAGGGCGACGTCCTGCAGGCCCTCCGTGAGCGTGCTGGCGTCGTCCACTTGCTCGGGGTCGGCGTGTTGCGGGGGGACGGCGCTCGCCTTCGCCTCAAACGCGAGGGTGACGCCTGACGCGTCCTCCGTTGGGGCGCTGGGGATGTCGATTCGCTCGACAGTCGACGGAGCGCAGCCTCCCGCTCGGCCCTGGTTGCCCCGCCTCCTCCTCCGATGGCGAGGGAGAGGATGGGGCGAGCTCGAATGTTGTTCTTCCCCCACGCGGGGAAGATGTCGTCGATTCCGCCGCCGGCGGGCGGGCAGTCGGCCACCATTGTCGTCGTCGCGCGGCGGTGGAAGGAGTGTCATGTCGTAGCTACCGTCGAAAGACATGAACTCGAGGCTCCCGAAACGGAGCACCGTCCCGGGTTGGAGAGGTCGTTGGAGACTGCCCATCTGGAGCTTGACGGGAAACTGCTCGTCAACACGCAGCAGGCCCCTACCTGGCGCGCTAACTGTCGGCGCTTCGAGACCGGGGGGTCCCTAAGCCGACGAGTGAGTGTGCCGCGTGCCCCAGCCCAGATGGGTCGAGCGCGTGGGCGAGCGCGAAGGGGGGAGAAGCGAGGTGGCCGGAGCCGAGTCGTGAGGGAGGTGGAGATCCCGTGGCCTTCGTGTTCGTCCCGCGCCCAGGTCGGGTGCGCTTGCAGTAGGGGGTTACAAGCGTCCACGCGGGTGAGAGGAGCGAGCGGCCCCAAGAGAGCGCCTGCCCCAGCCCTCGTTCCCGCGGGGCCAACCTTCTCTAAGAAGGCCCTGGTCCTTCCTTTTATAGGCGTAAGGAGAGGATCCAGGTGTACAATGGGGGTGCAGCGGAGTGCTACGTGTCTAGCGGGGGAGAGCTAGTGCCCTAAGTACATGCCAAGGTGGCAGCCGGAGAGATCTTGGCACCCAGCTGGTGTGGTGTCGTGGCTGTCGGAGGAGTAACGGAGCCTGGTGGAGGGACAGCTGTCGGAACAGTTGGGCTCTTGCTGACGTCCCCCTGCTTTCGTAAGGGAGCTGAGAGCCGCCGTCGTCATGGGTCTAGCGGGGTGCCATCATTGCCTATCTGGCGGAGCTAGCCAGATGGGACGTCGGTCCTATTCTCTGCGGCCCGAGTCGGCTCGGGGTAGGGTGATGATGGCGCTTCCTGTTGACGTGGCGGACTTGTGCCCTAGGTCGGGTGACGTGGAGGCTCCTCCGAAGCCGAGGTCGAGTCTGTCCTGCATGGCCGAGGCCGAGCCCGAGCTTCTGGGTCGGGCGAGGCGGAGGTCGTTCGGCAGAGGCCAGGGCGGAGTCCGACCCCTGGGGTCGGGCGAGGCGGAGTTCGTCGTCTTCTGGGGCCTTAGCCCGAGTCCGAGCCCTGGGTCGGGCGGAGCGGAGTTCGCCGTCTTTCGGGGCCTTAGCCCGAGTCCGAGCCCTGGGTCGGGCGGAGCGGAGTTCGCCGTCTTCCGGGGCTTTAGCCCGAGTCCGAGCCCTGGGTCAGGCGGAGCGGAGTTCGCCGTCTTCCGGGGCTTTAGCCCGAGTCCGAGCCCTGGGTCGGGCGGAGCGGAGTTCGCCGTCTTCCGGGGCTTTAGCCCGAGTCCGAGCCCTGGGTCGGGCGGAGCGGAGTTCGCCGTCTTCCGGGGCCTTAGCCCGAGTCCGAGCCCTGGGTCGGGCGGAGCGGAGTTCGCCGTCTTCCGGGGCCTTAGCCCGAGTCCGAGCCCTGGGTCGGGCGGAGCGGAGTTCGCCGTCTTCCGGGGCTTTAGCCCGAGTCCGAGCCCTGGGTCGGGCGGAGCTTCCTATGGCGCCTTTGGCAAGGCCTGGCTGCCTGTCAGTCTCACTCTGTCAAGTGGCACTGCAGTCGGGATGGCGCAGGCGGCGCTGCCCTTCTGTCAGACCGGTCAGTGGAGCGGCGAAGTGACGGCGGTCACTTCGGCTCTGCCAGGGGGCGCGCGTCAGGATAAAGGTGCCAGGCTACCTTTGCGTTAAATGCCCCTGTGACTTGGTCGGTCGGCGCGGCGATTTAGTCAGGTTTGCTTCTTAACGAAGGCAAGGCCTCGGGCGAGCCGGAGATGCGTCTGCCGTGAAAAGGGGGCCTCGGGCGAGACGGAAACACCTCAGGGTCGGCTGCCCTTGTCCGAGGCTAGGCTCGGGCGAGGCGCGATCGAGTCGCTCGTATGGACTGATCCCTGACTTAATTGCACCCATCAGGCCTCTACAGCTTTATGCTGATGGGGGTTACCAACTGAGAATTAGGCGTCTTGAGGGTACCCCTAATTATGGTCCCCGACAAATCGAATGCGCGAGAACAGAGTCTTGGTGCTTAGAGATGATCAAAGAATGCTTGGGTTACTCCTCCATGCGCCTAGGGGTCCCTTTTATAGCCCCAAGGCCGCTAGAAGCCGTTGGAAGCAATCTGGGAAGGCAATTCTTGCCTTCTGTCGGGTGGCGCACCGGAAAGTCCGGTGCACCACCAGACAGGTACTGTTCATAGTCCGGTGCAGATCTCCTTCCAAAAATAGCACAGTCGACCGTTGCAGGATTGTAGCCGTTGGCGCACCGGACACTGTCCGGTGCACACCGGACAGTCCGGTGCCCCCTGCCGACCGTTGGCGCGCCCACGCACTGCGCGCGGATTGCGCGGCCGACCGTTGGCGCAGTCGACCGTTGGCTCACCGGACCGTCCGGTGAATTTTAGTCGTACGCCGTTGAACGATTCCCGAGAGCGACGACTTTGCCGCAGACGGCTCACCGGACAGTCCGGTGAATTATAGCCGTACACCGACGTCGGTTCCCGAGAGTGGCCTGTTCATCGGAGGCTGGCCTGGTGCACCGGACAGTCCGGTGTGCCAGACTGCGCTGAGTCTTGGCTGCTTCGAGCCAAGTTCTTTTCTTCTTCTCTTTTCTCTGATTCCAGCACTTAGACAAATATATTAGTACACAAAAACCAATGTACTAAGTTTAGAATCATACCTTTGCTTTGATTATTACTTTTCTCTTGATTTAGCACAAGGGGGCTTATTTAAATGTGTTGGGCACTTAATCACCAAAACATAATGGAAATTGCCCAAAGGCACATTTCCCTTTCAATATTACTAAAAGAGGAAACATCATGATATTGACTAATTTATCCTTATGTTTTCATGCATAATTTTAATGAAAACAAATTGAATAAGCATGATTAACAAAATAAGTTTATAGGGCAATTTAATACTCATAACATGGTGAAAGTTTTAATGTAGAAGAATCAGATCCAATTGAAATTTGAAAGAATACATCACATGGTATTGATTTGATCTTCCTTTAATGTTGATCATACACTCTATTTGATGAACTTATGCTTATATTGTGGAAAACCATTCAAAGCGTGTAGATTACCATATATAAGAATGATGAACTACAATCTACCATATGATTGGATCTTTTTCCAAAGAGAAGTATGGCCTTTTAAGATCTTTCGTAAGTGCCTTATATTTCTTACGTGACCACACAAGACACAAAAGAATATCAATTGTAAGCATTATGCACTTTGGTTCACATATTGGTAACGTAATGGATAACCAATAATGTTAGATCATATTTGTTTAAGTCCAACCATAATCGATACCACACTACAAATGGATACCTCCTTATTCAAATTTGTTACCGCCCGTATTCGAGTGTGAATCGTTACCATTACCATTTACGTTACATTTCGTGAACCAAACGGCACCTAAGACTTTAACTATTACCTCCCTTTGACTGTCATCAAGTTGTAGGTTCTTTGTTTGATTTCCACAAAAGTGATTATTTATGCCTATAAAACAAGATCTTACTAAAGATGAATATGAAGTTTGTGATACAACAATTTAATCCATCTTTAGGTCAATATTAAAAATAGTCAATGTAAGATTGATAGCTTTAGACAAGAATTGAATTAACTCATTCAATCACCCTAAAGCTTCATATCATCTCCAAAATCCTGCAATGCTCTTCAAGCATATCTTGGTCCCACCATGAAACACAAGGTTAATAATCTAGCTTAAATAATCTAGATGGTAAACAAGCAGACATATTATTAGACCAGATTATATAATCTGGTGGCTAGATTATCATAATCTGCTCAAGAGATACTTATTTGAGATTATTTTTTGCAAAAGACCCACTACCCATGGCAACTTCAGAAGGACTTACATATCATTGCCACTCCTTACAAAAAACATTTTATCTATTTTTCTTTGCTCCCACCATGAAACACAAGGTTAAAATCAATAATCAAAGTTCTAATAAGCTAGGTTGCCAAACAACTACACCTAAATTATGTAATATATATTACATAATCTAGATTGTTCATTTGATATATAATCTATATTATATAATATATAATATGAAACAAATAGGCCCTTAGCAAAAAAGGGACTTGGGCACCCAAATGACCTTTGTCGTAATATGTGGTGATCCAATTACCTTTATAGCATAAGTATCTTTCCTAAGCTCAATTGAATGAAATGACAAACTTGGCTTAGGAAGGTTATCTTTTGGACAAAGCTTAAATAGATGACCCTTTCATGACAATGGTAGCAAGTGTGACACTCGGTCTTGTGAGACACTTACTGTTGGTCATCTATTTATATTCCTATAAAGGACCAAAACAGGAAAACATAATTGAAGTAACAATGCGCTTTCTCCTTTAACCAACTCTTTATGAAGAGATTGATTAAAGGAAGAATGTCCTGACAATGAAGAGTAAATAAAGAATTAGGTGCATAAAGGCATTTGAAATGAATCGCTATGAATTATTGTTGGGTGTGTTCTCTACAACCGGTTAAGACCGAATTAGGCTTAACCTAACTATCGTTTCTTCAACCGGGCCCTTGATCGGGAGGGCCCACACTAATCTCGGTTGGAGCCCCAGGCACACGACTCTATAAATATAGGACTAAGGGGTCGCAGGAAAAACTAACGCTAGTACCTCGCCCCAAAACCCTAGTCCCGAGAGGCCCCCATCACCTAAGCGTCGGAGTGTCTGGAATCGTGACAACCTTCAGCGGCTCGGATCCCAATGGTATGAAGACAGCAACAACGACATTCTCCAACAGCAACAACAAAGATGCGTCTCTCTGTTCCTCTCAGTAGAACAGATCTATCGCCATTGAGGTTTTCCAGTTACGGATTGGTATTCTAGGGACTTAGGAATCGATCCTAGGCACCATAGATCCTAACATGTACTCCTTTGTTTATTTCCTTCTTAGTTGTGAACAATTACAATGAGTTATATCAACCATTGAAATTGCGTGTTTTATAGGAGTAGAGAAGTGAAAGAAGTGCAATAGTGAGTAGATGCATTGAGATCTGGAATATAGCCCAAGTATCCTGTGCGTCGGCAGCCCATTTCAATCCCAGAACAGGGCCCGAGCGAGAGCCCACGAACGAAGGGCTCCTTCTCTCTCCTCTCGTTGCTGCAGTTGCAGTGTTGCAGATAATTTTGGATGCCATTCAAGCGTTCTACGGCTCCAATTTCTCTGACTTCTCCCTGAGCCTTTGCGGCCGGCTGGAGCTGGACGGTCCCCGGGCAGCGCAGGCAGCAGGACTGCGGGAGTCACCTCCATGGCCTCGGCTGCTACTGCAACCCTCCCCAAGGTTCAGTTGAGGCCAAGATGCAACAGCTACTTCCAGGTCCGCCCCGTCCTTGCACTCCCTCTCCCCTCCCGAAAGTTCAGCTCATCAGTTGCCCTGTTGATTCGTTCCAACATGCCCTCAACCCTAAGGTGACCGGTCAAGTCCATGCCCACACCAAAACATGCGGTGCCTGCAAGTGTCCGACCCATATCCACGGGTAAACAAACTGGACGCGGCTCCTTTGTCTCCTGTCATCTTCAGATTTTCAGTCTTCAGTCTCCACGTTTGCCTTCACAGGTTGCTTGTTTCAGCTGGAGGAAGGAGGAGGAGGCACACATTCCTGCCGGTGTCTGCAGTTGGATCAGGTGAACTGCGAGTTCTTCAACTATGTTCAACACAGAGCCACATTTTACATGGTTCAGAGTTTCAGATATTGCTAACGTCTTTAGGAAATGCGTGCAGGTCAGGGCTCATCAGTCACTGAGGCCGACAGGAAGAGCGATTTGTCGCTGGAGAACGTCAAGACGTCCGTCGTATCCCGCGACGGTGAAAAGATTAATGTGAGCTCCAACCAACTCAGCTGTCCAGATGTACAGATTGAATCTTTTGATTTGATCTGGCCATGCCAATTATTTCTCTGTATGCAGGTACGAGTGCAGTTGCCTGGAAAGGCGACGCAAAAGGTGTTTGATGAGGCTCTGACGTTCTTGGCCCGTGACGCGCCACCGGTTCCTGGTTTTAGGAAGTCCAAAGGAGGTACTGATCATCATAAGCACACCGCAACCTCTCTCTCTCTCTCTCTCTTATTAATGTCACGTTCTTTCTTGCTTCACATTGGCACTAACCGTTTCTTACAAGACATATTTTAGTAATTGTTTGCCTCAAGTAATTCAAACTTCTAACCGTTTTGTGTCCTCTGCATGCACATATGTTGGATGTTCGAAGGGAAAACATCAAATGTAAGTGCACATGGACTTTTTTTTCGATCAGCTTCACCAATGCAAATTATTCAAAGTCATTTTATCATCTTCCAAGGCATGCTCTATTAATATATGATGTCCTTTTCCTATAGAAAAAAAAAACAGTCGGTTTGATCAAACATGAGTACACGCAACTGTTAGCAACTAGATTTCAACCACAAGTGCCGGCTATATCAAGCCTGCACTGCACAATCTTTCAGTTTGTACTTTGTACTCCTTCAGAACCAACTGAGCAGAGATTGTGCTGTTTCTGTCCTTCAGATACCCAGCAGCATCCTGCTGCAGATGCTTGGCAAGAGCCGGGTCACCAAATTCGTTCTTCAGGAAATACTGAGCATCACCATTGAAGAATTTGTCAAGAAGGTGAATGCTAGTTCAGATAACACTTGGCAAAAAAAAAAAAAAGTCACTGGTACGTATGGCACTGACTTGCTACTAATAAATCAGGAAAACCTGAAGGTGAAACCTGAGATCCAGACAACCCAGTCCGAAGGCGAGATGGAGTCCGCGTTCGCGCCGGGATCAGCATTTGGGTTCAATGTTGTCCTTCAGCTCGAGACACCTGACTCTGACAATCCAGAGGAGAAACCTGGCTCTGATGACGATTTACAGGAGGAATCTGGTTCCTCAGAGTAGAAAGAAATGCATATCGCCTGCATGCATTTATCAACCTTCTTCATGTGCCATTCCTCATGAATGAATGTACTGAATAGAAAGCCGTTGCAACCGTTTTGAGTTGAGAGTTGCAACTGAAACATTTCTGAAGATGTGAGTGGCCGACTCCGCCTCTCTTAGCATGTTGACACACAGCGAGCATACGCTTCAGAAATCAGAACCTGCTGCGCATATGATTGGAACTGAAGAAAATGCGCGTGGGAGGTCCATGCCCACAATGATAACACACTAGAGCTTCAGCTTCCAGCGCACACTACAACAAGATCTTATCCGCTTTGTCTGGAGTATCATCCGTTGACAACTCGGCTTCCAACTACCAGATCAATCATTCCGGGTGCTCCCCACCTCCCAAGGTTCACACTCCCCCACATCGCCAGTGACCTACCAACTGCACATATTATTCGTTCCTCTTTTTTTTCAGAGAAAACCAGCCGCATATATTCTTGGAGAGGAGAAAGACCCGGCCCTAAACATTTGCACTTCTGATTCTATGGCCCATGAGAATTCCCTGTCATGACAGTATTTTGCAACTTCCTGACATTATTGTTTCAGGGCTGAAATGTTCACGTCATGGGTAGTAGCCACGTCATTATACCAGAAAGAAGACATTTCATTAGGAAACATGATCAGACTCAGGACCTGGGATGATTTGGTCTACCACCTTATTCTCTATATTCCTATCACGCTTCCAATATTTTTTTTTTCTGACGATGAATAGATACACGTTAACACCTTCAATGCTTAACTCCCAACCAACAGGATTTGCTAGATCACAAATAATTGCTACTGCGTTTTTCTTCTTCGAAATATCATGTACCATCTTTCCTTTTTGGTCTGAGCTTGGCTTAGAGCCACACCAGCCCAGCTGTGAAGCATTTTGAATGCAGGCAGCCATACAAATGATTTTTAGCATACATTGGGTTCTCAGCCACCTAATATGTACGTCTTCTTGTTTATATCAATTATTTTGGCGAAGAATTAAGTCGCTCATTTGGCAGCCAAATTAGCCAGAGCAGATTAGGTACCAGCTTATTTTATCTGTCACCATTGGTTCAGACGAATGAATATACAAGTAGCTGCATTATTCCCAAAAACAAAACAGAGAGCGGGTTCTGGACCAGCAAATGTGACATTACAAGCTGGCCTAGAATTAATGATAACGGTGTTTAGTTGCAGAGGGTGACAGACAGATTCACAGTCCGAAATGGTACAGCAACCTCTCGTTGAAATCGAACGCAATGGTGGTTTAACCGCCCAAGTACACGCATCAAATCTTGCCTCCACAAAAGTTAAGGCTTCCGTAGAAGAGGTAGGCAACCACATGACTATGATGATGAATGTTGCTTTTTCCAGGTGTTTCTTTTCAGAATTAGTTCAATATCTATAGCTTCGAATAATTACGTCATAAGGTAGCCGAGAGTGTACACTTTCGTTGTTGTACCTGTTGCACAACAGTATAAGTCTTAAGCACTATAATAGTGATGGACATTTTGTTTAGCGAAGCCAGTACACCTACATTGCTTCATGGACCTAGCTACCGTGCTTCATAATCATCTGCACCGTGTGTTTACAATCTAATTCCGTCTTTCAACAAAAAGCCCCATTTTGTTAAAAAAATTTTGGAATGCTTGCTCTATTCAAGTTTGCTTATGTACTTGGGCTTTATTTGGTTCTGACTCTATAGAGTTGCTTGGTCCAGACAACCGTCTTAGGCTAGTTTGGAAACTTAAATCCTCTCCAGAATTTTTAGAGATTGGGGAAAAAAATGAGCTAATTTTTTACTCAAACTCTGGAAATTCCGGACGAAATTTAAGTTTCCAAACTAGCCCTATATCCGATTTTGTCTGGCTTTCATTGGATGAAACTGTACAGTTTAGGACTCCAGCTAAAGATGCCCTCCTACTCTTGGAAGCAACACGGGTAATGGAACCAGCAAACCAAGAAAAGTCAGGAAATAATATAGGTAAACAAAAGGGAAGAACCAACTGTACAATCATGGCATAGGAAGAACAAAACAAAAGGGATTGTACTGTTCTAGTCATAGCCCTGCCTAGTGCCTTCCCATAGTTAACAGTCACCTAGAGCCCAGCTCAGACAAGAGTGAACGGTAATTTTGCAAGAGGTTGTTTTTTTTCCACAAATTTCAGAGAGAGTTGTTTCACTATTTCACTTCAGGGAAAAGAAGAAAAATTAAGAAGTAAACGAAATGACTTTTCAGTATCAGCGTGTCATTATCAACTCATCCTCCACTAACACTCTAGCAGGAGTGGAAGCTAGCCATTACCCACTAACCCCCACTAACCCAATAACTGACCCATTATTGGACCCCACAAATAAACAAACAAACCGCAAGGCTTGGAACGAGAAAGACATAAAGAAATTGATAAAACAGTAGAAAAGGTAAAGGCTACCTCATTTTTGTATTTCTTCTCCCCTATTCCCTCTTCTTGTTCTTGGAGTTGTTGGTGTCCCCGGAGCTACAAAGGCCCCGCCTTTTGGCTCATTCTCAGACTTTAGTACTTTACCATCTGCTCCAAGAAAGCGTCTTGGAGATGGCGCGCACCGAGAAGCTCACCGGCGATGGCTGCTCCGGCGGCGAAGTCCAAGTGGAGGTGGAGCTCGGCATGGGGGTGGACGGGAAGGGGGTCATAGAGTGCCGGATATGCCAGGAGGAGGGGGAGGAGGCCGCTATGGACTCACCTTGCGCTTGCACTGGCACACTCAAGGTGCGCTCTCCTCTCTCTCTCCCTACTTCCCTATCTCCCTCTGAAAGTTTTTTTTTTGCCTGGATGCTTGAGGAGTTGAGGTGAGTCAAAGTGTAGTGGTTGGTCAATTTGGAGTAGAATGGTGATTGTTTGGGAGCTGGGCAGGTTTCAAGATGCAATTTCTGTGCTTCTGAAGTTCTGTTTGCCCTTTCTTCTGGTCACTGCGCTTTGGAAATTTTCCTTTGGTTATGTCCTGTTTATGTTCAGCCTGCTGCTTCCTTCTTTTCTGTGATTATCTCGTTGTTCTTCATTGTGGACATCTCACATCTCTAATAGCTATAGGCTTGGCACTGTAGCAGCATGAAAGTTCTATGTAGTGTTAGCTGTATCTTCGTTCTACCAAGTGAAACGGTGTCAAACTGACAGTGTTTCATCATCTGTTCACTTGGCCTCCGTATTTGCAAGGTGCTCCGCTAGTTTTGGGTTTGTCTAAACAGTATCCTCAGGATCGAATGAGTTCTGGATAAACCGTTTTTTGTTCCCAGCACGTTATATACTTTTCTTCAGACACATCCGATTATCTGATTTTTTTTTAATGGGGCTGGAGGGGTCGAAGCCCCTACAGGAATTTATTAAAAGACAAGAAACTCAGAGGTTACAGAGTTATCTGAAATTTCAATCGCGATAATCCATATCCTAATACATACCCCCATTTTCAGTTATGCAATAATCTTTTTTCCCCCTTGACGTAGTTGTACACGTGACTTTGGAGTATCTGTTGAAGAAAATGCTAATTGTGTGTTCACCTATTGGCGTTGGTTGTACGCAGTTTGCCCACAGGAAATGCATACAGAGATGGTGCAACAAGAAGGGCAATATTACATGCGAAATCTGCAACCAGGTGGGTGTTTCTATCATCTTGCTACAATACCAAAACTAGCATTTTTTCTCTCTGTTTTACGCTGTGTGCCATATCATTTCTAGATGGCGACACGCTACTTTGACTTTGCAGAGTTTTCAGTCTAGTACTGGCTATTAATTGGGATAGATGTAGTAGGTCTATGAGCAATCTATTTCGAAGTAACTGAAGTGCAGAAGAAACAAGGAGAAATGGGGGGAAAACTCTGTATATCTTGTATCTTGCTGTTCTTGTTTGAAGTTTCCATATTCCTCTTGTTGCTTCTGCAGGTTTACTCCCCGAATTATGTCATCCCTCCACCGAAATGTTGTTCAGATGAAATGGACATGAACCTTAGGTACTTGCTGATACAATTCTTTATGGTTTGCTCAATTTGCGGGAAACAATTCTTTCCTAGATGAAAAAAGATATTGTGGAAATAACTTATGTACTATGGTGTAACCTGAACAATGTGATCTGTGCATTTTTAACCGCGATTAAGCAAGCACAATTGTTTTCCCTTAATTTTTCAATAGCAAAGCAGATGTTCCAGTTTTTGCATATCCTTCGAGCGACCCCAATGTAGATATTCTGAATGGGTGATCTTTTTTTTTTTGGTAAACAGGCAAAACTGGGTCGGACGAATCGATCCCCATGATTCCCATTTCCTAGCCATCGCCATCGCAGAGCAGCAGCTGCTGCAAGCTGAATTTGATGACTGTGTATCTGCAAATTCTAGCGGTGCCACATGCTGCAGATCCATCGCTTTAATTGTACGTGAGAGAAGCTATTCGTTCACAGAATTAATTCTTGTTTGTGTTGGGTGGTGGAACCTAATATCGGCTTTGTTGCAGGTGATGTTCCTTTTGCTCGTACGTCATGTAATTGTCATCGTGAGGGATGTTAGCATGCTACAAGATGCAACGGTGCTGTTCAGCGTGAGTTCAACAACAGACCTAGTTAGCATGTTGTGCTAAGATGACAGTGATCTGCTTCTGCCTTTAGTGCCATACTGCCATATGCTGCACAATGCTATGAGTGCTGCTGCTTCATTCCGCTATTAAGATGTCATGCTAAGATCGTGCGATTTGTTCACACGTGTTTCAGTTACAGCCCGCTTCTACATTGGCCATTTGATGCTCAGACCACAGTGGGACTGATTTTTTTATTTTTTTCACGTGTTACCGATTTATGACACTAAACCTTTCCTTCGTTCCAGGCAACTCTTCAGTTTGCGGGATTCTTTCTTCCTTGTTATGTAATAGCTCGTTCTTGCTACGCTTTGCAGCATCGGAGACGGAGACAGGTACACTTCCTTTAGCCTGCTATTATATTTACTTCCTTTGACCTCACATAAAACAGCCCTACAATGTGTTCTCATCCAGAATGTCTCCGCTGCTTTTAGCAAGTGAAGTCTGTAGACATATGTACACGTGCAGTCTATCACTCTGAATATCTATCTCCACAGGTGTAGGGAGACTCACCTGAACCTTAAATGAACACAAAGGCGCACCAATTGAAGCGCCGCCGCGGCGGTACCCCCGAAGATAGGAGGACTACATGGAAGCTTGCGAAGTGAGCCTCCCCGTTGTTGCTTGGATTCACCGCAAAGCATTTGGTTTCTGTCCTGAAGACGTCGGCGGTTTAATTAGGTTGATTGCGCGTTTATAATTATAACCCTTCCTATTTTTCTAGATGTAGAGATGCATCAGTTGTACAAGTCGGATATTAGTAACCTCATAGATCAGATGTCCAGCACAACAGAGAAAATTTTCAGATATGTTGATAAACAAAGTCTCGCTGAATCTGCAAATTGACCTCTGAAAACGACATGTTTGCCATTTATGCAATAATGGTTATAAGTTCCTCACACTCTACAGCGTCAACTAACAATCTGCATCACTAATGTGTTAGAAGCAAACCACGAAGTTCACAACTATGGGTGTAAATGGTACGAATAATATCCGCTTGTATTTGAATTCGATTCGTCTAAGATGCCCGAGATTCGATTCGTATCTGAGTCTAGATACCCTTCGACCCGTATCCGTTTTTTTATCCGTATTCGTATTTTCAAAGTTGTATATTTAAGATATCGATATACATTCAAATTGTATTCGATCCGATTCTCAAGAGAAAATATGAAAAAAAGTAAATCCTTCGTACGTGATTCGATTACACCACTAGTCGCAACCAACCTCCAATGCAACTGGGAGTTAGGTAGAAGAGATATACTTCTACGTAATATTTGTTAATTAAATTTTAAAAAGGAAGCAAGTCAGGTGTATCTATCGCAGGCGGCCGCGACGGATTCCGGCAGCAAGGTTGCCGTCGGCACCGACAAGCAGGTTGCAGCTGACGTGCTTCCTCTAGAACTCCTTTTATTTTGCTTTTCTCCATTCGTTCAGATTTATGACATTGCAATAACGTAAGTTCCACACTTAGCAGTTACAGATGTTTGCATTATTCTTTTTATTTTGGTAAGATTTATGACACCAAATTAGTATAGTTAGATGTACATAAAATATAGTCCATCCTTTCATAAATATACGACACCTTATATTTTTTAAAAAACTTTAACCAATCATCTTATTAAAAAAATAATGAGTTATTATTTTTTATAATTTGTTTTATCATTTAAGGTAGTTTATGCTTGACTTAATTTTTTTTTACATTTTTCAATAAATATTTTGAATAAGACCATTAATCAAAGTTTTTGAAAAAAATCGAACGGAGGTAGCATTTGGTTTCAGAAGTATTCATGCTACTTTTTTTATATAATTCGGTCACATAAAAAGAGACTAACTCAAAACAACTCTAGAAGAAATTAGCCAGGAAACAACTCGCACATTAACTACTCTTCACGGATCATAGTGCCAGATACTTACTACCTGACTGTAAGACTAACAAACAGGATACAAGTATGCCGCACACACAGGCTTCTCGTACGATCATTTTTTAGGTGTAAATATGAGAACGCCATTCTCATACATCAGCTACGATTTTGGTAGCAAAGTACAGGTTACGTAGGTTCTATTGGAACGTCAAACTGGAAATATTCAGGCACTTATCGCAAGAACTCAGCTGTCTAATTTCACTGGCTTCACTTTCTCCTTGAGAAACTGCCGAATGTGCTCTCGCTTCCAGTTATCAATCCTGCCAATCTCAGCCCGTTTCAGATTTTCAGTAAATGATCCAATGAACAATTGAGAACACTGTTTCTACCACACATTAACTATGTTAGGCAATTGGCGCACATATAGAAAGGTGGCAATTTATTCAGTACAATAGTTAAACCTGTCCCTTAAAGATGAATGATGTGCCAAGGTTAAATTCAGGCCACTTCAGCAAATTACCTAGTTTATCGACTATACTACTGCAACTTTATGAATCATTCCAGTAGAAGTACACTTAAGCATTGTTTCTATCAATAAAACTATGTTTTGAAGCATGCAGGCACAAACAAATCAAGCATTTCTTTACCTATTGTGTCAGTCATCAGAGTATTACATGAACTACATGACATTACTGCACGAGCAAGGATGATAGGAAGCAGACAACATATATAAGTGTATGTAATGAACTAAGACAGGATATGAAAAAGATTCAGCCAGGCAGTTCTTATACTATTTGCAGTAATACAAGTGTAAGAATGTAAATCAGATAGTTGGAGGTTTACTAGGACTTGCCTTATGGTCTCCTTCTGTTCACCCTTGTTGTCAAGCATTATGAGCTTTGGTGGCGAACCATAGGAATAACGGGTTTCCACATATGGGAAGTCGTCTTTATCTTCTTCAAGGAAGCCAACAACTTCTGGATAAAATACCAGTTTCCTCATGCACACCTCAATAATTGCACCAGAAAATGTGAGCTGCAACAGACAACAGCAAACAGTCAGATGTTATATCCAGTAGAACAAAAGAACCTTCTAAGACCCATGCTCATCCAAAAAAAAGAGCACTGTTTAAATCTTGTTTACTGGCGCTATTCAGGGCCTCTAACATTGAAGTAATGCCTTGAACATATGTCATTATTTCAGCCCAATAAAGATCGATACTCATTTTGAAAATGATACATGTTTGGTCATCCCTATAAGATCCAAGAACTATTCAGTATCGACATAAACCAACATAAAAATTTGAACTGTAAATCCTAAAACAAAGAAAGGCACAGCAGGTAAAAGATATAGTCTTCCTTATGCCAATTCATGGAGATTCATAGTTAATACCTTGCTGATAGAATCATCTGAATCCTCGGTGCAACATTTACGGCAATCCTCCACCAGCTCTGCACAGAACCCAAAGGTTGTTTAGATTTGAAACAATCATATGGCATAACACATAAATAGCAGACGTGGAAATGAGTCATGTAGCAACTGGAACAAAAGATATTGCAAGAAGCAACAAACAGAGCTGGCAAAATATATTCCTCCAAATTAAAGTGTTCAGTTGGTGACAATAAGGTTGTTTCCAGTCCATTCTGATGCAGGTAGCTTCAGCTCTTTGACTCTGTCTTCAAGACTAATATTGCTCGGCTTTTATAGAAGGCAGATTAAGGCCTCGCATCATCTGGATAACACGAGTTCAGAGTTCTATAGAGTATAAAGTGCTACTAGGGGGCTAACCCAAATAGTGAAGACAATGCATAACCAGCACCACCTGATCTACAATTTCTGAGCTAAGAGCAAAACCTCAAGTTTTTTAGTCCAATCAACATAGGTTCATAAAGCCTCCACTAATCCCAGAAATCCATTTCGCTGCCCGTTTCAAGTTTTATTAAAAGGAAAAAAAAACGAACCTCTCATCAGGACTGCAAAAATAAAGAATCGTGGGGAAATCTGAAATCCATCAATGCTCAGTGAGCTAATCCTAGAGTTCTCTCGTGATTTAATACGATTCGTTAACTAGGTCGTGATTGGTATGTGATCTAAAAATCCCTGTCAACAGTAACCACCCTCAATAAGAAGGTTTGGCATTTAAAGTGATCCGGTTTCTAAGCCTGCCTGCAGGATACGCAGCGAACGTCAAACCGCTCCTCGCAGATTCCACATCCGAGATGAGAAAGCTGACATATTCGGAATTTCGGATCAGAACGACCCCTCCCTGCTCCTACGGCTACGTGTTCCCGGTTGAGATCGGAAATCCTATCAGCACTCAGCAGCAGCGCACCGAGTGCGTGGTGTCGCGCGCCGGAGGGACGATCCGGGCGTACCTTGGTCCTTGACGAACTCGGAGAGCGCGTTGCAGTCGGAGCAGAGGGCGAGGCCGGTGAACCCCAGATCCTCGCACTCCCTCGCCCCGAGCCGCTCGCCGCGGCAGAGGCCGGAGCAGCACACGAGGACCAGGGCGACGGCCGCCGCCGCCGCCACGGGGAGATACGACCGATCCATCCCTCCCTCCTCTCCCGCGCCCCCTACTAGCGTGCTGCCTGGACTCCGGAGCTGCCGCAAGCACCACGGCGACGAGTTGACGACGACGACGACGACGACGACGAGAGGCAGGCCGGCCGTGCGGTTTTCCGGCTTCCCCTGGTCTTTGGAGCCGTGAACAAGCGCGGCCTGCGGTCCGCGGCGTAGATGGGCCTTCTCTGATGCAAATACGGTCGGGCCTCGATTTGGTTCGGCCCAATTTTCCATTGCTCGGTGCTCGCTGTTCAGGTCCAGTGCGGCCGCTCGGAACTGACTAGTAGAGTATCTCTATAGATTCTGAATTCTGAACTCTGAATCTGACTGAAGCCTGGACCATCACGATCTGTGTAGTGAAAATCTGAGAAAATTGGGTGCGTTTATTGTTCTTCGCCGATAGCACACCATGCCATCGTGAACTCATCGATCACGAGAATCCGTGAGTGCAGCCAACAATGACCACTCGTCAGTCGCACTGATCGGCAGTGGCAGCAGCAGGCGCCGTCCTGCTCCGCGACGCTGGAACTGGGAGCACGGCATGTGTTCCGACCACCGTCCACATGGCTCGGCCCTTCTTCTTGGGCACGCACGCCGTGTTGCCATGTGATGCAGCGAAGAGGCTCCGGCTCCGGCTCCGGCTCCGGCTCCTGCCCCTGCGATGCACACGCTGTCCGCTGGCTGTAATCCATGCAGATGCAGGTGCAGGTGCGTGGGTTCAGACTTGAGAGCTGGAGGCCCACTGGTTTTGAACACCGTCCTTGGCACCAATGTACTACTAGCTTTGTTTAATCACGTCGGCTAACCATAGATTAATATCGCCGTCGGTGTCCGGTGACTGCATCTCGTCTCATGATCGATGATGATTGATGAGAGAATGACAATGAGAGCTCGCGGTTTTCATGCGTCGGTCGGTGCGGGGCAAGTCAGGTTTGCCATCTCTGACGAAAACCAAATTCTAAAGTTCTCATCTTTATCAGCGGCTACTTGTTTTAAAATTTTTCCTCCTTGCGTCGTCGGGGCAGATCAGGCCCGAAAACAGCGTGACTCGATCGGGCGTCAAAAAAGTGACGAGACAAAGCCGGCCGTCAGGCCGCAGGCAGGCAGGGTGGAATACGAGGAAGCAAGTCAATACACGGGTGCTCCTTCCCTACACCCTATCCTAGCAGGCAGAAGCTGGCTTTGGCTCGCGGAAGAAAGTCGAAGCCATCGCTGTTGATCGAGCTGGTGGCTGCTGAAGCGGGCGTTGGAGACCGGGAAGAATCCTGTCCGTGGAACTTTGCCTCCGGTTGGAACTTTGAACGGCGGAAGTCCTAACCCGTGCTCTCGTCCCGTCAGCGTCGCCCACACGGCCACACCCACACCCACCAGAGGACAAGTTCCTGCTTCGCCCCATCACGGCGTGTTCCAATCCATTCCAAGCACGGGTGGGGACTGTTGGTGCTAGTAATTGCTAAGTACCCCCTTTATCACGAAAATAATGCAGCTATTAGTTAGGAGGCAGCTCATCCTCGTCGTAAGCCTCTCTGTCCGGTTAAACTTTGCGGGCGTTGCACGTGGTCTCTCTCACCTGCTCCATCCTCCGTTCTTCGGACACTAGTTAATCAATCGTGCGTGCGTTGTGACGGTAATCATCAGTGGTGATTAAATATGGATCAATTTATGAGATGCGCTCTCTCGACACAGGAGGAAAAACAATTTACTTTTTATTCATCAATTAGAATAGAAGACATACATGTTCATATATCAAACCCAGATGTTGTCTAATAGCTACACCTTTGGTCAACAAAACTTTATTGATCGATTACGAGTCTTCCTATGGATACACGATGTGCTAATAGTGCCACTGCCAATACTGATATGTCACTTTCCCCTTCAAAAACAATGATATAGGGATATGCTAATTTGTAAATATTGCTAAGATTTGTAAATAGTTTATATTGGCTAATTATTGATAATATTTGTCTTTGGATATTCTACATCGTGCGTCTGACGTAGTAGTCGATGACCTACTCTGGGCAGGCCCTTGTACTCCATGACAGCGACCACGTCCCACTTGAGCCTGCACCGGATGATGGCTCGTGCACGACATGGCACACGCGCCGCACGCGTATGTGCCGAACCTGGTCAACGGCGAGTCTCCTGGTCAGCGGCGAGTCCCCGATGCACCCGGGCATCTTGCTCATCAATCACCTGTGGACGTGGGCAACGTCTCTGGTGCGTACACGCTGATGGGCAACTTGTTCATCACCATGCCCACCTTGTGCACGTTGCTACTGTCCACGGCACCCGCCAGCACGCTGCACGTGTCCATCCCTCTCGCGCGAGATGAGGTAGTCTAACTGCGCGAGCGCGGATAGAAGCAAAAAAAAGAACAACCATGGTCAGTGTTGGGTACCTAGGAACATTGTATCCAAAGAGGGCCCGGAGGTCTCCCATGAACCGAATGCCCTGCCTACCAAGTAGCTCGGCATAAAGGTCCAAAAAGCCTTCCGGGGACAGCCCGCCGGGCCGACCAGCTAGCCTACCAAACAATCCGCCAAGCAACCTAGCAAGGTGGGGCTGCCGACCAACCTGCCCTCGAGCAACCCAGCGAGGAGGGGCAGCCGATCAACCTGTCTCCGAGCAACCCAGCGAGGCGGGACCGCCGAGCAACCCAGCGAAACAAGACTAATGCCAAATTGCTTGGCTTCTCAGTTCAGGACCTCCAGCAGCAGCAGGCAGAGCTTGAACTCTCGATAAGGGCTTCATCCAATCCTTCTAATTCTCATAGGAGTCATCTCTGTTATTTGGATTATCTTTCCTCCTTCGTCCATCACAAGCACAGTAACCTTTTCCCTCCCCTTGACCCTGCCGCCCCCCTCCACCTCACTCGTGCAACCGCTTCTCCTCCTCCTCCTCCTCCTCCGCGACCTCACCGCCTCTTCTCACTTCTCTCTCTAGGACCGTATCGTTAGCACGTGCTCATTATCCTAGTATAGCCAAGCTATTTTTTTTGTGGAGAAAAAAAGAGATGATAGCTTTGTGTCATGCAAGTAACAAGATAGACATGGAAGTATAAACATTTATGTGACCAAACAGAAGTGTATGTAAGGAGAAACATAAAGAGAATGCAAGATATAATAGCATATAACGACAAGCTTTTTTAGGCAAATATAAGATAATTATTGTATAATTTGGCTCCGATAACTTGACTTATAGGAAAAAAAAAACATTTGGCTCCATTAATGACCTGGTCTCTTGTTAGCTCGATCGTTGTCATGTGGATCCAATTGCGGGACAGGTAGAGAGATCCACGTGCACGATGGAGCTCATAGAGGCCTTGGTGGCATGCATCACCGTTTGTTTTGTCCTACATTTCTCCAGGTGGCCATGGCCGCAACGGATTTTCTTCTCCTACGTGCGATAGAGTGCTTTGCCAACAACACGTTAGCTTCAGCTGAATTGGACTCCACGGACCACGGTGAGCTGGAGCTTGTATTTGTGCTTAGTTGCTTTGCGGAGTCAGCAACCACGTGGTAGCCAACAAGACTATGGTAGCCACATTTTTCACGCCCCCAAACATATTACATGCTTTACGTTCACTTATTAACAACTTATTAGGTCCTATGAGCATCTCCACTAGTTCCCTAAGAAGTCCCTAAAATTAATTAAGTGTGTTATTAACCAAAAATCATCATTCGACAGTTTCTCAAATGATGTTTCTAAATATACCAACTTCCTAAGTATTTCTATTTAGTTCTTAGGTTGACGATATGTTCCAACACTTCTAGTAGTCTATTTTATGCGTCAATGACATCGTAAAATCACTTGCACGCCATCAAATTCGTGTTCGTGTACAAGTGATACACTTAGTGATTTAAGCTATTAAAAGGATGAATGTGCCATTCTCGTTTGATAATTTTAAAGATGATGTTAGGATTTATGGGCTTGGCCCAATTAAGAAATTCAAATAAATTCCAGGAAAATCTCAAAAGCCCATACAAGTGGATGGCTAGAGGATAGGTGGAACCAATAGCACCATATTGCTAGCTCTAGTGGAGTAGAGCTAGCTTAAATATGGAAGCCACACTCACTCACCAAGTCATGGATGAGAGAAGAGAGTGTGGAGAGCCACACGCTCGCTCGCCGGGCCGGGCCGGGCCGGGGCGAAGGGCGCGGGCGCACGACATGCGCGTGAATGGTCCGCCGAAATCCGGCCCCTCGCCTTGCGGGGGCTGATTGCGAGATTTTCGAGCTGAGCCGCCTTCCAGTTCTCTTCATCCCGATCGTAGAGGTGCATCTGCGATTAGGAGAGCAGGTCTCCGGAACCCTTCGCCTTCTAGATCCTGCACCAGGAGAGGTCGAATAAGGTTTTTGGAAAGCGTCTTCACGCGACTGCTCGTGATCTGACTGACCTCGTCGACCCTGCTGATTTCGCTACTTCGACGTCGTCGACCCTGCTGATTCCGGCGCGCGCCATCTATCAGTATGTCTAATCAGTACGCATCATCTGATTTGACTTTTTACTTCAGTGCTTGTGATTTTGTCATGATTTATATTCGAAATTTAATCTGGAATTTGTCTAATTATTCAACAATCCAAAAACCTTATTGTAGACATTTTCCTAGTTTTTCTATGGCTGCTTTTGCCGATGCGCTCAAGCCAGAAAAGTTCAATGGTATGCACTTTAAGAGATGGCAAGTCAAGGCCACGCTCTGGCTTACTGCTATGAATGTCTTCCATGTTAGTAAAGGCAGACCTGAGGGTCCACTGACTCCTGAACAGGAGAAAGAGTATGACCATGCCAATACTATCTTTACGGGAGCCGTTCTTAGCGCCCTTGTTGACCGTCTGGTTGATGCGAATATTCAGTACACAGACGGGAAAGAGTTATGGGATGCACTTACTACCAAGTATGGTGCATCGGATGCTGGCAGTGACCTGTATATCATGGAGAGCTTTCATGATTATAAGATGGTTGATAATTGCTCTATTGTAGAGCAAGCTCATGAAATACAGTGTATAGCCAAGGAGCTCGACCACCTTAAGATAGTCCTTCCTGACCGATTTGTGGCTGGGTGCATTATTGCAAAGTTGCCTTCTACATGGAGGAACTTTGCCACATCTCTGAAACATAAGAGACAGGAGATATCAGTTGAAAATCTGATAGCGTCTCTGGATGTTGAGGAGAAAGCTCGGGCTAAGGACACGGGATCTAAAGGAGGTGAGGGCCACTCCAGCGCCAACATGGTTCAGAGGAACCACAACAAGGGCAAAGGAAAGCCAAAATCTAACAAGCCCAACAAAACTACCAACTTCAAGAAGAAGAAGAACAAGGCTGAACTGACATGTTTCGCATGTGGCGAGACGGGTCATTTTGCCAAGGATTGTCCTGATCGAGCGGATCGTCGTGGCAAAAAGGGCAATGTCAACACAGTGATCGCTAGCAATGAGGAAGACAAAGGGTATGGTAATTTACCTTTTATCTTCTCACTATTTCAATCACCTAGTTGGTGGCTTGATACTGGTGCTAATGTTCATGTGTGTTCTGACATTAACTTGTTCTCTTCTTATCAGGGTGCCCGGGATTCTTCCGTCCTAATGGGGAATGGGTCACATGCTTCTGTTCATGGCACTAGCACGGTGGATCTGAAGTTTACTTCGGGAAAGATCGTGCAGCTGAAGAACGTGCATCATGTCCCTTCTATACACAAGAATCTCGTTAGCGGAACCCTTCTGTGTAGAGATGGGTTCAAGGTAGTTTTGGAGTCCAATAAATTAGTTGTGTCTAAGTCTGGACAATTTATTGGTAAAGGCTATGACTGCGGAGGCTTGTTCCGCTTTTCTCTGTTAGATTTCAATAATAAGTCTGTGAACCATATTTGCGCTAATGTTGATGATCTTACGAGTATTTGGCATTCTCGTTTGTGTCATATTAATTTTGGCTCTATGTCTCGGCTTGCAACCATGAGTTTAATTCCGAATATCACCATAGTCAAAGGTTCTAAGTGCCATAGTTGTGTGCAGTCGAAGCAACCTCGAAAGCCTCACAAGGCTGCTGAGGAGAGACACCTGGCACCTCTAGAACTCATACATTCTGATCTATATGAGATGAATGGTGTGTTGACAAAGGGTGGTAAGAGATACTTCATGACATTGATTGATGATGCGTCTAGATTTTGCTATGTATACTTGCTAAAAACTAAAGATGAGGCTTTAGACTACTTTAAAATCTATAAGGCTGAAGTTGAAAACCGACTAGAGAGAAAGATCAAACGTCTTAGATCAGATCGTGGTGGCGAGTTCTTTCCCAAAGTCTTTGATGATTTCTGTGCAGAACATGGCATTATTCATGAGAGGACTCCTCCCTATTCACCCGAGTCAAACGGGATTGCTGAAAGGAAAAACCGTACATTGACTGACCTGGTGAATGCCATGTTAGACACTTGTGGTTTATCTAAGGCATGGTGGGGGGAGGCAGTCCTGACTTCATGTCATGTTCTGAATAGAATTCCTATGGGCAAAGAAGAGAAAATCCCTTATGAGAAGTGGGTTGGGAGAAAACCATCACTTTCATACTTGCGCACTTGGGGGTGCATGGCGAAAGTCAATGTACCAATTAATAAAAAGCGCAAGCTTGGTCCAAGGACAGTGGATTGTGTCTTTCTTGGATATGCTTCGTGTAGCATAGCATATAGATTTTTAGTAGTTAAATCTGAAGTTCCTGATGTATATGTTGATACTATTATGGAATCACGTGATGCTACTTTCTTTGAACATATATTTCCAATGGAAGACATTCATAGCAATTCTAGATACTCTTCTGAGATAACTCCTGAACATAGTACACCTATTGAGAGTTTTGAGCAGCCACATGAAATTGTCCTAGAGGAGGATGACAATGATGCTCCTAAAAGGAGCAAGAGACAAAGGGTTGAAAAATCCTTTGGTGATGATTTCATTGTGTACCTTGTGGACGATACTCCTACTACCATTGCAGAAGCATTTGCATCTCCAGATGCAGATGATTGGAAAGAAGCAGTTCATAATGAGATGGACTCCATTCTTTCAAATGGTACGTGGGAAGTGAAAGTCGCCTAGAGGGGGGGTGAATAGGCGAAACCTGAAAATTAAAACTTTATCCCCCAACTAGATCCCTTGATTAGAGGTTAGAACAATATATACAAATATCGGAGAATATAAACTAAGTTCTTGCTTGAAGAGAGTATTGCTAAATAATGCGGAAGTGATGAATCAATACAATTTGCAAGTTATAGAGTAACAAGGCAAGAAGCCTTAGATGAGAAGAGCACTAGGACAAGTTCTTTCTTGCAATGTGTTGCTTCACTAAATGGGAATTTAACTTGAAGCAACACCAAATGATATTAGCAAATAAAGATGCAAGAAAACTTAGAGCAAGGGAACACAAACAAATCACAAGCAATAAACACAATGGACACGGGTGATTTGTTTTACCGAGGTTCGGCCCTCGAAGGCCTAGTCCCCGTTGAGGAGTCCACTTAAGGACGGGTCTTTTTCAACCCTTTCCCTCTCTCCCCCGATCACACAAGGATCGGTGAGCTCTTCTTCTTCTCAAGGATCACTCTCGATCCCACAAGGACCACCACAATCTTTGGTGTCTCTTGCTAGCTTTTACAAGCCTCCAAAACTTTGGAGGAAGTTCAATGGGAGTCAAAACTCCACGCGCAAATGAACACAAAGATGAAGCACACACTATCTCTCGATGAATCTCACAAGGCACTAGTGCTAAACTCAAATGAGTAGCTCTCTTTTGCTTGCTCTCTCTTTAGTGGCACTTGTGTTGGTTGTAGTGGTCTAAATCTTGTGTATAGGATGGATCAATGAATATATGTGGTTGGGAGGGCTTGAGTATGTCAATTATATGACTTGGAATGTTGCTTGGGCTCCCACGCCCTGAAGTGGCCGGTTGGGGTGGTATTTATAGCCACCAACCAAAATCTAGTCGTTGGTGAAGACTGTCTGTTCGATGGTGCACCGGACAGTCCGGTGCACACCGGACATGTCCGGTGCGACAGCCACGTCACCTGGCCGTTGCAATTTGACCGTTGGAGTTCAGACACCTGGGCCCGCCTGGATGTCCGGTGCACACCGGACATGTACTGTTTGATGTCCGGTGCACCTGCTCCAGCGTGCCTGACGACTGCGCGCGACTGGCGCGTATTAAATGCGCCTGCAGGTGACCGTTGGCGCCGAAGTAGCTGTTGCCCCGCTGTCTCACCGGACAGTCCGGTGTACACCGGACAGTCCGATGAATTATAGCGAAGCAGCCGAAGTGAATTCCCGAGGCTGCCGAGTTCGCGAGGCCGCTCATCCTTGGAGCACCGGACACTGTCCGGTGTACACCGGACAGTCCGGTGAATTATAGCGCGCCAGCTTCCGAGAATTCCCGAAGGTGACGAGTTTGGAGTCGGAGTCCTCTGGTGCACCGGACATGTCCGGTGGCACACCGGACAGTCCGGTGCGCCAGACCAGAGGTGCCTTCGGTTGGCCCTGTGCTCTTCTGTCGAACCCAATATTTGGTCTTTTTATTGGCTAAGTGTGAACCTTTGGCATCTGTATAACTTATACACTAGAGCAAACTAGTTAGTCCAATTATTTGTGTTGGGCAATTCAACCACCAAAATTAATTAGGGACTAGGTGTAAGCCTAATTCCCTTTCAGTCTCCCCCTTTTGGTGATTGATGCCAACACAAACCAAAGCAAATATAAGAGTGCATAATTGAACTAGTTTGCATAATGTAAGTGCAAAGGTTGCTTGGAATTGAGCCAATATAAATACTTACTAGATATGCATGGATTGTTTCTTTATTTTTAACATATTGGACCACATTTGCACCACATGTTTTGTTTTTGCAAATCCTTTTGTAAATTCTTTTCAAAGTCCTTTTGCAAAATAGTCAAAGGTAAATGAATAAGATTTTGAGAAACATTTTCAAGATTTGAAATTTTCTCCTTTTGTTTGAAATGCTTTTCCTTTGACTAAACAAAACTCCCCCTCAAATAAATTCTCCTCTTAGTGTTCAAGAGGGTTTTAAGACATCAATTTTGAAAATACTACTTGATCCCCCTTTAGAACACAAAGAGATACCAATTTGAAATTTTCCAATTGAAAATCATTAATTTTAAAATTAGGGTGATGGTGCGGTCCTTTTGCTTTGGGCCAATACTTTCTCCCCCTTTGGCATGAATCGCCAAAAACGGATAATTAGAATGAAATATAGGCCCTACTCTTTCTCTCCCCCTTTGGCAAACAATTGAAATATTCAATTGAAATAGAGATATGAGTGAAGATTATACCAAAGCGGCAAAGAGTGGATAATACCGATGGAGTTGAGTGGAAGCGTCGTCTTTGCCGAATACTTTATTTCCCTTTCAATCCTATGACTAAGCATGAGAATATACTTGAAAACACATTAGTCATAGACATAAAAGAGATATGATCAAGAGGATATATCAAATTAAGCATGATCATAGTTCTATATAACATAGATTGCTCCCCCTAAGTATGTGCATGGAGAGGAACACATATTTTGGCCTTAAATGCCAATTGCACATAATCAGGTTAATGAGAACATATCTATATCATACAGATTATGAAGTGCATTGTGTCATAGTATAAGTGTGATGCTCATGCACTTATGAAAGCATGTTGTAAACAATTTAAGCATTTTCCCTTAAGGATTTCAAAGAGACTTAAGGACCATCCACCTTTGAAACAAAGGCAGCTTATCCTCGTTACAAGGTTAAGCTTTAAGCTCTTTGACAATAAAAGTACTTCATCTAGTTTTTCCAGAGATGCACTAAGGCAGGAATGAATTTTGGGAAATTAAACTAGGTATGAAGCAGGGATATGCATGGACATGCTTTCTCTTCCTTTTAAACAAGATATGTAAAGAGAGTATAGAAAAGGAAGATTTAGGTACAAGTTTAAATGAAAGGAGATAGTTTTACCTTTTTGTACCTTTACATAGGGACACTCTCTTCATTGTGCTTTGTCCTTAGTCTTAGATGCTTAAGACCTATTCTTAATGACAATATATGGAAATGTTTTGCACAAGAGAGAGTTCTACAACTAGTGATCTTTTCAAGTTATTGTTAGCATATATCAAATGGATCACAAGTTGCATAAATGTATCATGAATTCTCCTTTTAACTTAGTGCATATCGATTGATAGTATATACGGCACTAAGAAGCATGATTGTTGATTGAAGTCATTCAATGATCAACCAAATAACAGATGTGATCAAAAGAACAACATACGCATTAGATTATCAATTAAGCTTAGAATAGGAGAATCCAGCAAATATGCTACTTTAGAGTGAAAGACAAGAATTTAAAAAATAGTAGCATACTTTATGAGAGACTCATTCTCATGCAAGAGGCTATATGAAACTACTTAAGAAGAAGCAATAGTCTCACATAATCAAGATATAGAAATAGACTCCCCCTAAAGATATGCATCAAGAATTTGAATGAGATGAATAGATGCATTTACTTTTAAAGACAAATAGAGGGAAGCATTATACATCTTGATCAAGGCTCACTAATTTTGCAATAATCAACTTGAGCCTAGTATTCTCATTATGAAAGGATTTAGAATACTCACAACCACACCATGATTGTGTTGTTCTTGATGTTCTCTTCTTTCATTTGAGAGTCCTCCCTTTGCAGTGGCTTCTTTTTCCTTTCAAACTTATTGAAAATACTCAAGAAGGATGTTAGTAACACAAGGGAGTATATAATGAAGGATGATTTCTTTTAGATAGAAAATAAGCACAATTCATCATCCATAAATCACACAGACATGAAGTAAAGTCCTTAACATTAGTGCACTTTTACTTGAAAAGAGAAACATGCATTATTTAACAATTTGATCAATCATAGGAATTTTATTTCTTCATATTGAGTTTATTAATCATTACTTGGAAGTAAATCAATATGAGAATACGTATAGCAAAGGCATGAAATAGATTCTAATGAATAAGTGCATTGAGAAGAATGAGATTGAATGCACATCTTAGCCAATTTAAATTCCTATTGAGATGGGAACCAAACTTAAGAAGATGAGTTCCCCTACCTTTGCTTTTACCTTTCTTCCTTTGGGTGAAGATCAACCCATGAGGCTTGTGCACTTTCTCTCTTGTAGATTTTCATATTTGAACTCAAGAGAAATGTTAGTAGCAACACAAGCACTAGTTTCCATTTTTGTAATCATTTTGATAAGGAATGAGAAGCTATATTACTAAAACATGGAAACTTCATAGCATGAACTAGATTATCCTTAGATGATGTTATGCTCAATTTTAACTCCTAAAACAAGCATAAATAATCCTTTGAGATTAGGAATAAATCTCATTCATGATTTGGAAAGCGATAAATGTGAAAGGATCATATCCAATTTGAGCAAGTAAAAATACATCGTAAAACATTGGATTGATTTTTCTTTTCATGTTAGATTACATGCTTCCAAAGAGAAACATATTCTCTATAAGAGAGACTACTTGGGTTACTTAGATAAATTATTAGTCTCACTATTCTAGTTATAGAGAGAGTTTTCCTTTTATAAGTGTCCTAAGGATTTGAATTCCTTACATGACACCTTATTCTTTTAAGAACATGAAATATCTCTCTATATCTAGAATCATGGCAATAATAAAACACTTAGTGAAAATACATGCCATGAGATACTCGCAATATTTAAAGCATGTAGATTGCTATAGAATGGAAATGATGAATATGCAATCTACCATATGAGAGGAAATTCTTTCAAAGAAAGGCAACATAAATTTAAAGACATTTGAAGTGCTATACATTTCTATGTGACTACACAAGACACATAAGAAATGATAGTTCAAAATACTTGCACTTAAGAGCATAGAAGTTGCCATCCTTTGATTTTCCTCCATGTTGTAGGCCTTGATTTTCGCACATGATATTTCTTCATTTCCTACAACATCAATATCCTTCTCGAGATGATATGAGTTTAAGACATAGTAATTTGAAAAATAACCTTGGGTCAATCATGTATGTAGATTATTGACGATTGATAGCTTGAGTGGACTCTCTCAAGCACACCAAGGCTTCATATCATCTCCTTCCCCTACAAAGCTTGTCAAGTATATTTTGGTACCCATCGCATGATGGGTCCATCACGGTTAGTCAACAAAGATCTAGGAACCCAAAAGTCCTTTGTGTTAGCATTAGGTAAACTCATTACCTTTCTAGCACAAGTTGCAATTTTGGGTTGCCTAGTTACATGAGAAGTAATTGACAAGCTAGGAGTGGAAGATTTACTTATGGGACAATTCTTGCATTGATGTCCCTTCTTTCGGCATATGTAGCATAGGCGATCTTCAACTCTTGAAGATTTCTTCCTTCCTTGTTTCTTGCTTGCTACATGGTTAGTGAATATTTTCTTTTCTAACCTTATGCCTTTTTGTTTTAAATGGGGACAAGATCTAAGCAAGTGTCCCTTCTTGGAGTATTTAAAACAAAGTCTATCATCCTTGTTAATAATCAAGCCATTTTTAATGTAGGGACATGACCTAATCAAGTGCCCCTCTTCAAAGCATTCACTACACCTCTTAATGTGAAGTGTGGCTTGATCATTACCTTGGATGTTACCTTTTGTGGAGGCGTGGTTGAGGCTTTTGGAGGAGGTGTTGAATTTCATCTTTTGTTTCTTCCTCTTGGTAATCCTCAAATCCTTGACATTTTCTTTAAGGGATGTAGTGCATGCCACGGTTGTTCCTGTCTCAAGCTTCTTCACCATGTGATCACGGTTATCTTGAGAAGGTTGGGCAATGCATTTCCCTTTTAGTTGTGTCAAGCTCATCTTTAGCCTCTCATTTTCTTCTTTGAGCTTTTGATATGTATCATCATTTGTTCCTGCAAACTCTAACTCAAAAGAAGATTTGCTTGTCGACAAACAACAAGCATTAGCACATGGTAATATAGTATCAATTTGAATACATGTGCACGAGTGAGGTTGTTGGGATTTTAAGTTTTCTATCACAACCTCATGAGCAATGTTTAATATGATATGATCATCCATAAGATTTTCATGAGAACATAGAAGCATATCATATTTTTCACGAAAAGCTAGATTTTCAACTTTTAGCTTTTCTACTTGGTCCTTAAGCAAGGTATTCCTATTTACTAATTGAGCGATACAATGTAAAGCGTTATCTTGCTCAATTGAAATAGTTTCATACCTTTGGACCAAATCAACATGAGAGCACTTTAGCTCCTCATGTTCTTTAGTCAACTCGTCAAAGTGTAGCATTTTCACGGAGAGAATATCTTCTAGCCTTTGACGAGCTTCGCTTTGCTCTCTCGCTCTTTCTAGAAGTTTGAGCATGACCGCCTTATCTTCTTGGCTTAGGCGAGCGTAGAGATGCACAAAGCTTCTTTCTTCCTCCTCATCCTCATTTGTGCTTCCGCTATCATTTTCATTAGCCACACAACACATGTGGGAATCGAAATGGGAAGTCAAACCTTTTGGAGAGGTGGATTCATCGTTTGGTCTCCATTGTTCATTTTCTTCTTCTTCTTCCTTGCAAGGGTTAGTATCACAAATACCAAAGGAAGTAGAAGCACAGAATGAACTATCATGTTTGGACTCATTAAATTTGCTTTTAATTCTAGTCCAAATATCATGCATATCACAAATGGGTTTGTCATATTTAATTATGAAGGCATGATAATCTTCTTTGCTAAGGGATTTACTTAAGATGTCATAGGCTAGATAGTTTAAGCGAATACATCTTAAATCTTCTTCGGAGGCATTTTCCCTAGCATAGTTAGGAGGAATAATACTCTTGTCTAAAATTTGTTCTAATTGTGGGTCTACTGTTCTAAAAGCATTTATCACTCTAGTAGACCATGAATCATAATTAGAACAATCGGAAAGTAATATCTCAAGAGTTACCTCCTTGTTCTCCTGGGTCTTCTTGTTCTTTTGGGATCTTTTACGAGCCATCACTTCGAGTTGTTAGACTCAAGATGAAGTGCCTAGCTCTGATACCAATTGAAAGTCGCCTAGAGGGGGGGTGAATAGGCGAAACCTGAAAATTAAAACTTTATCCCCCAACTAGATCCCTTGATTAGAGGTTAGAACAAGATATACAAATATCGGAGAATATAAACTAAGTTCTTGCTTGAAGAGAGTATTGCTAAATAATGCGGAAGTGATGAATCAATACAATTTGCAAGTTATAGAGTAACAAGGCAAGAAGCCTTAGATGAGAAGAGCACTAGGACAAGTTCTTTCTTGCAATGTGTTGCTTCACTAAATGGGAATTTAACTTGAAGCAACACCAAATGATATTAGCAAATAAAGATGCAAGAAAACTTAGAGCAAGGGAACACAAACAAATCACAAGCAATAAACACAATGGACACGGGTGATTTGTTTTACCGAGGTTCGGCCCTCGAAGGCCTAGTCCCCGTTGAGGAGTCCACTTAAGGACGGGTCTTTTTCAACCCTTTCCCTCTCTCCCCCGATCACACAAGGATCGGTGAGCTCTTCTTCTTCTCAAGGATCACTCTCGATCCCACAAGGACCACCACAATCTTTGGTGTCTCTTGCTAGCTTTTACAAGCCTCCAAAACTTTGGAGGAAGTTCAATGGGAGTCAAAACTCCACGCGCAAATGAACACAAAGATGAAGCACACACTATCTCTCGATGAATCTCACAAGGCACTAGTGCTAAACTCAAATGAGTAGCTCTCTTTTGCTTGCTCTCTCTTTAGTGGCACTTGTGTTGGTTGTAGTGGTCTAAATCTTGTGTATAGGATGGATCAATGAATATATGTGGTTGGGAGGGCTTGAGTATGTCAATTATATGACTTGGAATGTTGCTTGGGCTCCCACGCCCTGAAGTGGCCGGTTGGGGTGGTATTTATAGCCACCAACCAAAATCTAGCCGTTGGTGAAGACTGTCTGTTCGATGGTGCACCGGACAGTCCGGTGCACACCGGACATGTCCGGTGCGACAGCCACGTCACCTGGCCGTTGCAATTTGACCGTTGGAGTTCAGACACCTGGGCCCGCCTGGATGTCCGGTGCACACCGGACATGTACTGTTTGATGTCCGGTGCACCTGCTCCAGCGTGCCTGACGACTGCGCGCGACTGGCGCGTATTAAATGCGCCTGCAGGTGACCGTTGGCGCCGAAGTAGCCGTTGCCCCGCTGTCTCACCGGACAGTCCGGTGTACACCGGACAGTCCGGTGAATTATAGCGAAGCAGCCGAAGTGAATTCCCGAGGCTGCCGAGTTCGCGAGGCCGCTCATCCTTGGAGCACCGGACACTGTCCGGTGTACACCGGACAGTCCGGTGAATTATAGCGCGCCAGCTTCCGAGAATTCCCGAAGGTGACGAGTTTGGAGTCGGAGTCCTCTGGTGCACCGGACATGTCCGGTGGCACACCGGACAGTCCGGTGCGCCAGACCAGAGGTGCCTTCGGTTGGCCCTGTGCTCTTCTGTCGAACCCAATATTTGGTCTTTTTATTGGCTAAGTGTGAACCTTTGGCACCTGTATAACTTATACACTAGAGCAAACTAGTTAGTCCAATTATTTGTGTTGGGCAATTCAACCACCAAAATTAATTAGGGACTAGGTGTAAGCCTAATTCCCTTTCAGGAAGTCACTGATCGACCCTATGGATGCAAACCTGTGGGTTGTAAGTGGGTGTTTAAAAAGAAGCTCAAGCCTGATGGTACAATTGAAAAGTACAAGGCTAGGCTTGTGGCTAAAGGCTATACTCAGAAAGAAGGAGAAGACTTCTTTGATACTTACTCACCTGTTGCTAGAATGACCACTATTCGAGTACTACTTTCTTTGGCTGCCTCGTATGGTCTCCTTGTTCATCAGATGGATGTAAAGACAACTTTTCTTAATGGAGAGCTGGACGAGGAAATCTATATGGAACAGCCTGATGGATTTGTAGTAAAGGGTCAAGAAAGCAAGGTGTGCAAGTTATTGAAATCTCTGTATGGTCTGAAGCAAGCACCAAAGTAGTGGCATGAGAAGTTTGACACAACTCTAACGTCTGCAGGCTTTGCCATTAATGAGGCAGACAGGTGTGTATATTATCGCTGTGGTGGGGGCTAAGGAGTTATATTGTGCTTATATGTTGATGATATATTGATATTTGGCACAAACATTGATGTGATCAATGAAGTCAAGTCTTTTCTATCAAAGAGTTTTGATATGAAAGATCTGGGAGAAGCTGATGTGATTCTAAACATCAAGCTGATTAAGGCAGATGGTGGGATTACTCTCTCGCAACCTCACTATGTTGAAAAGGTTTTGAAGCGATTTGGCTTCTCTGAGTGCAAACCTTCTCCAACACCTTATGATCCTAGTGCGACACTGCGAAAGAACAAGAGAATTGGTTTAGACCAATTGAGATACTCTCAGATTGTCGGTTCACTCATGTATCTTGCTGGGGCAACAAGGCCCGATATCTCGTTTGCTGTGAGCAAATTGAGCAGGTTCATGTCAAACCCCGGGACTGATCATTGGCATGCACTTGAGCGGGTTATGCGCTACCTGCAAGGTACAATGAGTTATGGAATTCACTATTCTGGTCAGCATGCAGTACTTGAAGGATATAGTGATTCGAACTGGATATCTGATGCAGACGAGCTTTATGCCACCAGTGGTTATGTATTTACTATTGGTGGAGGTGCGGTATCATGGAGGTCATGCAAGCAGACCATTTTGACGAGGTCAACCATGGAAGCCGAGCTAGCTGCACTTGACACAGCAACCATTGAGGCAGAATGGTTGTGTGAACTCTTGATGGACTTGCCGGTGGTTGAGAAACCAATACCAGCTATCCTTATGAACTGTGACAATCAGACAGTGATTGCTAAAGTGACGAGTTCTAAGGATAATGGAAAGTCATCAAGACATGTCAAAAGACGATTGAAGTCTGTCAGAAAGTTGAGAAACTCCGGAGTTATAAGTGTGACTTATATTTCAACAGATAAAAATCTGGCAGATCCTTTTACCAAGGGACTACCACGTAATGTGATAGAAATCACATCGAGAGAGATGGGTATGAGACCCGAATAAAGTTGCCATGGTGGAAACCCAGTCTATGTGATCGGAGATCCCGTGAATTAGGTCCTGGGAAGAACAAGCCATTGGTGAACTGAGGAGAGTAACCTTTGACCCTCTCTAAGTAAAGACGCAATACTCTCAAATGCTGTAAGGCAGGTTGGCTTTGTGCCTTAATGTGTTCTGTTGGCTTGTATTAGCGAAGATGTTGTCCTGCAGAACATTCTTTGAAAGAACACACCTATATGAGTTAGACTGTCTAACGTCGCAGTCTATGAGATTTGGGTGATCTCTAGTAAACTCATGAAGAGACCTTGGAGTACGACGTATATGCTCCACCCGAGAAGGGGACTACTGGTAGCCAAGTACTGGTCATGACTTCAAGTGAAACCCATTCACGCAAAACTTACAATTCAAGGCATAGTCCATTGTCCAAGTTGTGGGTTGGTGTAGCTTGGAGTTCTAGGCGGAAGTTCAACTTAACAGTCTCTGCTGAAAAACTAGTATATTAAACAGTAGTGAACAGTGGCGAAAACTGCAGATGGGCATTTGAGATCTGGTGGGGGATTGTTAGGATTTATGGGCTTGGCCCAATTAAGAAATTCAAATAAATCCCAGGAAAATCTCAAAAGCCCATACAAGTGGATGGCTAGAGGATAGGTGGAACCAATAACACCATATTGCTAGCTCTAGTGGAGTAGAGCTAGCTTAAATATGGAAGCCACACTCACTCACCAAGTCATGGATGAGAGGAGAGAGTGTGGAGAGCCACACGCGCGCGCTCGCTCGCCTCGCCTGGCCGGGGCGGGGCGGGGCGAAGGGCGCGGGCGCACGACATGCGCGTGAATGGTCCGCCGAAATCCGGCCCCTCGCCTTGCGGGGGCGCGACTACCTTTTGCCGTTCGATTTTTTGGTTTCTTGGCTGTTACGTTTATCCTAACCGATCGCTATAAAATCTCAACTGATTGCGAGATTTTCGTGGGCGGATAAGACCAGGGGTCGCGGACTCGGCCCTATAAAAGGAGCCCGGCAGCCAGCCTCCAAATCATCCCAATTCGCTTTCGCTTCTCTTCACAGCTGAGCCGCCTTCCAGTTCTCTTCATCCCGATCGTAGAGGTGCATCTGCGATTAGGAGAGCAGGTCTCCGGAACCCTTCGCCTTCTAGATCCTGCACCAGGAGAGGCCGAATAAGGTTTTTGGGAAGCGTCTTCACGCGACTGCTCGTGATCTGACTGACCTCGTCGACCCTGCTGATTTCGCTACTTCGACGTCGTCGACCCTGCTGATTCCGGCGCGTGCCATCTATCAGTATGTCTAATCAGTACGCATCATCTGATTTGACTTTTTACTTCAGTGCTTGTGATTTTATCATGATTTATATTTGGAATTTAATCTGGAATTTGTCTAATTATTCAACAGATGACCTATCCAAAGATTCAGAGGAAAATGATCGGCCACGGAATGAAAATTGTAATGAAGAGACGAATGGTGATTATAGAACTTTATGGTACAAATAGAATCAAATTTGAAGTTGTAAGTAATAACTCGAAAAGTTAAGTTAACATTATTTAAAATATTTAACAACCTAAGAATTAAGAATATTGGAGGCTAAGGTTACTTTTGGTCCCAATATATATTTAGCAACTTGCTAAATATGAGCTAGGGAGTTTTTAAGGGAACTAAGGCCTATTTGCAAGCAAAGTATTTTCATAGTTTCAAGATAATAATGTAGCATTTGTGCATACCATAGTATTTTAGTCTAAAAGGTGTTTAAGAGTGTATGTAGGAACTCGATTAGGGCTGGACATTCGGGTTAACATCGGTTTTCTAGACATTAGAAACTGATCGGTTTTTTTGTAAAATGGAAAACCGAGAAGTTTGGTTTCGGTTTTTCGGTAAAAACCGAATATAAGTTTACATGATAGATTACACATATTTTTAAAAGTAAAAATTATATAGGTACAAATATTTAGAGATACATCATACATCACATATAAATAAGTGAATAACAATTTAATTGCCTCACACATTTAGTTCACATAATCGAATAGTCAAATTTTAGAATTGATAAAGTTTGGTAATTCGGTTTTTGGTATTTCGGTTCGGTATATGGTGAAAACCGATTATGACACCGAAAACCGAAGTTTTGAGATACAAAAATCGAAACCGAACCGAACTATCGAAAAATTGAAATTTCGGTTTGGTATGGTTTGGTTCGGTTTTCGGTTTATGGTAAAAATGTGCCCACCCCTAAACTCGATATTTTAAACCACGGTTTTACTAATACAATAATATTTTTTGATCTTAAAAATTGATTTGGATCAAAGTTTTAAATTGGTACGGAGGAAGTGACCACCGTCTCGCCCTATCTCCTCCCATCCTACGCTGTAACAAAAATATTATGTTTCTAAATAGATGTTAGACCAAATTGATATAAAATATATCATAGTTTTCTCATGACACCTGGTAAAATATGGTTTTAAAAAATAATATTCTCAAAAGACTTTTATGAAAATAAATTCAATTCGTTTATATATAAAATAGAATCTTCTACGCCTAGCGATAAACTACTGTTGCATCTAGTGCTAAAAATTAGGCCGGGTCGGATCCATCATAACTTAATAAAATAAAAAATAAACACTACATGCTTTTTCGTGTCGGCCGTGTCGGGGTCTGACAGACCAAAAAATAAGGTCTGATCTAGTCTTGTCTTTGGACTATGCTAGCTTTGGGCTCCTAATTTTGGATCGTATCTATATTGGCACAAAAAGTCCGGTTCATATTTCTAGCACTAGTTGCATCTATGGTTAAATTATGATAAAGAATTCTAACAAACTTAGAGGGTGCTGGATTTATATTTTAGTTTCCATATTTGTCATTTTAGAAACTTAAATAGAATAAAACAGAGGAATTAAAAAGTAATCTATAAAACCAAATATCCCCTTTATTTGCACGTTTACACTTAAGTTCTAAGTTATGCTGGTAGTAGTTCCGGTATATCTGCATAACGTTACAAGACGAGCTCGAGCTGGGAGGGAGAATCCTAAAAAAAAGTAACCGATCGAAGCAGGGCAGCCGTCAACATAGCACCTGTGCTGTGGTCATCCCCTCGCGACGCTACCCAAGTACCCAAGCACACGGCTGCGGCTGCGGCTGCGGCCGCACTCGCACAACGGCACAAGCGCACACCACCGCCATCTCCGCCTTCACCCCCTACCCACCCCTCTGTCCTTCTATATAACGCGCCCGCCTCGCCACCTCACAAGAAATTCCCCACACACGCCCACCTCCTCTGCTCTCCTCTCCCCCACCTCTGCGTCCGTGCGTTGTGTTTGTTTAGGCGGCAACCGCGAGGCGCAATGGCGGCCGGACGAGAGCTGGTGGTGAGTTTCGGCGAGATGTTGATAGACTTCGTGCCCACCGTGGCGGGGGTCTCGCTGGCGGAGGCGCCGGCCTTCCTCAAGGCGCCCGGGGGCGCGCCCGCCAACGTCGCCATCGCGGTCTCGCGTCTCGGCGGCGGGGCCGCCTTTGTCGGCAAGCTCGGCGACGACGAGTTCGGCCGCATGCTCGCCGCCATCCTCCGCGACAACGGCGTCGACGACGGCGGCGTCGTCTTCGACTCCGGCGCGCGCACCGCGCTCGCCTTCGTCACCCTGCGCGCCGACGGGGAGCGCGAGTTCATGTTCTACCGCAACCCCAGCGCTGACATGCTGCTCACCGCCGACGAGCTCAACGTCGAGCTCATCAAGAGGGTAAGTTAAGCCACGCCACGCCACGGTAACTCATCCTTGGTGATCCTCGCCCCCGTGCCTTCACGCCCCGCGATCTGCGGACAGCCTTATTGCTGTGATTGGTCTCGTCGAGTGCAGTATCAATCTTTCCGCTCATTTCTTGATTCGATCCCGGGCGGGATCTGGAGGCGACCGCTAGGTTTCTTGCGCTGATTTCGCGTGCGGTTTAGGTTGCGGCACCGTCTAATTTGGCCCTGTTTGGATCCACCTAGTTTAAACTGGTTTTTAGACGCTGGAAGGTCTCCAAACATGTTTTTTTTATCCGGTTTCTAAAAATTAGTTTCTCAGTTTTCTTAAAAACTAAGAAGTTGGTCTCCCCAGCTAAAACTAGTTTCTAAGAAACTAGGAGGATCCAAACACCTCCTCTTTTTTTCTTCTAAAAGCCAGTTTCTAGAAACCAAATCTAAAAACCAGGTTTTAAAAAACTAGTGTGGATTCAAACACAGCCTTTATCGGGCCATGTTTTATTACGTCCGATAAAGTCACCCCTCTTTCCCGTCGTCTAATTCGGGTCTTTGATGTTGAATCTTCCCGTGGAATCCAAAGATTCCGGGGCGAAAGTGGGCGCCTTTCCTTGCTGGTTTTGGTTGGATCTTGTTGTGCGTTCTAGTTGGCGAATTGTTCTTTTTCTGGATCTGGTCATGTGGCTTCTGTGATTCATCCTAAAAATTTGGGGAGACAAACAAGCAGTAATCCAATCCAAAGGAGAGCCGTTATCAAACCCCGTGCTTCTTGGATCCATCGGCGTGAGCTGGTCTTGTAGAAATCATTAGCCACGTCGTGTATTAATGGAGTCCACGGAGGAATTTTGTTTCTTTGTGGTGGGTCAATAATTGCAACTGACGTGACCTACTTCAGTTTCTCCCCAGTTCCATTGAAGCTTTAGAGAAACTCTGATTTACCCATCTGATCCTTCTATAAATGCATAACTATATGATGACAAACATCATTGTCGGATCTTTGAATTTGGATTAGCACTATTCCATTTTCTTTACGCCAAGAACTTTGAATTAAATCTAAAATTAGCACGTATCAGGTGATGCTAGATGGTTATTTTTTTCATGCTTTCTGTAAACGTGTTAAAAAAGGCTGTCATTTGTAGAGTTTACCAGAAAATATGTGGACTAAAAAAGACTGCAACAGCTTGCAGCATCACATAGTCCATCCCCCCACCCCACCCCACCCCTGTTTGGGTAAATTCTTCATGTTCTTCATTTTTTACAGGCTGCGGTCTTTCACTACGGATCAATAAGCTTGATTGCTGAGCCTTGCCGGACAGCACATCTCCGTGCCATGGAGATTGCCAAAGAGGCCGGTGCACTGCTCTCTTATGACCCAAACCTGAGGGAGGCACTATGGCCATCCCGTGAGGAGGCCCGCACCCAGATCTTGAGCATCTGGGACCAGGCAGACATTGTCAAGGTCAGCGAAGTCGAGCTTGAGTTCTTGACAGGCATCGACTCGGTGGAGGACGATGTTGTCATGAAGCTGTGGCGGCCTACCATGAAGCTGCTCCTAGTGACTCTTGGAGATCAAGGGTGCAAGTACTATGCCAGGGTATGCTTCATAACTTTTTGACTGCTGCCGTCCTATGAATGAAAATGGGTTATTGATGAACACTTTTAGCATATATAACTCGCACACTGTGACTTGGTGGAAGACTTGATGTGCAGCTGAGACTCAGAAGTTTAAATATGCTTGATTGATTGCAGGATTTCCATGGCGCTGTGCCTTCCTTCAAAGTACAACAAGTTGATACAACTGGCGCAGGTGACGCGTTCGTTGGTGCTCTGCTCCAAAGGATAGTTAAAGATCCATCCTCGCTACAAGCAAGTGCCTGAAATCTGAATTTGTTCTTTGCTATGAAATTGTTGGTTCTACATGTGAAGTTGGTGTCTTGAGTCTTCAGTTTTTCTAGCATGTGATTGAGATTTGGTGTCTGTACAGGATGAGAAGAAGCTTGTGGAGTCGATTAAATTCGCTAACGCGTGCGGAGCGATCACCACCACGAAGAAGGGGGCGATCCCGTCGCTGCCCACCGAAGCCGAGGTCTTGCAGCTAATAGAGAAGGCTTAGATCATCGTCGTCCTGTACGCCATGGTTTTCACCAGCTTCTACTTCTTCGAATTGTATTGGATTCTGATATGGAACAGAAGAAGGAGCGGCTGCCCCATCTTACCAGCCCTTTTTGTTTGCCCTAGTTTCCCCTTGTGAAAAGGGTGTTTTGTTTTATAAACTCTACTTGCAATAAGCAGAGCCTTTTTTTAATTATGTCAGGGTGCATTTGATACGATCGAATAATCATCAATCCATAATTGTAGCAATTTTTTTTAAAAAAAAAGAAAAGTCAATTGAGTTTTTGTTCCAGTGGTGGATAAATTGGTAGAATCGGGATATCTGGTCCTGATCAGAGGTGATATTCAGAGCCTTTATTTTCTACTATAGATAGCTGAGACAGAGTACACTGGCGGCATCTGCCGGGCCAGTGGGGCTTCATTGAGCAGCTTTGATTGTTTTGTAACCGCCGCGTGTGTTTGGGTTGTGGTTCAGAGAAATTAATCGCAACATGTGGTCAGCTGGAAAGCTGAGATTTCTGGTTGGTGCAAAAACTTTATTGCTGTTGCACATCTGGCATCTGTGGCCTTGGCTGTCATTTATGATTGCTGTTCCACTGCCTGCGCTTTGATCATTCTGTGTGTATTGTGCGCTCTGGTCACTTTCTTTATGTTGTGCTCACGGCCGTCTCGTCAATCGCCCGGAGATGACATGTCAGCAGTCCACGTCAACAGTGGCGTATCTGGTTCCCTAGTTCTAATGTAAGGGCCGTGGCTGAGATTTCCTGTGTTTTTGTGTCGAGGCATCTGTCACTGATTTGGGCCACCCACAGCCACAATCGCCGGTACTTCTTCGTCGCTTGCCGTCTGGCCAGACAATTTTGGCATCTGCCGCCACCGCCCCGCCGGCAAAAGCGAGACGAGGACTAGCCGTGCACGGTGCATCGCGGTCTGGTTCCGCCGGAGGCGGCTTGCCCGGATTCTCGGCAATCATCAGCGCGTGCCGCAAGCATCGTCATTTTTGTTACAAAACATTCACATGTGATCAACCGATGGCAGTTATTGCCCAAGGATCGCACCTTTTGGGGACCCTGTGTACTCTAGTATATATACATGGATCTCTGCAATAAAGTGTTGGTTCTGTCATTTTTGTCTCTCTAAACTCTCTTTACCACTGAGATTCTAACACGTTATCAGCACTGTTTCTTCACTGAGCGCAAGAAAAAACAACAGAAGGTTCTTGACGACGCGAGCCGACGGTAGTGCGGTTGGTGTCTGGTGGCCGGCGGAAGCTTTTTGTGCTTGGTCTGATGTACCGTCCGCTAGTTTCTCCTGTGATGCAATAAGAGTTTATGCATGGCCGCCGTTCAAAGATGCAGAGGATATGAAATTACATCTGGACACAACAAAGTAAGCACGGATGTAATTTTCTTCAATTTCATCATGCTCTTAACTTTATGGCATCTAAGAAAGAATGCGTGATTTACCACCGCCGAGAGGCAGCGCCGGGGCTGCGTGTCGGTGCTGGCAGTGGCCATTCCTGGCCGACCGCAGGGCCTGCGCGCCCGTGCCGCCGAGGAAACCGCGCACCGCGCCGCCGCATCTTGGCCGGGGGCCACGCACCTAGGCCGCCGGGGGACCGCGCCGTGCTGCGGGACCGCGCCAGAGCCGTTGGGGCCAAGGGTCCTCGCCTGCGCGCGCCGAAGAACGCGCGCCCGAGTCGCTGGGGGCTGCGCATTGCGCGCTCGCACGCGCGCACGCCGGAGGGCTATGCCTCGCGGGTCGCGCCAGCGCCGCCGCGAGGAACCACGCCCACGCCGCTGGGAGGTCGTGCCGGGGCTGCACGCCGCCGAGGCCGCGAGCCGCTGGACAGCGCTCGCGCCGCCAAGGGCGCCGGGGCTGGGGACCGCGCGCGCCTGGCCAAGGCCAGGGCCGGAGGCCGCGCCTGCCTGGCCGCCATGGCCGCCGCTGCTGGCCGGGCCGCCCGCCAGCGAGCCGGGGCTGGGAGCCGCGCGCGCCTGGCTGAGGCTGGGGTCGGAGGCCGCGCCCGCCGCGAACCGCCCACCGGCGAGCCAGGGCTGGGGGCCGCGCTAGTCGCAGGAGGCCGCACCCGCCTGGCCGCCGCGCCTGGCCGGACCGCCCGCCGGTGAGCCGGGGCTTGGGTTCGTGCCCACCACCGGGGCCGAGGCCTGGGGATGCCGCGTCGTGCCGCCGGGGCTGGGGCTGGAGTTGCGCGCCGCCGGAGCGCCCGCGCGCTAGGCCGTGCCTGCGCTGCAGGTTGCCGTGGCCGCGCGCCGCGTGCCCCCACCTGAGCGTCGTGGCTGCGCCTTGGTGCCCGCGCCAGGCCGCCAGCACCTGTCTGGACACGCACCGCCGTGCGCGTCGGTTGTGACCGCCGGAGCTTGACCAGAGGAGTCCCCATTAATGGCGGCTGCAAGAAGGAAGAAACCCTAACCATCTTTCTTTGCCGCGCCTGGCCGCGTGGGCCGCCGCATGGGCTAGCCGCGCCTGGCTTGACTGGGCCGCCCGACCACATGTCTGGCTGGACTAAAATTACTCATTATTTTTTGCAAATTTAATTACAAGACTATGTGATCATTTGTATCACAATTTTCAATCAGTATTTAGTATCTAAATTTAAATATTTAGACTGCTGATGTTATATGTAATTGTGATACTTGTTTGTTTTTTTTTAAAAAAAAATATACAGACTTGTTAGTGAATTATATTTCCTATTACATTTATAATTCATGTTTTCGACATGCTTTTGTTTTTGCATTCTTTTACGTTTGCATGGATAACATAGCACATAAATAAGTCGAAAGTAATGGTCCTCATGCAAAATGATATTGCATTTTTGGAAAAGCATAGGGTGATGGAGTCCTAAGCACTGGCTGCACTAAATTCTTTATAGAGTTTAGTAGCCCAGAGACCGTGCTTTAGGCCGCATTTGAAATGCCTATCACTATGAGGTCTACATCTTTCGAGATGATTACCTATACGTGCTACCAAAAAAAAGGAGATCACGGACCAAGCAGGCGTCGCGGGCTATGGAGCCAGGCTGGACGCTGCAGTCATGGTGACTGCTAAAATAATTCTTTTAATTAAGTAATACTTAATTAAACGATGAATTCTTGCAAAATATGACACATATCTTGAACTTGGGATATTTCAACACATGATGGAGATCTAAGCTTTGGCTGCAATAAGTTCTTGGAATTTATTTGCCCTGAGACCAAGCTTTTAGACAGCAAAATGTTATTTGCCCATCAGTAAGAGGTCTACATCATATGGTTATGATGATTACCTATGTGTTCTTCCAAGTAGATATGTTGGAGATGTGATGTTGGTTATTCACCTTTATGGTGATTTCCATTTTATTTTTGAAAATTTGGTCAAGCACAGGGTAGTGGAGTCCTAAGCATTGGCTGCGGTATGTTCCTTGAATATATCAGCCCAGAGACCATGCTTTCAGGCAGCAAAAGTTTTGCCCACTACTGGGAGATCTACTCCATTGTTTCATTACATGGAGATTATCTACGCTGTGTACACCAATTTTCAAAAATCTTTGGTACACTGTATGTGATACCTAGAATTCTCCAACATACAAAAGATATGATATATTTTGCGGCAAAGTTGCAACAACAAACAAAAATGGTTAAGCCATTTGAAGGATAATAATTTAATAGAGTTTGATGAACTCGCCTAATGGGCTTAATTATCCTTAATGTTCATTGGATATGTTCATTTCATTTTTGCATAATATGGGGATTCACTTCTTTATTTTGGAGGAAGTGAGATGCTCCCTTTCTCTTATGGTTCTTATGAAAAGAACTTATGTGCTTTTGTGGCTTGATATGCAAGCGCAAAATGAATAGCAAAGAAAATCATAAGACTTGTGGACTTATGAGTATGTGTCTACATTATGTTGTAGACTAACACTTTGTATTCAAATATTTTTGCTTGAAAGCAAATATATAAGCACATTAAAAAGGGAAGGGCAATGAGTATGACAAACTCTTTTGTCATTACACTATACGTGGTATAGTGTTGTATGCCTAAGCATCTAATCTTGTATATAAAATCCCAATAGATGCATACTACTCATGAAAGCTAAGATATGAAGTGTACTTCAATCTTCCATCTGACATGATAACAGTGGTTAGTTGTGTAAATCGTGATCTGGAATAATCATGTAACAACACTTCTCTTCCTAAGAGAAGACCACTTTGTTAGATGATTCGCTTTTGAGTACTATATAAATGATGCATGAGATTTGGTATAATCTCATAATTGATGTTGTGATAGATTCAACTCATGCGATGTGAGTTGAACACACTCATGTGATTTGAGTGTAAAAACTCATATGAATTTGAGTTAAACAAACTCATCGATTGGAGTTGATCACTCATGTGATTTGAGTTGAACAAACTCATCGATTAGAGTTGAACCAACTCATCAAGGGAGTTGAAGACTCATTGATTTGAGTTGTGCAAACTTGTACAGGGATTCTTCCAATTGAGGAAGAAAAATGCAATGTGGAGAATTGAGCCACAAACTCTATAAGTGGGGAACAAAATATTCTCATATTCCTTTGTAAAGAGGAAAGAATATTTTAACAATCGCTTCGCGCGATATCATGATATGTTATTATCATATCCCCTTTGGTATTGGAAGTATCAAGGATGTGTTGATATATCCTAATTGTTATCTTACCATATTATAGAGATATCCATATAATTTCTATCATGTGGAAACACAAAGTGATAGTGATGGATATTGCATGTGTTTCTCGGAAACATTTCTTATGGATTGTATTCTACATACATCCTCCCATACAATGTGTTGCATTTCTTATAACTTTTCATGTGATGATCCTTACCATGCTGGGTAAGACCGAATTTGGTAATTCCATTATTGGGATGAAATGAAAAGTTATGGACAATTCTATTGGTCATTTTTCCCATACGATGGATACTTGATGAGTATCATCGAAATCGAGATTTTAAGTCCCTCTTATCTTAAAATCTGATCTGAATTGGTTAAGTTCTTTGAATTGTTTCAAAGGAACGAGTGTGGTCTATTACATAGATGGTATGGACATTGAAGGCTTTATATGGTTATTTGGTGCATCTATATGATGACCTGAAGTGTGTCCTTCGGACAACACATGACCATTAAGTAATAATGTCTCAAGCTTGAGCACATTAGCCTCCACACTACTGAATTTACCAAATGTGCTTACAATAATGATTGTTTGTCTTGGTATTCAGAATGATATCCATAAAGGATATGATGAATCTGTGATAGATTCGAAAATTTTAGATCATTAATGACCATCAGTAATGAATTGTCATTTCCAACTGGTTATGATTGGAGTCAGGAAGTTTTGCACGCTCCTGACTTGTGATTAACTGCATGTACTGGATGTACAAGTTCCCCTATGGTTTTTAGTACGTGGGAATCCGTGAAAGATTTCCCATGCGTATATTGGGTAATGTTCCCAATCTCACCACCGCAGCGTACATATATGGGCACACAGAAAGCTGGGGATCTATGTGAGAATTCATTCTCCGTCGATCATTAAGTTTTAGAATCTCTTCATGAGAATCTATTTACGGCCCGTACGCTTGCTTGAATCATGAGCTTTTCCAGGCATTAGGGGGAGATTTCGAGTACCAAAATGAATGCCAAGAAATTATAATGAATGCAGTAAGCATTCAGGCTCAGGATAACGTACTAAAACTGAACCTTTGGGTTCGAATGATTTGCAAGAAGTTGCAAATTGACTGCCATGTGCATTTACTATGAGGTGTCACTCAAATTAATCCTATGAGGAAGTGCCAGAAAGAGTGGTTACATGGAAAACCACTTAACTCCCTATTGCAACGTTGTTGTAAATAAGAGGGGGAGAAGTATGGTCATAAATTGGGATTAAGATGCTTGCAAGCAGTTGAAGGCTAGATCTTCTGAGATAGTAAATGCAGACCAACTATTCGTTGGTAACCAACCGAGTGTTGGTAGACACCTAAAGGATATTGATTATCCTGTGAATGGAAGACATTCACAACCTAGCTCAATGCGCACTAATGAGGCTAGGTTATCGGAAGCCCTTGATTCTCGTTTTGGGATTTCACGAGGAATCATAAGGGTACATAAAAAATGACTTTATGTCAACTGGAGAATTATGTTATTTAAAAGCTACAAGTGTCGACACATACATCTCAGCAATTGTATATGCGCTCCAAGTGATCCAAAAGACTATGGCCATAGCGGAGCACGAGTATGCTCAAACTGGATCTTATTGAGTGTTACAATGTTGCAGAGATAGCCTTGCTCACCAGAAAGAAGTGTTAACTTATTTTCACTTCAAGGTATCTTACTGTGGATACAAGTTTGTTTTCATGGACTTGGAAACAATGAGGTGGTGAGAAAGCATGGCTAGTAGCAACTGGGTTTATACGCAAACCCAAGCATTATTTTAATGCTATAAATTCTCCTCTACTATGAGTAGTTAAATTCCGATACAATCATATTAGCAGTAAATCATCTATCTTTGCAGTTGATAGATGTAGTGACAACATATGCTTTTGTGGTCACTAGATTATGGTATTTGTGGAATCTTGAAGGATTCCAAATACATAATCACCAATCACAAATTTGCAATGCTTGGAAAGTCTTTGTGACTTAGAGCATCCTGGTCAAATATGGTACATTGACCTAGTGAATCCTTCCTTCTGAAAGGATACACAAAGAATGGTATGTTCAGTGTAAATATGTGCAACATATTTTAAACATACATTACTTATCGACGGAGTTCGAGATAGAGGATATGAATTGAAAGAGATTTTCAATTCAAAGTAAACTATCTTGAGTATCTTAGATACAAAGTTGTCTATATCCAACATATATTGAAAAAATTCAATATGAAAGAATCATGGTTATTTGATTCTTTCAGATCATGAGATGTGCTATTGTATCTTGCAAGAGCATCCGGCCGGATATTGCTTTGCAAAGATTTGCTAGCTAGCAGCACATGAGATCGAGTTATGATCTCCAGGTGTACTCATGCTCTCCTTATGTTTGGATATACTGATCTTGGATATCTATAGAAGATCCCCAGGTACAAGATCAATGACATAGTTCTGGTAAGTTGGACCTACTGTTTGATAAATGTCTATCAACAGAGATTAATGGTCACTTACACTAATCATTCTATAGTACACTTCGTGGGATTGTACAGAATGATATACTACATACAGAGGGTATGTGATGGTCATGATTTTTATATCACTGATCTTATTATCTATAAAGATAATATTACTTTGTGTTGTTTAGATGAAAACAAGTTACGAACTAAGTCTCTACCTTACTCCACATTTTAAGTATGTTTGAGAGTAGGTATGGGATGACTTAGTGTTTTGCAAAGATCATGGGGAGTTTTCTCTTGATCGAAAGAACTTGTTTCTACATCATGTTGTGCTCTTTTCTTTGCATGAGTTTTTCCCTGTTTGGATTTCTCATTCAAAGTTTTTAACGAGGCAACATCAACACAAGGCCTATGTCGTATCATCTATTTTTCCTATAGAGGTTTTCGAGGATGATATATTATGACATAGCTATTGTTGCATTTGAACTAGGTTATGAGTTTATCTCCATAAAAGTTCAAACAATTTTCTCTAAACTCTCTAAACTCTCTAAACTCTCTTTACCACTGAGATTCTAACAATTTTCTTGCGTTGCCTCCTCATCCGACAGGCTGTGGGATGCTCACACAAATCGTTAGTACACGACTGCACTTGGTAGTGCGACCGTCGCGTCAAGGATAATGCATGCGTAACATGGTAGGCAGGAAGAAACAGACGAAGCGAATGGGAAATTGGGTTTCACCCTACCCCTATAGCTTGTAAGAAGGACACGAGCAGGTGCGTGCTCCCTCACTCTCTGCTACCGGCACCCGCGCCGTCCTAGGTTCCCCTTCGAACAAACCCCGCACGCACTCGCCAACGACGCCATCTTCCTGCCGATCCCCCGAGATGCCGACTGGTGAGGTGTAACACCCCTGGCCACCGGCGAGTCACCGGGACGTGAGGCCGGTCTTCCCCGCGGCGCGCCGAGGCAAGGAGCCCCAAGAACGGGACCCAGGTATGGAACAGGAAGTGGTTGTGGATTTCTATTTCTGTTACTTCCTGATCTCTAGATATGAGTTTGTTACAAGGTCTTATAGCTATCTAATGACTGACCTAATCCTCTCCTCTTGGAAGCGGACCACTGACACATAGTGTGACCGTCGGCTCATCCACCCAGGCTGTCGGGCCACGACAAACGCGCTCGCACGCATAGCAACGGGCTTTAGGGCTTTGGGCCAACACTCTCCCCAAAAAGCTAGCCTATTAGTGATTGCATCCTCAACCATATAAATCATGTTTGTCCACCATCACGACATAATGTTGGACTATTCTCAACAATCTCCCACTCACTCATTGTGAGCCGAGATTTGTCTGAGAATATACTAGGCCAATTTGGCTTTGATACCAATTGTTGGAACCGAACCACTAATAAATGATGTGTCCGTCGGGCCTGTAATACCCAACTTTATAAACTATATTAAGGAGAGAATTCACTTATGTATTTTTGCCTATGTTCAACTAAATATGAGAACACTACATCGAAAAGCAAGCAAACAATTAATAATATTGAGAATAACCATGCATCATGTTGGTTTTGTTGTATGTGCATCTGGTAAAAAAAAATAACAAGCCACAATAAGAAAATAAATTAATGTCACGAATTTAAGATTTAATATCTAATTGAAATAGTTAAGAGTGGGAAAGTAACAAAGAAAAGAAGAGAAGAGAGGAATAAATACTATAAGGTATAAAGTAAATTCTTAAATAAATAAATCATACCATAATGGCGTGATCAAAGGTTACATTCAAATATGTGTACAAGTTCACTACAATGAGCAAATTCCAATTTGCATTTTGAATAAAGAAAAAAAAAGAGAAAAGATACTGTACTTAGATGGGCCAACGAACTTGATTTCGGCCCAAACCAGTGCTGCGCGCGCGCCTGTCCTTCTGCCGTGACACTGCCGTGTGGGTCCTTTTGTCAGCCACTCTTCCCCACCCACTGCGTCGCACGCTTGGTCCATGACGTGTGGGCCTCGATCGGGCTCTGTCCTCTCCGCTCGGCTCGCGAACACAGAGAGGGGATCCCGCCGCCAGATGTTCTTGGGCGGGCCGATTTCGTCGCCGGGGATCTTGGCGTTGGTGGTTGCGGCCGCCGCAAATCCTTATGGATCAGGATGTTGCCGCGCCCCAGATCTCACTGCCCTGGGGACCCATCTTGTCTGCGCTCTCAACAAAATCGCGCTTAACAGACTTGCGCCGCCCGCCGCGTTCGTCGCAACGGCTGGCCGCGAAGCTCGCGACTCCTACCCTGGTTCCTAGCTCGGACACCGCCGCTAGGATATAAAATCATGGGTCCCTAAGCTTGCCTGTGCCGTCACCATCGGTGCATCCACAAACCTCATCGAGACCTTGGCAATTGCTCATCGTCGCCGTAAACTCGTCCCGTGCCGTGGACTGAGTTCAACACTGCTCGATCCCCTGTAAGTTGGCCACCATCTAATTCGTGATCGCCTCTGCATCGTTTAGCATCTAAAGAATGGGGGATTCGTGGGCATGGGCGGCTTATCGGCTGACGCCGGCCATAGCTCCGCCGTGCCTTCGCGTTCTGTCGCCGGTCGGACGCCGTGGGGAGAGAGAGGGGATCGGGGGGAGATTGGTGAAGAGCTTGGGCTGTTGGATCATACACGGACGACCCTGATCTAACCGCGCATACCCCTTCGCTCGATAGAATTTGAACCATTAGATCTTGATCGGACGACCCAGATCACAATACCCCTTCGCGGCCACGCTTTTGCAAAAGAACCCCCTGGGAAGTAATGAATCAACCCGCCGTCCTGCGCAGGTGTAGCCTGAGTCTCGGAAATCTTGCCCAGAGCCCCCTGTACTTCTGTTTAATTGAGGCCCAGTCCAGAGAGTTATAAAATCAGGAAAATGAATTAGAAAATGAGTTTTTAATATAAAAATAATTCCTAGAATTTATATAATTCATAGAAAATGCATATGAACTCCAAATTAATCCATTCCACTTCCTATAATTTTGTAATAATATTCTCTATCATTTAGAATTACTGATTTGACATGAACTCTGTTAGGAAATTAATTTATCATCTAATCCTATTATAATCACCTTAAATCTTAGGAAATTCATAACTTAAAATCTATAACTCCAAAATTAATGATTCCTGTTCCTAGAATCTTATTTTAATGTGTAGGTTATTATTATGTATTTTGTTCTTATGTTTGGTGTAATGTTAATTTTGCCTATACACTGTTTGTTTGAATTGCTACGACTAGCAGTGAGGACACGAGTCACCTGAAGATCATCCTGGTACCTGGATTCTCAAGGCCCAGGCAAGTTGTGCCCTTGATCACTTCTTTTTACCCAGCCATGTTCTGATTAATCATAATGATCTGCATAGGTTAATTTTGATGGGACCCAATAGGTTACCCTAGTTTATCTATCTTTATACCTTGTTTACCACTGAACTTTCTGGGTAGTACTTGCTAGTGCTATATGTGGTTTTGGGTATGAAGATTACACTATTCATGATTATACTTTTGTTATCAGTTGTTATCTATGGTTCATGTTAAGATCATTATGTTAATTGGAACATGGAGAACCACCCGGGAAAACAGTGCTACCACGAGGGTGGAATGGGACGCCCTTGGCTGATTAATTAGGAAAGCTAGTGGAAGACTACCTTACCCGAAAGGGGCAAGGGCAGTAGGGGAGAGGTCAGTGTAGGGAGGCCCTCGGGAGGATTTTGCTGCGATGGCGGTCCTGCAAGGGATTCCTGCACTGGATCTTCCTATAAACTGTAGCGGGTTTTCGGAAGCTAGTGGAACTTTGTAAAGGCCTCGTAGTGGATCCCTAGCCATTCACCTCGGAAGTGTCTAAGGGCCTTGCAAACCCTGGCGACATGGGATACACGACTTGTGGGTAAAGATGCGCAACCTCTGCAGAGTGTAAAACTGGTATACTAGCCGTGCTCACGGTCATGAGCAGCTCGGACACTCACATGATTAATTTATGGAACTAAATTCAATTTGTCATATGCATTGCATTGCAGGTGATGTTGTTGTTACTTTTGTTCTATTACTTGATTGGGTTTGGTATTTACTTATACTTAGTAACTGCTAATAAAATTTTGACCAACTTTAAAAGCAATGCTCAGCTCTAACCATCTTCTTTGGTAAGCCTTACACTTCACGTGAGCTCCCACCTTTGGCGAGTTCATGCACATTATTCCCCACAACTTGTTGAGCGATGAACGTATGTGAGCTCACTCTTGCTGTCTCACATACACCACAGGTCAAGACCAGGTACTGCAGGATGATGCTCATGGAGGATGCTGTGATGAGTTCGTGAGTGGTCTAGGTCGTCGTCTCCCAGTCAACTTTGGGTTGCTGGACCGTTGTCTCCTTATAATGTAATTATTTATTTTGTATAGAACTCCTGTTATATGTAAAGATGTGACATTCGATCCTGTGCCACTATACATCATATGTATGAGACTTGGTCCCAGCATACCTGGTGTTTATGTTAACCCCGGGTTTTGGATCCCTAAAATCCGGGTGTTACAGAAGTGGTATCAGAGGAATGTTGACTGTAGGACGAAACCTAGATAGAACTGGACAACCATTGACTACTTACCTCTGCTACTCTGATTCTTTTCTAAACTTATCTCAACCTTTTCTCATCTATTTCCGCTTTACTCTGATTATTCTTACCTTTTTCCTTCTAAAGACAAAACTTGGATTTCACACTTTGAAATCCTGTGCTTAAAGTGACCTTTAGGGATAGGAGACCTACTCTTAGGAACAAAGACAAAACTATTTTTATAGATATCTATGAACTTGAATGTTTGTTCTTATGACATCTGTCTGATTTGGATCTTTGAGTGAGTGTGATGGGTTGTGGAGTGATGTCCACAATTACATCTGCATATACATCTAGGTATAAAGAATAGCATTTGTAAGATAACTAGATAAATTAGATTATCCCCTTAGAAAATCTATGTAGTATTCCGTATCTATCTCATCTTAACATATTCTATCTTACCTTTGGACATTCACCTCGTGCAACTAATTACCCTAGTCTTGACATAGAATATCTGGCCCAGCCCTGCCAAAGAAATTCCAGTACATAACCAACTATTAGCTTATTCATTCTGTCTACTAAATGATTCCCTTGCAAAGCTTTCTTACCATATGCTTCTAACTTAGATGGTCAATACCAGGCGGGGTGGTGGAATTGATTTACCTGCTAATCAACAACCCCAACCACAGTCAGCAGCAATGAATCCTCCTAATCCCCCACCAGGCGGAGTTGATCCACTCGTCGCAGCTCAAATGAGAATGATGCAGCAGATGGCGGACACCATGGCAGATATGCGCACCCAAATGCAGCAAGAACGCCAAGAAATGCACCAGGAAAGAGAGGATGCACGTCGAGAAATGCGCCAAGAAAGGGAAGAGATACGCCAGGAGAGAAGGGTACAACAACAGCAGCTGCAACAACAACTTCAACAACAGCAGCAACAACAACAAGTGCCATTTCCTCCACCTCCACCACCAGTTCCACCCCGGGACAAGCACCGGGAATTCATGAGCCACAAACCACCAACCTTCTCCAACTCCGCAGATCCACTGCAAGCAGATGACTGGTTAAAGTCCATAGAGAAGATGCTCAACATAGCCCAGTGCTCGGACCGAGAGAAAGTACTCTATGCATCGGGTCGTCTTGCTGGTCCCGCTGCGGATTGGTGGGATGCGTACTGTGCAGCTCATGCTGCTGCCGATACAATTACCTGGGAAGAATTCTCCGCACAATTCAGGAATTACCATATTCCTGCTGGACTCATGAAGATTAAGAGGAAGGAGTTTCTATCCCTCAAGCAAGGAAGTATGTCCGTAAGTGAATATAGAGACAAATTCATCCAGTTATCTCGATATGCTCCCAGAGATGTTGAGGATGATGAGCAAAAGCAGGAGCTCTTTCTGGATGGTTTGATTGGACCATTGCAATATCAGCTGGTATCGCACACCTTCCCATCCTTCCAAAGGCTACTTGACAAAGCTATTGCTGTAGAAAACAAGAGGAGTATATTTGGAGAGAAAAGAAAGGCTGTCAACCAAGGGCAGGCTGGAAGTAGTTCCCGTCCTCGCTATACTACCACTTCAAGTACACCAGCTAGTGGCAGTTCCGGACAACAAACTCAACAAGCTCCAACTGCTCCTTCAAAGGCAAGCACTCCAGTAGGAACCGTTGCTCCCAACACAACCGCCATCAGGACATGCTTCAAGTGTGGACAACCGGGACACTACGCCAACTACTGTCCCAACAGAGCTGCCTACACTACACCGGCTCCGATGAAGCAAGGACAAGCCTCGGCAGGAAAGAGTCAGCCCCTATCAATCAACCTGGGATATGCTCATCATGCAGAAGTAGAAGCTGAACCCGGTGAACTTGAAATTCAAGAAGAAGAGCCAGTTGAAGATGAAGTGGTCGGTGAAGAAGTCAACGAGCAACAAGAATAGAGTGATAAACATAGATATAGATACACATACATATATATATATTTTTACTATTTGTAAGACCTGAATATTAGTTTAGATATTAGTTAGTAGTCTACTATTCTAGTAATAATAATAAGGTATATTAACCTTATGTTTTGATAAGGAATTATGCATCATGCCGAGATCTCTTTGTTTGTGCATATGTTCCGAGTATACATCCCTTTTCTTACAAATCTCGAGGACGAGATTATTTTTAAGGGGGGTAGGATTTGTAATACCCAACTTTATAAACTATATTAAGGAGAGAATTCACTTATGTATTTTTGCCTATGTTCAACTAAATATGAGAACACTACATCGAAAAGCAAGCAAACAATTAATAATATTGAGAATAACCATGCATCATGTTGGTTTTGTTGTATGTGCATCTGGTAAAAAAAAATAACAAGCCACAATAAGAAAATAAATTAATGTCACGAATTTAAGATTTAATATCTAATTGAAATAGTTAAGAGTGGGAAAGTAACAAAGAAAAGAAGAGAAGAGAGGAATAAATACTATAAGGTATAAAGTAAATTCTTAAATAAATAAATCATACCATAATGGCGTGATCAAAGGTTACATTCAAATATGTGTACAAGTTCACTACAATGAGCAAATTCCAATTTGCATTTTGAATAAAGAAAAAAAAAGAGAAAAGATACTGTACTTAGATGGGCCAACGAACTTGATTTCGGCCCAAACCAGTGCTGCGCGCGCGCCTGTCCTTCTGCCGTGACACTGCCGTGTGGGTCCTTTTGTCAGCCACTCTTCCCCACCCACTGCGTCGCACGCTTGGTCCATGACGTGTGGGCCTCGATCGGGCTCTGTCCTCTCCGCTCGGCTCGCGAACACAGAGAGGGGATCCCGCCGCCAGATGTTCTTGGGCGGGCCGATTTCGTCGCCGGGGATCTTGGCGTTGGTGGTTGCGGCCGCCGCAAATCCTTATGGATCAGGATGTTGCCGCGCCCCAGATCTCACTGCCCTGGGGACCCATCTTGTCTGCGCTCTCAACAAAATCGCGCTTAACAGACTTGCGCCGCCCGCCGCGTTCGTCGCAACGGCTGGCCGCGAAGCTCGCGACTCCTACCCTGGTTCCTAGCTCGGACACCGCCGCTAGGATATAAAATCATGGGTCCCTAAGCTTGCCTGTGCCGTCACCATCGGTGCATCCACAAACCTCATCGAGACCTTGGCAATTGCTCATCGTCGCCGTAAACTCGTCCCGTGCCGTGGACTGAGTTCAACACTGCTCGATCCCCTGTAAGTTGGCCACCATCTAATTCGTGATCGCCTCTGCATCGTTTAGCATCTAAAGAATGGGGGATTCGTGGGCATGGGCGGCTTATCGGCTGACGCCGGCCATAGCTCCGCCGTGCCTTCGCGTTCTGTCGCCGGTCGGACGCCGTGGTGAGAGAGAGGGGATCGGGGGGAGATTGGTGAAGAGCTTGGGCTGTTGGATCATACACGGACGACCCTGATCTAACCGCGCATACCCCTTCGCTCGATAGAATTTGAACCATTAGATCTTGATCGGACGGCCCAGATCACAATACCCCTTCGCGGCCACGCTTTTGCAAAAGAACCCCCTGGGAAGTAATGAATCAACCCGCCGTCCTGCGCAGGTGTAGCCTGAGTCTCGGAAATCTTGCCCAGAGCCCCCTGTACTTCTGTTTAATTGAGGCCCAGTCCAGAGAGTTATAAAATCAGGAAAATGAATTAGAAAATGAGTTTTTAATATAAAAATAATTCCTAGAATTTATATAATTCATAGAAAATGCATATGAACTCCAAATTAATCCATTCCACTTCCTATAATTTTGTAATAATATTCTCTATCATTTAGAATTACTGATTTGACATGAACTCTGTTAGGAAATTAATTTATCATCTAATCCTATTATAATCACCTTAAATCTTAGGAAATTCATAACTTAAAATCTATAACTCCAAAATTAATGATTCCTGTTCCTAGAATCTTATTTTAATGTGTAGGTTATTATTATGTATTTTGTTCTTATGTTTGGTGTAATGTTAATTTTGCCTATACACTGTTTGTTTGAATTGCTACGACTAGCAGTGAGGACACGAGTCACCTGAAGATCATCCTGGTACCTGGATTCTCAAGGCCCAGGCAAGTTGTGCCCTTGATCACTTCTTTTTACCCAGCCATGTTCTGATTAATCATAATGATCTGCATAGGTTAATTTTGATGGGACCCAATAGGTTACCCTAGTTTATCTATCTTTATACCTTGTTTACCACTGAACTTTCTGGGTAGTACTTGCTAGTGCTATATGTGGTTTTGGGTATGAAGATTACACTATTCATGATTATACTTTTGTTATCAGTTGTTATCTATGGTTCATGTTAAGATCATTATGTTAATTGGAACATGGAGAACCACCCGGGAAAACAGTGCTACCACGAGGGTGGAATGGGACGCCCTTGGCTGATTAATTAGGAAAGCTAGTGGAAGACTACCTTACCCGAAAGGGGCAAGGGCAGTAGGGGAGAGGTCAGTGTAGGGAGGCCCTCGGGAGGATTTTGCTGCGATGGCGGTCCTGCAAGGGATTCCTGCACTGGATCTTCCTATAAACTGTAGCGGGTTTTCGGAAGCTAGTGGAACTTTGTAAAGGCCTCGTAGTGGATCCCTAGCCATTCACCTCGGAAGTGTCTAAGGGCCTTGCAAACCCTGGCGACATGGGATACACGACTTGTGGGTAAAGATGCGCAACCTCTGCAGAGTGTAAAACTGGTATACTAGCCGTGCTCACGGTCATGAGCAGCTCGGACACTCACATGATTAATTTATGGAACTAAATTCAATTTGTCATATGCATTGCATTGCAGGTGATGTTGTTGTTACTTTTGTTCTATTACTTGATTGGGTTTGGTATTTACTTATACTTAGTAACTGCTAATAAAATTTTGACCAACTTTAAAAGCAATGCTCAGCTCTAACCATCTTCTTTGGTAAGCCTTACACTTCACGTGAGCTCCCACCTTTGGCGAGTTCATGCACATTATTCCCCACAACTTGTTGAGCGATGAACGTATGTGAGCTCACTCTTGCTGTCTCACATACACCACAGGTCAAGACCAGGTACTGCAGGATGATGCTCATGGAGGATGCTGTGATGAGTTCGTGAGTGGTCTAGGTCGTCGTCTCCCAGTCAACTTTGGGTTGCTGGACCGTTGTCTCCTTATAATGTAATTATTTATTTTGTATAGAACTCCTGTTATATGTAAAGATGTGACATTCGATCCTGTGCCACTATACATCATATGTATGAGACTTGGTCCCAGCATACCTGGTGTTTATGTTAACCCCGGGTTTTGGATCCCTAAAATCCGGGTGTTACAGGGCCGCACACACACACGGCGCCCCCCAGACCGTTGGGCCACGACACACGCGCCCGCACGCATAGCAGCGGACTTTATGTCTCTTGGGTCAACACTCCCCAAAAGCTAGCCTATTAGGGGTTGCACCCTCAACCATATAAACCATGCTTGCCCACCCTCACAACACAATGTGGGTCTATTCCCAACAATCTAAGATGTTGGTGCCAGCTGTCGAAATGTGCAGCTCAATGACGATTGGCAACACAGGAATCGTGCTTACGACGTCGCACAATCCTCTAACACACACGAACACAGAAAAATGGCGCTGCCAAGAGTTGTAACCTTTTCGGTTTCATTTGTTCCTCTTATATATTGGTGTTTACACGGTCTGAGCCTCACGATCCTCTTGCCATGTGTGCTCACGCTGTGTCGTGCCCGCCTAAAGCGCGATGATGTTTCATGCACGATATGGCGATGACCACTCCTGGCCGCACCGTGAACGCAGCATGGTTCTGGCTTCAACACCGCTCGTTCTCACATGCAACTAGCTAAAAATAGTTAAGCAAACATGCACTACTAAATTACATGAATGGGTATGCAAATCACGCATGGGATTAACTAACATCCCCTTCTAGACTCTTAGTACTAGCAATGTCTAGAGCATATTTGACTAGATCTATTACAACTCATAATGTCTGAATACAATCTACCATTCACCATATACTCTTCACATATCATTGATATTTGGCATACCCGTAGGGTCATGACAATCTGCCCCCTTGAGATCTTGCTTGATCCCAAGCGACAACACCAGAGAATCGATCTTGGACCATATGAAAGTCCTCCCATGTAGTACAACCTTAGGGAACCCCTGACCATCTGATAAGAACTTGTGTCACAACAACATTCCCTTTCTTGACAAGGTGTCACTCCAAAATCTCCTTGAGGCAAATCAGCCACCTTAGGAACCTGAGCAAAAAACTGGAGTATAGCTCGGCACAAATAGTTTAAGTTGTGATACATGAAAGACTGGATGAATCTGAGCCTCCGAGGGAAACTCCAACCGATAATCCATAGTCCCCACCTTCTCCAAAACTGTGTAAGGCCCAAAATACTTAAAAGCAAGCTTAGGGCAAGATCTGTTAACAATAGAAAGTTGAGCGCATGGTTGTAGCTTGAGAAAAACCTTTTCTCCCACACGGAACTCCCTTGGACATCTTTTCAAATCAGCATAGTGTTTAGAGCCTTCCCTGATTTCATGAGAGTTTAAGTGTTAAATGATTTAATGACATCTTTTCATTGTGCTCCCTCACTCTCTGCTATCGGCGCCCGCGTCGTCCTAGGTTCCCCTCCGAACATGACTCCAAACCTTGCACGCACTCGCCAACAACAAGAGGTTCCATACCACCAGTCACCATCTTCCGGTCAATCCCTAAGGTGGTGACTGGTGAGGCCTGCTCCCACTGCAGACACTTACGTTGGCACTATTTCAGCTGAGTATCTAGTGATTCGATCTAGACATTTGGTACCTGTAGGCAGGATTAGGGATGAAGGTAGCGGTGGGGTGGGCGAGGCTTGAGTACCCCTACTACTCCCGAGCCCATGGAGCCCCACTGAAGCATCCCCTAAAATTTAAATTGTACGTATTATAATATAGAAGGGATCATATATTATAGCGGTTTAGTTCGATCCCTCCAATTTTTTTAGCTCTGTCCCTAGGCAGGATGCTTCAATTTTATTTCACTAGGCTACTTGGATGAAAATGGAACATAGCTTAAAGTTGCCTACAAAGTTGGCACCTTCTCAAAATTCTGTAACTACGATGAATCACCCTCAAAGCACAAAGTTAAGATTAGGAAGTTGCAAATTGCCATGATCTCAAACTCCTCTCTCGAATGTTCTCAAAGCTTAATGACTATTGCAAAAAAGGTAAGCAAGCAATCCATGGTATCCATGTTCTGTCAAGTCATATGTGATCCAACAATATATTTTTCTAATACAAAGACCAACATCACACAGAAAGAGGTTTACCATAGGCGCAACTTATTTGCTGGTACTTGATTTACTCGTAACCTAGAAGAAGTGGGTAGAACAGTGCCCATAATATTTCGATGTTGTAAGAAAGGATTCCCCATAGAATGGATATTTTTCTAATTTTAGAATTTACATATGCAATGGGCTTCTCATGTTGCGTTGATCTCAGGACTTGGTATATCCTATCCTAATAGATTCTATCCTAATCCTAGTATCCTACCCTAACCCTAACCCTAACCCCAACCCTAACCCCTTCGTATGACCCTTAGGGATGGCAATGAGTCGAGTTAGGGTTAGATGAGAAAAAAACCACCAATAATTGCACCCATGAAATCTACATAAACCCGCTCGCGGTCGCACCCATAGGTGCAATTCTAAACCTGCATCCAAACCCATTAGGTTTCCGGTCACTCGCAGGTTTTTACTTAGTATACACTTTTAATCCATAATCTAGCTGTAAGGAATTAAATATCAACAATAATTAGGTTATATCTACGGATTTTAAGTCTTCTTATGTTGAGGAGCAACAAAATATTTCATGAATCATTAGCCAAGTTACTTATTTAAAATAATTACTATTGTATCTTAACCATTTTAAGCAAAATAAAGAATGGACCAAATTTTGGGTCGGGTGTGGGTCACCCATGGATTGAAATAGAAACCTGCACCCACATACACGAAACTTCGGGACAGGTGCAGGTGCACCCGTGGGGTCAAAATCTTCACCGCACCCCATCGAGTCGAGTCCGGTACCCGTTGGTAGGGATGACAATGGCGAATTCCCTGTCGAGAAATGGCTCCCCATCCCGTCCCCACGAATGCTCACGAGGGAGCGTTTTCTCCCATCCCCGTCCCCGTCGGGAACCTCGCGGGAAATCTGTCCCCGCTAGAAGTACAATATTTATAGATAAATTTAAATTGATTATATCAAATTAATATAAATTTAACAATCAAGATTGAAAATTACAAGAGACATCTACTTTAGAGTTTAGTTTGTTATTTTATAACATGCTATGTACTGAGTTTTTACTGTAATTTTAACAAGTAAATTGACTAATTTGGATTAAAAAAGTTCGATGAGTCAGTTACATGGGGAACTGGGACAGGAATGTCCCTGTCCCCGCGAACCCGACATGGATTAAATTTCTCCATTTAGATCCCCTTGGGATTAAATTACTCTCATACCCATCCCCTAATAGGGAAATTCTCCATGGTGAATCGGGTCCCCATTGTCATCTCTACCTATCGGATTTTGGATTTTGGGTCTGCAGTTTAATTTGCCATCCTTAATGATCCTAGACACGACTAAGGGAAGAAAATAGAGGACATGAAATTTACCTGGTCACAGGAAGGAGACGGACGCCACCGACTGAAGCGCATCCATACATGAGCCCATTAGGGCACCGACGAGAAGCTATTCGATGGCGTCACACTCACCCATACATGTGCTATTAGGGCATTGCTGAGAATTCGTTTGACAACAACGTACTCACCCTAAAAGGGGAGCGAGCACACGACGCGAATGGCTCACGAGCGGTGTCCTATCTCCGCTCAATCTAGATCACTGGAGGGGTGAAGAAGGTTCTTGTTGGAAAGGGAAGGGGAGAGGGAGCGATTGAAGCTGCACGAAGAGGAGAAAGAAAATGGCTAGGGTTTTCACCCTCAGACGTGTTTAACAGTTTACTATATGGTCACTCATTAAAATACTACTTTACACTATTTTAGTCTGTAGACTATAGTGTTTATACTGTGAAGTTTGAATATGAGTACGAAGATTGATAAACTGTTGAATATAGCTTTAGTCAAAAGTTTTGGCTTTTATACCGACCGAGTGGACGTCGATGATCTTTGGTCGAAGGATGCAGATCCAAGGACTTAAGGTGGCTGGACTTCATGGTCCATGGGGCCTCACGCGTGTGGAGGGAGCGGGCCGACATGCCTGTCTGAGTGGGCTAGTAAGGGCCGTTTTTCTTTTAAGAATACTGCTAAATGATAGTGCTCAAATCTATTCTTTTTTATTTCTGTATTTTCTTGAGAAAGAACATCATACAAATAATTTGTACAATGTTTTTGTGCACTGTTTAGTTTAATACTCGACTCGATGAGAAAAGTTAAGTCAAGTTCACTGATTTTTGAGAAATATTTTAGTTAAGTTTTTTTGCTGCGTATAAATGTTTTTCAGTGACGTTTGCTCTCTGCTTGATTTTAGGACATGGATGATACAGTGCCGTCGGTCTTCGATGGGACAAAGAGGCCAAGTCAGGCAACAAAGTCATTAAAATCAGCTCCACTGATCATTATCTAAATATATTAGTTAATAATATATTTATATAGGATTTGACAAGTTTTATAGATGTTAACTGACTCCGATAAGAACACGTAGCCCATGATGGGACAATGCCGACATCATGCTCCTCCACCATTGTTTTGTGTGAGGACATGGAGGATGAACTGGTTTATGCATGCTGATCTCCATGTTCGATGCAAGAACGGAGGACACACAGGCAAACAGAATGAAATCAGCACTTTAACCATTTTTTGCTAGGATTAAAATGATCACGTTATCTCACTTAACATTGTTAAGTGCTTAGGTTACTGATTTTAGTTTTTAGGCATCATAGGTAAGTCAAAAAATATATAATAAAAGGACCGGACCATTTTAGGACCTCATCCATAACTTTTTTCCATTGTTTTTGAAGGCATGCCATTGGCGGCCCAGCGCAGTGACACCAGTTAGGAGTAGAGATGACAACGAGTGCGTATTATAAAATTACACCCGTTAAAAAAACTTGTACCCATTTGTGGGTATAAAATTGTACATATACTCGTACCCGCATGGGAAAAAGACCTTATCAGAATAGATACTCGCTTAATGCATATTAAATAGCATAAATGTAATAAATGCATGTCATATTTAATCATAAAACATCAAATGTGAGTAAATAAAAGAAAAAATAATGAATAATGTAGAAACATGTAAGTTGTTCTTATTTTTAACTAATATATATTTATATGTAAATAGCCGGATATAAATTACCTATGTGTATAGATAGTATAGTCCTATACCGTACCTGTCTACCCGATGGGTATACAATTATACCTACTAACGTACCCACGGGTAAAGAAATCATCTCATACTTGTGTAAAACGAATATACGGGTTTTGGGTACCCTCTTGCTAGAGCCTAGAATCCGAACAAAAAAGGGCCTACAATCCCGCAGGTCCGAAACAGAAGGTGTATTTGGTTTATAGAGACTAATTTTTAGCCCCTCTATTTTATTTTATTTTATTTCCTAAATTATCAAATAAGAAAACTAAAACTCTATTTTAGTTTTTATATTTAATAATTTAAAAACTAAAACATAATAAAATAAAGTGACTAAAAATTAGTTTATAGAAACAAAACACCCCTAAAACGGGAGGCCCAACAAAATCGAAAGGACGTAAATGAAATGGCCCAGAAGGGCCGACAGAATCGAAATCCTACAAACTGAACGTGACGAACCTGAATTGAGTACCTGACGAAGCAAATGGCGAGATGGGCTGCATAGTTTGTTAACCATGCGAGTACTGTATCATTCAAAAATCTTGACTTGAGATTTAAGGGAATCCTTTAGAGAGAAATAATAATAATAAATATAATCATCAGAATAGGTGCTCTTAAAAAAACTGAACTTTAAAGTACATGCTCATAATAAAATAAGATTAGCTAATCATATCCTAATGAAGATTAGATAATAGAAAGATGTTTTCTACCAGGACAAGGGATATGAACTTTGGAATATACCTTGACTCCACTACACATCCGAAATAATATACTATCAAAATAAATGTCCTGTGTATTTCCTGTTAAAAGCATTATCAAAAATAAAATAATAATAAATAAAGTAACTAAATATATTAATATAATTGTTGCACATCATATTGGAGTTCTATCGGTGCACTAAGATTGAACTTAAATTTAGAACAGATTTGAATTCAAGTTTGAATTGGAAATAAGTAAATAATCAAGAAAAGGGAGAGAAGATATAAAATATACAGAAAAATGCACATTGGTACCTTTAAATACACAATATAATCTAAGTGTGGTTTACCACAAGTTTGAATTTGAATGGGATTTAAATTTATGAATTTGAAAATTTAAAAGGAAAAGAAAAGAGGATATAAAAGAAAAAGAGAAAACAGTGCACTAGGCCGCCAACCCCAAATCAGGCCCATCATCACCACTCTAGCGCATAACCCATCTCCACTTTCCTCCTCACGGCCCACACAGCACCAACGCTCCACCTGAGTCACTACCGCATGGGCCCGCGCTTCAACTACTGCCACTGCCTGTGGGCCCCTCTAGCCGTCCAGTCTCCTTCCCCGCGAAGTTAGCGCGGCACGAACAAACCTCACCGGTTCTCTCGCCTGGAAGCTCGCTAAGGTTGTTTCCGTGCTCCCTAGAGGCCATAAATGCAGACCCGGTCCACCACATCGCCGCACTTCGGTTACCTCCCCTGATCCGCATCATCGGAGCCTCGTTTGTGACCTCCCCGGTGCCATAGCTGAAGCGGAGAGAGAGAGCTTAGAGAAGCGGCCAGGAAGCATCAAAGGTGTTCACCGCATCCTTACATGGTTTGCTCGGGTGCGTTTGGCATGCATCGCAGGCATAGTTTGTCGCCGGTGTTCCAGGGTGCCGCGGGGGAGGACGGACCTCGCTGCGGTCGACATTTCGTAGCAACATCGGTGAGTGCCTTCACACCAGTTAATCACGTCCTCGATTATGTTTGACGCTAGATCTCATGCGAGGCTGGGCACGCGACACTTCTAGCGTGCCTCACCGGCGTGGGCCTCGAGTAGCGCGCAGCGGCGGTGCCGTACTCCGGGGACGAAAACGTGCCAGAGGTAGGAGACGAACCTGGGCGGTTCGATCTTGGTTGAGCGGCTGGGATTTGATCTCGGTAGGTTATGATCTGAAGCGTCAATTGAGATCGTGCGGTCACGATTTGCTGCCCCGTATTCCTCATTATATTTGATCACAACCGTAGATCTTGCGAGGTACGGTAGAAGGCTGAGCGCGGGTTCATTAAACCGAGAGCCTTGGATTCGGATCCGATGGCTTAGATCGGATACCGGTTCGTTGTAATTTAGATCTGATCCTTGCGCTTGGTCTTGGATCGGACGGTCAGGGTCGCTCGCGGGTTAGATGTGGCCAGATCTAATTTGGACCGTCCAAGAGTGATCAGAGGGTTAGGATTAACTGATACCCCTTTAGTCGGACATTTTGCAGAGGAAACCTTGAGAAAAATGGAAACTAACCCGCGACCCAGTGCATAGTGTTATGAGTCTCGGGTTTAATCGCGCAGTAGTCTCTGACTTTTCCGGTTATTGGCGCGCAGTCCAGGAAATAAAGAAATTAGAGAAAAGGAATTTAGAAATTGATTTTGGGTTTATAAATAATTCCAGGAAATCATTTTATTCATAGAAAATTCATACTAACTTCTTTTTAGTCCATTCCAGTTCCTATAATTTTATAATAATGTTGTTTATCACATAGCAACACTGTTTTAACATGAAAATGGTATTAAAATTTATTTCTTAATTAATCTCGTATCAAGTACATAAAACCTTAGGAAATTTGTAACTCCTCCGTTTTAAATCCGATTTGACTCATTCCAGTTGCATTAGCTTCGTACTAATATTTAGTATACAACGACAGTATTAATTATACCATATTGCATAATTTTATAGTTAGATATTTGTTTAATCTGTGTTAGTAGATTTACCCTTCTAATCAAAGATTAATCTGTTTATGATTATAAGGTGACTAAACCTGATCTCTGGTCAAGTGTAATCTAGATTAAAGTTAAAATGTTTATTCAGAGTATATTTTTCTCATAATAATAAATTTATAATATAATTTAATGTTCAACCACATAAATCTCTCATAGATCATAACTCCCTATCAGTAACTCCAATCTTAGTGGTCTCGACCCCACGATCTCGTAGCTTCGCGTAGATCATTATTATGCAGTATGTTCTTATGTTTGGTGTGATGTTAATTTTGTCTATACCATGTTTGTTTGTATTGCTACGACTAGCAGTGAGGTCACGAGGATCTGAAGAATTACCCTAGTAACTGGAATCTCAAGTGCCAGGCAAGTTGTGCCCTTGATCCACTTTTGTTACTGAAAGTTCCCTTTGCCCGGGAATAGGATCTGGATGTCGCCTAGAGGGGGGATGAATAGGCGAATAAAAATTATCACTTTAAAACTTAAATCTTACTCTACTCGAAGACAGGATCGCAGTGGAGTGAAGAACCCTTCGAGTAGGTTGCAGCGGAATCGAAGTTCTTGTCTTAAGAATATCCTGCACTTCAAAGAAAGCTAGTACCACAAGTAAGCAGTGAAGTGCAGAAGTAAGAACTGAATAAGGCAGAATCAACACACCACACATAGTAGAGCACGTGGACACAGGAATTTATCCTGAGGTTCGGCCAAGCCTGAAATGCTTGCCTAGTCCTCGTTAGAGTTAGCCACACCTGGGCTTGGAGTCTATTTCAACTCCTTCCTCTGTTTGCTCAGATCTGTCAGTCAGACAGATAGAGCCTTCCACTATGTTGAGGTAGTTACAACAGAGCCACGGCTGCTTACAATCTTCTTGACAGCTCTCTAGCAGAGTAACAATATGCTCAAGACTATGCTCTAGCTCTTAGCAGCACTTCTCCACTCTCTAGAGGCTTATAGCTTTGCCTCTACACAAACTATCGAGATATACACGAGAGGGAGAGAGAGAGAATTGATCCGAGTGATGTCTACACTTGTTGGCTGCGCTTCACATATGTTGAAGGCGCCTAGGAGTCCCTTTTATAGACCCAAGGGGCCTAGGAGCCGTTGAGAGCAATCCAGGAAGGCAATTCTTGCCTTCTGTCGGTTGGCGCACCGGACAGTCCGATGCACCACCAGACACTGTCCAGTGCCCGATTTCCTTCCAAAATTGGCGCAGTCGACCGTTGCAGTCTTGGAGCTATTGGCGCACCAGACACTGTCCGGTGCCCACCGGACAGTCCGGTGCTCCCATCTGACCGTTGGCTCGGCCACGCGTCACGCGCGGATTACACGACCGACCGTTGGCCCAGCCGACCGTTGGCTCATCAGACAGTCCGGTGCTCCATCGTACACTCCGGTGAATTATAGCCGTACGTCGACAGACTTCTCCCGAGAGCAGCGACTTCGCCGCAGCCGACTCACCGGACACTGTCTGGTGCACCACCGGACAGTCCGGTGATTTATAGTCGTACACCGCCGGCTTCTCCCGAGAGCGGCCTGTTCACCAGAGTTCTGCCTGGCGCACCGGACACTGTCCGGTGCACCACCGGACAGTCCGGTGTGCCAGACTGAGCTGAGTCTTGGCTGTACACAGCCAAGCCTTTTGCATCTCTTTTCTTTTCTTCTTTTCTCTGTTTCTAACACTTAGACAAATATGTTAGTACACAAAAACCAATGTACTAAGTCTAGAAATATACCTTCTCTTGGATTTCCACCTTTCTATCATTTGACATGCTTAAGATTGATGTTGGACTCATAAATCATCAAGTCAGCTTAACTTGATCTAGACTAACATTTCTGAGCTCCAACATCCTGCAAAGGTCACATAGAATATCTCCAAACTAGGAACAAACCAAACTAAGGATCAAGATGCACTTAGCTCTTTTGGGCTGCTTCCAGTTCTGGCTTTGATACTGGTTCTTCTTCTAGCGACCTTTTTCACTTCTTAGAGCTTGATCTTGAGCCTTATGACTTACACCACATAACTATAGATGTTTCCCCATTGGTTGTAAGTCACGTCCTTATGTAGTGATCCTTGATGTGCCATAGCTCTTCTCAACTTGATCACCCTTGACTTTGCAAGTCTTCTTCTTCACCCCTGGCTTTGGGTTCCTCAGCCTCTTTGACCTTCTCCCGTGCACTTGGTACCACGAAGCTCTTCTTGCCTCCACCCTTGGCTTGATCAGTTGTCTCCGAGCTACGCACCGAGTCTCACTTTATGCAATGTCTATCATACTTGTGATGCCCATTATCTATTCATCATCTAGTCCTTCGACCATCATACTTGTTCACTTGTGTTGAACCCTGTTAGCTTTACATTAAGCACCTGTTCAACACTTAGACACTTGTTAGTCCTTTAATTGAGTTGTCATCCAAACACCAAAACCCACAAGAGAGCTTTCAATCTCCCCCTTTTTGTGATTGATGGCAACACAATTAAAGCTTACATAAGAGTGAAATTTAAAGCACAAATTTTGAATTCTAAGTTTGTAGAATGCTCCCCCTAAATATGTGCTTACATTAAAAACTTAACTTTGGCCTTAAATGCCAAAATGCACATACTTAGGCTAAATCGAAGCATTGCTACACCTTAGCGCCTGTGGGATGCATTGTCAAGGATCAAACCATGATGCGTATAACACACAAATGCACAGAATCAGAGTTAAACACCATTCAATTGAGTGGATATATCACAGGAATATCAACCTACCACTATTCACCATTAAGATACCAATTTAAACTAAGATACCAATTTTAAAGCAATCTTAAAGCACCATTAATCTTAAAGCACCATTACTCTTAAAGCACCATTAACCACATGAATATCTATTACAGAATAAACACTAGAGATGACAAATAATTCTTAGCAGCGGAAACACTAGTCCATATGATGCAACACATATAATACTGCAAAAGGCATGTGATAAGAATTATCAATAACACAATAACACACTAACAATGCTCAAACTAACACATCACCCCTTAGGATAAGCTTTCCTCTCAGGTTGAGATAAGCTTTAATGCACCAATTCTCCCCCTTTGACATCAAACACCAAAACCATATTCAAGCAAGAACATAGGATGATATCAAGGGACAGCATGGTGTTAAGGAGGAAAACACACTATCAGAACTCCCCCTTACTTATTAAACATATGCACTACCAACATTTGAGTAAGATATATATACGCAAAAAGATCAACACTTCCTTTTGTACCTTTACCATGTTGTAGTGTACTTCCCATCTTGAAAGTATTAATCTCTCGGGAGCTTCTCCACACTTGTGCCTGATTCTTTATCCTAACCTTTTCTTGTTGCTAAGACACCAAACTTAGAACAAGTTATAGTATTGGGCACAAGAAGAAACTTCTATTCTAATGATTATCAAAAGATGTCAATTGAAGCAAACTATCACAGCTACCAATTGAAAACTCATTGATTATCATAGCTCCATGATATTTAAGGATAAGCATAGAGTATCACCAAATATTATAGAGCATGAGCAATCTAAAAATATACAATTACTCATGACTTAAGATACCAATTACTTGACTTACAGAGGTACCCAAGTCCTGATTGCTCCATTTCTTGCTCATCTTCTCTTCTCCACCTTGAGACTGTACAAGATCGCTCAAGAAACAATTAGTCTCAAAAGACACAAGTTATGTGTGCTCCCCCTGAACTTGTGCATCAAGTATTTGAATAACTTGCACTTTGCACATTCTAGCTTTCTCAGAACTAGAGGGGATCACAACATATTTTGGTCAAGGCATACTCTCAATTTCATCACAAAGAGATAACAATTGAATACCAAATGAAGGATTGACTTAATACAACAATGCATGCCTCAAGAAGTATAACATTTTACAAGCAACCTAGACATGCTTCATACTTGACAATCATTGCACCACATATACCAATTGAAAAACAACACGATCATGCATATATAGCGCAATGTCTAAGTACATCATAATTAAAAAGGTTCCTTAGGTACACCAAAAGAAACAACATTTTAAAGTAAGGAGCACCTAAGCCAAGATACTACCAATTCAGAGGCAAGACCATAGTTGTGATCACAATCAATGGAACTTCAAGATATTCAATGAGATTGCATAGTTCCATTCTCCATACCTTTGCCTTTTCCTGAATTGCCATGAGAGCACCAGTTGTCACTAATTGAGGGCTCCTTTTGTTCTGCACCTTATGGCTCAAAAGGGTGCATTAGGGGCACAACATGGATTTTGGTATTCACACAGTACCAGACTAGAGTAATCATGTGAACATAAACTAAACAAAATTTTATATTTGCACAAAGGTTAATCATTAAAACCATATAGCATAACTCACAAAGGGATACAGGTTTATTCATGAACACAAAAAGAGTTAATCATGGTGGATATATCTAATGAAAAACTACCCATTAAATGATTCAAGAGACATAACCTCTAAAGCACACAATCATGATTAAGTACGCATGATTACGATCTTGGAAATCATTAATCATGACTGAAAGGTACTCAACATAGGCAATCAAAAAAGCATAACTGCTCCAAGGACAGGTAGCACAACAATCAGACTTAAGAGCAGTACTGATTATCAACAAAGTACTTAAGATACAAGGGTACCATCTCATGGAGAGCAAGTTGCAGAATCTCATCAAGGTCCTTTGCTTGATTCACCAATAATGATTAAGGACCTATTCACCTTATTTCACTTGAGATGAATATGAGATTAGTGTCTCACAATAATTCAACCTTGGGTCAATGAATAAACACCAAAACAATTAACATCTTAAGCATAGAGTTTGAGTTAACCGTCTTAAGCTCTCCCATGGTCTCCAGTCCATCTCAAGGCACCTGCATGGTCTAGTTAGCACAATTTGGTACCCACCTCGGGATGGGTCCATGACGTTCAACTAAAAGTGCCTTTGGTACCCAAATAGTCTTTGTGCTAGTTCTAGGTGATCTCGTTATAGATCTAGCACAAGTGTATGATTTGGGTCTCCTAAGCGAATAAGATTGAGACAAATTTACTTGCTTAGGAACCTCACCTTTATTACATACCTTGGATAGATGACCCTGCTCACCACACTTGTAGCAGAGGCATTGCTCAACCTGACATGACGCTTGCTGTTTGTCATTTTCCTTGGTGAGAGTCGTCTTGGAGAATGCATATGCTTGGTTCATCAATAGCAGACAAGAAGTGATCGTGTGGTTCTTGTCATTGCATCCGAAGCATCTCCTTATCCCTTCTCCCTTGTCGTTGTATGGACACGACACAATGAGGTGTCCTGCCTTATTGCACTTAAAGCACCCCCTTTTCCCTTTTCTCTTTTTGTTCTTAGATGACATAGAGAAATGGTCAGTGCAAACAACATGATTAATTGAATCTTTACCTTTTTCCAAGCTCATGTTGATTTCTTCATCTTTAGGAACATCCTTCTTATGGAGCTTAATACTTGCTGCAGTTTTTTTTCAAGCTTCTTCACCACGCGCCCGTGGATATCTTGAGAAGGTTGAGCAATGCGTCTTCTCCTTAGTTGTCTTTGCTTCTTGTTCCCACACAATTTCTTTTGTGACCCTACAACTTTTTTCTCATTTAAATACTCGCTTCCTTTTGAGCGACAGAGGTTAGCACATGATGATAGATTATCCAAGTGTGTGCTTGTGCAAGAATGAGGTTCACATGACTTTAAGTTCGTAATTACGACCTCATGAGCAACATCAAGCATGATATGGTCATCAATTAATTTATTATGAGAATATGACAACATATCATACTTTTCACCTAGAGCAAGTTTTTCTAAGTTTATCATTTCTACTTGACTCCTAAGCATAGAATTTTCAGTTTTAAGTTGAGCAGCATTAGATAATACATCATGATTATTTCTTTGCTCAATTAAAACAGATTCATACTGTTGGACCAAATTCCCATGAGAGTACTTTAGCTCCTCATGTTCTTTGGTCATCTTCTCCAGGCTATCGTTGGTTTTGATGAGAGTCTCCTCTAACCTGAGAAGCGTCTCGCCTTGTTCCTTGTTCCTTCTCAACAGCTTAATCAAGAGCGCTTTGTCTTCTTTGTTGAGATGGGTGTAGAAACGGCGAATCTCCTCTTCCACATCGTCGGTCTCATTTTCCCTGTCATTATTATCAGTGGAAGCAAAACAGGAAAATGTACCTTGTGATGATGCAGACTCCTCATCCTCATATTCTTCCTCATCATCGCTTTTGTCTCCACCATCATTGTTAGCAATAAGACATTTATTACTAGTGGAAGACAAACCTATTGATGAGGTGTATTCATCATTTGGTTGCCATCGTTCTTGTTCTTCTCCGTTGGACAAGTTAGTATCACCAGCAATAAAGGGAGCAGAGGAAATGCATATGGACTTAAAAAATTTCAACTTAAGTTTAGTCCATAGATCATGAGCATCAACAAATAAGTCACTATCACTACTCATGATGGCAAAATAGGCACCTCTAGAAAGAGAATCAACTAAGATGTTGCAAGCATGGTGATTTAGAGATAGACATCTTAGTTCATCATTAGAAGGATTTTTACTAACATTAGAGGGAAAAATACTTCTACTAATGACCTGTCTCAAATCAGGATCAACACTCATGAAAGCATTATAAATAGAGACAGACCAAGACTTGTAATTAGAGCCATCGCCTAAGAGAAGTTCTACAGTTACCTCTTGTGACGACATCGTCATCTCCGGACGGCTAAGCCCACACTGGAGAGGCCTAGCTCCGATACCAATTGAAAGTTCCCTTTGCCCGGGAACAGGATCTGGATGTCGCCTAAAGGGGGGTGAATAGGCGAATAAAAATTATCACTTTAAAACTTAAATCTTACTCTACTCGAAGACAGGATCGCAGTGGAGTGAAGAACCCTTCGAGTAGGTTGCAGTGGAATCGAAGTTCTTGTCTTAAGAATATCCTGCACTTCAAAGAAAGCTAGTACCACAAGTAAGCAGTGAAGTGCAGGAGTAAGAACTGAATAAGACAGAATCAGCACACCACACATAGTAGAGCATGTGGACACAGGAATTTATCCCGAGGTTCGGCCAAGCCTGAAATGCTTGCCTAGTCCTCGTTGGAGTTGGCCACACCTGGGCTTGGAGTCTATTTCAACTCCTTCCTCTGTTTGCTCAGATCTGTCAGTCAGACAGATAGAGCCTTCCACTATGTTGAGGTAGTTACAACAGAGCCACGGCTGCTTACAATCTTCTTGACAGCTCTCTAGCAGAGTAACAATATGCTCAAGACTATGCTCTAGCTCTTAGCAGCACTTCTCCACTCTCTAGAGGCTTATAGCTTTGCCTCTACACAAACTATCGAGATATACACGAGAGGGAGAGAGAGAGAATTGATCCGAGTGATGTCTACACTTGTTGGCTGCGCTTCACATATGTTGAAGGCGCCTAGGAGTCCCTTTTATAGACCCAAGGGGCCTAGGAGCCGTTGAGAGCAATCCAGGAAGGCAATTCTTGCCTTCTGTCGGTTGGCGCACCGGACAGTCCGGTGCACCACCGGACACTGTCCGGTGCCCGATTTCCTTCCAAAATTGGCGCAGTCGACCGTTGCAGTCTTGGAGCCGTTGGCGCACCAGACACTGTCCGGTGCACACCGGACAGTCCGGTGCTCCCATCTGACCGTTGGCTCGGCCACGCGTCACGCGTGGATTGCGCGGCCGACCGTTGGCCCAGCCGACCGTTGGCTCACCGGACAGTCCGGTGCTCCACCGGACAGTCCGGTGAATTATAGCCGTACATCGATAGACTTCTCCTGAGAGCGGCGACTTCACCGCAGCCGACTCACCAGACACTGTCCGGTGCACCACCAGACAGTCCGGTGATTTATAGCCGTACGCCGTCGGCTTCTCCCGAGAGCGGCTTGTTCACCAGAGTTCAGCCTGGCGCACCGGACACTGTCTGGTGCACCACCAGACACTGTCTGGTGCACCACCGGACAGTCCGGTGTGCCAGATTGAGCTGAGTCTTGGCTGTACACAGCCAAGCCTTTTGCATCTCTTTTCTTTTCTTCTTTTCTCTGTTTCTAACACTTAGACAAATATGTTAGTACACAAAAACCAATGTACTAAGTCTAGAAATATACCTTCTCTTGGATTTCCACCTTTCTATCATTTGACATGCTTAAGATTGATGTTGGACTCATAAATCATCAAGTCAGCTTAACTTGATCTAGACTAACATTTCTGAGCTCCAACATCCTGCAAAGGTCACATAGAATATCTCCAAACTAGGAACAAACCAAACTAAGGATCAAGGTGCACTTAGCTCTTTTGGGCTGCTTCCAGTTCTGGCTTTGATACTGATTCTTCTTCTAGCGACCTTGTTCACTTCTTAGAGCTTGATCTTGAGCCTTATGACTTACACCACATAACTATAGATGTTTCCCCATTGGTTGTAAGTCACGTCCTTATGTAGTGATCCTTGATGTGCCATAGCTCTTCTCAACTTGATCACCCTTGACTTTGCAAGTCTTCTTCTTCACCCCTGGCTTTGGGTTCCTCAGCCTCTTTGACCTTCTCCCGTGCACTTGGTACCCCGAAGCTCTTCTTGCCTCCATCCTTGGCTTGATCAGTTGTCTCTGAGCTACGCACCCTAGTCTCACTTTATGCAATGTCCATCATACTTGTGATGCCCATTATCTATCCATCATCTAGTCCTTGGACCATCACACTTGTTCACTTGTGTTGAACCCTGTTAGCTTTACATTAAGCACCTGTTCAACACTTAGACACTTGTTAGTCCTTTAATTGAGTTGTCATCCAAACACCAAAACCCACAAGAGAGCTTTCAGTTACCCAATATTATTCTTTATTATCACTATTCAATGCATATGTTTAATTTTGATGGAACCTAATAGGTCACCCTAGTCTGGTTATCTTTTACCTTGTTTACCCCTGAATCACTTGGGTAGTTCTGCTATTGCTTGAAATGGTTTTGGGTTAATATTTCTGTCGGCGTTTCGACCCTAGGGGGTCCCTAGACCGACGAGTAAATTGTCGCCGCGTGCCCTAGCCCAAATGGGTCAGCGCGAGGCAGAGCACGAAGGGGGGAAAGAGACAGGCAAAGGGGGAATCCCAGGGCCTCCGTGTTGCCCTGCGCCCAGGTCGGGTGTGCTTGCAGTAGGGGGTTACAAGCGTTCGCGAGGGAGAGTGAGAGAGGGGGACCGTCCGCCAGCCCGTTCTCCCGCGCGGCCAACCTTCTCGTAGGAGTGCCCTAGACCTTCCTTTTATAGGCGTAAGGAGAAGGTCCAGGTGTACAATGGGGGGCATAGCAGTGTGCTAACGTGTCTAGCAGAGAGGAGCTAGCGCCCTAAGTACATGCCGTCGTAGCAGCTGGAGAGGTTTTGGCACCCTGTTCCTGTGATGTCATGGCCGTCGGAGGAGCGTTGGAGCCTTGCGGAAGGATAGCTGTCGGGGCTGCTGAGTCCTTGCTGACGTCTCCTTGCTTCCGTAAGGGGTTGAGAGCCGCCGTCGTCATGGAGCACGCGGGGCGCCATCTTTACTTGTTTTACCGGGGCGAGCTGGATGGGACGCCAGTCTTGTTCCCCGTAGCCTGAGCTAGCTAGGGGTAGGGTAATGATGGCCCCTCCTGTGGCGTGGTCAGTCCGAGCCCTTGGTCGGGCGAGGCGGAGGCTCCTCCAAGGTCGAGGTCGAGTCCGAGCCCTGGGGTCGGGGTCGAGTCCGAGCCCTGGGGTCGGGCGAGGCGAAGTTCGTCGTCTTCCGAAGCCGTAGCCGAGTCTGAGCCCTGGGTCGGGCGAGGCGGAGTCCGTCGTCTTCCAAGGCCGTAGCTGAGTCCGAGCCCTGGGTCGGGTGAGGCGGAGTCTGTTGTCTTTCGAGGCTGAAGCCTAGTCCGAGCCCTGGGTCGGGCGAGGCGGAGTCCGTCGTCTTCCGAGGCCGTAGCCTAGTCCGAGCCCTGGGTCGGGCAGGGCGGAGTTTCCTATGGCGCCCGAAGCCAGACTTGGCTGCTGTCAGCCTCACTTTGTCGAGTGGCATGGCAGTCGGAGCGACGTAGGCGGCGCTGTCCTCTTGTCAGGCCGATCAGTGGAGCGGCGAAGTGACTGCGGTCACTTCGGCTCTGTCGACTAAGGTGCGCGCGTCAGGATAAGGTGTCAGGCCACCTTTGCATTAAATGCTTCTACGATTCAGTCGGTAGGTGTGGCAGTTTGACCAAGGTTGCTTCTCGGCGAAGACTGGGCCTTGGGCGAGCCGAGGGGTGCCCGTTGCTTGAGGGGGTACCTCGAGCGAGGCGTGAATCCTCTAGGGTCGGCTGACCTTGCCCGAGGCTGGGCTCGGGCGAGGCGGGATCATGTCCCTTGAGTTAATCGCACCCATCAGGCCTTTGCAACTTTGTGCTGATGGGGGTTACCAGCTGAGATTTAGGAACCTCGGGGGTACCCCTAATTATGGTCCCCGACAGTAGCCCCCGAGCCTCCAAGGGAGTGTTAATACTCGCTTGGAGGCTTTTGTCGCACTTTTTTGCAAGGGAACCAGCCTTTCTCGGTTGATGTTTGTTCCGGTGGGTGCGCGCGAGCGCACCCGCCGGGTGTAGCCCCCGAGGCCTCGGAGGAGTGGTTAGACTCCTTCGAGGTCTTAATGCGTTTTGTGATGCTTCGGCCAGTCTAGTTGTTCCCTCATGCGAACTGGCCGTAGCCCGGGTGCACCGTCGAGTCCCAAGTTCTCAGGTTGGTATGTTGATGCTGTCAACGGTTTGGCCGGAGCCGGGTTTGCGAGAGCATCCCCCGTGCCTCCGCACAGAGCGAGAGGACGATCAAGGACAGACTTGGCTTTTTTACATACGCCCCTGCGTCGCCTTTCCTCAAGGAGGAGGGGGGAAAGCGCCATGTTGCCCTCGGTGGGCGTCGAACATGGTGTCTCCAGTGAGCTGCGAACGGGTGATCCGAGTGGACGCCCGTGCCCCATCCGTTAGGGGTCGGCTGTGGCCCGGAGGCATGCCCAAAAGTACCTGCGGGTGATTTGCCGGACCCGGTCCCCTTTCGACGGGGTCCGAGGGCTCAATGCCTCCCTCTAGTGGGATTCCGTTACAGAATCATTCCCGCGGGTCTCGGAAATGTCCTAGGGTACCTCGGGAGCGTAGCCCGAGCCTCGGTTATGTATCGAACGTACCCATGGTCATCCCTCACTCTGTGTCTGAGGCGGCTGTGAACCCTTCGGGGGCCAGCCTACGAACCCCTGATCAGTAGTGGGCGCAGAGCCCGAGTAGCCTGAGGCGGCCGTTGAACCCTTCCGAGGGGCCAGCCATCGAACCTCTGACCAGTAGCGGGCGCAGAACCCGAGTGCTCTAAGGCGGCTATTGAACCCTTTCGAGGGGCCAGCCTTCGAAATTCTGATCAGTAGTGGGGGCTCAGGGCCCGTTTCCTTCGCGAAGAAGGATCCCATGTATCCCCTTTCCCGGTCCCTGTCGTAAGAGAGAGAGAGAAAGAGAAAAAGGGGAAGGACATAAAATCGAACGTCGTGGCGCGCCTTTTTTGACGTGGTCAATGCGGCGGAAACGAAGCGTCGTCTGCTTCGCCTGCCAAAGGTGCCGCCTGCCCTGCCGCAGAGTTAATGCGACGGGACGAGTGGTTCGCGGGGTAGCCGTTGCGCATGCGCGAGCCGTTCGAGGAACGGGCCACGGGCGCGTCGTCTTCACGCCGCGGGAGAGGGTTCTCTCGCTGTCCCTGGAGGGGACGTGAGCCTGCAGACGACTTGACCGCTGCTTCTGCCTGCCTGCCACCGTCATCACTGCCGGCCCATCTTTGGCCATATCGACCGTCACGCCTCCTCCCGCAGCTGGCTCACCCGTGACCGATGTGCCTGGTTGGCACTGTTGGGTCATGCGCGGGGTTGCCTCGAGTCGCAGTACTAGTTCCATAGTCGAGGGGGCGCGGTAGTGGCACGAGTGGCGGTGCAGTTTCTTGCACGTAGTAACCGACGCACCGGTTACATGACGTGTGGGCCTGGACGTCCATGCCGGACGCGTCGGAGTCAAAAGGGAGCGCCACCCTTGGTGCGGTTGTATGCCGCCTGCATGGCGGTCCGCCCTTTCACCCGCTGGTCTGGGCAAAAGCGGAGGAGCGCTTGTAACCGCTGGGCAGTTACGCGCACCATGCGCGGCGGTTTGACTTCTTCCACCTTGGGGTGGCTTGCATGACGTGTGGGGCCCAGCCCCCGTGTCGTAGGGGGAGGACCTCAGAGCGTGTTGAATAAGACTCTACCTGCGATGACTGAGGACGCAAGTGGGGAGAGTTGCCTTTAAAAGGAGGGTGACCCCCTTGAAAGGCAACCATGTCTTCGCGCCTCCCTCATGCATCGTGTCTTTCCACCTTCTGAGCTCCCGGGTGGGGGCGCCCGTGTTGTCTTCGTCTTGTCGTTGGAGAAACACAACTTCACGGAAGTTGGTACCTTTCAGCCATCGCTCGGCTTCAAGGATTTTCGTCAAGCAGCCTGGCTGCATCCCCTCACCAATGGTCAGTCTGGTGGGGAGAAGCGAGCCAGGCTGCGATCTTGGTCCCGCCCTCAGCTTCAAGGATCTTTGTCATCCTTGCTGGGGCGGAGGGCGGGCTGAGCCGGAGCTCTCCCTCCCGCACGGGCTCATGAGTCACCCTCTCCTTCAGCATTCAGGGGAGAGGGCGCTCACTGGCCTTGCGGAAGGGCAGACTTCGACAACGCAGGGTCGGTCGGCCGCGAGCGTCGTCAGCTTCAGCCCGTCGGGCTCGCCAGCTTTGCTGGATCTGGCTCGGCTCCCGGTTCCTCCTCCCGTTGTATGAGCGGTCGTTGCTCCATGCGCACCGGAGGACCGCCCAAGACGTCGCGCGCTGCTAGAGCGGCGTTCGTGTTCTTGGGCTGTCCTGCCTTTGCTCCGGTACAACGTCCCTGCGCGGGGGTCGGTGCTCGCCCGTCCGGGAGGATCCGAGTGGGGATCTACCGAGGGGCAGATGGCTTCCGTCGTCACCGCTGGGGTAGCGGCGGCTAAAGAAGTCTTCGTCGCCGACGGGGTCACTGCCACCATCCGCGCTCCGAGCCTCCGGCTCTTTGGCTTTGATAGCTTGTCCTCGCCCCTCGAGTCGGGACGTGGGTGAGGAGCTCGCAGCAGCAGCGTCTGCCCTGAGGTCATCATTGCTGTTGTCTGGCCACCCGGAGCGGAGGTCGTTGTTGCTGCTGTCGGAGCGGGCGTCGGTGAGCCGTCCGTCGGCCTTCTGTCGCTCCGCAGGCCCTCTATCGTGGGGGGTTGTTCGTTCCTACGGAGGTGGAACAGGAGTTCCATTTGTAATGGCACTTTGAATGCCGGTGTCTGTTCATTGTGGCTGTCGGGGCCTGAACATGTATGTAGCTTTGGCGCGGAGCCGTGTTTTTTCCTCTCTTTGAGCACTAGGACTCGCCTGTCGGCTAACTGAACCGCTTAACCCAGTGCGAGTTGCCTCGTGCAAAGGTGACGAGTGAGGTATCCGTATCCCTGAGGCGTAGGAGTCCCTCGGCTCGGTCGGCCTTGCCGCCCGAGGCTTCTCTTGCTTAGTCAAAGGAAACCCTCGGCCGCTCTTCGATGAGCCGAAGCCGGGGGCAGCGGTGTTAGCATGGATAGAGGCAGAGTTGGCTCGAAAAGAAGACTTCATCGGCCGGAGCTTGGCCGGGCCGTCCACTGGCGGGACTAGCGCCAGAGTCGAGTTGCCGAAGCCACGAGCCGGGTCGATGTCCTCGGAGGACAGCTGGTTGAGGCTTCGGGGCGGCTGGCCGAGCCGTCTGCTCGGGCCGGATTCCTGGAGGAGACCCTGGCGGCAATGGCCCGGGTGCGGTGCTGACGTCGTCCTTCGGAGTGGAGATCCTCCAACCGCGTTGCCGTCCGAGGCTCGGTCGGACTTCGCCGAGGGTGGAGTTGACACCGAGGGTGCTGCTGCTCCCCCTCCGTCGACACCTGAGCCTGCAGGACCGGTCCGTCTTGTAGTGTGCATATGTTTTCTGCGGCCGCCGAGGCCCAAACATACTGTCGTCGTGTTGTAAAGCTGCGTCTCTTTTCCTCTTGTTTTGAGTATCTGGACTTATTTGTTGGTAACAGAATTGTTTGTCCGAGCGAGAGTTACTTATCGCAGAAGGTGACGAGTGAGGTATCCGTATCCTGGAGGCGTAGGAGTCCCTCGGCTCGGTCGGCCTTGGCTGCTTACGTGTACTCTTATTCGTCCATAGGATTCTGCTACCGATATAGTCGAGAAGGCACAAAAAAACGTTTCAGCAGAAGAGCTTTCGAGCATTAAGACTTGTTCGGTCTGCGGAATCGCCTATCTGAGCGTGAGTTACTTATCGCAGAAGGTGACGAGTGAGGTATCCGTATCCCGGGGGCGTAGGAGTCCCTCGGCTCGGTCAGCCTTGGCTGCTTACATGTACTCTGTCGTTTTCAGGATCCCACTTTCGAAGCAGTTGAAAAACACGAAAAACGTTCTGGCATAAAGATCTTTTCCATGGAAAACTTTGACGCGGAGGGGGTTCCCCCCCTTCTAGCCCCGAGGGAGGGTCGGGCTTTGCCGAGGCAAGGCTGACCCTTCCTTGATGGTTAGACTTTGTGTGTGAACGAGGTGTGCGAACGACTTGAAAGCATCTTAAGGGTAGAAACAACGTAGCTGTCGGATGTTCCAAGCGTTGCTGTAGACCTCGCCTTGACTGTTGGCCAGCTTGAATGTCTCGGGCTTCAGAACTTTGGCAATGACGAACGGCCCTTCCCAGGGAGGCGTGAGCTTGTGCCGCCCTCGGGCGTCTTGTCGCAGCCGAAGCACCAAGTCACCCACCTGGAGGTCTCGGGACTGAACCCCTCGAGCATGGTAGCGTCGCAGGGACTGCTGATAGCGCGCCGAGTGCGGTAAGGCCATGTCCCGAGCCTCTCCCAGCTGGTCCAGTGAGTCTTCTCGGTTGGTCTGGTTGCGTCGGTCGTCGTAGGCCCTCGCCCTCGGGGAACCGTATTCTAAGTCCATGGGCAATATGGCCTCGGCCCCATAGACTAGAAAGAACGGTGTGAAGCCCGTGGCTCGGCTCGACGTCGTCCTTAGACTCCAGACCACCGAGGGGAGCTCCTTCATCCATCGCTTGCCGAACTTGTTGAGGTCGTTGTAGATCTGTGGCTTGAGTCCTTGCAGGATCATGCCGTTGGCACGCTCCACTTGCCCATTCGTCACGGGGTGAGCCACGGCGGCCCAGTCCACCCGGATATGGTGATCCTCGCAGAAATCCAGGAACTTTCTGCCGGTGAACTGGGTGCCGTTGTCGGTGATGATGGAGTTCGGGACCCCGAAGCGATGGATGATGTTGGTGAAGAAAGCCACCGCCTGTTTGGACCTGATGGTGTTTAGGGGTCGGACCTCGATCCACTTGGAGAATTTGTCGATGGCGACCAGCAGGTGCGTGTAGCCCCCGGGTGCCTTCTGCAAGGGACCGACGAGGTCCAAGCCCCACACAGCAAACGGCCAGGTGATGGGTATTGTCTGCAGAGCCTGAGCGGGCAGGTGGGTCTGCCTTGCGTAGAATTGACACCCTTGGCAGGTGCGGACAATCCTAGTGGTGTCGGCCACCGCGGTCGGCCAGTAGAAACCTTGTCGGAAAGCCTTTCCGACAAGGGCTCGAGGCGCTGCGTGATGACCGCAAGCCCCCGAGTGTATTTCTTGTAATAACTCCTAACCTTCGGTGATGGATATGCATCGCTGGAGGATGCCTGAGGGGCTGCGGTGGTAGAGCTCCTTTCCGTCCCCCAGTAGGACGAAGGACTTGGCACGCCGTGCCAATCGCCGAGCTTCGGCTTGGTCGAGTGGTAGCTCTCCTTGGTGGAGATATTGCAGATATGGGGTCTGCCAGTTTTGATTAGGCGTGACCCTGCTCCGCTCTTCCTCGACGCGCAGTGCCTCACCCTCGGGGGCCGAGGGTGCCTCGGGCGGAGCCGAGGGCACCTCGGGCTTGGCCGAGGCCTTCTCGGGCTCGGACGTGTCGTCGGTCTTGACTGAGGGTCGATGTAGGTCTCAGGAGAAGATGTCTGGGGGAACCTTTGTTCGCCCCGAGGCTATCTTAGCCAGCTCGTCCGTAGTTTTGTTGTATCGTCGGGCGACGTGGTTGAGCTCGAGCCCATAGAACTTGTCTTCCAGGCGCCGAACCTCGTCGCAGTAGGCTTCCATCTTTGGGTCGCGGCAGTGGGAGTTCTTCATGACTTGGTCGATGACAAGCTGCGAGTCACCACGAGCGTCAAGGCGTCGGACCCCTAGCTCGATGGCGATGCACAGCCCGTTAACCAGAGCCTCGTACTCGGCCACGTTGTTGGACGCCGGGAAGTGGAGGCGTAGCACGTAGCGAAGGTGTTTCCCGAGGGGTGAGATGAAGAGCAGGCCCGCGCCCGCTCCTGTTTTCATCAGCGACCCGTCGAAAAACATGGTCTAGAGTTCCGGTTGGATCGGAGCCTTTGGAAGTTGGGTGTCGACCCATTCAGCCACAAAGTCCGCCAAGACTTGGGACTTGATGGCCTTCCGAGGGGCGAACGAGATCATCTCGCCCGTGATTTCCACCGCCCACTTTGCGATCCTACCCGAGGCCTCTCGGTACTGGATGATCTCCCCCAAGGGGAAGGAGGACACCATAGTCATCGGATGAGACTCGAAGTAGTGTCGCAACTTTTGCCGCGTCAGAATCACCGCGTAGAGCAGCTTCTGAATTTGTGGGTAGCGGATCTTGGTCTCGGACAGTACCTCACTGATGAAGTAGACCGGCCTCTGGACGGGCAATGCATGCCCCTCTTCTTGTCTCTCAACCACGATCGTGGCGCTAACCACCTGAGTGGTAGCGGCAACGTAGATCAAGAGGGCTTCTCCGGCAGCAGGAGGCACCAAGATGGGCGCGTTCGTGAGGAGCGCCTTCAGGTTCCCGAGGGCTTCCTTGGCCTCGGGGGTCCAAGTGAAGCACTCAGACTTTCTTAAGAGGCGGTACAGGGGTAGGCCTCTTTCGCCGAGGCGCGAGATGAAGCGACTCAGGGCCGCAAGGCATCCCATAACCCTCTGTACGCCCTTCAAGTCCCTGATGGGCTCCATGTTGGTGATGGCCGCGATTTTCTCTGGGTTGGCCTTGATGCCCCGCTCGGAGACGATGAACCCCAAGAGCATGCCTTGGGGCACTCCGAAAACGCACTTCTCGGGATTGAGTTTCACGCCTTTCGCCTTGAGACACCGGAATGTCGTTTCAAGGTCGGAAAGGAGGTCGGAGGCTTTCCTCATCTTGACTACGATGTAATCGACGTAGGCCTCGACCGTTCGACCAATGTGTTGGCCGAACACGTGGTTCATGCACCTTTGGTATGTCGCATCCGCATTCCTTAAACCAAACGGCATAGTAACGTAGCAGTACATGCCGAATGGTGTGATGAAAGAAGTCGCGAGCTGGTCGGACTCTTTCATCTTGATTTGGTGATACCCTGAGTAGGCATCGAGGAAAGACAGGGTTTCACACCCAGCAGTGGAATCCACGATTTGATCGATACAAGGCAGAGGATAGGGAACTTTCAGACATGCTTTGTTCAGACCAGTGTAGTCTACACACATCCGCCATTTCCCACCTTTCTTCCTCACAAGCACAGGGTTGGCAAGCCATTCGGGATGGAATACCTCTTTGATGAACCCTGCTGCCATCAGCTTGTGGATTTCCTCGCCTATGGCTCTGCGCTTTTCTTCGTCAAATCGGCGCAGAGGCTGCTTCACCGGTCGGGCTTCAGCTCGGATATCCAGCGAGTGCTCGGCGACCTCCCTCGGTATGCCGGGCATGTCCGAGGGACTCCACATGAAAACGTCGGTGTTTGCGCAGAGGAAGTCGACGAGCACTACTTCCTATTTGGGATCGAGCTCGGAGCCGGTCCGGACCTGCTTGGAGACGTCGTTGCTAGGGTCGAGAGGGACGGATTTGACCGTCTCTGCTGGCTCAAAGTTGCCGGCATGGCGCTTCACGTCGGGCACCTCCTTGGAGAAGCTCTCCAGGTCGGCGACGAGGGCCTCGGATTTGGCGAGGGCCTCAGCGTATTCCACGCACTCCACGTCGCATTCGTACGCGTGTCGGTACGTGGGGCCGACGGTGATGACCCCGTTGGGGCCCGACATCTTGAGCTTGAGGTAGGTGTAGTTGGGGACGACCATGAACTTGGCGTAGCATGGTCTCCCCAGCACTGCGTGGTAGGTTCCTCGGAACCCGACCACCTCGAACGTGAGGGTTTCCCTTCGGAAGTTGGAGGGAGTCCCAAAGCAGACGGGTAGATCGAGTTGTCCGAGAGGCTGGACGCGTTTCCCGGGGATGATCCCGTGGAAAGGCGCCGCGCCCGCCCGGACTGAGGACAGGTCGATCCGCAGGAGCCCGAGGGTCTCGGCGTAGATTTTGTTGAGGCTGCTACCTCCGTCCATGAGGACCTTGGTGAGCCTGACGTTGCCGATGGCGGGGTCGACAATGAGCGGATACTTCCCCGGACTCGGCACGCGGTCGATATGGTCGCCACGGTCAAAGGTGATGGGCTTGTCGGACCAGTCTAGGTAGACTGGCGCCGCCACCTTTATCGAGCAAACCTCCCGGCGCTCTTGCTTGCGTTGCCGAGCCGAGGCGTTCGCCACTCGCCCTCCGTAGATCATGAAGCAGTCGTTGACTTCGGGGAACTCTCCTGCCCTGTGATCTTCCTTCTTGTCGTTGTCGGGGGCCCTGCCACCTTCCGCAGGTGGCCCGGCCTTGTGAAAGTGGCGCCGAAGCATGGCGCACTCCTCAAGGGTGTGCTTGACGGGCCCTTGATGATAGGGGCACGGCTCCTTGATCATCTTGTCGAAGAGATTGACGCCCCCGGGAGGTTTCCGAGGGTTCTTGTACTCAGCAGCGGCGACAAGGTCCGCGTCGACGGCGTCGCGTTTCGCTTGCGACTTCTTCTTGCCTTTCTTCTTGGTGCCGCGCTGAGTAGACGCCTCGGGGACATCTTCTGGCTGGCAGCCCTGGGGCTGCTTGTCTTTCCGGAAGATGGCCTTAACTGCCTCCTGGCTAGAGGCGAACTTGGTGGCAATGTCCATCAGCTCGCTCGCCCTGGTGGGGGTCTTGTGACCTAGCTTGCTCACCAGGTCGCGGCAGGTGGTGCCGGCGAGGAACGCGCCAAAGACATCTGAGTCGGTGACGTTGGGTAGCTTGGTGCGTTGCTTCGAGAATCGCCGGATGTAGTCCCGGAGAGACTCTCCTGGCTGCTGGCGGCAGCTTCGAAGATCCTAGGAGTTTCTAGGGCGCACGTACGTGCCCTGGAAGTTACCGGCGAAGGCTTGAACTAGGTCATCCTAGTTGGAGATCTGCCTCGGAGGCAGGTGCTCCAACCAGGCTCGAGCGGTGTCGAAGAGGAACAGGGGGAGGTTGCGGATGATGAGGTTGTCGTCGTCCATTCCACCCAGTTGGCAGGCCAGCCGGTAGTCCGCGAGCCACAGTTCCAGCCTCATCTCCCCGAGTATTTTACGATGGTAGTCGGGGTTCGGAACCGGGTCGGGAATGGCGCCCGTCGTATGGCTCGGCTGAAAGCCTGCGGACCGGGTGGTTCGGGCGAGGGACTCCGATCCTCCCCGCTATCGTAGCGCCCCCACGCCTGGGGTGGTAGCCTCGGCGCACCCTCTCGTCGAGGTGGGCTCAACGATTGCGGTGATGGTGCTCGTTGCCGAGGCGTCCCGGGGCCGCAGGCGCTGTGTTGCGCGTGTGCCCGGTGTGGACCGAGGCTTCCCGCTCGAACCGGGAAGTTGTGGCACGATGCTCCGGGGGGTACCCCTGCCTTCGGGAGGCAGAGCTTTCGGCCCGTCGGACCGCGGCGTCCTCCAGGAGATTCTTGAGTTCTCCCTGGATGCGCCGCCCCTCGGTGGTTGATGGCTCCGGCATCGCGCGGAGAAGTATCGCCGCTGCAGCCAGGTTCTAGCCGATCCCACTGGAAGCCGGGGGCGGTCTTGCCCTGACATCGTCGGCGATGCGGTGCTGGATGCCCTAGGGTAGACGACGTGCTTCTCCGGCCGGAGCTTGGCCTGCCCACTCCTGCCCGATGTTCCGGCGGAACGGCTCGAGTGTTCCTGCTCCCTCGTCGAGCCTGGCCTGCACCTCGCGGATTTGCTCGAGCTGTGTGTCCTGACCCCCGCAGGGACTGGGACCACAACTAGCTCCTGAAGGATGTCAACGCGAGGCGCAAGCCTAGGGGGATCACCGTTTTTTCGGCATACCAAGATGGTCGCCTTCGCCGGGTCCCCCTAGATCGACGTGGAAACATTCATGACTCGGGGCGCAGTCTTCGTTGCCGAAGCTGCGGCTACCGTCGGAACAATCGAAAAGGCAGTAGTCGCATGCGGTCATGAAGTCCCGCATGACACTGGGGTTACCAAGTCCAGAGAAATCCCAACAGAAGTCGGGCTCGTCATCTTCCTCGGGATCCGAGGGCCCGTGGGTCGAGTCGGCTGTCAGCCGGTCCCAGGGTGACCGCATACCGCACCCCGGAGGGTTTGGGCATGCCTCTATGAGGGCTCCCACTAAAGCGGAGTCGCTTGGTGGGTCGAGGCTACATTCAAAAGGCACGAGATGGGAATCGGTCGGTACCTCCTGATCGACGGGCGGTGACAAAGTCGCGTCGGGGGCAGACTGCACCGTCGTCTTGGGTACGAGGGTGACGCCCAGCAAGTCCTTCGCGAGCGTGCTGGCGTCGTCCGTGCGCTTGGAGTTGGCGTGTCGCGGGGAAACGGCGCTCGTCTTCGTCTCAGACGCGAGGGCGACGCTCGACGTGTCCCCGGTTGGGGCGCCGGCGCCGTCGGCTCGCTCGACAGCCGACGAGGTGCCGCCTCCTGCTTGGCCTTGGTTGCCCTGCCTCCTCCTCCGTCGGCGGGGGAGGCGACAGGACAAGCCCGAACGTCGTTCTTCCGCCACGTGAGGAAGACGTCGTCGATTCCGCCGCCGACGGACGGGTTGTCGGCCGCCATTGTCGCTGTCGCGCGGCGGAGGAAGGGGTATCATGTCGCAGCTGCCGTCGAGGGACATGAACTCGAGACTCCCGAAACGGAGCACCGTCCCGGGCTGGAAAGGTTGCTAGAGACTACCCATCTGGAGCTTGACGGGAAGCTGTTCATCAACACGCAGCAGGCCCCTACCTGGCGTGCCAACTGTCGGCGTTTCGACCCCGGGGGGTCCCAGGACCGACGAGTAAATTGTCGCCGCGTGCCCCAGCCCAGATGGGTCAGCGCGAGGCAGAGCACGAAGGGGGGAAAGAGACAGGCAAAGGGGGAATCCCACGGCCTCCGTGTTGCCCTGCGCCCAGGTCGGGTGCGCTTGCAGTAGGGGGTTACAAGCGTTCGCGAGGGAGAGTGAGAGAGGGGGACCGTCCGCCAGCCCGTTCTCTCGCGCGGCCAACCTTCTCGTAGGGTGCCCTGGACCTTCCTTTTATAGGCGTAAGGAGAAGGTCCAGGTGTACAATGGGGGTGTAGCAGTGTGCTAACGTGTCTAGCAGAGAGTAGCTAGCGCCCTAAGTACATGCCGTCGTGGCAGCTGGAGAGGTTTTGGCACCCTGTTCCTATGATGTCGCGGCCGTCGGAGGAGCGCTGGAGCCTTGCGGAAGGATATCTGTCGGGGCTGCTGAGTCCTTGCTGATGTCTCCTTGCTTCCGTAAGGGGTTGAGAGCCGCCGTCGTCATGGAGCACACGGGGCGCCATCATTATTTGTTTTACCGGGCGAGCTGGATGGGACGCCGGTCTTGTTCCCCGTAGCCTGAGCTAGCTAGGGGTAGGGTAATGATGGCCCCTCCTGTGGCGTGGTCGGTCCGAGCCCTCGATCGGGCGAGGCGGAGGCTCCTCCGAGGTCGAGGTCGAGTCCGAGCCCTGGGGTCGGGCGAGGCGAAGTTCGTCGTCTTCCGAAGCCGTAGCCGAGTCCGAGCCCTGGGTCGGGCGAGGCGGAGTCCGTCGTCTTCCGAGGCCGTAGCCAAGTCCGAGCCCTGGGTCGGGCGAGGCGGAGTCCATCGTCTTCCGAGGCCGAAGCCTAGTCCGAGCCCTGGGTCGGGCGAGGCGGAGTCCGTCGTCTTCCGAGGTCGTAGCCTAGTCCGAGCCCTGGGTCGGGCGGGGCGGAGTTTCCTATGGCGCCTGAAGCCAGACTTGGCTGCTGTCAGCCTCACTCTGTCGAGTGGCACGGCAGTCGGAGCGACGCAGGCGGCGCTGTCCTCTTGTCAGGCCGGTCAATGGAGCGGCGAAGTAACTGCGGTCACTTCGGCTCTGTCAACTGAGGTGCGCACGTCAGGATAAGGTGTTAGGCCACCTTTGCATTAAATGCTTCTGCGATTCAGTCGATAGGTGTAGCGGTTTGGCCAAGGTTGCTTCTCGGCGAAGACTGGGCCTCGGGCGAGCCGAGGGTGTGCCCGTTGCTTGAGGGGGTACCTCGGGCGAGGCGTGAATCCTCTGGGGTCGGCTGACCTTGCCCGAGGCTGGGCTCGGGCGAGGCGGGATCATGTCCCTTGAGTTAATCGCACCCATCAGGCCTTTGCAGCTTTGTGCTGATGGGGGTTACCAGCTGAGATTTAGAAACCTCGGGGTACCCCTAATTATGGTCCCCAACAATTTCATTATATCCATGTTCCAATTATTATGTTATTTTATTTGTGTTCATGTCAAGATCATTATATTATTGTTAATTAGAACATGGAGTTTAACTTGAGAAACACGTGTCACCACAAGGGAGGAATGGGACAACTTGGCTAACTAATTAGGAAAGCTAGTGGAAGACTACCTTACCCGAAAGGGGCAAGGGCAGTAGGGGAGTTGCATGCAAGGAGGTTCTCAGGTTGATTTTGCTGCGATGGCAGTCAGACGATGGATTCTTGCAATTGCTCTTCCCATAAACTGTAGCGGGTTTTCGAAAGCTAGTGAAACTTTGTAAAGGTCTCGTAGTGGATCCCTAGCCATTCACCTCGGTAGTGTCTAAGGGCCTTGCAAACCCTGGTGACATGGGATACACGACTTATGGGTAAAGGGTACAACCTCTGCAGAGTGTAAAACTGGTATACTAGCCGAGCTCACGGTCAAGAGCGGCTCAGGACTCTCACATGATTAATCTATGGAACTTAAATTCAATTTGTCATATGCATTGCATGGGATTTGTTATTAATTTTGTTCTATTATTTTATTATGGTTTGGTATTCATTTACACTTAGTAACTGCTAATAAAATCTTGACCAACTTATAAAACCAATGCTTAGCTTTAACCTCTATTGTTGATCAGCCTTACACTTCATGAACTCCCACCTTTGGTGAGTTCATGCCACATTATTCCTCACAACTGTTGATCGATGAGCATGTGTGAGCTCACCCTTGCTGTCTCACACCCCCATATAAGAAGATCAGGTGGTTCAAGAGGAGCCACATATCGAGGAGTTCGTTTCGATATAGGTGGTGTCTCTCAATTGACTTTCTGGCGCCAAGGATGGATTTTAGATCATGTTATATTTAATTTATTTTGTAAGTCTTCCGCTATGTAATAGGTATTCTGATTATATTGTGACATTTATCTCTATACACTTTGTTATTATATATATTTTATCTTCTTTGGCGCATGTATGAGATGCACCTGGCTTTGTTCCTTGTATCCGGGTGTGACAAGTACATAGTGCTACGGTCTGATTAGTAAAGATGATGTGGACTTGGTCAAAATAAACCAAGATTATCAGTCAAATGATATCTTTTTTTAATAACTTCCTCCGACCACGTTTCTTTCCACCGCATCCATATATCTTTACCTGTAAATAAAAAAATGAAATATCATTGTCTAACCGATGATACCTAATCTTCATCTGTGTTTACATCTAGTACGAATTATCTCCACTTGATATTCATGCGTCATGTTTTCTATTTAGTTTCGATACGAAAACTAAAGACATGGTTCCGGTACGAAAACCAAATCTACCTATATCCATGGACACGAAGTCCTAATTAGTTTTGCTTCTCTCCACCAACGTTTAGATTCCGCGAAGCGTAAAGATTCTCGTGATTATCCGATTCGAACTATCGATTCTGTGGGAAGTGAAAATAATCTAGATATTTGGTGGAATTCTCGCTTTTTTATTCACAAGCAGATTATAAGTAAAACCAAATGTGGCCTAAGATGATAGACAGATCGCACAACCAACGGACTAGAGGCGAGAACGCTCCAAAAATGTTGTTTATATTTACAAGAAAAAATGTTTTTTTTACTGTCAAGGCGAACGACCTCATTTTAAGGGAAACGAGACAAAACCTTATATAATATTGTGACAGACTACAGATAATAAACAACTGCTAGCACAACACAGGGAGGAAACAAAAAAAAAGCAAACACAACATGAACAGACTTACCGCGAGCAGAACAACAACAAACAGAATTCTCGAGGACATGACAATCAAACAACGTACTCGTCAGCCAACTCAAACCAAGGTAAACCATACCACCCTCGTTGTAGCAATGCCGCACAGTTGTCTCCCTCCATTAAGCACAAGGGGAGGAATCCTTGAAGGGATGAGTGATCGCCCAACTGAGTGGGAACTAAGAGTGAGGGAGCACGCCAATCGAAGCTTGCCGAAGAACAACAGTCTCCTTTGTAGTTGATGGCGAGCACCCCACAGACAGCACATCCAAACATCATAAACCGCCATTCTATGCCCTTAAAGGGGAGGAAGACAGGAAGCCTCTACGGAGAGGGCGAGATCATGGGTCCACCTAGCATAAGATTGATGTTACCACCAACAAGAGACGGATGACGAAGCAGAGAGGTGCCAATGGTCACGCAACCAAGAGCGGCCACATACGACAAACACGAGCATCCTAGCTTCGCCTCCAACAAGGTGAACGACACAGAATCGCCATCAAAACCGAGGCTGACAGAAAGCCAAGAAAGGTTTTCACCCATAACCAACGTGGTCGTCGCTGCACGACCATATAAACCTTTAGACATAAGTGTCGGCACAGAGGTCTAGGGTAGCCCGAGGGAAAGAAGTCGGCGATATAGAGGCCAAGGAAGCACTCAATCACAGAGATTTTACCGGAGGTCATGGAAATTAATACCTCGATGACAGACAGGGCACGGAGACAAAATGACTCTTAGGAGACGGAGGTGGAACCCACGGGTTTAGCGGTAGGATATGATGGGAGAAGGGCGGCGGCGGGGGCCGTGGTCACTAGGAGTTGACAATGGAAGACGAAGAGAAGAAAAAAAAGGTGTGGACGAAGGGGAGTAGGAGGGTCCAGACTCAACTATACCAAGGACGATGACAGTGGTGGAGGTAGGTGGCAGCAGAGGTGTGAGGCGGAGAAGAAATAGTGAGAGGGGGGAGGTGGGTGGGCGCCGGACCACGACAGTTGTCCGGGGATAGAGAAGCCCACGGAGACGGCGGTGAGGATGGGGTGAGACGGAGCGCGAGGGAGTACTTCTTTTTAGATCACAAGAAGTTTGTTTGTATTAAAAAAAGTTTGAGCCAATTTAGAAAAAAAGTAAAAATGACATGCATGTAAAGATCTTGAGCATTGTCCTGTGTAAGGCACGGATATTAAAACATGGGAACTAAATTAGATCTTTTCCTTTGCCTTGTATAGCTTCTGCCGACTAGTTTTGAAACTCTATTTTCTCAAAGGATTTTATTTTAAAAAATAGGGTTTCCAAACTAGAAACTTTTTTTTTCCCTATTGCTCTAATCCTTTTTGTGCGCACTAGATAACTAGCAAGATGGCTCACAAAAATATAGGGAAACGCCCGTATGGGACGGAGCGCGCGTAGCTTGCTTGTATTTTCCACCTGTGACGAGTGGGACGAACAAAGAATTGTTTGGGTAGTCGCGAGGGACGAACAAGTACCTAGCGACGAGACGATTTATTATCTAAAAACGTGATTCACGCACGAGCAGCATGCACTTGATTTTCTTGTATGTACCCATTTGACTAGCATCTAGCAACTTTGGTGACATGCATGTGAAAGGTCCCCCAGCTAGCTGTGACAATGACATGGCCACGCCCACGCCGACGCCCACGCCCGCACAGCAGGCTGGAGAATATTATTGATCCATGCATCATCGACTCTGCGACGACGAAAGGATGCAATCATGCATCATGGGGATTGTTCACCCAACTGAACTTTAGTTCTATCGTCTCCAATATCTGAATGTTAATTATAAATATCAAATATAGTATAATTAGAAAACTTACAAGATAAAGACTAGAAAATAAATATATTTTTATTCCGTATCCGAAGAAACAGATATTTTAGATAGATACCCGTATCTGGTATCCGGCGGGTAATCTCGTCCCGTTTTCATCCCTATTGGCCCGGTCCTCGCACCTGAGAAAAAAAAACAGAGCTTCCTCTCTACGTACCTCCCAAAATAAGTGGTCATTGGTAAAAATATTTTTCTTCCAAATTTTACAAAATATACATGAAGTAATTTCACCACTTGTAAGATGTGATAAGTACTATTAGATTGGTTGTGAAATATATTTTTATAAAAAATTTATCTGAAGACATAAAATCTGATACTGTTTTTATATATTTAATTAAAACTAAAGAAAGTTAAACTTATTGATAAACCTGATGTATATTTATGTTAGGTTGAACGGAGTAGTTATTAGCTACTGCGACAAAATACGATCTTATCACCATGTCGTTTATTATCTAAATTCTCTCTAAAGATAAGAGTAATTTTAGATACAACGGTAGATCATAATCATCTCTAAAAAATAATTTTCCTGCTCAAGAACCATTTTAAGAGGTGGACTCTAATGACCGTCTCTACTAAAAAATGCCTCTTTTGCTAAAAATTATTTATACATTAGTAAGACTATAATGATGTGGTACATGCATGGCATATATAGTTAGCATACATGAGAGAGAACGGAGTACGTAGCTCCTTGGGACGACAATGTATATAGTAAATTCGCGGTTCGGTCTATGTAAAGATCCATGATTCGACATGTGTTGTTTTGTTAGCTTTTTAGAGACCAGTCTTTTAAAAAAAGTTTGGTTGGAACTTTTGGAATGGAAATGAAGCCTAATCTTATTCCTCTTCCAGGCTTTTAATTACTCGTTTATATTCTGGTATAAAACTGAACTCTTTGCGATTGTTTGCATATGTCGCTGACGCCTTTTATTTTCTAGCTTGGTTATATAAGTGCTTGAGCGTTATGGCTTAGTTGTGCAGCGTTTCAGGACTGTAGAGAGATCGAAACTTTTGTTTGTATTATTTAGAAGAAAAAAAGTAAGAAAAAACTAAATGTTATAATGAAAATAAGTTAGCTAGCTGTTTATGCTATTTGCCTTGTCCACATTACTATTTTGTAGTGAAGAAAATGTGTTAAAGAAACCCTCGAGGGACAACTTGCAGCTACCAGGCCAGATTCGTCCACTGACATGGCATGGATCCAAAGAACAACTGGGTCGGGCCGTCCGACATTGAAACGTGATTCAGAACTAGCTAACGACCCAAGTTATATTTTAAAACAGGATAAGGATGTGGTTCACGAGTATTATAGAGTAGTAGTACCGTACTCGTTATGTGATACAGCTTAGCAACACTGATGATACATCATAGACTGAGTGCAAGGGATGACGATGCGTTTGGGGGCAGTTTTGATGATTGAATTTTTTCTTGGCCAATTAGTAACATCAGCTCCTACTTCTTGTATTCAGTTAGAAGTTTAAAATTGATCTGACTGTAGAAACATTATGGCAGGATCCATTATATAATTTAACCATTTTTTTGTTGTCAACAGGATTCAACACAGTTGATTTGATTATTAGCCTCGGAAGCTGCAATCTCTTCTCAAAGATCGTGCTAATAACCGATTTGATTATTAGCCTTCAGAAGCTGCAATCTTTTCTCACAGATCATGCTCGCAGTTCAATGAGATCACCAGCTAGTTCCATTGATTGCTGTCCTTGGAAGGTGCAATGGTTCTATCTGTCCTTCATCACGCTAAAAGAATCGTGATTTCGTTCCCCGAGGGAGTGTTACTGCTAGTGCCAATGCATGATATAATATATATACCAGCTCAAGAATAGTTATAGTTCTCTTTATTTAATCATCTACTTGATTCATCGTGTAATACCTATAGGCTATATCGATAATGAGGTCACGGAAAGTAATTTTCGTGATGGGATGCTACAGAGTTTTGGAATCGTCAGTTGTTGAAGCCTAAGACAGCTCCAGGAATTAACTTGGAGGTATAGTATGAAGAAGCTTAGTAGTAATGAAGCTGTGAGACGTCACCTCTGAGGTATAGGTTGTAGAGACTTTGTAAGATGGATGCATCTACGAATAAAAAAAAATCGAACTTTAGAGTTACGGAAGATTTAGGTTACTCGGTATGAATTGCAAATATGATCCACACTGCTACCGGCGTGTTTCACAAGATCATGACAGTATATCGCTTCTGCAGAAAAAACGTACTCCATGTCCATATCCTATATACATCGATCCCAATGAACAACTGAACTAATGATGCAATCCTAAACAATTGATCAGCCATTTGTCCTACTCCAATGCAAGTTGGCACCGAGTTAAAATACGTACTAGCGTCTGGTCGTATCTAACCACCACAATTATATATATATATATATATATATATATGTATATATATATATATATATATATATATATATATATATATATAGCTCTGGTAAATATGTGCATAGAAAAATAATCAAGCAGGCGTCAAAGTGAAAGCCGACTAAAGGAGAGAAAAAAAGTAACAAGATGAGAACGCTACACATCGTATGATGCAAGGTGTGTCAATATTATTGGAAAATGGTAAAGAAAAATAATACTCGCATTTTACTCCTCTCGAACACACTGACAATTTTAACCATCAGACTAGACTAGAGATGGCAGTGGCTGGCTGAACGCCACTCTTGTGCTTCTTCGATGATTTCCTGCACTAGCTAGAGCGGTAACCCCCGAGTCACTCCATGCATTGAAAATGCTTGCTTATGTTCCTTGCAAGAGAGGAGAATGCTCGAGTTCATTCATTGACAGTGTACACGAATACAGGTACACATGCACGGGTTGCCGGCTCACCGCTGTCCAAGCAATCCTAAGATCCATTAGTTCCATAAAAAAAGCCCCATAAACTCTAATTTAGCAACTTGCTAAATACTTATAGGAACAAAAACGACATTAACCTCCAACAATTCTTAAGTTGTTAGATATTTTTAAATTATGTTAATTCTATGGTAAATTTATCATTTCCACAACTTAAATCATTTAAAAAGTGCATTACTAGCTTGTACACGAGTGTGAACTCTATGGCAGATAAGTGATTTTCACAGTGTGATTGATGATCGAAATAGTCTATTGAGACTTTGGGAGTGTGAAACAACTCCATAAGTTTGGAGACTGGATAGGGATATTTAGAAATTTGGTATATTTGGAGACCTCATTTAAGAAACCGTTAAAGCATGATTTTTTTTGTTACCAACACCTTACATTAATTTTAGGGACTTTTATTGGACACCAGTGGAGATGTCAGGATCAACTAAAGAATAGGAAGCACACACTAGCCGTTTGACTTCTAACCAACTAACCGATGATCTTACTGTAGTACTACTATCAAATACGTCGGAAGAATAGGTCGCTGACCCCTATAGTAACTGTTCCTGAAGTAGTCCCTTGGTCATTATTTCTGCAAATTGATGCTGGGTTGGTATTTGTAGCATCTTGAACTGACCTAGGGCAACTTTCTCTCACATGAAGTGTACATCAAGCTCAACATGCTTTGTTCTTCGATGATGCACCGAGTTTTCAGAGCAATAAACACATTATCGCAATAGATCATCGTGGCTTTATCGACGATAACATGAAGTTCCCGAGCAACACTCTACGACAGTGTTGGCAACGACTCTGTACTCGACCTAGGGGCGGAGGGTCCAGTATGGCCCAGTAAGGGACCAGGGAACCAAAAAACCTCCACGGACGACCTAACGTGCGCCGCCACCTGCCCACCCGACAACCGCCTTCGCCTCACCGATTCCAAGCTCCGAGCCTCCTACTCGACTAGTGTCCTGCGACGAGGCTCGAGGCCCCGAGCGGCGACACGGCGACTGCCTGCCCAAGCGTCCGACGACCTGGGCACCTAGCGCTGGCGACCTAGACAACCGATTGATGACAATGAGGGTCTGGGTGAGGGTCCATCAGTAAATCAGTAATATGTAATCCAGTTCAGTTGAATTGAAACAAAAACAATGTGGCTAATCCAATTTATTTTTCAATGTGCAGATTGGTTTTGGTTCCCATTCCAATTTGCAAACTGCAACAAACATGGATAGAAACAAAAACAAGGGAAAGAATACTGCCCAAAAATTATCTCTCTTTATTATGCGCAAATGATTATGTGAACAATCAATGTTGTAATGTCTTCTAATTATCTAATACATGTTATATGCTACAAAAATGAAATATTTGAAGAGCTATTTTCAACAAGGTTCTAGTTCAAGTGGACCAAACACTCGTGATAGTGGAGTTTGCAATGAACCCGAAATACAAGTTTAAGAAGAGAATGCACCTATTCCATATGCCAATGGCGAAGATGTTAATGGTCAAGTCGAAGGTATAAACCAGTTCAATCTAGATCACATTATTTTTGATTTAGGACTTTGTATTCCTATCGATTCTTTTGCTCCTAATATTAGAGATGAAGTTAGAAGGGATTTCATAGCTAAAGGTCAGACTCAACCAATTGGTCATAATTTTCCTCAATCACATAACAAAAGGAGCTTTCAAAAACATTGGTTCAGACAACATAGTTGGTTGGAATATTGTGTGGAGAATAATAAGGCTTATTACTTCTATTGTTACCTTTTTTAAGCATGATCGAATGGATGATAAATTTTTCCATGATGCATTTACAAAAGTTAGCTTCTCACAATGGAGAAAGGTTTATTCGACATTTCTCAAACATGTTGGTGATCCTAACAACATACACAATGCTGCAGCAACGACATTCCATGATTTTTGTAACCAAAAGTCAAGTGTTAGTCATGAGGTTTCAAATTATAGTAAAAATTCATTGGTCAAATATGAGACACGGTTGGAAAACTTCCTTAAGTATGGACAGTCTTCTTGCATTGCAAGCTGAATCATTCCAAGGACATAATGAGACTAGTACTTCCTTAAACAAAGGGTTTTTTTAGAATTTCTAGATTGGCACAAACAAAGGAATGAAGAGATGAGAAGAGCTTTTGATGAGTTGTGGGGTTACAAGATTACCACAGACCTAGAGATACAAGATGGGGATCTCATTACAAGACTTTGCTTCATATTGAGTCAATGTGGGAATCAATAATAGAAGTTTTAGAAATTGTGCATCAAGATGTGCACAATCCATCCGGTGCTGGTATCTTTGTTGGAAAAATGGAGTGTTTTAGCTTTGTGTTTATGATGAAGCTGATGTTACATATGTTCCATATCACAAATGAGCTTTCTCTTCTCTTGCAAAGAAAGGATCAAAATGTTGTCCAAGCCATGTATTTGGTTGTTGATGTGAGAACACGTTTGACTAATTTGAGAAATGATGGTTGGGAGCCATTGCTGGAAGAAGCCACAACATTCTGCCTTGCAAATGATATCCTAAAACAAAATATGAGTGATGTTGTACCACATTTTGGTCGATCAAGGAAAGGTGGGAGAAACAATATTACCACAAAGCATTTTTATCGTGTTGATACTTTCTATGATGCTATAGATTCTATCACCACAAAGTTCGATCATCGCTTTAATGAACTATCTTTAGAGTTGCTTGTGTGTTCTTCTTGTCTTGACCCAACGAGTTCATTCTCTAAGTTTGATGTGGATAAGCTTGCTCAGCTCACGGATATGTATTATGATGATTTTTCTTTTGATGACTGCAAGACTATAAAAGATCAGCTAAGAACTTTTATTATTCATGTACAAAGAATTGAAGAGTTCAAAGCTTGTTATGATCTTGTGATCCTATCAAAGACAATGGTTCAACTTGAGAGACATATTGTGTTTCTATTGGTATATTGACTTATTGAGTTAGCATTGTTGTTACCAGTGGTGACTGCAACAGTTGAAAGGGCCTTCCCTGCTATGGAGATTATTAAGTCTGAGTTGCACAACAAGATGTACGATGGTTGGTTAAATGACTTGATAGTTTGCTACATTGAAAGAGAGATTTTTAAAGGACCGATCTTCAGAAAATTAAGAAGGCATTTCAAAATAAGAAAACTAGACAAATGCAATTATCTAGGTCTCCTACAACTCGGCTCAACTAGAGGTATATTCTTATTTCACTTGTTCAACAATTTTTACTTCAATTTGCCATTGTTAACTTATTTTTTTTCTTTTTTCAGATTTTATTCGATATATGGCATTTGGTTGTAAATGGATTGTGATCACGATTAATCTTGAATAAGGTATTTTTCCATATCTATCACTTATTTACTAGCTATGAGTTGTTTTAAATTGTGTCGTGAATTTTCATTCACCGTTGCGTTAGCAACACCTTGATTTTCCGACGTCCTCCGCCACTGACTCAACCTTGGCGCAACACATGGAGATTGTAGCTTGACGCTTCAAAGACCATGACACAAGCGAGGCAGTGAGGAATACACAATAGCCCGATATCAATTATCGAGTGTTTGGGTAACCCGCACAATTGGCGTAGGAGTACAACTTGAGCTCAGTTGACAGAGTAGCAGAGATCTTGATATTCCGTTTGATCGAGCAGTAGAGGTATCTAAGGATATGCTTGACAAAGTTCTAATGCACATCACATGGAGCATGATATGGAGGCAAGCCTTGTTCACAACATAGGTGATGTCAAAATGAGGTACTGAAGGGTGCCAATAATACTCGTCAGGCCAATGAAAATTAAATTTATCCACATCAGCTACGTTAGTGGCTGACGGGAGTTAAATAACTCCTATCGGCTGTCAGACTAGCTGATGGGAGTTACTATCTGTCGGGTATCATAATTATGGGTACCCAGATTATGCCACTAAACATGATTAACACATAACTACTGAAAAATCATAAGATATATTCCCGAAGGTCAGGCAGGGTTGAATCAAGAATCGTCCGAGACCCCGCTCGACGGTCGCTCAAAACTTCACCTCGCCTGAGCCCAACCTCAGGCGGAGGCCGCGCTAGGGAGAAATCCTCATCTCGCCCGAGGTCCTCTCTTCACAGAACGGCAATATCCGCCTCACTCAAGCTCGTCTTAAATCGGAGGACGACCCCAAGCCCAGCACTCAGTCAAAGGCCCTGGGAACCTTGGAGACATGCACATTTAATGTGACGATTCAGATATCTACCCCACGTGACGCCGCAGTTAAACAGGGAGCGATGGGACCGCAATCCCATCTATTTTCACCAACAACGATGATGCACGGTCGAGAATAACGGACAGATGGGACCGCGGTCCCATCTACTTTCACCAACAACGATGATGCACGCTCGAGAATAATGGACATTATTCCCCCATTCTGGCCACTGTTCCCGAACAACTCCGGATGGGACACGCACGCGTCTGAGCACAACCTCACCCTCGAGAGAGAATTCCGCCTCACTCGAAGACGGCTTCAGCCTCGAGAGAAGTCTCCGCCTCGCCCGAGCTCGGCCTCGGCCAACTGCACCGGCAACAACTCCCCGCGAATCCCGCAGGAGGCCACTCTGATGACTGTACTAACCACTCCACACGACTGCGTGCCCTAACACAGGTTCGACCTTGACCTTGGGAGGAACCTCCGCCTCGCCAGAGCATGGCCTCGGCCTAAATAACAAATGTAGTGTGAATCAAGAGGCCGAGGCGTGCACCTTGGAATGGAAGCTGGACGTGAGGCTCTCTCCAAGGTTCACTGTACAACTCCTCCAACGATATATGCATCATGCATAGTAGTTCTTTGTAAAAGATCCTCGTATGTACAGGGACAATAAACCCCTCAATATTTTCTTTATGTCAATTACATCATTCTTAACCCTAATAAAATCGTGTGACATGATACTAGTGTGTGTTATGGTACTATAAACATTATATGTTTTTAAATTTTTTAAGAAAATGATAAACAAATGTTAATTAACTGAGTTGTACGGTATAAGAGGAGCTAGAATGGTGGGTCTGTTTGTTTCGGCTTCTCAGCAGCTTTTGGCTAGCTGCTGATGACTGTCAAACACCTAACTTTTTAGGTAGTTTTTATAAGAATCACTTTTGTGATAATCAACTAAAATTATGTGAACAAAAAATCGGTCGAGTCGTCACGAAAGTAGGAATCCGTCACCTTCTAGATCCTAAACTCTATAAATATCTTCATCTTCCTGCACACACGTAATCCTCACGATACTTAGATTCTCTCTATAACTAGATTCTCAGAAAAGCTCGTCAGAAAAAGCCAAAACAAACAAATCCAATCTACGAGAGAAATTTTTAAAGAGAGCGATAATAAAATATATTAAAAATATATATGGGAAGATGTACAGAGAGAATCGTTGCTCGAAGACGAAGGGCCCAACCCGTCGAAGCAGTGTAGGTGTAGGGTTGCTGTCATCCTACAGTTCTACTATTCATCCTACTGAATGCCACTTTATTAGAGTCCTGAACGGTACTTCTTTTGAGTGGCCATCCAGTTTTTCGTACCATACCGAAATCAAAAGAAGTGCGAACCCATCCAAACCACACCAATCCATTATCAAAGCTAATAAAAAAGATCGGGTAATTAGATTTTGCACCCCATCTTCCACCAAACTAGATCAGCTTAAAAATAAATACACCACCCAATAAACCGGTTTGGACCGAAAACGTTAGCAGCTTTAGTTGTAGCAGAGTCTGAACACATCACATGCGCCCATGTGCCTAAGTCTTTGGTACATTATATACTACTCCTTCCGTTCCAATTTATAATTCATTTAACTCGTCTTATTTTAAAAATAAAAAAAATAAAAAAACTCATTGCAGTTTTATTGGTAATCAAATATACTTTTACATATGACAAATGGTTAAAGTTGGACTAAAAAAAAGTCAAACGAATTATATTTTAAAATAGAGAAAGTATTAAATCGTAATTTACACCCACGCTGGTTGAGTTGTGGTAGCAATAACGCCCGGATCAAAGGTGATGTGGCAGCGTGGGCGGTCGTATCAACTGGTCTAATCCTAACATGGATCAGTACATTAAAATTATGACGGGTCAATTTGGTTGGTTATGATCATGTTGGAACTGGACTGGTTGATACCAAATCACATACTAGAGACCTGGTCAGTATCGACAGCATGTTACCACATGCCAGTTCTTGATTGGTTCACACCATTTTGAATTTCAAAAATAAAAAATTTAAAGAAATATAATCCGACCTATAAATAGAGAAGTGTGGGAGTTCATTAACACCCCTCACTCTAATTTTTTTCTTATCACTTCATATTACACTCCTCTCACTCTCGTTTCACTCCACTAAATCATTGTCACCATATCTTCCTCGAACTCGGACGTTAAGACGACCGAAGACGAAATACTCAATATGTTGCATCAAACTATGATGGATGTAGCAATAAAGCTCGCCTTCGGGTCTTCAACGAGTAGGAGGCGAAGGACAAAACAATGGAGCTACATCGAATAGGATCATGAAGTTGTCCACGACAATTTGATGCAAGATTATTTTAACGAACCGTGTGTCTACCATCCACTAGTTTTGTCGAAGGTACCACATGCAACGTCTCTTTCTTCAACTCTTGAAGAGGTTCACTAAGCATCCCCTAATCCACTCTTAGAACTAATGCGCTCAACCACAACACTTTCTCACCCCACCCCCACCACCAAAAATGCATCGTCGCCCTATGCACACTCGCCTATGGTAGCATCGTTGATTTCATTTTAATATACCAAAATAGTAAAAAAAACTCGGTCTAAGAATGCCTCAAGCATTTCTATAGGGGTGTTATTTCATGTTTTGGTGAGGAGTATAGTCGATGTCTCACTGTTGATGATCTTAGACGACTTTTAGTTAAGGGGAAGGAAGAGAATTTTATGGTATATGATCAGAAGTATAGATCGCATGCATTATTAGTGAGAAACTATATCATTGGATGGCGAGGATCGTTTACAAGAGGGACATTAGATTCGTGACCATCATGCTCGAGGCTTGCCTTATGACTTGTGGGTTTGGCATTAGTTTTATGGGCAGCGAGGACGAACAACGACATTAACATGCTTAACCAGTCGTCGTTGTCCACTGACATTCTCAAGGGGAGAAGCACTAAAAGTAAACTTCACGGTCAATGGACATGAGTACAACCAAGGGTACTACCTCGCTAATGGTGTCTACCCTTATTAGCTGATGTTTGTGAAGATAATTCCCCTTCCATAAATTTTGAAGAATCGGATGTTTGCTGCATGCAAGGACGACACATAGAAGGATGTAGAGAAAGCATTTTGGATCCTTAAAGTTCGCTTCCATATTCTCGCTATCCTAGGTCATTCTTTGCCCTCACCAAGTATTCAATGTGATATCATGCAAGCATATCTCTACTACTCTATAAGACTCTAATGTAGACCATCCGTGCATCGTGGTTCTGCCTCCTGTTCTGCCCCCCAGACTCTAGCAGGTGGGCCCGTGGCTCCTCCCCATGTCAGTGTCTACGTCTCTCACCCTCACGCAACCCAACAACCCATTTAACCAAAAACAAACATAGATTAGAAGCGAGAAGGTGATGCGCGTGGCGTGGGTGTCATGGCAGGGGAAGACAGAGCGAGCGTGGATGGAATGGCACTGCGAGAAGACGAAGGGATACGCGGAGGCGGTCTGTGGCGGAGCCAGCCACTGCAGCGCGGAGGCGGCGGGGGAGGTTGAGAAGGTGAGCCGAAAGGAGGTGGTGTCGCGGGGCAGGGCGAGGGTCAGCGCCATGCCGAGGATCGGGTCGGGCGCCACGGCGAGGGAGAAGAGGATGGGCTCCGGTGGGTCGGCGTGGGTGGAGGCGGAGTGGACGGCAAGGGCGCAGGTGTCGAGGAGGAGGTCGCCGGAGTGCGGCACGGAGAGGGTGAGCACCACGGAGGCGTGTATGGTGGAGGCGGCGAAGTCGAGGTAGAAGGTGAGCGCCGCGTGTGAGACCACCGGGTGCGTGCCATCGGTGTAGGAGTGGGGATCGACTGGCGCCGTGGCTGCTCGCTCGGTCGCTCTTGCCGCGACGAACGAGACGGGGCTAGACACTGGAGGGTTTGGTTCGAAATCGAGCCGAGGTGTTTCGGTACCGTGCCGGTGGATCGCCGAGGCCGAGGCGTCCAGGTTGAGCAGACAAAGCTTTTTGAGCTCTTCTTGGAAGGAACTGATTCCTCCACCGAAGCAAATCGACTCTAGCAGGTGGGCCCGTGGCTCCTCCCCATGTCAGTGTCTACGTCTCTCACCCTCACGCAACCCAGCAGCCCATTTAACCAAAAACAAACATGGATTAGGAGTGTGGCGTTGCAGACTATCTCGGTGCCTCCTCGGGGCGCCTACACGACGAACTGAGAAACAGTACTATAGCCTTCGCACCTGAGTTTATAAGCCAGCTTATGCACCATTTGGTAGTCCATATGGTACTAATTTAAAGTTGCAACACCCAGAAAAACGAAGCCACAGACGTCGTGGCTAGATATCTTATTGCGGTCCAAATAGAGCAGAGTGAGCAAAGTACTGGGGCGGCCTATATCTCTGACAATTTCTTCACGCGTGGCTCACTTTGTTCTCTCCACGCTAGACTAGCTCCCCTCCAGAGACATAGCAACCGCTCCTAGTACTTTATTATTATTGTAAAGATTTTAAAATATGTTTTAAAAAGTATCCATTTAAACAAAGCCTATATATATCCGTGGATTGCTGGAACACAATATTTTTTATATACCAATGTGTTTTATCATATTAATTCCGTAACAACGCACGGGCAAATAACTAGTATTATTTATAATCCCGGGCAAATAACTAGTATTATTTATGATTCCGAAGGGATGAACGTGAAGGATCATATAATGCGGACGACTACGAGATAGTTGAGTTCTCAGTTGCAGCACCAACTATTCCCCCCAAAACACAGATGATCTTTGCAAGTGTCCTTCAATGTATAAAATAATTTAATGAAGTATATCGATGATCTGCACCATAGAAATTAGATTTTATTTTACAAATTATATTGCTTCTTATTTGTTTGAGTCATATAAAATTTTGTTATTTTTATTAATTGTGTATTTTTTAGTTGCTTAATGACGCGTTTGATGAATTTTTCCTTAATAAAACATCATGTTTTTATTTTAAATAAAAGTATATTAAAAAAGTTGATGTAGCTCTCATGTTATTATAAACTAACGATAAAGATTATGAATTGCAGCAGATAAAGACTAACGACAGTCTACAGTATGAATGGTTAAAGTTTAAAAAATTAGAAAAAAATAAAAAAAACTTATTGTGGTTTTATTTGTTATCAAATATACTTTTACATGTGACAAATGGTTAAAGTTGGAGTTAAAAAAGTCAAACGAATTATATTTTAAAATGGAGAAAGTATTAAATCGTAATTTACACCCACGCTGGTTGAGTTGTGGTAGCAATAACGCTCGGATCAAAGGTGACGTGGCAGCGTGGGCGGTCGTATCAACTGGTCTAATCCTAACATGGATCAGTACATTAGAATTATGACGGGTCAATTTGGTTGGTTATGATCATGTTGGAACTGGACTGGTTGATACCAAATCACATACTAGAGACCTGGTCAGTATCGACCGCATGTTACCACGTGACAGTTCTTGATTGGTTCACACCATTCTGAATTTCAAAAATAAAAAATTAAAAGAAATAGAATCCGACCTATAAATAGAGGAGTGGGAGTTCATTAACACCCCTCACTCTAATTTTTTTCTTACCACTTCATATTACACTCCTCTCACTCTCGTTTCACTCCACTAAATCATTCTCTTCCTCGAACTCGGACGTTAAGACGACCGAAGACGAAATACTCAATATGTTGCATCAAACTATGATGGATGTAGCGATAAAGCTCGCCTTCGGGTCTTCAACGAGTAGGAGGCGAAGGACACAACAATGGAGCTACATCGAATAGGATCATGAAGTTGTCCATGACAATTTGATACAAGATTACTTTAACGAACCGTGTGTCTACCATCCACTAGTTTTGTCGAAGGTACCACATGCATCGTCTCTTTCTTCAACTCTTGAAGAGGTTGGGTAAGCATCCCCTAATCCACTCTTAGAACTAATGCGCTCAACCGCAACGCTTTCTCCCCCACCCCACCACCAAAAATGCATCGTCGCCCTATGCACACCTGCCTATGGTAGCATCACTAATTTCATTTTAATATACCAGTATAGTAAAAAAAAACTCGGTCTAAGAATGCCTCAAGCATTTCTATTGGGGTGTTATTTCATGTTTTGGTGAGGAGTATAGTCGATGTCTCACTGTTGATGATCTTAGATGACTTTTAGTTAAGCGGAAGGAAGAGAATTTTATGGTATATGATCGGAAGTATAAATTGCATGCATTATAAGTGAGAAACTATATCATTCGATGGAGATGATCGTCTACAAGAGGGACATTAGATTCGTGACCATCATGCTCGAGGCTTGCCTTATGACTCGTGGATTTGGCATTAGTTTTATGGGTAGCGAGGACGAACAACGACATTAACATGCTTAACCAGTCGTCGTTGTTCACTGACATTCTCAAGGGGAGAAGCACTAAAAGTAAACTTCACAGTCAATTGACATGAGTACAACCAAAGGTACTACCTCTCCAATGGTGTCTACCCTTATTGGCTGGTGTTTGTGAAGATAATTCCCCTCCCATAAATTTTGAAGAATCGGATGTTTACTGCATGCAAGGACACATGGAAGCATGTAGAGAAAGCATTTTGGATCCTCAAAGTTCGCTTCCATATTATCGCTAGCCTAGGTCATTCTTTTCCCTCACCAAGTGTTCAATGTGATATCATGCAAGCATATATTATTCATGATCATTAGGGATGAACGACGACTACGAGATAGTCGAGTTCTGAGTTACAGCACCAACTATTACCCCCAAGACACAGATGATCTTTGCAAGTGTTCTTCAATGTGAGGACACAATCCATACATGCTAGTCCGATTTATGATCAACTTTAAAATAATTTAATGAAGTATATCTATGATCTGCACCATAGAAATTAGATTTTATTTTACAAAGTATATTGCTTTTTTGAGTCATATAATATTTTGTTGTTTTTATTAATTATGTATTTTTTATTTGCTTAATGATGTGTTTGATGATTTTTTTGCTTAATAAAACATTGTGTTTTATTTTAAATAAAAGTATATACAAAAGTTGATGTAACGCTGATGTGATTATAAACTAACGATAAAGATTATGAATTGCAGCGGATAAAGTCTGACGATAGTCGTCTACAGTGTGATCGATAATCTAACAATCGTTAGGCCTTGTTCGGTTTAAGGTGTACTGAGGGTGATTAGAGGAGATTAAATCGAATTGTTAGGGTAAGTCGATCGAGACTTAATTGAGCCAACGTCGACTACTAGTACTACTGCTCTATAGTTTACACTTTACACACGGAGACGTGACGCACGTTGTTTTTCACTAGATCCAGCCTTAATTGCGGCGACGTCCAGTACTAGTACTAAACTACTAATACACTGTAGTTGGCACACACGGAGACGTGTCTCACGTTGTTTTATTATTTCGAATCATCATGCTCAACCTCAACATCTTATCTACATGAGGCCGGCCGCAGTTCGTCTCCCGCTCTATAAATAGCTGGCCTGCTCGCTCATCCATCACTCACTCACTCACTCACTCACTCACACAGCAAATACCCACAGTCCACAGCAAGAACCGAAGATGTTCGGAAACATCGGAAAGATCCCGGTCATCGGCGACCTGACGGGCAGCAACAAGAATGCGCACCTCAAGGGCAACCTGGTGCTCATGCGCAAGACCGTGCTCGGCTTCGACGTCACCAGCATCGCCGGCTCCCTCATGGACGGCCTCGGCGAGTTCCTCGGCCGCGGCGTCACCTGCCAACTCGTCAGCTCCACCGTCGTCGACCCCAGTAAGAGAAACCGACAAAAACAAAACTAGTAGAACTACGGCTACGGGTGCTGGCCCTGACCCTGAGACAACCATCGCGACGAAAACGATGACCCATCGAGACAACGAGCGGATCTAGAGTCTGGACAAATTAATAAGATCGGATAATTACTTTTGTTTACACTAATATATACAGTATGCAGTAGTAGGTACTAGTAGCAAGGAGTACATTTTACACGCCGCTCTGAATGATTACATTGACGCTGACCCTGACGTTGACCGGCGCCGGCGTGTGCAGACAACGGGAACCGCGGGAAGGTGGGTCAGGAGGCGAGCCTGGAGCAGTGGCTGCTGCACCCGCCGCCGCTGCTGGCCGGCGAGGACCAGTTCCGCGTCACCTTCGACTGGGAGGTGGAGAAGCACGGCGTCCCGGGCGCCATCATCGTGAAGAACAACCACGCCTCCGAGTTCTTCCTCAAGACCATCACCATCGACGACGTCCCCGGCCACGGCCCCATCGTCTTCGTCGCCAACTCATGGGTGTACCCGCAGTACAAGTACCGCTACAACCGCGTCTTCTTCTCCAACGACGTGAGTACCCCGTCGTCCGTCCATTAGCGAACCAAGGAGCAGAGCCATCGATCGGTTGACATGAACACACACGCATTCTCCTTTCTGATCTACGACGTACGCGCACGCAGACGTACCTCCCCAGCCAGATGCCGGCGGCGCTGAAGCCTTACCGCGACGACGAGCTCCGCAACCTGAGGGGCGACGACCAGCAGGGCCCGTACCAGGAGCACGACCGCGTCTACCGCTACGACGTCTACAACGACCTCGGCAACCCCGACGCCAACAACCCGCGCCCCGTCCTCGGCGGCTCCAAGCACCACCCCTACCCGCGCCGCGGCCGCACGGGCCGGAAGCCGACGAAGACAGACCCCAACAGCGAGAGCAGGCTAACGCTGACCGACGGCGACGTCTACGTGCCGCGCGACGAGCGCTTCGGCCACATCAAGAACTCCGACTTCTACGGCTACACCATCAAGGCGTTCGTCGACGGCCTGGTGCCCATCCTGGAAGGCTACCTCCTCGGCATCGAGTTCAACTCCTTCAAGGACATCCTGCAGCTGTACGAGGGCGGGATCAAGCTGCCCGACATCCCCGCCCTCGAGGAGTTCCGCAAGCAGTTCCCGCTACAGATGGTCAAGGACCTCATGCCCGCCGGCGGCGACTACGTCCTCAAGCTCCCCATGCCCAAAATCATCAAAGGTTACTAAATTGAATCTCACGCTGGCTGGTCAATCATTAATTTCTGGCGTCATCGAAATGTCTCTTACTCCTCTGTTGGGCTCCCGCACCGCAAGCAGAGGACAAGAAAGCTTGGATGAGTGACGAGGAGTTCGCAAGGGAGACCCTCGCCGGCGTGAACCCCTTGATCATCAGGCGTCTCACGGTGAGCGTGGACGTACAGTCTTGCTTGAGCAATTGGATGCCGACCTTATACAAGCAGTAACATTATTGTCCCGGTCCCGGCCGGTTACAGGAGTTCCCTCCGAAAAGCACCCTTGATCCGAGCAAGTACGGCGACCAGACGAGCACCATCACGGAGGCGCACATCGCGGGGAGCCTGGAGGGCCTGACCGTGCAGCAGGCGCTGGACAGCAACCGGCTCTACATCCTGGACCACCACGACCACTACATGCCGTTCCTGATCGAGGTCAACAGCCTGAACGACAACTTCATCTACGCCACCAGGACGCTCCTTTTCCTGCGCGGCGACGGCACGCTCGCGCCGGTGGCCATCGAGATGAGCCTCCCCGAGCTCCGGGACGGCATCACGGCCGCGAAGAGCACGGTGTACACGCCGGCGCCGCCGACGGCCGGCGCGGAGGCGTGGGTGTGGCGCCTGGCCAAGGCCTACGTGAACGTGAACGACTACTGCTGGCACCAGGGCATCAGCCACTGGCTCAACACGCACGCGGTGATGGAGCCGTTCGTGATCGCCACCAACCGGCAGCTCAGCGTGACGCACCCCGTGCACAGGCTGCTGCTGCCGCACTACCGCGACACCATGAACATCAACGCCCTCGCGCGCCAGAAGCTCATCAACGCCGGCGGCATCTTCGAGATGACCGTCTTCCCGCGCAAGTACGCCATCGAGATCTCCTCCAAAGTCTACGGCAGCTGGAACTTCACCGAGCAGGCCCTCCCCGACGACCTCATCAAGCGGTAATAATATATTAAACTGATCGACGACACTGGCCTCGATCACTGCAGTGCAGGCTATCGTCCGTCCAGCAGCAGCAACAGCTAAAAAAAAATAACAATCGTGCTGCTGCTCTGCTTCATGCAATGCAGAGGCATGGCCGTTCCAGATCCGTCGAGCCCCTACAAGGTGCGGCTGCTGATCGAGGACTACCCGTACGCCTCGGACGGGCTGGCCGTGTGGCACGCCATCGAGCAGTGGGTGACGGAGTACCTGGCCATCTACTACCCCAACGACGGCGTGCTGCAGGCCGATGTGGAGCTGCAGGCGTGGTGGAAGGAGGCGCGCGAGGTCGGGCACGCCGACCTCAAGGACGAGCCATGGTGGCCCAAGATGCAGACGGTGCCGGAGCTCGTGAAGGCCTGCACCACCATCATCTGGATCGCGTCGGCGCTGCACGCCGCCGTCAACTTCGGGCAGTACCCGTACTGCGGGTACCACCCGAACCGGCCGTCCGTGAGCCGGCGGCCCATGCCGGTGCCGGGCTCCGACGCGTACAAGGAGCTGGAGAAGAACCCGGAGAAGTTCTTCGTGCGCTCCATCACCACCCAGTTCCAGGCCGTCGTCGGCATCTCGCTGCTGGAGATCCTGTCCAGCCACTCCTCCGACGAGGTGTACCTCGGCCAGCGCGACACCAAGGAGTGGACGTCGGACGCCAAGGCGCAGGAGGCGTTCAAGCGGTTCGGCGCGCGGCTGACCGAGATCGAGAAACGCGTGGAGGCCATGAACAAGGACCCGCGCTTCAAGAACCGCTACAGCGCGGCCCAGTTCCCCTACACCCTGCTCTTCCCCAACACCTCCGACAAGGGCGACAACACCGGCGTCACCGCCAAGGGCATCCCCAACAGCATTTCCATCTGATTCAATCGAGTCCTGGCCAGCGTTTCACCCAAAAAAGCTGGGAATAGCTAGCGGTGATTCCCGTACATCATCCGTTTCATTTTTTACATGAATGAGAAGCTTGGCAATAAAAGGTTTGTAGGCTTGGTCGTTGCGTGCGCGACGTGTATTCCTTGGTGTACTGGCGCTGGCGGTAACCACTTATTACCAGGAATGCTTGTAATTTTTTCCTGTTGGTTTCCCAATAATGATGTGAATATATTGGTCACATGCATGGTGTTTCCAAAGAATTTTTTGGCTAATAACTTTTTTATGTTTTGAACTAGTCAGTTGTCCGTGTTTTATTACGGTGGTTATATATCAGGTATTGAAATATTTATTCAAATATAATTATTGTTTATTTTAAATAATAAGGTATGTGCGGTCTGGTGGTTAGCCCCAAAATTCTAGAGCAGGGGTGGGTTCGAGTGCTCCCTCTACACTAATTTTTGCGTGGTGTGATTGTTGCGCGGATCGGGTCAGACGCCTAGCCGTGCCGCGGTCGGGTGCTAGGCAGCCGCAGTAGCTAGCGGCGAAACCAGTCAGAGGATGTGTGGGGCGGCCCAGAGTGTCATTGCCGAGGGACCCAGCGCCTGCACGGGCGCTGGACATGGGGCCCACACGGCACGGCACTGAGATGGGACGCGTGGGACGGGCCCAGAGTGTCAGCGTGGAAGGTGAAGTCGTGGTAGCATCAGATATCCACATTAGGTTCTTAATAAAATAGTATAGATTACAAGTTATTTTAACTTTTCCAATATATAGTTCTTATATATCAAAAATCTATGTATCTAAAAAAATAAAACAACTTATATCTTTTGAACGGAGTAGAATTCAAATCAACTTAGGACCCTATGGTGTACCAACACATGAAAAAGCATAGACTCAAATCTTATGAGCCATAAGCATTAGACGTTCATATATATATAAATACTTACATTAATTTGCATGCTTTTATCTTTGTTTATGACCTAATTCATTACGCATGCGCATATAGATTTTATCTAATCTCTATACAGGATTAATAAAACCAATCAATGGATAGTTGTTGGGGAGAGCCACTGATCCATGGTCCATTCTAACAGGGGATTGTCAAGTTTATGACTCTAGGACAGCGGACGGAACCAGATTTAAAGCGCAAATAAGCTTTAGATCAAGGCCGCAGCTGAAGCTTCATACGGATAATAGAAGCACAAGCGCTGAGAGCCGAAGCCTTAGCACGGGTAGCCCTTCCAACAAAGAAAGACGAAGCCCTCCCGGAAGAAGAGAAGTCGGTTAGGTATCAACAGAGACCGGATCTTTAACTCAACTAATCATCTCTTTAATCAGATCCTTGATTGGAAGAGCCCACGCTAACTTCGATTGAAGCCCTAGGTACACGACGATATAAAGGATTAAGTGGTTGCAGGAAAGACAACGCAAGTACCTCACCCCGAAACCCTAATCCCCATAGAAGTCCCATCACTTAAGTGTCGAAGTGTCTAAAAGCGCGACAACCCACAACGGCTCGGATCCCGATGCCTGCTGTTTCTTTGCATAGGGCAACGGAGGTGACGCCGACGACAGCGAACTTTCCAACAACAACAACGAATATGTTTCTCTATTCCTCTCAGAACATATCTACTCGTTATCGAGTTTTTCCGGTTACGGATTGGTATTCTAGGGACTTAGGAATCGATCCTAGGCACCATAGAATCTAACAAAGTCATGCACGACATATTAAAGCCATCTCTAGCAGGCTATGTAAACGGCTATGCAAAGTACTGTTTGTGTTGTAGATTACACTGTTTATAGAATGGAGTTTAAAATAGAGAGTGTGATAGGAAGTCTGCTCAAGATAGTATAAGCATATTGAATAACGAAATTGTATCTCTGATGTTCCGTGTAACTGTTATGTAATTGAGAGGAAAAATTTGTAAATTTATACACCGACCTGACCATATAAATACTACGACGGCATCAAGGTCATATAAACCTGCAACATGTTCCTCATGTCAGAGGTAAAGCTTAAAGTGAGATCTAGGATGGAGTAATTGTGTGCCTTATAACCATTATTTACTTCAAATGGATATCAAAGAGTAGGAAGATCATAGTCATCTTAGTTAGTTTTAATATATTAGTATTAATATGAATGTGTGGTTTAGAAACATTTATGCGTGCATAAATTATGGTTATCTAGATATTTTTTTTTGTAATAGTAGATGTTGGTAATTTAGAAGTAGATGTTGGCAATTTAGATGCAGATTTAAGGGTATATTTTAGTTCTTTTTCATAATGACAAAAGGTGGTGATTTAGTACAATTCAAGGAGTTACTAGATTACACTCCCTCTATCCCAAATTAGTATTCGTTTTAGCTCTTAGTTTTAAATGGACGATGAAGAATCTAGACACATATATAAAAAACACATACATTAAATATTGTATGAATCCATTAACATCCCAAAATAAATTTTAATTTGGGACAGAGGGAGTATAACAAGTTATGATTTATAATTCTAAATTGATGTTGTCTTTCATAGTAATTTTAAAATATAATAGATCCTATAGTTGTTATTAATAATGGTGAATAAAGTCTACTGAATTGATGGTTTGATATTTATAACAATTTCTATTTGTCAGGGATAAGATCTCCGGTCCCTGGAGCTCATCGGTCAGCGAGCACGTCCGGGGAAAGCCACTGACAACTGAGGCTCGTCGGTCAGCTGGAGGATACAGGTAGCGTCTGCCCTGGAGGAACCCGCCCCTGGACGAACCCCGTGGCACCAAGCCTGGGGTCGGACATGGCTGAGTCTAAAGGGGGGACGGGCGTACCGACGGAAACCACTCGATTGCATCCCTCGCCTGGCCTAAGACCAACCCATCATAAGTAACCGACTACGAGCCCCTTGGACCACATAGCACTGATGACCTACGAACCCCTCAAACTATGGCGCATTTATGGCCCATGCACCCATGACCTACGACGCACTCATGACCTACTGGGACTAGGCCTGAGTGCGCAGACCTCTGGCAGGGCACAACACGGTGAACCACGTCGAACCCTAGGCTACTAAGGCCAGGGTCGACATAGCCCGAATGATGGCGCTCAGGCCCCACGCCGCCTGCCATAAAGAGTACGAGACAACCAAGCAACCATGAGCACGCTGTGCTTTACCCTATGGTAGAACACTCGGTCTTACCGTTGCCTGGTGGCTCCTTGAAGAAGCCACCGCCGGCCCACCCCTCCTTGGCCTATAAAAGGAGGAGGCCGACCCGAGGCTCTAGGTTGGACGGGCACGACCTAGATCCCCCGACTAGGATTCGGGCCCCCAGACACACGACGGACGCAATGACGAGCCCTAGACGAGAAGACACCTAGAAGGACCGACGAACAGAGGAGGACCTAGAGGCCAGAGCCCCGCTACCAAGCCAAGACTAAGCTAGGACTCCACTTTGTAACCACCAACACCACGAATAAGAGAATTGGGAGCCTCTCCTTCGTCTCTCACCCACTTGTAACCCCTACTACGAGTTTTGGTCATTAATTGTGCTGGTAGCACAAGCCTCCGTTGACTGGAAGTAGGGACATTTTGCCCGAACTAGTGTAAATCTTGCGTCCACCGTGCACACCGATCGGAGCCCGGAACACGCACAACAAATTTACTTTTTAGAGCGAGGTTCAAAACATCGACAATTGGCATGTCAGATAGGGGCCTACATGTTCTCGATGAAGTTCTTTAAGCTCTGAATGGCCAGCCACGACGTCAATCTGTCTCCTAGAATGGCGATCCAATTCGAGAGCCTCGACTTCTCCCTCGACGACGAAGGCGAAGCAATTAGGCCCCCAGAAGCCTGACCCCCTCTGCCAAGGAATCATGGCACGACCGTGAGGGCCAGTAGCGGCTCGCACCTCGACTACACCCCCGGAGTGCCCATCCACTTCGGGAACCTTGATTTCATCATCAACCAGGAGGGTGATAGGGTCAGAGCGGCACTCGTGCAACCTCCTCCGCTCGAGACGTCTGACACAGTCTCGGAGGCCCTTGGCGGCCTTAGCCTCGCCCCGTGTGGGCGACGTGAGAGGCAAGGTTGGCCCCGCCTTCCTAGGCGGATGAAATAAGGCGACAGATCGTGATCCATATGGAACCAAACCCCTCATATTACTATCTGTTAGCTTTCTTCGCATCCTATGTAGAGATTTCTGCGCCGTATGACGATGAAGCAATGTCCTACTACGGTGGCTCTAGCAGCAACCCCAGCGCATTCCCGCCTTAGCCGCGTCATGCCCCAACGGTGATCGCCGCCCTAGTGGCATGCGACTATCTTCCCACCTCTGATGGCTTGAAGTTTGTAGGGATGGTTGTTAGTGGTGGGGACCTCATCTTTGACATGCTCTACATGGACTCGAACTTAGATCCAAGTTCCCCTGCAAGCAGCGAGGAAGGACCTCCCAGCTGGAGGAGAATGAAGACCGCCCGACTCCTGTGGCCCTGTCGACGAGACAAGCAAAATGGGACACCACGCGTGGCAGGACACGGAGGGATCATCAAATGTAATGCTTCCAACGAGAGCCCATGGTAGATGCCCCGCCAGAGTGGATCCATGCTATGCTTGTAAAACCCTCGAATGGTTATGAATAAAGCATGGTTTTGGAACTGCTCTCGATGCCAAAACATGGTAAAACAATGGGAGAACCATGGTTAAAGCCCTGGACCTTTCTCTCCCCTTTTCACTTTTTTCTCTCTCTCCCTTTCTTGTTTCCCACAGTGACTTTCAAGATAGGATGTGTACCAGGAGCCGAATGGGACATGATGAACAACGATGAACTCGACAGAGTAACAAGCGGGAACCACCATCACAAAACTAGCTATGTTACTTTTTCTCTTCTGAACTCAAGTGCTTCGAGTTTTTCTTGCCTTTTGTTTGAAGGGTCTTTGGCAAAACATGACACCACACCGCTCTTTTTTATAGGGCACCCTCTAAGGAAAAGGGGCCTCAGGATAACATAACAGAGACCCCCGTGGTCGAACCCTGGGAAAGGCATTGAGCGGGGTGGCCCTGCATCAGTTTTCGCTACAAACAAACGTATGAGACAGATAACACGAGTGGAAGGACCCACCAAGAAGCTGGTTCTGACTACAAACACCTACGCCTTGAAGGCTATGAGAATGGTCACCAATGGAACAGGGGACCCAAAAACTTGCCAAAACCCATCTCTACAGAATGACCGCTAGCAAAGACGAACCACAAGACACGACAAAAAAAACCCTGATGAGCGTGGTGGACCCCGAGCTAGAACGCAACGGCCTCCAGTTCACGAATGCGAACGAAGATGAGCGTCATTCAAGGAGTCCGGGCGGACATTTTCCTCGACTATGATGACCGCATATGTGGTTAATGGCCGTAGACACACTGGAGTGCTCAGTGTCAAGAGCTCGAAGGCACTCCACCGCATGAGAAAGCTCCTCTAGCACCATTGTTGGCGAAAAACATGAAATCCCATGAGAAAACGACTAGGGCCATGAGGGCTGAAAGTCAAGGATGAAAGAGCACGAGCCTCACCTTCTGTCAAGAACCTAGATGAAGGTCCTTCAACATCATGCACCGGCAACCGCGCTTCGGTAAGACCTAGCTGGGCCCTCGAAGGGCCCTCCCTCGCTTTGACCGTAGGGAGCTCAGGCTCCGCCATCTTACCAACCTCGGACCCCACCACCATGACTCCCTCAGCAATGGTACCTTGATTGGCAGCACGAGCTCTACATCTCCTCAAAAGGCTAGACCATCGCGGAACAACTGATGTCCGGGCTCGGGGATAATAAAACACTCCCCCGACTACCGTAAAACGGTCGCACGCCCCCGGATCCCTAAAAAAACCATCCCTGTCCTTAGGACGTGATCCTCCCCGACAATGAAGGGATTGCGACCCCTTCGTAGACGATAATAGACACGGGGAGGCCGGTGCTCCAGGGGGCGATTTGAAGGAAGAACATCTCCCTAGGATGACAGCGCCAACTAATGGTGTGTTTGGTTTGAGGTCAAAGTTGGATGAGTCGGGGGCGACACCGTCCCCTCGATTTTTTGGGATCACGTCGCCCCCAAAAATCACTCTGGGGTTCATCTCGCCCCCGCTTGGCTCTCAACCAAACACTATAAAACATGGCTGCCTCATTCCATCCCTCCTGGTACATTCAACCAAACGCACCCTAAGGAAGCCTGCCACCGACCGCGTTCATTGCAACAAGCTCCCAAATCATCTACAGTCTGTAGAGGAGGTGCGAGGGAGACCTAGGACTTTGGCAATGCTCGGGCTTTGTCCAAACACGATGTTAAACCTAGAAAGAGCTCAGAAGCATCGTACCTCGCAGCGACCATCGCCTCAGGTTAGGAGTTAGAGCAATAGCGCAAGCTCGCCCCCATAGGCTGCCCTTAGGGAAAGGGGTCTTCGATCGAGAATGGCTGCAAGAATAATAAAATAAACTCCTCGTAATGGCAAGATAAGAAAAATAGACAAGAGGGGACGACACAAGAGGCTTACGAACTTGACGAAGCCTAGCTTAGGGCGCATGGGAGGACACTCGGGGATAGAAAGCAAGGACGACCGTAACACCCCATATACTTGCTTCTGAACCTCTAGGGCCTGGCTAAGCCATCGAGCGATGTCCAAGTCACTTGGGAGGATCCTAGTGCCTAGCGACGAGAGATCCTTCCCCATATGATCCAGAGGCACAGATCGAGCCTTCAAGGGAGCCACCCCTTGCCGAAGATAGACATTGATAGCGCTTGCTCCTGTAACACCTTTCTCTAGAAGGATAAGCACCCCTTCAAATGTTTTTGGATTCAAATTTTCTCTTCAAGCATAACATCGTGGCTCCAATTGAAGGGAGGCTCGAACGGGTGCTCCGGTCGATGCCAAGAAGCTAAGGCAAGCGCTCTTGACTGACGTCTCGTAGGTAAAACCATCACCTGTTCCAACCCTTATTACACAAGGAAATGGGAATCGGGATATACTCGTGCGACCTACCGCTACAAAGGTAGATGCTAGGGCACCCGATCGCCCACATTTCCATTGTTCTTTGCTCCTTCTTTCGTAACAGTTTGACATAGAAGAAGTATCGCCATAAGGTGATATTGGTGTCACACCCGGATTTAAGGGCAAACCCGGGCGTGTCTCAAATGTGTCCTAGGATCAAGTCTCAAACATATGATGACTCATGGTATAAAAATGAATGTCATATTTTTTATATAATAGATGTTATGTGCAGAATAACTAAATAAATACATCATACCTAGGCGGGTGAGTATAGCAAGGGTGAGCTCACAAATGTTCATCGCTCAACAAGTTGTGGGGAATAATGTGCATGAGCTCACTTATGGTGGGGACTCATGTGAAGTGTAAGGCTTACCAAAAAGAATGGTTAAGGCTGAGCGTTGTTTTTAACAAATTAGTCAAAATTTTATTAGCAATTACTAAGTATAAGTATATACCATCCTAATAAAATAAGAGATCACAATATAATAACTCTCACAATGCAATGCATATGACAGGTTAAGTTTAATTCCATAAGTTAATCATGAGATAGTCCTGACGCGCTCTTGACCGTGAGCACGATTGATATACTAGTTTTACACTCTGCAGAGGTTGCGCATCTTTACCCACAAGACGTGTTTCCCATTTAGCTATGGTTTGAAGACCTTTAGACACTTTCAAGGTGAATGGCTAGGGATCCACTATGAGGCCTTTACAAAGTTCCACTAGTTGAGAGAACCCGCTACGGATTTCGGGCTGAAGGCGATATAGGAATCCCTCGCTCGAAAAGCTTTACAGACAGTACGGCCCAAGGACCTCCCTATACCTGCACTCCTCCACCCTGCTTGGCCCTCTTGGGAAAGGATTAACTCACACCAGCTTTCCTAATTTGTCAACCAAGGGCGTCCCATTCCACCCTTGTTGTAGCACTGTTATCTCAAGTTAAACTCCATGTTCCAATTAACACGATAGTCTTATCATGAACAATACTTAAATCAACAATAACAATGGAACATAATCATAATTCAAATATAACATTAGTCCCAAAACCAGGTAGGGCAATAGCAAGTCTACCCAATATTTCATTTGTTTGCAAGGTGTGGAGTAAACAAAGCTAGGGTAACCTATTAGGTCCCATCAAATTAACCTGAGCATGTCACAGTGATTAACAAGAACATTATTGGGTAAAGAAGAGTGATCAAGGGCACAACTTGCCTTATACTTGAGATTCCAGGTCCTTCACCAAGTTGGTCTTCGGGTTTCTCGTGACCTCGCTGCTACTCGTAGCAATACATACCGATAGACAAGGAGTACATAAAAATAACAGTACACCAAACATGAGAAAACAACTACGTAATAATATTCTAAGTGTCGCTACGAGAATGTAGGTTCGAGAACCGCTAAAATCGGAGTTACGGTTAAAAAATATGGTTTTCCGAAGTTTTAGGTGTTTAAACAATAAACTATATTTTATTAATATAAGTCAAGTGAGAAAAGATATAACTAACTTAACTTCAATCTAACTTATAACTTAATGGAGATCATATTTTAGCCATCTTAATTTATAGACCCAATTAAAACATTACATTAGTTTTAATTGGAGAAGTTGTCCGGTAACATAGGCCTAACAAACTAGTTGGTTACTTTTGAAAACGTGGCACTTGATAAATAATGTTACTAAAGCGTAGGCAATATTAATATGAGTCTAACGCAAATTGAACGGATCAAATCGGAGTTAAAACAGAGAATTTATGCCTAAACAAGTTTTAGGTTGTTTTATTATTAATTTTATGCTCAAAATTCAATTCCCATGTTTATTTAAATGAGATCATGATTGCGATTTCTAATACCCGAGACCTCAGGGTTCTGTTAACAAAATCTTGGACCAGTTTGTTATTATTTTTAAAGGTGGAAGGACTGCGGGTTAATTTGAGAAGAAGACAAGGTCTCTTTAGAAAATCTACCACGATGGCTTTACGCGCGTGCTTTTTGAGCCATGGATTTGAGATCTACAGGGTATAATAGATCGCGAACCGGTATGAGCCTACGACCGCCAGATCTTGATCCGAGGGCGAGATCCCTCCAAAATTCCACAGCGTTCGATCCAATCAAACGACTAGGATTACAAATACCCAAAGATGTATTCTTTATTCTCATCATGGAGTCAGTTCCCCGATCAACAAACTATGGCCTATCTTCTCAACCTTGACCACCTAGGCGGCAATGCGCCCCCACCAGTGGTGGGGCATCACCGACGTTTGGCTAGTCACCGCCCCGGTGCTCAAAACCACAAATCAGCGTGTGCTACATGAAGAGAGAAGGAGGGCTAACAGTATAGAGGGCTTCTCACCTTGAATCGTGTTGCGCCAAGCCCTGTCCATGGCATATGGTGGCTCGGCAACGGTGCATCCGCACCAGTGAGGAATCACCGGTCTCCTAGCCATCGTTCTTCCATAGGATGTCGAATGGAACCCTCGATGTGAACTCGCGAAGACCCCTGGCTATCGTATGTACTTCGAACGACGCCGCAGATGTGGGACGACGACGATGGTTCGAAGCTCTCTCAATTCTCTCTCCCCATCTCACCGCTCGGTGGTGGTGCCCTTCTGTTTTCTTGGCAACTTGCGCATGCGCCTTAGATGAGATGAGGGGGTGCAAGGCACACATATATACTTGGGATTGGGTTGGACGCGGAGAATCCATGCACAGGGTTTAGAACAAACTCGACCAAGCAACCGCAAGGATGATGACTGCCTGGTCAGGTCCACCAAGCAGTGACACAGGGTGCGTAGTTTATTGGTGCCAGCGGAGCTGACGAAATGGGTCCACATTGCAAGCCAGGCCCGTGAGTTAGTGTCCAGGCGGGGGCGCGCGAATGCGCGTGCACCGGGCAAGATGAGTGTTGGTCTTTGTTCCTAGATGCTATACACCAAGAACAAAGCAACACAAATGTTAACGATTAGAGACTGTTGGGGTCGTGCTTCGGTGCGCCGAAGGTCCCACACGAAGAAGCAACTTCGGCTGAAGTCGTCTCCAAAAGATAGCCGAAGGTTCCTTTTTGTCGAGCTTCGGCGTTACAAACCGACATAGAAATAAAATGACCTTCTTATCCATAAGAGGTCTGAGTCAATGTTGTAAACTTTTGTAAGGGGCATAATTGTAATATGTCACAGGCTGCGACCTGTGCCTATAAATAGATGAACAGTACCTCTGTACTGTTCACGCGAACCTGTCATTTGCCTTCGCATCACATTTGTACTCTTGTCTTCCTCAAGACCGAAGGTACATATGTCATTTATATTCATTCGTATTAATAGAAATGGAAATGATTCTGTGTTAACATTTGAATTTCCATTCGATACCTCATAATTCATATGAATGCTTCTTCCTACGCTATTATGTTTACGAAGGTGCGTCCTTCGTAACCTTCGTCCGAAATTCCTTATGTCCCGAAGGGATATAATGAAGTGGAGGACGAAGGACCTTAATATTTAACATTTTCTGTGTTGCCTTGTTCTTAACTCTTAGCACTTGAGAACAAGCCCCCAACATTGGCGCCCACCTCCGGTGAACTCACTTCCACTTTTCTGAGCTGATGGCTTCGTTCAACAACCAAGCTGGAGCTGCTTCGGCTTCGAAGCTGGTGCTCCCGATAACAGGCGGTTCTTGCTCAGAGCCGGCTAACAAGAAGCAGAAGAAGGAGGCTCAGAGAAGGGTACAGCATGTTGGAGTGCAGGGACCCTTCATCAAGTCAAAATGGTCCCATATTCCAATTACCTTCTCTCAGGAAGACCTTCAGCTTAAGGATTATCCCCACAATGATGCCATGGTTATCTCTTGCGTGATCAAAGGATTTCTGGTCCACAATGTCCTAGTTGACACAGGCAGTGCAGCTGACATTATATTTGCTAAGGCCTTCAGACAAATGCAAGAGCCCGAAGACAAGATTCATGATGCTACGCACCCTCTTTGTGGCTTCGGAGGGCGGCAGATTGTGGCCCTTGGGAAGATTACCATGCCGGTAACCTTCGGATTTGTCAACAACACAAGGACTGAGCAAATTGTGTTTGACATTGTTGACATGGAGTATCCTTACAATGCTATCATTGGTCGTGGAACTCTTAATGCCTTCGAAGCGATTCTTCACCCAGCTTATCTCTGCATGAAGATACCTTCGGACCAAGGACCTATTGCTATTCATGGGAGCCAGGAAGCTGCTAGAAGGGCCGAAGGAAGCTGGACTGATTCCAAGGCAATCCATAATATAGATGGAGCTGAAGCTTGTGAACAGTACAAATTCAGGAGGGAGAAGGCAGCTTCAGCGGATCAGCCGAAGCCTATGTTATTGTGTGAAGATGTAGCAGAGCAGAAGGTGTTGTTGGGCTCGCAATTATCTGAAGACCAGGAGAAAACCTTGATAAGGTTTTTATTCAACAACAAAGATGTCTTTGCATGGTCAGCTAATGATCTCTGTGGAGTAAATCGGGATGTTATTGAACATTCGCTTAATGTTGATCCATCCTTCAGACCCCGAAAGCAGAGGCTTCGGAAAATGTCTGATGATAAGGCCGAAGGGGCTCGCAATGAAGTGAAAAGACTCCTCAGTGCAGGAGTTATCAGAGAAGTGAAGTACCCAGAGTGGCTAGCTAACACTGTTATGGTAAAGAAGGCCAATGGCAAGTGGAGAATGTGTATTGATTTCACAGATCTCAACAAGGCTTGTCCGAAGGATGAATTCCCGCTGCCAAGGATAGATTCTTTAGTTGATGCAGCAGCTTCTTCGGAGCTCATGAGTCTCCTGGACTGCTACTCAGGCTATCATCAAATCTGGATGAAGAAGGAAGATGAGCCGAAGACTAGCTTCATAACCCCAAGTGGTACATATTGCTATCTTCGGATGCCTGAGGGGCTCAAGAATGCTGGAGGGAGTTTCAGCAGAATGACTGCGAAGGTTCTCCAATCTCAGATAGGCAGAAATGTGTTGACCTATGTTGATGACATCATCGTAAAGAGCACGAAGCAAGAAAATCATATTGCTGATTTGCAGGAGACCTTCGCCAGCTTCAGACAAGCTGGGCTGAAGCTGAATCCAGAAAAATGTGTCTTCGGAGTGAAGAAGGGTAAATTTCTTGGATGTTTGGTCTCAACGAAGGGAATCGAAGCTAACCCAAATAAAATCGAAGCTATACTTCGAATGGAGCCACCAACCACAAGAAAGGGGGCCCAAAGATTGACAGGAAGGCTGGCATCCCTCAACAGATTTATATCCAGATCAGCAGAAAGAAACTTACCATTCTTCGAGGTGCTGAAGTCAGCTGAAGTCTTTCAATGGGGCCCAAGTCAACAAAAAGCCTTCGAAGAGCTGAAGCAATATTTAATAGATCTCACAACATTAACTCCACCAACGCCAGGGGCTCCTCTGTTGTTGTATGTGGCAGCTTCGCACTCAGCGGTAAGTGCGGCACTTGTTCAGGAGAAGTTTGATGGACAAGTCAAGAAGCAGGTCCCAGTATATTTTGTGTCTGAGGTCCTCAGTGTCTCAAAGAAAAATTATACAGAGCTGGAGAAAGTGTTGTATGCCGTTTTAATGGCATCCAGGAAGCTTCGGCATTACTTTCAGGCATTCAACATTATTGTTCCCTCTTCGCAGCCGTTGAAGGACATCATGAGGAATAGAGAAGCTACTGGGCGTATTGGAAAATGGGTTGCGGAACTCAATGAATTTTACATTGATTATGTGCATAGATCCTCAATTCAGTCTCAAGCATTGGCAGATTTTATTGCCGACTGGACGCCAGGGGCTCAGGACGAAGAAGCGAATAAAGATGCCGAAGCATGGACAGTGTTTTGTGATGGCTCTTGGGGAACCTTCGGAGCAGGTGCAGCTGCTGTGTTGGTCTCTCCGTCCAAGGTTAAAACTTGCTATGCAGCAAGACTTGACTTCAGCTGCACAAATAATATCGCTGAGTACGAAGCCTTGCTCCTGGGTCTTCGGAAACTAAAGGCAATGGGGGTCAGAAGGGCGATCCTTAAAACTGATTCTCAGGTTGTTTCGGGTCATATTGACAAAAGTTGCAAGGCTAAAGACCCGAAGCTTGAAAAATACCTAGACACGGTCCGAAGGATCGAAGCTTCCTTCGAAGGATTTTCTGTTAAGAATATCCCTCGAGGACAAAATGAGCATGCTGATTTGTTGGCCAAGTCTGCAGCACAGGGGCTGCCGCTACCTTCGGATGTGTTCTTCGAAACAATAAAGGCACCTTCAGTGGAGCTACTTGAAAGAGCAGTCCTTAACATTTCTCCTGTGTACAGTGAAGATTGGAGAACTGAAATAATCTCTTACCTTCAGGGTAACTTCTTATCAGATGACGAAGCTTATAATAAAAGGATAGAGGCAAGAGCTCGTCCTTATGTCATGATAGAAGGGGAGTTATACAAGCATGGAGTTTGTGCCCCGCTGCTCAAGTGCTTGTCTAGGGCCGAAGGTATAGAGTTGATGAAGGAGATACATGCAGGCCTGTGCGGATCCCACATCGGATCTAGGCCGTTGCTTGGAAAAGTGTTCCGCCAAGGATTTTATTGGCCGAAGGCAGCTTCGGATGCAGCGGAGTTAGTTCAAAAGTGCGAAGGTTGTCAAAAATGTGCAAGAGATCAAAAGCAACCTTCGTCTTTAACACAGCTAATACAACCCATCTGGCCATTACAAAGGTGGGGCCTCGACCTGCTGGGTCCATTACCACCGGCTCAAGGCAATCTGAAATATGTTATAGTGGCTGTGGAGTATTTTTCCAAGTGGATTGAGGCGAAGCCATTAGCCACAATAACTTCGGCCACTGTCCAAAAATTTTTCTGGCAGAATATTGTCTGTCGCTTCGGAGTACCGAAGGCCGTCACTGTAGATAATGGAACACAGTTCGACTCCGAAGATTTCAGAAATTTCTGTGATCAAATTGGCACGAAGCTCCACTTTGCATCGGTCAGGCATCCGGAGTCGAATGGGCTTGTTGAAAGGGCCAACGGCATCATCATGACAGGAATAATGAAGCTAATTTTTAATCAACCAAGGGGAAAATGGCCAGATCAGTTGACCAAAGTGGTGTGGAGCCATAACACAACAACATCGAGGTCTACAGGCTTTACCCCATTCAAGTTGTTATTTGGTGACGAAGCAATAACTCCAGAAGAAGCTAAAACTGGATCAATAAGAGTGGTAGCTTCGGCAGAACCAGGTGCCGAAGATACTTGTCTCGTGGAAAAAGATGCTTTAGAGGGGATCAGGCTCCAAGCCGTGGAGAATATCAATAAATACCAGGCCGAAACAGTAAAATGGCGAGATAGAAAGGTCCGGCTAAAAAATATTGAGCCAGGACACTTGGTGCTTCGGAGAGTGGCCAACCCGGATACAGTGGGCAAGTTGCAACTGAAATGGGAAGGGCCTTTCTTAGTAGCATCTTCGTCAAGGCCTGGTTCGTACAGACTAAAGGACATGGAGGGCTATGAAATTCCAAGATCTTGGAATGCGGATGAGCTTCGGCGGTTTTATGTATAATTCGATGTAATTTTCTCTTTTCTTTTCTTTTTCATGGCACCCTTTTCCTTTCTAAAGGGGGAGAAAGGTTTTTAATGGGGCCATCATATGTAATTTTCCTTTTTAGTTTTATAAGAGCAAAATCCCCCAAAGAATGTAAATGTAAAAGCTGAGAGCGCACCATCGAGTGCCGAAACTGAAAAAAAAAAGCTCCGAAGACGTCCCCAAGGGGATGCAGAGCTTACAGCGAAAAGTCAACGCTGATTCCGCCGAAAGTAAAAGGCGAAGAAGCTCCAAAGTCGTTCCCAAGGGAATGCAGAGCTTATACCGTCTAAGTAAAAGGCGAAGAAGCTCCAAAGACGTCCCTAAGGGGATGCAGAGCTTACAGCGAAAAGTCAACGCTGATATTGCCTAAGTAAAAGGCGAAGAGGCTCCGAAGACGTTCCTAAGGGAATGCAGAGCTAATGTGTGGTTGTTTCTAAGGAAGTAACGGCTGACAATGTGACTTCGGACATACGCTTCGGACATTCATTCGCACATTACATTACATCATAGCATTTGCATGCATAAGCATTCATTCATAGCATTTGTGTTCCCAAGTGGTTGCTTCGGCAAAAAGAAAAGCTTCGGTGAAGTGGTTTTTATTTGTTACGCTATGTTGTGTACAAAAGAGAAAAGTTTCGTTGCTCGGCAAAAGAAGAATTGTTTTTATGCTTCGTTGTGTACGAAAAGAAGGGAAGGTGTTTTTTCGCCTTCGGCTCAAAATACTGATTTCGTCCACATCAAAGCGCCTCAATCGAAGGGTAAGAATATATTACAAGGTATGTACAAAGTTCTTTGAAGAACAGTTTAATTCTATTTACAAGAGTTGTTACAAAATTATCCTGAGTTTCTCTATAGCACACTTCTACTAATCTTCGTTAAGCTTCAACTTCGGCGACAGCTTCGGCGACATATCTTAGGCATCATCTTCACCATCGTCATCCTACATGAATCAAGGAATTGTGAGTAAAAATCAAGTCCAAAGGAAAAGGTAAGTACAAAATATCATTTCTTACTGGTTCAAGATGACTTCGGGCTTCGTCTCCAGCCTTCTCCCGCCCGCCTTTTGTCCATATCATTTTTATAAATCTATTGGAGATACTTCGGGCGAGGTCAGGCATATCATCCAGGATTGATGGAGATAAGGTGAAGTTGGGCCTATTGACAATTTTTCCATGTTCGCAGCCGGCCTTCAGAAATGCAGCAGCGGTACCCCGAGAAGCTACCCAGGCACAGAAGTCGCCGTGCCCGGCTATAACTTCGTCAAGCTCTTCGATTTCAGCTTCAATATGATCGAAGGTCTGGGGTAAATTTTCTGCTGAAGGGTTAAATTTCCCGCTGCTGGCTCCAACAGAGTAAAATATCTTCTTTAATCGTCCAATGCAATTATTGCCAAAGTTCAAGCATTTGTCTTGAAGGCTTGTTAATGATTTCTTCAATTCTGAGCTGGTCTGGACTTCGGCTTGAAGCTTCGAATTCAGTTCTAGCTTCTCCTGATCGAATTGTTTTGATTGATTGATAAGCTTCGAATTCAACTCTAATAATTTAGCCTCAGTCTCAGCCAGTAAGCCTTCGGCCGATTGGAGCTCGAAGTCCTTCTTTTCAATGATGGCAGATTGCTCTTTTATTTTGCTTTCTAAGTTTTCAATTATAGCTTCGTGCTTTTTGTCCTCCAAGTCTTGTTGCATCTTCAGAGCTTTGCTCAGTAGCATGCTCTGTACAGAAACAGCTTATGTTAGTAATATTTTCATTGTTAACAGCAATAAAAACCAGAGAAAAGGTTGTTTACCCTGAAGTTAGAATAAAATAAGCTGCCGACGATATGTTGTCGTCGGTAGCGGCTGATGTCTGTCTCTAGCTTCGGAAAACCGATACTCTTTGATAGAGTACCGATTACCTTAGCTCCAGTCTGGTCTCGAATGCAGCCTAGTTTTTCATCGTCTACACCTCCAAATAGGAGGGCACCTGACTTGTAGCCGCAAGATTTGGCATAGTCTTTAAGTTCTTCTATTTCATCCTTCGTCAGTTTTTGCCCAATTAAATTCTGAAAGGTGTAGGCTTCGTCATCCGAAGTATCTTCGGCAATTTCTTTTCCTTTTTCAGGCACTGTGGCCATGGATTTTTCAGTAGCAACACCAGCTTCTTCTGCATCTATGTCTTCCAAAATTTTGTTAATATCCTCAATGGTTGTTTCTAAATTAACATCTTCGGCTGTAGCGGCTTCGGCAGCCGCGACCTCCGAAGTTGCGACTTCGACGTTTTTGGTGCTTTCGGCAGCTGCTGTTTTTTGAACTGACGCCCTTGGTGGCGTCTTATCGATAACTTCAGTTACCGTAATGATTCTCTGCCGCTTGGGTTTGCTTATCTTCGTCTGATCCGGCTCGTCCACCTTTTGAAAAAGCTTCGTCAGTCGGAGCCCTAATGGACTTAGCTTCGTGGGCATGGGTTCAGTCATTACCTTTAAAATTTCTTCCACGTCGCTGGTAGAAGGCGGTGTGGGGGTCATCTCTTCTTCGGATATTTTCCGTTTCGGAGTTGAAATTTTCCTTTTCTTCGGAATTTTCTTCTTTGCTGCCGGTTGCTCTTCATCCTTTGTCAGAGTTTCGGCTACTCTTTTTCTTTTGTGACCCTCGGCACCCTTGTTCAACTGCTCATAGTCTGGGTACTCGAAGCCCAGGGCATCGAATACTCGGTTTAGTCTTCGCTTCGGTCGGGTGCCGAAGGCCGCTGTCATTAATTGATCCTCTTTTTTGGAGTAATTCCCCAAGATTTCATTACACATTGTCTCAACTGTGTCTAACCACTCTTTGCAGGGCTTTTTAAAGTACTTCTTGAATTTAAAGTGATAGGGGAGACGAACCAACTCCCCCTTCTTCTTCTCTCCCTTCAGCTTCGGCATTTCCCACTCTTTTAGAGTAGGGAAAATTCTGAATGCCAAGAACTCCTGAACTAGATCCCTGGTGCCAATATTTTCCGAAATAATTTCAAATTCACCTAGAGCAGCCCAGGTGGGACCTTTTAGATCGCCGATGCGGCATCGTGGCCTCGTCTCTCCGAAGATCAAATCCAGAGGGCTTTGTACCAATTTTTCTTTGTCTTCGTCAACTTTTACATAAAACCATTCAGATTTCCAGCCTGCTGGCCATTTGCTTCGGTAGCTGATTACAGGACACTTTGTTGTCTTCCGGTAGGCAAAATTGTAGCAACCGAAATTATCATGTAGCCCATCTTTCCTGGCCTTGGTTTGGTAATGTAATTCGTGAACTCGGCAGAAGCTATCAGCAAACGGCTCCACAGCTTGGCTTCGGAGGGCCCAGATATAAACATTGAGCCTAACGATGGCGTTAGGAGTCAATTGATGGAAGTAGATGCCAAACCTCCTCAGTATCTCCGCAACAATATTGTGAAGAGGGAATCTTAGCCCAGCTTTTAAAAAACTCTTGAAGATAACAATCTCATCCTCCTCTGGCTTCGGGGTGGTTTCCTCTCCCCCGAAGCGAAGTAGCTTCTTCTGATCTTCATTGAAATAACCTGCTTTTACCATCTTCGAAAGGTCAGCCTTTGAGACAGTTGATTTCCCAAAATCCAGGTGACTAGGCTTGCTGGGCATGGCAATGTGGTAGTCATCCTCGGGGTCGGTCCCTTCAATGTTTTCTTCTTCTCCTTCGGCTGTTGTTGGGTTTGCTTCGGCAGCAGGCTTTTCTTCCGCAGTCACTAGACCGGAGCGCTGCATCGCTTCGGAGATGGGCACAGTGTCCGAACCTTCGGCTTCATCTCCCTCACGTACAACTTTGGCAGTAGACCGCACTCTCGCCATTTAATTCTGAGTTTGGGGAAGTCAGAAACTTTTTTCTTTTTCTCCGAAGCTCTCCTTCCTGACGAAGCAGACCTTCGTTCGATTCTGGGAGTCAAGCTTCGGCTATGGTGGAAAATTTTGGTAGCAGAACAGTGCAAATAGCAATGAATGCTGTGGTAACTTCACACCTACCCGTTTGTTTATATAGTGCTGCAGGTAAGAAGGCGAAGCGGCAAGATTTTTACACCAGACGGGCGGTCACTCGTACTCGCTGTATAGTGGACCGCAAGGATCAAACAGTAACTCTGCAAGGTGGACCTGGCACGCGCTCGGAAGTCGGATCGTTTCTCCGCAACGAGCTCAGGGAAGGTGTTTTTTGGACCTTCGGCTTCCCGAAGCTGAAGAGGTTTTTTTTCACGGGTCAAGCTCGTTACGAAAAACGATCTAGCACCGCGAAAGGGGCTACTGTTGGGGTCGTGCTTCGGTGCGCCGAAGGTCCCACACGAAGAAGCAACTTCGGCTGAAGTCGTCTCCAAAAGATAGCCGAAGGTTCCTTTTTGTCGAGCTTCGGCGTTACAAACCGACATAGAAATAAAATGACCTTCTTATCCATAAGAGGTCTGAGTCAATGTTGTAAACTTTTGTAAGGGGCATAATTGTAATATGTCACAGGCTGCGACCTGTGCCTATAAATAGATGAACAGTACCTCTGTACTGTTCACGCGAACCTGTCATTTGCCTTCGCATCACATTTGTACTCTTGTCTTCCTCAAGACCGAAGGTACATATGTCATTTATATTCATTCGTATTAATAGAAATGGAAATGATTCTGTGTTAACATTTGAATTTCCATTCGATACCTCATAATTCATATGAATGCTTCTTCCTACGCTATTATGTTTACGAAGGTGCGTCCTTCGTAACCTTCGTCCGAAATTCCTTATGTCCCGAAGGGATATAATGAAGTGGAGGACGAAGGACCTTAATATTTAACATTTTCTGTGTTGCCTTGTTCTTAACTCTTAGCACTTCGTCCTTCGAAGCATTATCTCCCTTAGGATATAATGATCTTCAGATGAAGGTCATGAAGGTCATACCTTCATCATTTTGGTGAGCAAAGGTGTAAATAGAAGCATATAAAGCATAAAAGGAGTATAAATAAACATATCAAATCATTAGATTATTCATATTCGCATTTTATAAACATGAGTAAACATCAATAATGTTTATATGATATTTGTACCTTCGACTTGACAGAAGACGGAAGTACAAGAATGATGCAAGGATGATTACAAGTTCGCGTAAACAATATATTGTTATTGTTCATCTATTTATAGACATAGGACGCAGCCTGGATAAAATTACATTCATGTCCCTGACATTTGCTGTTAACATAAGGCAAGTGAGCAGTCCTTTCCCCTTTAGGTCGGTTTCTCATTTTGCCATTGTCAACATGCTGAGCCAAAGCTCCTTCAGCCATAGCTTTGGAGCTAGTTTTGTTCTTCGTTCGAACCAGACCTTCGTACCGTGCGCACTTTCATCTCAAAGTCGAAGCCTCCTGTAGCATTTTGATATACTGAAAAGCATGTTAGTTAAGTTTTTGAGGACCTTCGAAAGAGGAAGGCCCCCAATAGTAGCCCCTCGTTGTATTAATTTGTTTTTGCATATAACAAATTTAGACTGTAAAGTGAACAAAGGCCTTTAGCCGAAGGTCCGAAAAAACATCTTCCCTTCGCTAGGATAGCGAAAGTCAATGACATGTGGAGCCTACCAAGTTGCATTACACTGGGCATATAAATAGGGACCTGTATCGACAACATTTGTTGCGCCAACTCAATTGCTTGTGCTATTGTTTCAAGGTTTAATTTTCTTGCCCTGAGCTTTTGCTTGTTTTGTGAGCTTCGGGATTTGTTCAAGTGCCCTTCAAATGGCTGACGATAAGAAGGTTGTTGATCATGCATTAGCTGGCTTTTACGAGGCTATGGAGAAGACGAATACAGAAAAGATTACAAAGGAAATACTAGCTGATTTGTCTGAAGATTCTGACGATAGTGGGAGTTTTGATGTGGAAAGTGAAGACGAAGATACTGAAAATCGGCCCTAGTGACCAAGTCACACCATCTTCGGAAAATCATCCATTAAGAAGAGTCAAATTGATGCTATGAAAGGGAGATATTTCTGAGATATTTCTATTGTGAGGGCTGGAGGGGATAACACTGCCCCTCACCCGAAGCTGATGAAGTGGTTGTGTTCATAAGCTTCATAAAGGTAAGACTTCGGTTCCCATTAAGTAAATTTCTGGTTGAAGTGCTGAAGACCTTTGAAATTTTTCTTCATCAGATTACTCCCGAAGCTATAATTAGGATGGGTGTTTTTGTGTCACACCCGGGTTTTAGGGGCACCAAGACCCGGGCGCGAATATAAACACCAGGTATGCTGGGACCAAGTCTCACACATATGATGTATAGTGGCATAGGATCGAATGTCACAACTTTATATATAACAGGAGTTCTATACAAAATAAATAAATAATTACATTATAAGGAGACAATGGTCCAGCAACCCAAAGTTGACTGGGAGACGACGGCCTAGACCTCTCACAAACACCTCGTAGCATCCTCCATGCGCCTCATCCTATGGTACCTGTTCTTGACCTGTGGGGGGGGTGTGAGACAGCAAGAGTGAGCTCACATACGTTCATCGCTCAACAAGTTGTGGGGAATAATGTGCATGAACTCGCCAAAGGTGGGAGCTCACGTGAAGTGTAAGGCTTACCAAAGAGGATGGTTAGAGCTGAGCATTGCTTTTAAAGTTGGTCAAAATTTTATTAGCAGTTACTAAGTATAAGTAAATACCAAACCCAATTAAGTAGTAGAACAAAAATAACAATATCACCTGCGATGCAATGCATATGACAAATTGAATTTAGTTCCATAGATTAATCATGTGAGGGTCCGAGCTGCTCATGACCGTGAGCACGGCTAGTATACCAGTTTTACACTCTGCAGAGGTTGCGCATCTTTACCCACAAGTCGTGTTACCCATCTGCCAAGAGACGGCCAATCCCATACACCTCTACCGAGGAGGTGAGGCAGGGTAACACTACGAGGCCTTTACAAAGTTCCACTAGCTTCAGAAAACCCGCTACAGTTTATAGGAAGTTCCAATGCAGGAATCCCTTGCAGGACCGCCATCGCAGCAAAATCCTCCCGAGGGCCTCCCTAGCAGGAATCCCTTGCAGGACCGGCATCGCAGCAAAATCCTCCCGAGGGCCTCCCTACACTGACCACTCCCCTACTGCCCTTGCCCCTTTCGGGTAAGGTAGTCTTCCACTAGCTTTCCTAATTAATCAGCCAAGGGCGTCCCATTAAACCCTTGTGGTAGCACTATTTTCCCGGGTGGTCGCTCCATGTTCCAATTAACATAATGATCTTATCATGAACAGTAAATAACAACTGATAACAAAAGTATGAATAATATGTATCTCAATGCCCAAATCCACATATAGCACTAGCAAGTACTACCCATAAAGTTTAGTGGTAAACAAGGCATAAAGATAGACAAACTAGGGTAACCTATTAGGTCCCATCAAATTAACCTATGCATATCATTATGATTAATTAGAACATGAGTGGGTAAAAGAAGTGATCAAGGGCACAACTTGCCTCGGACTTGAGATTCCAGGTACCAGGATGATCTTCAGATGACTCGTGACCTCACACTAGTCGTAGCAATACAAACAAACAGTGTATAGGCAAAATTAACATTACACCAAACATAAGAATAAACTGCGTAATAATAATCTACGCGCCAAAACGAGATCGTGGGAACAAGAATTACTAAATTCGGAGTTACAGTTAGAAAGTTATGATTTTATGGAGTTATCGAGTACCTAGAATAGATTAATTCGAATGGACAATTTTAATTCAAGTTTCATGGCTAAACAGTGTTACTGGTTGGTAGACAATAGTAAAATAAAATTATTGCAACTGGAATGACTCAATTTGAAGTTAAAATGAGAAAGTTATGAATTTCTAATGATTTTATGTGTTTTGTACAAGATTAAATAGAATATAAATTTTATTGTGACTTTCATGTGAAAACAGTGGTATTAGATGATAGACAATAATATTACAAAACTATAGGAATTGGAACGGATTAATTTGGGCTTAATATGAATTTTCTATGAATTACCCAAGTTTTACAATTATTTTTATACTCAAAATCAATTTCTAAATCTATTTTCTGGTTTTATTTAATTCCTGGACTGCGCCTCAATTTATCTAGAAGGCAGGGGCCTCTGCGCAAAGATCCTAAGACACAGAGCACAGACGCGAGGGATGGCGGGTTCAATTTTGTGAAAGGCGAGGGCTCATTCGCAAAGTGGCCGAGACGAAGGGGTATCCTCAATCCCCGACCGTTGGATTAGTTTTGGATGCGCGGGATTAAATCAACCCCCCAGTGAATCGGTACGCCACTATAGCCGTTCGATCGGGCTCCGATGGTCAGATTTTAATGAGCCGAAGGGGTATGCCCTGACCCAATCTGAGCCGCACCATTTGGGATCAACGGCCACACTTCTATACTGGCGCGATCTAATCTCCTCCGCCCATATCCAATCTAACGGTTAACGCTTCATCTTCTTCCTCCGAGAACCCAGTAGAGGTGGCGGCGGCGTTCCCTCCCGGTGGAGTTGTGCCAGAGAAGGCCAAGCCGGTGCCCAGGTATCCCAATGCGTCGCGGCTAAAGCTAGAGGCAGCTGAGGATACGGTGAAACAGAAGAGGAGATTACTCACCCGCCAAGCGGCCATGGTGGCCCGCGCACCACCCGGCACGACGACAATTCTCCCTGCATGGCATTCATTCATCTAGCCGGCTTGGCGACGCTTGAATTAATGGCCGAGGAAGGTGTGGCGGGGGTCACTTTTATACTCAGATGAAGGTAGAGTCCGAGCCGAGTCCAACCGAACTCGAATTTGGCGGGCGTGATTTCAGCGGGATTTGCTCTGGATTTGTTGAGCTCGCTTCGATCTGGAACTGGGAGGACCCTGGGTAGAGGGTCCCACACGTCATTACCTTGCGCAGGGATTATTCTAGGAACGGTGGCAACGGAATCCCGTCGGCTTCACGGGGTTTGTTGCAGCGCCCGCCAGAATCGGTGACGCACGGGGAAGAAGATGCGACTGACAATGGGTCCCGGTCGGCGGTGACACATCGCACGTGAAGAAAGCGCCCAGTGAGGCCGACAGGTGGGGCCAGGAAGTCGGCACCCGGATTCCCAGCCTGGGCTACGCAGACGCCGGGGTGGAATGGGCCGCTCGGAATGAAGTAATGGGCCGAGGGGAGGACAATCGGCCCAGTGGTCGAATGAGTTTATTTTTTTATTTTTTTTGATTTTCCTTTTGTTTCTTATTTCAAAGATGAAATTCCGATTCAAATTCAATCGGGTTTTGATTCTCAAAATGAACATGCAGCAAAATAAAATCTCAGCATGGGATGAAAGGTTTATTTTGTTTATCTACATATAAATGAGTTTATTCATTCATTTACTTCAAATGCTCCAAACGTGAAATAGACACCCAATATTCTTTTTAGAATCTTGTTATCCTTAAATGTACATACGAATTAAAGTACATCCAAATGTGAATATTAATTACTTATATAAATTAGGAGAAGTTAATATAAAATATTTATCAAAAGTTACTTTAACTCAGAAAAAATGTTTTATATAGTTCTTGAATGGCTAAGGTCGTAGAAATCTCTACTATTATTCTTATAAAGTAACCAAGAACGAGCTAAAAATCCATACAACATGATTCAGGGTTTACAAATCCTACCCCCCTTAACAGAAATCTCGTCCTCGAGATTTGTAAGAAAAGGGATACAAAAGGATTGGTTTGTAATTCGGCTTTTAGTCTATATTTGGTTCAAAAAATCTAGAGTTTCGCCTTTTTGTCAATAGTGGGTGATTAGGAGAGCATAGGTATATATGGTTATAGGTACTTTATTATGCAGGATAAAAGATATCTTTAAAGCCTATATAGGTTTGGGCAAGAAAGAGTGGGGTAAAGAAAGACTCCATCCAAGATTGTGGATCTTGACTCATCTTGGTGACCTCACTTGATCCTTGAAGACTTGAGTTGGTGCTCATCCTTTCTTGATGAAGTTGATCATTTTCTTCGGTCTTGTCTCATTGATTAGGAGTTAGTGTATATTATCGGGCTGGGGAATATGGTTAAGATAGGTATGGATGAGATAGACTACATGATGTAGGTCAAAAGTTTGTTTGATGTTAGGTGGGGATAGGCAGATCATGCAATCCATCAAGACTCTATTGGTTGGGTTGGTTTCTCATTCTTTATTTAGTGTAGGGTGAACTAAGTTAAAACATGTGGAGAGGGTCTAATCTATTTCACAAGTATTAATTGGTCCATTAAGTAACTCACTTTAGATTAGAACATATTAGGTTAGATGGGATCTAGATTAGATTGGTATGACTAGCTTGACTAGATAAGATCTAATTAATTTGCATTAGATCATGGTTGTTAAACTAGGGTGGATAAGTATGATTATTAGGATAAGATGGATCCATAAAGATAAGATGGAATCTTTTGAGGTTAGTAAGATCTATCAGGATATGATAGAATCTTTTCGGGATAAGATGGATCTATTAAGATGAGATAGATCTTTAATGAAGGATAATCTAGATTTATTTAGTTATCTTATGAATTATATTTATGCCTATATGTATATGCAGATGTAATTGTGGACATTACTCCACAACTCATCACACTCAATCAAAGATCCAAATCAGACAAGTATCATAAGAACAAACACTCAAGCATACCAATATCTACAAAAATAGTTTTGCTTTTGTCCCTAAGATTAGGTCTCCTATTCCTAAAGTTACTTTAGGTTAAGGATTTCAAAGTGTGAAATCCACATTTGTCTTTAGAAGTGAAAAGGTAAGAGTATTCAGAGTAAAGCGGAAATAGATGAGAAAAGATTAAGAAAAGTTTAGAAAAGAATCAGAGTAGGAAAGGTAAGTAGTAATGGTTGTCCAGTTCTATCTAGGTTTCGTCCTACAGTCAACATTCCTCTGATACCACTTCTGTCACACCCGGGTTTTAGGGGCACCAAGACCCGGGCGCGAATATAAACACCAGGTATGCTGGGACCAAGTCTCACACATATGATGTATAGTGGCATAGGATCGAATGTCACAACTTTATATATAACAGGAGTTCTATACAAAATAAATAAATAATTACATTATAAGGAGACAATGGTCCAGCAACCCAAAGTTGACTGGGAGACGACGGCCTAGACCTCTCACAAACACCTCGTAGCATCCTCCATGCGCCTCATCCTATGGTACCTGTTCTTGACCTGTGGGGGGGGGGGTGTGAGACAGCAAGAGTGAGCTCACATACGTTCATCGCTCAACAAGTTGTGGGGAATAATGTGCATGAACTTGCCAAAGGTGGGAGCTCACGTGAAGTGTAAGGCTTACCAAAGAGGATGGTTAGAGCTGAGCATTGCTTTTAAAGTTGGTCAAAATTTTATTAGCAGTTACTAAGTATAAGTAAATACCAAACCCAATTAAGTAGTAGAACAAAAATACCAATATCACCTGCGATGCAATGCATATGACAAATTGAATTTAGTTCCATAGATTAATCATGTGAGGGTCCGAGCTGCTCATGACCGTGAGCACGGCTAGTATACCAGTTTTACACTCTGCAGAGGTTGCGCATCTTTACCCACAAGTCGTGTTACCCATCTGCCAAGAGACGGCCAATCCCATACACCTCTACCGAGGAGGTGAGGCAGGGTAACACTACGAGGCCTTTACAAAGTTCCACTAGCTTCAGAAAACCCGCTACAGTTTATAGGAAGTTCCAATGCAGGAATCCCTTGCAGGACCGCCATCGCAGCAAAATCCTCCCGAGGGCCTCCCTAGCAGGAATCCCTTGCAGGACCGGCATCGCAGCAAAATCCTCCTGAGGGCCTCCCTACACTGACCACTCCCCTACTGCCCTTGCCCCTTTCGGGTAAGGTAGTCTTCCACTAGCTTTCCTAATTAATCAGCCAAGGGCGTCCCATTAAACCCTTGTGGTAGCACTATTTTCCCGGGTGGTCGCTCCATGTTCCAATTAACATAATGATCTTATCATGAACAGTAAATAACAACTGATAACAAAAGTATGAATAATATGTATCTCAATGCCCAAATCCACATATAGCACTAGCAAGTACTACCCATAAAGTTTAGTGGTAAACAAGGCATAAAGATAGACAAACTAGGGTAACCTATTAGGTCCCATCAAATTAACCTATGCATATCATTATGATTAATTAGAACATGAGTGGGTAAAAGAAGTGATCAAGGGCACAACTTGCCTCGGACTTGAGATTCCAGGTACCAGGATGATCTTCAGATGACTCGTGACCTCACACTAGTCGTAGCAATACAAACAAACAGTGTATAGGCAAAATTAACATTACACCAAACATAAGAATAAACTGCGTAATAATAATCTACGCGCCAAAACGAGATCGTGGGAACAAGAATTACTAAATTCGGAGTTACAGTTAGAAAGTTATGATTTTATGGAGTTATCGAGTACCTAGAATAGATTAATTCGAATGGACAATTTTAATTCAAGTTTCATGGCTAAACAGTGTTACTGGTTGGTAGACAATAGTAAAATAAAATTATTGCAACTGGAATGACTCAATTTGAAGTTAAAATGAGAAAGTTATGAATTTCTAATGATTTTATGTGTTTTGTACAAGATTAAATAGAATATAAATTTTATTGTGACTTTCATGTGAAAACAGTGGTATTAGATGATAGACAATAATATTACAAAACTATAGGAATTGGAACGGATTAATTTGGGCTTAATATGAATTTTCTATGAATTACCCAAGTTTTACAATTATTTTTATACTCAAAATCAATTTCTAAATCTATTTTCTGGTTTTATTTAATTCCTGGACTGCGCCTCAATTTATCTAGAAGGCAGGGGCCTCTGCGCAAAGATCCTAAGACACAGAGCACAGACGCGAGGGATGGCGGGTTCAATTTTGTGAAAGGCGAGGGCTCATTCGCAAAGTGGCCGAGACGAAGGGGTATCCTCAATCCCCGACCGTTGGATTAGTTTTGGATGCGCGGGATTAAATCAACCCCCCAGTGAATCGGTACGCCACTATAGCCGTTCGATCGGGCTCCGATGGTCAGATTTTAATGAGCCGAAGGGGTATGCCCTGACCCAATCTGAGCCGCACCATTTGGGATCAACGGCCACACTTCTATACTGGCGCGATCTAATCTCCTCCGCCCATATCCAATCTAACGGTTAACGCTTCATCTTCTTCCTCCGAGAACCCAGTAGAGGTGGCGGCGGCGTTCCCTCCCGGTGGAGTTGTGCCAGAGAAGGCCAAGCCGGTGCCCAGGTATCCCAATGCGTCGCGGCTAAAGCTAGAGGCAGCTGAGGATACGGTGAAACAGAAGAGGAGATTACTCACCCGCCAAGCGGCCATGGTGGCCCGCGCACCACCCGGCACGACGACAATTCTCCCTGCATGGCATTCATTCATCCAGCCGGCTTGGTGACGCTTGAATTAATGGCCGAGGAAGGTGTGGCGGGGGTCACTTTTATACTCAGATGAAGGTAGAGTCCGAGCCGAGTCCAACCGAACTCGAATTTGGCGGGCGTGATTTCAGCGGGATTTGCTCTGGATTTGTTGAGCTCGCTTCGATCTGGAACTGGGAGGACCCTGGGTAGAGGGTCCCACACGTCATTACCTTGCGCAGGGATTATTCTAGGAACGGTGGCAACGGAATCCCGTCGGCTTCACGGGGTTTGTTGCAGCGCCCGCCAGAATCGGTGACGCACGGGGAAGAAGATGCGACTGACAATGGGTCCCGGTCGGCGGTGACACATCGCACGTGAAGAAAGCGCCCAGTGAGGCCGACAGGTGGGGCCAGGAAGTCGGCACCCGGATTCCCAGCCTGGGCTACGCAGACGCCGGGGTGGAATGGGCCGCTCGGAATGAAGTAATGGGCCGAGGGGAGGACAATCGGCCCAGTGGTCGAATGAGTTTATTTTTTTATTTTTTTTGATTTTCCTTTTGTTTCTTATTTCAAAGATGAAATTCCGATTCAAATTCAATCGGGTTTTGATTCTCAAAATGAACATGCAGCAAAATAAAATCTCAGCATGGGATGAAAGGTTTATTTTGTTTATCTACATATAAATGAGTTTATTCATTCATTTACTTCAAATGCTCCAAACGTGAAATAGACACCCAATATTCTTTTTAGAATCTTGTTATCCTTAAATGTACATACGAATTAAAGTACATCCAAATGTGAATATTAATTACTTATATAAATTAGGAGAAGTTAATATAAAATATTTATCAAAAGTTACTTTAACTCAGAAAAAATGTTTTATATAGTTCTTGAATGGCTAAGGTCGTAGAAATCTCTACTATTATTCTTATAAAGTAACCAAGAACGAGCTAAAAATCCATACAACATGATTCAGGGTTTACATTTTGTTTGGGCCGTAAGGAGCCAAGGGCTGGAACCAAGCGCAAAATGCTTCTGCAACATGCACGAGCTGCTATACGAGACGAAGGCTACTGGCAAGGAGCAGTATCACAACAACTTTGGTTGTTATGGCTTCGTGCCTCGCCCCGATGTAAGTTACCCGGTTCCAACATTCCGAAAAAGGTGGCCCGAGGCTTGGATGGAGGAATGATTTTATGTTAAGAATAATTTAGTTGAGAGGGAAGATATAAAAGGAATTATTCAACGCCCATTTGGTCTCGCTTCGGCATCAGGAGGCTAGCCATCGCTCTTGGAAACGATATAGAGGCATGCCAAGGAAGCTTCAACATTGTGTGTACTTTTATTGGCACAAGAGACCTGGTTCAAGAACATATTGCCTACAGAGTATGGCCGCTTGTGAGTGAATGGGAGATGCCGAAGGAGGCTGCTGTCCAGTCTAGTCAGGGTGGCCTAATCTATTTAAAATATACCTTCAGATATAGAGGCGAGTTTGATGAGCCAAACGATGAGTGGTTGAGCAGTATTGAGGCAACCAGTGACGAATTGCTTGGGGCCTACACAAGGGCCGAAGATGATGCAATGACCTTGGCCTTTGAAGGCCGAGGCAAGAAAAGATTGAATAGAGTTTTTGACATCATTGGTTTCATATATCCTGATTATTGCTATCCCTCGCAAAAGATGGGAAAGAAAATGAAAATTGCCGCTTCGGCCATCTCTGTTGTGCTGAAGAGCAAAAAGCTCAAGGTCTTAACACACCGGCCGAGATACATTGAGACGGCTGTAAGGAAAATGGACCCCAGGCCTTTTGGCTAATTGAGTTTTGGTATTTGATGATTAACACAACCTGTGGACTAATATGTTTGCTAGTGTTTTTAATTATAGTTCACAGGATGCGAAGAGAATTGGACCAAGGCAATGAGGATGCAACACCTCAAAAAGAAGACATAAAAAGATGCATAGGAGTCCAATACTCAAGAACAAAAGAAGCCCGAAGAAATCAGCGAAGGAACCCAAGAAGCGGGCTATCAGCCAGCGCCTGGTGGCGCACCGGACAGCGCTGTCCGGTGTGCACCGGACAGTCTGCGCAGAGAGGCCACAGACAGGCGCTCTCTGGCTGTAGCACCGGTCTGTCCGGTGGAGCACCGGTCTGTCCGGTGGAGCACCGGACAGTCGGCACCGGACTGTCCGGTGTGCACCGGACAGACGACAACGGTCGGATCCAACGGTCGACTGCTACAGGCGCCAACGGTCGGCTGACGTGGCGTGCACCGGACACTGCACAGTGGCTGTCCGGTGGTGCACCGGACTGTCCGGTGCACCCGACGACAGAAAGTTGCTGCTTTCTGTCCAAAGGCTAGTTTAGGGTTTGGAGGCTATAAATACCACCCCAACCGGCCATTCTCTAGTGTGGGAGCCCAAGCAACATACCAAGGCATATAGTGCACATTTCCAAGAGCTCAAACACCCAAGTGCTTAATAGAATCACTCGGTGATTAGCGTAGGTGCTTTGCGAAGTGCTTAGGTTAGTTAGACCGCTTTAGCGCTTGCTCTAGGTAAACCCTAGTTAGTTGAGTGAGTTTTGTAAAACCACACAACCCCTCGGCTCTTGCGTGAGTCGTTATAATTGTACCGAGTGGGGTGAGAGTCTTGCGAGACCGTGACAACCGCGTTTGTGTCACGGCTGCCACCGTGTACCGGAGGGAATGAGGCCCGCGGCGTTTCGGCCGGAAGCTCGATAGTGGAGACGACAGGGAGCGTCCGAGAGGAGCCGGAAGCGGAGCACCACTTGTGCGTGGAGAAGGCCCGCGGCTCTCTACGGAGTTACTCGACCGTGGTGCTTGGCCCTCACGTGGGCTTCCCTTTGCGTAGGGGCACCAACGAGGATTAGTCGAGACCTTGCGTGGTTCCGGATACCTCGGTAAAAATACCGGCGTCATCCACGAGAGTTTGCTTCTCTACTTTGCTCTTTAAGTTTCCGCATTTATGTTAAGCATTTAAGTTTCAATCTTGTATTCATACTTATATAGTGTAGATTGAAACTTAGCCATTGCGGTAGAGATAGCAACACTTAGACAAAACCTAGATTGTACTCTCTAGTTTGATTATTTGCATAGGTTTTGCTCTAGGGATTTAATTGTGGCCTAGTTTAGTAAAAGTTTTAGAAGTCCTAATTCACCCCCCTCTTAGGCGTCACCCATTTCCTACAAGTGGTATCAGAGCCAGGTTTGGCTCATTTGAAACGCTTTAGCTTCACCGCTAAAAGAGCCAACGCTTTTTAGAGGAAGGGATGGATACCCATAGGTCACCACATTTCGACGACACTAACTTCCCATATTATAGTGCTAGAATGGCTTGTTACCTAGAGGCTGTTGATCTAGGTGTTTGGAGAGTCACTCGTGACGGGATGAATCCCCTCAAGAATCCCGAGAAACCCACCACGAGTGAGGAAAAAGAAATTCATTTAAATGCTAGAGCCAAAAATTGCTTGTATGAATCTCTTAGCATGGATATTTTTAATCAAGTATTTACCTTGAAAACTGCTAATGAGATTTGGCTAAATTGCATGAGCTCCATGACGGCACATCCAATGTCTGTGAGCAAAAACATTGCCTAGTCTTAAATGAGTATAATTCTTTTGCTATGAAAGATGATGAGCTTGTTAGAGACATGTATTCTCGTTTGAATCTAATTATCAATGAGCTCAATTCTATTGGCATTAATAAGCTAGGTGATACAGACATTGTGAGGAAGATTATCTCCCTGCTACCACAACAAAGATATGGGAGCATCATCACCATCCTTCACAACATGGAAGACTTGAGCAACATGACCCCGACCATTGTGATTGGGAAAATCGTGGCTTTTGAGATGTCGCGAAAAATGTGTCCGGGAGAGGAGCCAACTTCCTCAAGACCATATGCTTTTGCATGTGATGAAAGGAAGGGCAAAAAGAAGGCTCCCACTCCAAGTTCCTCAAGTGAAGAAGAGGAAGAAGAAGAAAGTGATGATGATGAAGATAATCAACCATGCACATCATCCTCCGAGGACGAAGAAACAATCTGACGCGTCGGAAAGGTAATGAGGATGATCCACAAGATTAATCTAATGGGTGTGCCCCTGCAGGTCGAGGATCTTCTCTTTAACATTGACAGGAAAAAGCAAAGGAAGAGAGGATGCTTCGCATGTGGGGAGAAGGGCCACTTCAGGGACAACTGTCCAAATATGGCCAAACCCAAAAAGGAGAGGAGAAAAGGCAAGGCGCTAACAAGTGTTAGAACTTGGGATGATTCTTCAAGTGAAGATGAACCTCCAAGGACGCGCAGCCATCGGTCCTCGTCACGCTCATCACGGTCATCACACAAATGCCTTATGGCAAGAGGTAACAAAAGCATTCCATCCTCTAGTGATGAAAGTAGTAGTGATGATGAAGGTGAGGGAAAGCCCTCTCTAGATGAGCTTGCGGAAGCCGTAGAATTTTTCCAGGATGTTTGCACTAAGCAAAAAGCTCAACTTAAAACTTTGAAAAATAAGTTGGTTAGCTCTCAAAATGATTACAAAGGTTTGCTAGAAAAATTTGAAACTTTTGCAAACCTAAATAGTGAGCTATCAACTAAAATTGAGCTATTAGAATCTAGTGCTCCATCCACTGCTACCGATGACAGCCTTGTTAAAAAGAATGAAATACTTAAGGCTAAGTTAGCTAGCTCCCAAGAAGCTATTGAAAATTTGATAGAGAAAATGGAAATTCTTAGCATACATAATAATGAGCTAACTACTAAGCTAGAAAACATTGGTAGCACCCCAGCAGCATCTTTAGTTGAAATACCTGAAATAATTAAGAAAGATGCTTCTACTTCCTGCTTTGATTTAATTGATGATTCTAACCCCTGCAACCAAGTCGTTGTTGAGAATATTGTTGGGGAGACATGTTCGGATGAGGTTGCAAAGGAAAATGAACAATTAAAGCAAGAAGTGGCTCGCCTTGGCAAGGCTTTGTATGACAAGAAAGGCAAAGCCAAACAAATCCGACCTCCACAGGATAACACCACTGCGGGAGTGAACAAGCCTATGGAGGGAGAAACTGTGATTTGTAGGCTATGCCACATGGAAGGCCACAAGTCTTTCCAATGCAAGGCGATGACCGGGGATAAACAAAGGCAAAAGCTCAAGCAAAAGCCATCAAGCAAAATCTCCAACACCTACATAAAAAAGGTGAACAAAAAGGATGCTACACCATATTTGATCAAGAAGAAAAAGAATGGAAAGGTGATAGCAATCAAGACAAACAAGCAAGCCAACAGAGGAAAAGGGGCCAAACGCATCTGGGTGCCAAAGGAAATAATTTCAACCATGAAAAGCACCAAGAAGGTTTGGATCCCGAAAGGGAAGTGAGTGGACCGAAGGTCTCCGGGAAATTTGGAGACTTGGCAAATTTGGGATGTATATCATGGGATACATCGAATTGGATCAAGTTTATTGCCAAGTAGGTTAGTGAAAACTCTGGACCCAAATTTCGCACCCATGACTAAGGTAACTAGATTTATTGTATTTCTTGTTTTTAGATATGCGTATCTATTTACCTTGTATCTAGTTTACCCTTCTTGCCTAGTATTACATTTGTTATTTACCTTTGTTTAAAATTATGCATACTAGGTAAATCATATGGTAGGATTGCTTGTTTTCAATTCATACACTTAAGCAAACCTACATGGCTTAAAAAGTTTACTTAAGCACGGCACATAGCTTCTATATAACTCCATAGTAAATGATGCATCAATTGAAAACTTTGATTTCTACAAGTTGTATCATTTAACTTATATGTGCCAAAGTTCGGATTATAGATAATTTGCCCCTCTTGATATCAAATCAAGTGCATGTCTCCTACAAGTATTCAAAACTTGTATGCACACCTTCAGGGGGAGGTTACTCTATAATCTAATACTTTGAGACTAACACCTTTTCAAGTCTATTTCATGTGATAGTCTCATTGTAAGGAAAATGAAGTCCCCGGAGAAAGACAACAATCTTCCACTACAAAATCTCCAAGAACTCTCATGTCTCTCAAGCTCACCATTGACCTTCAATTGGCATCTTTTGAGACTACATTTAGTATCATTTACATGTCTTCTCCAACATTTGATTAGACTATATCTCATATCATATGCTTCCATGTTGCTAAAAATGCATAAGTAGTTAACTCATATTCTGTTACCTATGCATAAGGGAAGTTAGTCTTTTCAAATCATGTCTTGCACCTCTAATTTTTCTCATGCTTTTTCCTAAGTAGAGGATCTCTGTCAGGGGAAGTATCTCTTCATCTCTAAAAAGGGGGAGAAATTTCTTTCTAAAGAGAACACTTGTTTAGGGGGACTAATCCTTTCAACTGATATCATTCATGTGGTTTAATTTAGTATCCTTCAAATGGTATCATCTGATAGATTTCTTAATGAGGGCAAGCTTTTTATTTACTTCCTACATGCTTTTAATGTCTTCCTTTTCGGTGGTTGATGCCAAAGGGGGAGAAGTTTAGGGACCAAAGCAATGTAAACTATATCAAACACCAAACACCACCAATTTAAAATTTTATATCTCCAAATGGTTTTTCAAGTGGTTTTGGTTATTTGGTCCTAAAATAGGAAGTAAGTGAATTATGGAGTTAGGGGAAGGCTTAAGTCCATAATATCACATTGTGGGGACAAACATGCATCCTAGCAAGTAGATTGCATATTTTCATTCAAATACTTGTATTATTTGCTTGCTTTGGTTGTGTTGTCATCAATCACCAAAAAGGGGGAGATTGTAAGGAAAATGGACCCCAGGCCTTTTGGCTAATTGAGTTTTGGTGTTTGATGATTAACACAACCTGTGGACTAATATGTTTGCTAGTGTTTTTAATTATAGTTCATAGGATGCGAAGAGAATTGGACCAAGGCAATAAGGATGCAACACCTCAATAGAAGACATAAAAAGATGCATAGGAGTCCAATACTCAAGAACAAAAGAAGCCCGAAGAAACCAGCGAAGGAACCCAAGAAGCGGGCTGTCAGCCAGCGCCTGGTGGCGCACCGGACAGCGCTGTCCGGTGTGCACCGAACTGTCCGGTGGAGCACCGGACAGTCTGCGCAGAGAGGCCACAGACAGGCGCTCTCTGGCTGTATCACTGGTCTGTCCGGTGGAGCACCGGACAGTCGGCACTAGACTGTTCGGTGTGCACCGGACAGACGACAACGGTCGGATCCAACGGTCGACTGCTACAGGCGCCAACAGTCGGCTGATGTGGCGTGCACCGGACGCTGCACAGTGGCTATCCGGTGGTGCACCGGACTGTCCGGTCCACCCGACGACAGAAAGTTGCTGCTTTCTGTCCAACGGCTAGTTTGGGGTTTGGAGGCTATAAATACTGAAAGGGAATTAGGCTTACACCTATTTCCTATACTAATTTTTGGTGGTTGAATTGCCTAACACAAATAATTGGACTAACTAGTTTGCCCAAGTTTACAAGTTCTACAGGTACAAAGGTTCACCATAAGCCAATAAAAAGACCAAGAAAAGGGTTCAAACAAAGGAGCAAAGGGTCAACCGAAGGCACCCTGGACTGGTGCACCGGACTGTCCGGTGCACCATCGGACAGTGTCCGGTGCACTAGGGAAGACCGACTTCAAACTCTTCACCTTCGGGAATTCTCAGAGCCGGCGCGCTATAATTCACCGGACTGTCCGGTGCTCCAAGAGGACGCGGCTCTGAACTCGCCAGTCTCGGGAATTCGCTTCGGCTGCTCCGCTATAATTCACGGAACATGTCCGGTGTACACCGGACTGTCCGGTGTAACAGCGGGGCAACGGCTACTTCTGGCGCCAACGGCTACCTGCAGCCATTAAATGCGCGCCAGCGCGCGCAGAGGTCAGGCACGCCCATGCTGACGCACCGGACACCCTACAGTTGATGTCCGGTGCGCCACCGGTCATCCAGGCGGGCCCAGCGTCAGAGCTCCAACGGTCGGAACCCTAACGTTCATGTGACGTGGCTGGCGCACCGGACATGTCCAGTGTGCACCGGACTGTCCGGTGCACCATCGAACAGACAGCCTCCACCCAAACGGCTAGTTTGGTAGTTGGGGCTATAAATACCCCCAACCACCCCACATTCAAGTCATCCAAGTTTTCCACTTCTCAACTACTTACAAGAGCTAGGCATTCAATTCTAGACACACTCAAGTGATCAAATCCTCTCCAATTCCACACAAAGCTTTAGTGATTAGCGAGAGAGATTTGTCGTGTTCTTTTGAGCTCTTGCGCTTGGATTGCTTCTTTCTTTCTCACTTGTTCTTGTGATCAAATCTCAATTGTAACCGAGGCAAGAGACACCAATTGTGTGGTGGTCCTTGCGGGGAAGTTTTGTTCCCGGGTTGATTTGAGAAGAGAAGCTCACTCGGTCCGAGGGACCGTCTGAGAGAGGGTAAGGGTTGAAAGAGACCCGGCCTTTGTGGCCTCCTCAACGGGGAGTAGGTTTGCGAGAACCGAACCTCGGTAAAACAAATCATTGTGTCTCACTCCGCATTTGCTCACGATTTGTTTTGCGCCCTCTCTCTCAGACTTGTATTTATTTCTAACGCTAACCCGTCTCGTAGTTGTGTCTATATTTGTAAATTTCAGTTTCGCCCTATTCACCCCCCTCTAGGCGACTTTCAATTGGTATCAGAACCCGGTGCTTCATTAGAGCCTAACCGCTCGAAGTGATGTCGGGAGATCACACCAAGAGGGAGATGGAGACCGGCGACAAGCCCACTACGAGTCACGGGAGCACTTCATCGGAAGAGTCCCGCACCAAGAGGAAGGAGAAGAAGAAGGACTCCTCCAAACGAAAGGAGAAAAGATCTTCTTCTTCACACCACAAAGAAAAGAAGGAAAAATCCTCTTCCCACAAGCCGCATCGGAGTGGTGACAAGAAAAAGAGGATGAGGAAAGTGGTCTACTACAAGACCGATTCTTTGTCAACATCCACCTCCGGCTCCGACGCGGCGTCCGTAACTTCTAAGCGCCAAGAGCGTAAGAAGTATAGTAAGATCCCCTTACGCTACCCTCGCATTCCTAAACATACACCTTTACTTTCCGTCCCATTAGGCAAACCACCAACGTTTGATGGTGAAGACTATGCTAGGTGGAGTGATTTAATGCGATTTCATCTAACCTCACTCCACAAAAGTATATGGGATGTTGTTGAGTTTGGTGTACAGGTACCGTCCGTAGGGGATGAAGACTATGATGGGGATGAAGTGGCCCAAATCGAGCACTTCAATTCCCAAGCCACAACCATTCTCCTCGCCTCTCTAAGTAGAGAGGAATACAACAAGGTGCAAGGATTGAAGAATGCGAAGGAGATTTGGGACTTACTCAAGACCGCGCACGAAGGTGATGAACTCACCAAGATTACCAAGCGGGAAACGATCGAGGGGGAGCTCGGTCGCTTCTGTCTTCGCCAAGGAGAGGAGCCACAAGATATGTACAACCAGCTCAAAACCTTGGCGAACCAAGTGCGCAACCTCGGGAGCAAGAAATGGGATGACCACGAGGTGGTTAAGGTTATTTTAAGATCACTTATTTTCCTTAACCCTACTCAAGTACAATTAATTCGTGGCAACCCAAGATATACACTAATGACTCCCGAGGAAGTAATCGGGAATTTTGTGAGCTTTGAATGTATGATTAAAGGCTCAAAGAAGATCAACGAGCTTGACGAACCCTCCACGTCCGAAGCACAATCGGTGGCATTTAAGGCGACGGAGGAGAAGAAGGAGGAGTCTACACCGAGTAGACAACCAATTGATGCCTCCAAGCTCGACAATGAGGAGATGGCTTTAATCATCAAAAGCTTTCGTCAAATCCTCAAGCAACGGAAGGGGAAGGATTACAAATCCCGTTCCAAGAAGGTTTTCTACAATTGTGATAAGCCCGGTCACTTTATTGCTAAATGTCCATTATCAAGTGACAGTGACAGGGATAACGACAAGAAGGGCAAGAGGAGAGAAAAGAAGAGGTACCACAAGAGGAAGGGCGGCGATGCCCACGTGTGCCGAGAGTGGGACTCCGACGAGAGCTCCACCGACTCCTCCTCCTCCGACGAAGACGCCGCCAACATCGCCGTCACCAAGGGACTCCTCTTCCCCAACATCGGCCACAAGTGCCTCATGGCAAAGGACGGCAAAAAGAAGAAGGTTAAATCTAAATCCTCCACTAAATATGAGTCTTCTAGTGATGAAAATGCTAGTGATGAGGAGGATAACTTGCATACCCTTTTTGCCAACCTTAACATGGAACAAAAGGAAAAAATAAATGAATTAATTAGTGCTATCCATGAAAAGGATGACCTTTTGGATTCCCAAGAGGACTTCCTAATTAAGGAAAACAAGAAACATGTTAAGGTTAAAAATGCTTATGCTCTAGTAATAGAAAAATGTCAAAAACTATCTAGTAAGCTAAGCACTTGCCATGACACTATTACCAACCTTAGAAATGAAAATGCTAAATTAATTGCTAAGGTTGATTCTCATGTTTGTAATATTTCAACTTCCAATCCTAGAGATGATAATGTTGATTTACTTGCTAGGATTGATGAGTTGAATATTTCTCTTGCTAGCCTTAGAGATGAGAATGAGAAATTGTTTGCTAAGGCTAAAGAATTAGATGTTTGCAATGTTACAATTTCCAATCTTAGAGATAACAATGATATTTTGCGTGCTAAGATTGTTGAACTCAATTCTTGCAAACCCTCTACATCTACTATTGAGCATGTGTCTATTTGTGCTAGATGTAGAGATATTGATATTGATGCTATTCATGATCACATGGCTTTAATTAAACAACAAAATGATCATATAGCATTATTAGATGCTAAAATTGCCGAGCATAACTTAGAAAATGAAAAGTTTAAATTTGCTAGAAGTATGCTCTATAATGGGAGACGCCCTGGCATCAAGGATGGCATTGGCTACCAAAGGGGAGACAATGTCAAACTTAGTGCCCCTCCTAAAAGATTGTCTAATTTTGTTAAGGGCAAGACTCCCATGCCTCAGGATAACAAGGGTTACATTTTGTACACTGCCGGTTATCCTGAGAGCAAAATTAGGAGAACTCATTCTAGGAAGTCTCACTCTGGCCCTAATCATGCTTTTATGTATAAGGGTGAGACATCTAGCTCTAGGCAACCAACCCGTGCTAAGTTGCCTAAGAAGAAAACTCCTAGTGCATCAAATGATCATGGCATTTCATTTAAGACTTTTGATGCATCTTATGTGCTTACTAACAAATCCGACAAGGTAGTTGCCAAGTTTGTTGGGGGCAAACACAAGGGCTCCAAGACTTGTGTTTGGGTACCCAAAGTTCTTGTTTCTAATGCCAAAGGACCCAAAACCGTTTGGGTACCTAAAGTCAAGAACTAAACTTGTTTTGTAGGTTTATGCATCCGGGGGCTCAAGTTGGATCATCGATAGCGGGTGCACAAACCACATGACAGGGGAGAAGAAGATGTTCTCCTCCTACGAGAAAAACCAAGATCCCCAACGAGCTATCACATTCGGGGATGGAAACCAAGGTTTGATCAAAGGTTTGGGTAAAATAGCTATATCTCCTGACCATTCCATTTCCAATGTTTTCTTGTTGATTCATTAGATTACAATTTGCTTTCCGTATCTCAATTATGTCAAATGGGCTACAACTGTCTATTTACTGATGTAGGTGTCACTGTCTTTAGAAGAAGTGATGATTCAATAGCTTTTAAGGGAGTGTTAGAGGGTCAGCTATACTTAGTGGATTTTGACAGAGCTGAACTCGACACTTGCTTAATAGCTAAGACTAACTTGGGTTGGCTCTGGCACCGCCGACTAGCCCATGTTGGAATGAAGAATCTTCATAAGCTTCTAAAGGGAGAGCACATTCTAGGACTAACAAATGTTCATTTTGAGAAAGACAGGATTTGTAGCGCATGCCAAGCCGGGAAGCAAGTTGGCACTCATCATCCACACAAGAACATCATGACAAGTGACAGGCCTCTGGAGCTCCTACACATGGATTTATTCGGCCCGATCGCTTACATAAGCATCGACGGGAGTAAGTACTGTCTAGTTATTGTGGATGATTATTCTCATTTCACTTGGGTATTCTTTTTGCAGGAAAAATCCCATACCCAAGAGACCTTAAAGGGATTCTTGAGACGGGCTCAAAATGAGTTCGGCTTAAGGATCAAGAAAATTAGAAGCGACAACGGGACGGAGTTCAAGAACTCTCAAATTGAAGGCTTCCTTGAGGAGGAGGGCATCAAGCATGAGTTCTCTTCTCCCTACACCCCACAACAAAACAGTGTAGTGGAGAGGAAGAATCGAACTCTATTGGACATGGCAAGAACCATGCTTGACGAGTACAAGACACCGGATCGGTTTTGGGCCGAGGCGGTCAACACCGCTTGCTACGCCATCAACCGGTTATATCTACACCGAATCCTCAAGAAGACATCCTATGAACTCCTAACCGGTAAAAAGCCCAATATTTCATACTTTAGAGTTTTTGGTAGCAAATGCTTTATTCTCGTTAAAAGAGGTAGAAAATCTAAATTTGCTCCTAAAACTGTAGAAGGCTTTTTACTAGGATATGACTCGAACACAAGGGCATATAGAGTCTTTAACAAGTCCTCAGGACTAGTTGAAGTTTCTTGTGACGTTGTGTTTGATGAGACTAACGGCTCTCAAGTAGAGCAAGTTGATCTTGATGAGATAGGTGAAGAACAGGCTCCGTGCATCGCGCTAAGGAACATGTCCATTGGGGATGTGTGTCCTAAGGAACCCGAAGAGCCTCCACATGCACAAGATCAACCATCCTCCTCCACGCAAGCATCTCCACCAACTCAAAATAAGGACGAGGCTCAAGTTGATAAAGGAGAAGATCAAAGAGATGAGCCACCTCAAGATGACGGCAATGATCAAGGGGGAGATGCAAATGATCAAGACAAGGAGGATGAAGAACCAAGGCCACCACACCCAAGAGTCCACCAAGCAATCCAACGAGATCACCCCGTCGACACCATCCTCGGCGATATTCATAAGGGGGTAACCACTAGATCTCATGTTGCACATTTTTGTGAGCATTACTCTTTTGTTTCCTCTATTGAGCCTCACAGGGTAGAGGAAGCACTTCAAGATTCGGATTGGGTGATGGCGATGCAAGAGGAGCTCAACAACTTCACTAGGAACGAGGTATGGCATTTAGTTCCACGTCCTAACCAAAATGTTGTAGGAACCAAGTGGGTCTTCCGCAACAAGCAAGACGAGCATGGTGTGGTGACAAGGAACAAAGCCCGACTTGTGGCCAAGGGATACTCCCAAGTCGAAGGTTTGGATTTCGGTGAAACCTATGCACTCGTAGCTAGGCTTGAGTCAATTCGTATATTATTGGCCTATGCTACTTACCATGGCTTCAAGCTTTATCAAATGGACGTAAAGAGTGCCTTCCTCAATGGACCAATCAAGGAAGAGGTCTACGTTGAGCAACCTCCCGGCTTTGAAGATAGTGAGTATCCTAACCATGTCTATAGGCTCTCTAAGGCGCTTTATGGGCTCAAGCAAGCCCCAAGAGCATGGTATGAATGCCTTAGAGATTTCCTTATTGCTAATGGCTTCAAAGTCGGCAAGGCCGATCCTACTTTATTCACTAAAACTCTTGACAATGATTTGTTCGTATGCCAAATTTATGTTGATGATATTATATTTGGGTCTACTAACGAATCTACATGTGAAGAATTTAGTAGGATCATGACACAGAAATTCGAGATGTCTATGATGGGGGAGTTGAAGTATTTTCTAGGATTCCAAGTCAAGCAACTCCAAGAAGGCACCTTCATTAGCCAAACGAAGTATACTCAAGACATTCTAACTAAGTTTGGAATGAAGGATGCTAAACCCATCAAGACACCCATGGGAACAAATGGGCATCTCGACCTCGACACGGGAGGTAAATCCGTCGATCAAAAGGTATACCGGTCGATGATTGGTTCATTGCTTTATTTATGTGCATCTCGACCGGACATTATGCTTTCCGTTTGCATGTGTGCAAGATTCCAAGCCGACCCTAAGGAATCCCACCTTACGGCCGTAAAATGAATCTTGAGATATTTGGCTTATACTCCTAAGTTTGGACTTTGGTACCCTCGGGGATCCACATTTGATTTGATTGGTTATTCGGATGCCGATTGGGCGGGATGTAAGATTAATAGAAAGAGCACATCAGGGACTTGCCAGTTCTTGGGAAGGTCCTTGGTGTCTTGGGCTTCAAAGAAGCAAAATTCGGTCGCTCTTTCTACCGCCGAAGCCGAGTATATTGCCACAGGCCATTGTTGCGCGCAATTGCTTTGGATGAGGCAAACCCTGCGGGACTATGGTTACAAATTAACCAAAGTTCCTCTTCTATGTGATAATGAGAGTGCAATCCGCATGGCGGATAATCCCGTTGAGCATAGCCGCACTAAACACATAGCCATTCGGTATCATTTTCTTAGGGATCACCAACAAAAGGGGGATATCGAGATTGCATACATTAGTACTAAAGATCAATTAGCCGATATCTTTACCAAGCCTCTTGATGAACAAACTTTTACCAAACTTAGGCATGAGCTCAATATTCTTGATTCTAGGAATTTCTTTTGCTAAACTCGCACACATAGCTCATAAGTATACCTTTGATCATATCTCTTTATATATGCTATGACTAATGTGTTTTCAAGTGTATTTCAAACCAAGTCATAGGTATATTGAAAGGGAATTGGAGTCTTCGGCGAAGACAAGGCTTCCACTCCACTCTACTACTCATCCTCGCCGTCGCTCCGTATCACTCTCCGTCTTTGGTATAATCTTCACTCCTATATTTTATTTGCCAAAGGGGGAGAAAATAGTTATAAAGGGCCTATATTTCACTCAAAGTATCCGTTTTGGCGATTCATGCCAAAGGGGGAGAAAGTATTGGCCCAAAGCAAAAGGACCGCACCACCACCCTAATTTTAAAAATTGATGATTTTTAATTGGTAAATTTCAAATTAGTATCTCTTTGTGTTCTAAAGGGGGAGAAAGTAGTATTTTCAAAATTGATATCTTAAAACTCTCTTGAACACTAAGAGGAGAATTTATTTGAGGGGAAGTTTTGTTTAGTCAAAGGAAAAGCATTTGAAACGAGGGAAGAAAATTTCAAACTTGAAAATGCTTCGCAAAAACGTATTCATTTACCTTTGGCTATTTGCAAAAAGAATTTGAAAAGGATTTACAAAAGAATTTGCAAAAACAAAACTTGTGGTGCAAGTGTGGTCCAAAATGTTAAAAATAAAGAAACAATCCATGCATATCTAGTAAGTAATATTTATTGCCTCAATTCTAAGTAACATTTGCACTTACATTTTGCAAACTAGTTCAATTCTGCACTTCTATATTTGCTTTGGTTTGTGTTGGCATCAATCACCAAAAAGGGGGAGATTGAATCGGAATTAGGCTTACACCTATTTCCTATACTAATTTTTGGTGGTTGAATTGCCCAACACAAATAATTGGACTAACTAGTTTGCCCAAGTTTACAAGTTCTACAGGTACAAAGGTTCACCATAAGCCAATAAAAAGACCAAGAAAAAGGGTTCAAACAAAGGAGCAAAGGGTCAACCGAAGGCACCCTGGACTGGTGCATCGGACTGTCCGGTGCACCAGGGAAGACCGACTTCAAACTCTTCACCTTCAGGAATTCTCAGAGCCGGCGCGCTATAATTCACCGGACTGTCCGGTGTACACCGGACAGTGTCCGGTGCTCCAAGAGGACGCGGCTCTGAACTCGCCAGTCTCGGGAATTCGCTTCGGCTGCTCCGCTATAATTCACCGGACATGTCCGATGTACACCGGACTGTCCGGTGTAACAGCGGGGCAACAGCTACTTCTGGCGCCAACGGCTACCTGCAGCGCATTAAATGCGTGCCAGCGCGCGCAGAGGTCAGGCACGCCCATGCTGACGCACCGGACACCCTACAGTTGATGTCCGGTGCGCCACCGGTCATCCAGGCGGGCCCAGCGTCAGAGCTCCAATGGTCGGAACCCTAACGTTCGGGTGACGTGGCTGGCGCACCGGACTGTCCGGTGCACCATCGAACAGACAACCTCCACCCAAACGGCTAGTTTGGTAGTTGGGGCTATAAATACCCCCAACCACCCCACATTCAAGTCATCCAAGTTTTCCACTTCTCAACTACTTACAAGAGCTAGGCATTCAATTCTAGACACACTCAAGTGATCAAATCCTCTCCAATTCCACACAAAGCTTTAGTGATTAGCGAGAGAGATTTGTCGTGTTCTTTTGAGCTCTTGCGCTTGGATTGCTTCTTTCTTTCTCACTTGTTCTTGTGATCAAAACTCAATTGTAACTGAGGCAAGAGACACCAATTGTGTGGTAGTCCTTGCGGGGAAGTTTTGTTCCCGGGTTGATTTGAGAAGAGAAGCTCAATCGGTGCGAGGGACCGTCTAAGAGAGGGTAAGGGTTGAAAGAGACCCGGCCTTTGTGGCCTCCTCAACGGGGAGTAGGTTTGCGAGAACCGAACCTCGGTAAAACAAATCATTGTGTCTCACTCCGCATTTGCTCACGATTTATTTTGCGCCCTCTCTCTCGGACTTGTATTTATTTCTAACGCTAACCTGTCTCGTAGTTGTGTCTATATTTGTAAATTTCAGTTTCGCCCTATTCACCCCCCCTCTAGGCGACTTTCAAATACCACCCCAATCGGCCATTCTCTAGTGTGGGAGCCCAAGCAACATACCAAGGCATATAGTGCACATTTCCAAGAGCTCAAACACCCAAGTGCTTAATAGAATCACTCGGTGATTAGCGTAGGTGCTTTGCAAAGTGCTTAGGTTAGTTAGACCGCTTTAGCACTTGCTCTAGGTAAACCCTAGTTAGTTGAGTGAGTTTTGTAAAACCACACAACCCCTCGGCTCTTGTGTGAGTCGTTGTAATTGTACCGAGTGGGGCGAGAGTCTTGCGAGACCATGACAACCGCGTTTGTGTCATGGCCACCACCGTGTACCGGAGGGAACGAGGCCCGCGGCGTTTCGGCCGGAAGCTCGATAGTGGAGACGGCGAGGAGCGTCCAAGAGGAGCCAGAAGCGGAGCACCACTTACGCGTGGAGAAGGCTCGCGGCTCTCTACGGAGTTACTCGACCGTGGTGCTTGTCCCTCGCGTGGGCTTCCCTTTGCATAGGGGCACCAACAAGGATTAGTCGGGACCTTGCGTGGTTCCGGATACCTCGGTAAAAATACCGGCGTCATCCATGAGAGTTTGCTTCTCTACTTTGCTCTTTAAGTTTTCGCATTTATGTTAAGCATTTAAGTTTCAATCTTGTATTCATACTTATATAGTGTAGATTGAAACTTAGCCATTGCGGTAGAGATAGCAACAATTAGACAAAACCTAGATTGCACTCTCTAGTTTGATTATTTGCATAGGTTTTGCTCTAGGGATTTAATTGTGGCCTAGTTTAGTAAAAGTTTTAGAAGTCCTAATTCACCCCCCCTCTTAGGCGTCACCCGTTTCCTACAACGACCATAGTGCCGAAGCTTGGTGAAGGGACAACTTCCACTGCCGAAGCAGAACAACCTGCTCCTGCCATCCCTAAGGAAGACCTGACTAAATTGCTGAAGGTTCCTGTAGCCGGTCCAGCCGAAACACCAAAACACGATGTCGAAACCAAAGAGAAGGCGGCCAAAGAGCCAGAGCCAGAGCTACCAAAAATCTTGAGCCCATCAGCAGAGCCACGATTGCCGAAGATATCCAGAGCTCCTGCAATAACTCCCAAGAGGAGGAGGATGGCAAGCGTGCTGGACGCTGTTATGGAGTTGACAAGGGCATTGACTCCTGCCCCTGCAAAAAAGGTTGTCGAAATTGTTATGGCTCGTGCTAAAACCGAAGCCGGGCCCTTAGTGCCCACCGAGGCAAAGCCTGCTGCAACTGAGCAGAGAGCTAGGCAAGAATCTCTAGATACTGGCATAGCTCTGGAGAACAAGGATGCACCCGAAAAAGCTAAATTTCCTATTCCCGAAGCACCGTCCGAAGATCTTGACTTTATTATTCGACATGCTTCAGGAAAAAAGCTATCTGAAGAAGAAATCATGGAAGCCAAACACTACTCCCGGGAACTGAAAAACCCAAAGGGGGCCTTGGTGTACAATGGCACGGACAAAGATGATTTCCTATACTGTCTCCTAGACAACAAGGAAATATCCGTCTGCCGGGAGATGGCCAAAAATATGGGATTTCTGAAGCTTGAAGCTGGCCTCTCCACCATGTCAAAGGATGACCTCGCAGATAGCCTTGCGTACAACAGTCTGAAGGTACGGAAGTGATGAACTTAAAAATAGATTATCTTGTCTCGTATTCTCGTGCTAATCCTATCTTTTTGTAGGGCTTGATTCTTAGCAATGCTTTGAAGGCGCAGAAGAATGCTGAAGATGAAAGCTACCAGATAGCCCTCGGCAACCTTCGGTCATAAGTTATCAAACTAAGGAACGAAGCTACAGAAAAAGACAAAATTCTGCTTTTCTTAGTGGACAGGGCGAAGAAAGGTGAGGCAAGATTGAATGCTCAATCCAAAGCGCACGAGGCCAAAATCGAAAACCTTCGGAAACGACTTGCCAAAGCTAGTGAGAATTTTAAAGTTGCGAAAGCGAGTCAAGAAATAAGTGAATGGAAGAACACAAGAGTGGAAAAGAATGTTAAGGAGCTTCATGAATCCAAGGAGAGATGCTTTGAAAAATCCTTGGATTGCGTAAGAAAACTGAAACCAGCTTTGCCAAGGTAGGTGCGTACTCTTTCGAAGAGAAGTTCATTCGAGGTGACCCCGAGGGGGTCATTGATTGGATAAGTGAAGAAGCCGAAGCCTTTGAAGAGATTCTTAGCGATCGTGGTGATATTTGTGCCTTTGCAGGCGCTCGAGGGATTGCAGCTATTCTGGAGAAGGCTGGTTGCGACCATGTTAAAGCTGTGGCTCAGACCAAAGCCGCCTTCTCCACGTTGGTGGGCGGAAAATTTTATTTCGATGTCTAGGTGAACGGTGGTCGAGAAATGGCCAACGAAATTATAAAGAAAAATGAAAAGGATACCCATGACGCTCGGGAAGAAGCTAAGCGAGCCAAAGAAGCCGCCGAGCGCGCAAGGCGTATAGGTATTATTTTTGAATTTTAGCTTCAATGTTTATTTTCTGGCTTCGGACTAACAGTTTGTCTACTACAGTTGAACTCTCACCGCTGCTCGAGCCATACGACCCCCAGGCCGATCCCGTCATGAAAGAAGCGCTGGATGTGATGAGCGTCGCTAATTCCATCGTCGACGAAGTCGTCGATAGGCTGCCGAATGAGGCCATGGAGAAAATTCTTAAAGAAGATTAGGCTTTTATTGTAATGATACAATGTAACATTCTATGTATGAGACAATTAACATATATGTAAATTAATGTAATATATTTCTTTGCGATGCATGAAATTTACGCACATACCGTTTTTGAGCCTTCGGCGAAAAAACACCTTCTCTTCTTTTCATGCTTCGTAAAGAAAGAAGCCCCCTTTTATGGCGAATCTGTTGTGTGATACTATTAACAGATTTTCCTGATAAAATTGAATTGGTCGAATGTTTGGTTCATGCCTCAGCACATTTCCATTCAATAAATTGTTGCCGAAGGTCTGCTTCGTGCTCAACCTTTGCTGTTGGTGTGATATGATGTATGATGTAATGCTATGCAGAATGATGCGATGACATGATGCAACATGATGTTTATGCCAAAGACACACGCCCCCACTAAAACACTCAAGACTCTACATCCCCTTAGGGATGTCTTTGGAGTCTTTAAGCTCTGCATCCCCTTAGGAACGACTTTGGTGCTTCTTCGCCTTATATTTCGGTGGTATCTAAGCTCTGCATCCCCTTAGGAACAACTTTGGAGCTTCTTCACCTTCTATTTCGGTGGTATCTAAGCTCTGCATTCCCTTAAGAACGACTTTGGAGCTTCTTCACCTTCTATTTCGGTGGTATCTAAGCTCTGCATCCCCTTAGGAACGACTTTTGAGCTTTGGAACTTACTCTGTGCTCCCTTAGGATGACTTTTGCAGCTTCAGAACTTACTCTGCGCTCCCTTAGGAACGACTTTTGCAGCTTCGGAACTTACTCTGCGCTCCCTTAGGAACGAATTTTGTAGCTTCGGAACTTACTCCGCTCCCTTAGGAACAACTTTTATAGCTTCGGAACTTACTATGCGCTCCTTAGGAACGACTTTTATAGCTTCGGAATTCTGTTAAAAAGAAGCGTTTCACTCAATGATTCGAGTACTATTATTACATGAAATCAAAATTCAGTCCTTCGTGACTTATTTTTCATTCAAAGAACAAAACAAAAGAAAAGATGAAAATACACCAAAGGTAGGATATTATTTAGTAAATGTGCTTGGATTCAAGCATAGTGCTACTGACTGTGCGAGCTTTGGACTCCTCCCTAAAATCGCGTTGCTGTTGAGCGTGTTGGTTCCCTTCTTGCTGCTGGCTTCGGGTCAGAGTGGGTGGTAGCGGTGGTGGTGGTGGGAGCTGAGCCCAAGAAGCTTGAGTGTGGCTTGCCGAAGCGACAGAGGTCGTAGGCTGTTGATTACCTACGTACTCTGGGACATATGGGGAATAGCATGAAGCAGTATGTAGGACTTGGTTCGGCTGATTCTACCGTGCCTCAGCTTCAGCGATCTCTTTTTGCTTCTGAATTGTCACTTGGCATGTTCTTGTGGTGTGACCTTTGTCTTCACCGCAAAATAAGCAAAATAGTATTCTGGGCTGATCCCCGTATCTTCCTCCGAAGCTTCTGCCCCCTCCGCCTCTTGTGGCTGGTGGCCTAAAGGAGCTTTGTTGTGGCCCTGAAGACTGGGAGCTGTGTTGTTGCCTTTGAGATTGACTTCCTCTATCATCACTTGGGTTGGAATTGTGGATCAACTTGACATGCCTGGGGTGAATTCTTCCTTCGAAGCCCCTGGTCATCTCAGAAAACCTGTATGCTTCCTCCCTTCTTTGGCGGAAATCATTATTAGCCCGGATGTACTCATCCATCTTTTGAAGAAGCTTCTCCAAGGTTTGTGGAGGCTTCCTATCAAAATATTAAGCTATGGGTCCTGGCCTGAGCCCCTTGATCATGGCCTCAATGACAATTTCATTGGGTATTGTAGGCGCTTGTGCTCTTAGACGCAGGAACCTTCGGACATACGCCTGAAGATACTCCTCATGGTCTTGCGTGCACTAAAACAAGGCTTGAGCAATGACTGGCTTTGTCTGAAAGCTTTGGAAGCTAGTGATTAACATATCTTTGAGCTTCTGCCATGATGTGATTGTCCCTGGCCGGAGAGAAGAGTACCCGGTTTGGGCCACACTTCGGACTACCATGACGAAGGATTTCGCCATGACTGCAGTATTGCCCCCATATGAAGATATGGTTGCTTCAAAGCTCATCAGAAACTGCTTGGGGTATGAGTGTCCATCATACATAGGAAGCTGAGGTGGCTTGTATGATGGGGGCCATGGAATGGCTTGCAACTCTGCTGCCAAAGGAGAAGCATCATCAAAAGCAAAATTGTTATGATGAAAATGTAACACCCAAGTTGTATACAAAGAATAATAGAGAGATCTCCTCAATTTTATGTGCCTCATTTGCATCATAAAAAGAGCACGCGTATAATTAATAGTGCTTAATTAAAAAAAATGATACAAAAATAAAATAAAGAGCATCTTATTGGAGTTTATATGTTTGTGCATTCAATAAAATAATAAGGATAAAAATAATAAGACAATAATTACTAGAAAATGGAGTTTAACCCTAAATTGAAATTTGGGGTTTCGAACAAAATGAGGAAAAGAGAAGGAATATGAAAACATAAATAATATATTTAAATAAATATTCTCAAACTTAATACTTTTAATTGCACAAATATGGTTTGAGAATGAATTAGTCACAAGTTTGAATTTAAATTAGGATTTAAATTTGAATTGGTGAAATAATGGGAAAAACAGAAAATATAAATAAAAGAAAAAGAGAAAAAGAAGCCAACTAGGCCTCAGACTCCTATTTCGGCCCAACCCCGCTTCTCCACCGCGCGGCCCAACTTGCCACAGCCCCGCGCGCCGACCAGTGGGCCAGCCTTGTCAGTTGCTCGCGCAATCACTCATTCCTCACCTTCTCACTGGATCTCGGGCCCGCGCGGTCAGTCGTTTCCTTCGTCCGCGCGTTTGCCTGGGTGCCTCGCTCTCCTTTTTTCCCCGTGTGGCTTACTTGTGGGCCCGACGCCTCCCGGTCGTCGTCTTCGCGAGTTGGGCGGACCATGCCGAACGCCTTACGCGCCGTCAAGCTCGGAACGGCCAGGGATCCACCACGCAAATCTCGCCGTTTGTTGCTCGTTATCCCTCAGGTCGGGACACTGTTACCCTGTCATATATATGCCAAACCCAGGGACCGATTGTTACCTCCCCTCGCTAGACCCTAGTTGTAGCCAGATTCATTAATCGCCGCAGCCGAAGCTGTTGACCTCGCCATTCTTCGACCACCGGGCGTGCCGAGTTGGTTACTCTTGGAATAGGAAGTTGCCGCGACCTCGGTGTCGTGGAAGAACCATTGGAGTCGTCGAGAATCTGCAACAGAGGTGTGTCGCTGCCATACCCTCTGCACGCCATTGTGGACAGTTCATCCGCGGTCACCAAACTGAGGTGAGAACCATCGCCAAGCTTACATTTGCCTCTACGATTGCAGTGCACCTAGAATTGTAGGAAATAGCGCTGTTATGGGTGGGCAATTGCTCGCCGTCATGCGCTGCCACCGCGGTGCCGCTCTGCATCGTGGGTAGATTCCGTGTAAATTGGAACCACCGAAGTGATGTCTCTACGTTATTCGGTAGACGCTCTGCTCCCCGTATCTTGAGCCATGGGTAGAAATCATGGCTCTGGGCCGCGATTGGGCGTTCCTCGGTGGTGCTCCACCATGGGGAGGAGGTCTGTGCCGCCGTCGGGCACATCGTGGGGAGAAGACGCGGCTAGCGCCTTCGATCCCGATCGAACGGCTCGGAATGAATGGGGAATACCCCTTCGGGTGAGCTACGTGGGTCGTTAGATTTCCTTCGAATGGCTAGATTTGGTGGCTGTGTATTCCTTCACGGCTCCTGATCTGGGCCGTGGATCTTAGATCCGAAGGCCTACGGTGCGTACCGATTTATACCCTGGTGATCTAATCTCGTGCGTCTGTTGTTGATCGGACGGCTCAAAATGCTCGATACCCTTTCGCGCTGGCACTTTTGTTAAAGAACCCCTCTGTTTATTTAAAAACATCCCACCGTCCACCCTCACTGCGCTCTGTGTCTATAGATTTTTACCGCGGAACCCCTGACCTTTCCAGGAATTGAGGCCCAGTCCAGAATAGCATTAAATCAGAGAAAATAGATTATAAATGGATTTTTAATATGAAAATAAACCCTAGAACTTGTATAAATCATAGAAAATCCATCTTTAGTCCAAATCACTCCATTTCACTTTCTAAAATTTTGTAATATTATTCTCTATCACTTAGAGTCTCTGTTTTGTCATGAAAGCAGTAAGAAAAGTAATTTACCATTTAATCTTATTTTAATCACATTAAACCTTAGGAAATTCATAACTTGAAATCTATAACTCCAAATCTAGTGATTCCAGTTCCTATGATCTCATTTTAATGTGTAGATTTTTACTGTATATTTTATTTACATGTTTGGTGTGATGTTGATTTTGGCTATACTATGTATGTATTGTGTTGATGCGAATAGACGAGCAAGCCACTGTGGAAACTGAGGTTCAACAAGTAGAGGTAGCTGAGCAGGAGCTCATTGAAGGCAAGTTGTGCCCTTGATCACTTACTTTTCCCAGCCATGTTCTTATTAATTATAATGATCTGCATAGGATAATTTTGATGGGATCCTTTAGGTTACCCCAGTTTTGGTTATCTTTATACCTTGTTCACCACTGAAATATTTTTGGGTAGTACCTACTATTGCTTTATGTGGATTTGTGTATGGAGATACACTATTCATGATTATTCTGTTGTTATCTTGTTATTATTACTGTTCATGTTAAGATCATTAAATTAATGGGAACATGGAGCGACCACCCGGGAAAACAGTGCTACCACAAGGGTTTAATGGGACGCCCTTGGCTGATTAACTAGGAAAGCTAGTGGAGGTCTTCCTTACCCGAAAGGGGCAAGGGCAGTAGGGGAGTGGTCAGTGTAGGGAGGTCCTTGGGTTGATTTTGCTGCGATGGCGGTCAGGCGAGGGATTCCTGCACTGGAGCTTCCTATAAACTGTAGCGGGATTTCTGAAGCTAGTGGAACTTTGTAAAGGCCTCGTAGTGTTACCCTGCCTCGCCTCCTCGGTAGAGGTGTATGGGATTGGCCGTCTCTTGGCAGATGGGTAACATGACTTGTGGGTAAAGATGCGCAACCTCTGCAGAGTGTAAAACTAGTATACTAGCCGTGCTCACGGTCATGAGCGGCTCGGACCCTCACATGATTAATTATGGAACTTAAATTTAATTTGACATTTGCATCGCATTTGGGATTATTTTACTATTACTTTTCTTTATTATTATTAAGGTTTGGTATTTACTTACACTTAGTAATTGCTAATAAAATTTTGACCAACTTATAAAAGCAATGCTCAGCTCAGCCTTTATTTCATTGATTAGCCTTACACTTCATGAACTCCCACCTTTGGTGAGTTCATGCCACATTATTCCCCACGACTTGTTGAGCTATGAACGTATGTGAGCTCACTCTTGCTGTCTCACACCCCCCACAGGAGAAGAACAGGTGGTCGAAGAGGAGCCGCCTAACACTGAGGCATTCGACTTGATCTAGGTGGCGTTTCTCAGTTGACATTGGCGCCAACGATCCTTAGTTCGTTTTATATTTATTCTTTTATTTTGTAATAAGTCTTCCGCTATGTAATAAATACTCTGATGTTTTGTGACATTTATCTCTATACACTCTGTTATTATATATGTTGTCTTCTTTGGCGCATGTATGAGTTGCACCCGGCTTTGTCCTTTAAAACCGGGTGTTACAGAAGTGGTATCAGAGCAAATGTTGACTGTAGGACGAAACCTAGATAGAAATGGACAAACCCTTACCTACTTATCTCATTCTGATTCATTCTATACTCACCTTACTCTGATTCTTTCTACACTTATCTTGATCCTGTCTCACCTTCTACTGTTCTACTCTGACCATTCTTACCTTTTCTACTCTGAGACAAGATGGATTTCATACCTTGGAATCCCTACCCCTATGACATTTTGAAGAGATAGGAAGCCTAATACCAAATCAAAACTATTTTCTATATTTAAAAATGTTGTTTGATTGTTCTGATGAAAAATGTCTGATTTGCTTCTTTGATTGATTGAAATATTATATATGGACATCTTAGTATGTTCCACCATAAGGTAATAAATTAGCTATGGTAGGTAAAACATTAATCTGCTTAGCTAATAAATTCCCCAAAGTAACACGATTCGTAATTACTGCCTTGTCTGTTACTCTCTCTTACCATATGTATCTAACTCAGATGGTCAATACCAGGAGGGGTGGTGGAATTGATTTACCTCCTAATCGACACACTCGAAGGATATATAGACAACCTCAGTCACAGCCAGCAGAGATGAATCCTCCTAATCCTTCACCGGGCGGAGTTGATCCACTGATTGCAGCTCAGATGGCGGTGATGCAGCAAATGGCGGACACTATGGCTGATATGCGTGCCCAGATGCAGCAAGAACGCCAGGAGATGCGTCAGGAAAGAGAAGATATACGCCAAGAGTTGCACCAGGAGAGAGAGGAGATACGCCAGGAGAGAAGGGCGCAACAACAGCAGCTGCAACAACAACTTCAACAACAGCAGCAACAGCAACAGGTGCCATTGCCTCCACCTCCACCACCAGTTCCACCTCGTGATAAGCACCAGGAGTTTATGAGTCATAAGCCACCGACATTCGCCAGTTCGCTAGACCCCCTTGATGCAGATGATTGGTTGAAGTCAATTGAGAAGATGCTCAACATCGCCCAATGCTCAGACCGGGAGAAAGTTCTTTATGCCTCAGGTCGTCTGACAGGTCCTGCTGCTGACTGGTGGGATTCTTATACTGCTGCCCATGATGCTGCTGACACTATTACTTGGGCGGAGTTCAGTACACAGTTTAGGAACTACCATATTCCAGCTGGTATGATAAAGATCAAGAAGGAGTTTCTGTCGTTAAAGCAAGGCAACATGTCGGTCAGCGAGTACAGAGATAAATTTATTCAGCTGTCAAGATATGCTCCGGAGGAAGTTGCTGAGGATGAGAGGAAGCAGGAGCACTTTATTGAAGGACTTAATGGACCCTTGTAGTATGCACTGGTTGCACACACCTTTCCATCATTTTAGAGGCTACTGGATAAGGCTCTTGCTATTGAACATAAGCGTGTTCAACTAGGTGATTTGAAGAGGAAGGCTATCTCATAGGGACAGGGTAGCAGCAGTGTTCGTCCCCGCTACGTTCCACCACAGGGTACACCGACTCGACCAGGAGGGCCACGTACAGCTCAGTATGCTCCACAGGGGTCTCCACGGACTCCTATTCGTCAGGCTACTCCCACTGGCACCCCGACGAGGCCTACAGGACAGAAGACCGGCCCTACATGCTTCAAGTGCAGTCAGATTGGGCACTATGCTAATGCTTGTCCGATGGGAAATTCTGGTACACCAGCTAAGAACAAGCAACAGACTCCTGGCAAGGGATATTCTATAGCCAGGGTGAATCAAGTCAGCGTTGATGATACTCCTGATGGTGCTGACATCGTACTCGGTATGTTTTACATTAATGCCCTTCCTGCAACAATATTATTTGATTCTGGTGCTACACATTCATTCATGTCTACTCGATATGCCAACACTAATGAGATACCCCTGCTAAATATGAGAAAACCAATGATAGTAATCACACCTAAAGGACCTATTGAGGCGAATCAAATGACACATAGATTGACATTATCAATTATGGGAAGAGAATTTGGAGCTACTGCTATAATATTAGATGCCAGCAGTATAGATCTGATTCTTGGTATGTCATGGTTAAGGAAGGCCAAGGCCATTATAGCATGTGGTAGAGGTACTATAGAGCTCACTAGTCCTAAAGGAGAAACATTTCAAGTTAATATTGCAGTAACCACCTCATCCATGCGTGCAATGTTCTTTATACCTGAGGAGTTTGTTGGTGACAACATCCGGGTGGTTAGAGATTTTCCAGATGTCTTTCCAGAGGAGTTACTAGGGATGCCACCAGATAGGGAAGTTGAGTTTGTGATTGATCTTTTACCTGGAACTGCCCCTATTTCTAAGCGACCATACAGGATGGCTGTAGAAGAACTGAAGGAGCTTAAGAAGCAGTTAACTGAGTTACAAGAAGCGGGATACATTCGTCCGAGTTCCTCACCTTGGGGAGCACCGGTGTTATTTGTGCAGAAGAAGGATGGATCGCAACGGATGTGCGTGGACTATAGATCACTTAATGATGTCACGGTGAAGAACAAGTATCCATTACCCCGTATTGAGGATTTGTTTGATCAGATGAGAGGAGCCAGGGTATTCTCAAAGATTGATCTCCGATCGGGATACCATCAGATGAAGATTAGACCATCAGATATTCCAAAGACGGCTTTCTCAACCCAATATGGATTATATGAGTTCACTGTCATGTCATTTGGATTGACCAATGCACCAGCTTATTTCATGAATTTGATGAATAAGGTGTTTATGGAGTATTTGGACAGATTCGTCGTGGTGTTCATCGACGATATTCTTATCTATTCTAAGAATGAAAGTGATCATGAACAACATCTAAGGTTGGTGCTACAGAAGCTACGAGATAATCAACTCTATGCTAAGTTCAGCAAGTGTGAGTTTTGGATTGACAAGGTGCCATTCCTTGGTCATATTATTTCTAATGGAGGAATAGCAGTGGATCCTGCTAAAGTGAAGGAGATAATGGAGTGGAGAGTGCCCACTACAGTTACGGAGATTCGGAGTTTCTTGGGACTCGCAGGATATTATCGGAGATTTATTGAAGGGTTCTCTAAAATTGCTAAGCCTATGACTTCGCTTTTGGAGAAAGGAAGAGAATTCAAGTGGGATGAGAAATGCCAAGAAAGCTTTGATCAATTGAAGGAGAGACTAATGTCACCACCAGTATTGATTATGCTAGATCTGCAGAAGGGATTTGACATTTACTGTGATGCATGTGGCCAAGGACTTGGATGTGTGCTTATGCAAGAAGGTCATGTGATCGCCTATGCATCTCGTCAGTTGCGGAAACATGAATTGAACTACCCCACTCATGACTTAGAGCTGGCTGCCGTTGTGCATGCACTTAAGATTTGGAGACACTACATTATGGGAACTAAGTGCCAAGTATACACGGATCATAAGAGTTTGAAGTACATATTCACTCAGACGGATCTCAACCTTAGGCAACGCCGTTGGTTGGAGCTAATTAAGGATTATGATTTGGAGATTCACTATCACCCAGGCAAGGCGAATTTGGTTGCAGATGCCTTGAGTCGGAAGGAGCATGTTCACTCCGCTTTCGTTGTCCAGCTACCTGATGAATTAGCAAAAGATTTTGAGAGGCTCAACCTGGGAATTGTTACACATACGGAAGGAGTTACCATAGAATTGGAACCTACCTTGGAGCAAGAAATCCGCAAAGGACAGATTGGTGATGCCAAAATCCAGGAGATCAAGGATCTGATAACAGAAGGTAGAGGCCCAGAGTTCACAGAGGATGAGCAAGGCACGATATGGTTCAAGAATCGGATTTGTGTTCCTGATATCGATAGTCTTCGGGAAACCATATTGAAGGAGGCACATGATTCAGTTTATTCTATCCACCCTGGGAGCACTAAGATGTATCAGGATTTGAAGCAAAAATATTGGTGGTATGGATTGAAGAGAGATGTGGCTGCACATGTAGCTATGTGCAATGTATGCCAAAGAGTTAAGGCTGAACACCAGAGGCCAGCCGAACTACTGCATCCACTGAAGATACCTGAGTGGAAATGGGAAGAGATTGGCATGGACTTCATCGTTGGATTACCCCGCACGTCTGCTGGATATGATTCTATATGGGTGATTGTGGACAGGCTAACTAAAGTAGCCCACTTTATTCCAGTGAAGACCACATATTCAGGAGCCAAGTTAGCAGAGTTGTACATGGCCCAGATTGTCTGCTTGCATGGTGTGCCAAAGAAGTTTGTGTCAGACCGGGGGTCACAGTTTACCTCTCGGTATTGGAAGAAGTTGCACGAGTCCTTGGATACGAGATTAAATTTTAGTTCGGCTTACCACCCACAGACTGATGGGCAGACTGAGAGGACTAACCAAGTGCTGGAAGATATGTTAAGAGCTTGTGCCCTTAAGCATGGTGGTAGTTGGGATAAGAGCTTGCCTTATGCTGAGTTCTCCTATAATAATAGCTATCAGGCCAGTTTGAAGATGTCACCGTTTGAGGCTTTATATGGCAGAAAGTGCAGGACTCCATTATATTGGGATCAAACTGGTGAAAAGCAGTTGTTTGGGCCTGAGATTATACAGGAAGCAGAAGAACAAGTTCAACAAATAAGGGAGAATTTGAGAACTGCACAGTCCAGGCAAAAAAGTTGTGCTGATACCCGGAGAAGACTGCTTGAGTTTAAAGAGGGAGATTATGTCTATTTGAAGGTGTCACCACTCCGGGGTATGAGAAGATTCAAAGTCAAAGGAAAGTTGTCCCCTCGCTTTATTGGACCCTTCTTAATCTTAAAGCGAGTGGGAGAGGTCGCATATCAATTGGAGTTACCGGATCATCTCGCGGATGTTCATGATGTCTTTCATGTATCTCAGCTGAAGAAATGTCTCAGGGTGCCTGAAGAACAGTTACCAATGGAAGACCTTAGCGTTCAAGATGACCTGACTTATGCTGAGTACCCCATCAAGATTTTGGATACTTTGACTCGAGTTACGAGGAATAAGGTTATAAAGATGTGCAAAGTGCAATGGAGCCACCATGGTGAAGACGAAGCAACTTGGGAAAGAGAAGAAGAGCTTCGTATAGATTTTCCCCACCTTTTCCCTAGATCTTCCTAAATCTCGAGGACGAGATTATTTTTAAGGGGGGTAGGATTTGTAACACCCAAGTTGTATACAAAGAATAATAGAGAGATCTCCTCAATTTTATGTGCCTCATTTGCATCATAAAAAGAGCACGCGTATAATTAATAGTGCTTAATTAAAAAATCATACAAAAATAAAATAAAGTGCATCTTATTGGAGTTTATATGTTTGTGCATTCAATAAAATAATAAGGATAAAAATAATAAGACAATAATTACTAGAAAATGGAGTTTAACCCTAAATTGAAATTTGGGGTTTCGAACAAAATGAGGAAAAGAGAAGGAATATGAAAACATAAATAATATATTTAAATAAATATTCTCAAACTTAATACTTTTAATTGCACAAATATGGTTTGAGAATGAATTAGTCACAAGTTTGAATTTAAATTAGGATTTAAATTTGAATTGGTGAAATAATGGGAAAAACAGAAAATATAAATAAAAGAAAAAGAGAAAAAGAAGCCAACTGGGCCTCAGACTCCTATTTCGGCCCAACCCCGCTTCTCCACCGCGCGGCCCAACTTGCCACAGCCCCGCGCGCCGACCGGTGGGCCAGCCTTGTCAGTTGCTCGCGCAATCACTCATTCCTCACCTTCTCACTGGATCTCAGGCCCGGGCGGTCAGTCGTTTCCTTCGTCCACGCGTTTGCCTAGGTGCCTCGCTCTCCTTTTTTTCCCCCGTGTGGCTTACTTGTGGGCCCCACGCCTCCCGGTCGTCGTCTTCGCGAGTTGGGCGGACCATGCCGAACGCCTTGCGCGCCGTCAAGCTCGGAATGGCCAGGGATCCACCACGCAAATCTCGTCGTTTGTTGCTCGTTATCCCTCAGGTCGGGACACTGTTACCCTGTCATATATATGCCAAACCCGAGGACCGATTGTTACCTCCCCTCGCTAGACCCTAGTTGTAGCCAGATTCATTAATCGCCGCAGCCGAAGCTGTTGACCTCGCCATTCTTCGACCACCGGGCGTGCCGAGTTGATTACTCTTGGAATAGGAAGTTGCCGCGACCTCGGTGCCGTGGAAGAACCATTGGAGTCGTCGAGAATCCGCAACAGAGGTGCGTCGCTGCCATACCCTCTGCACGCTGTTGTGGACAGTTCATCCGCGGTCACCAAACTGAGGTGAGAACCATCGCCAAGCTTACATTTGCCTCTACGATTGCAGTGCACCTAGAATTGTAGGAAATAGCGCTGTTATGGGTGGGCAATTGCTTGCCGTCGTGCGCCGCCACCACGATGCCGCTCTGCATCGTGGGTAGATTCTGTGTAAATTGGAACCACCGAAGTGATGTCTCTACGTTATTCGGTAGACGCTCTGCTCCCCGTATCTTGAGCCAGGGGTAGAAATCATGGCTCTGGGCCGCGATTGGGCGTTCCCCGGTGGTGCTCCACCGTGGGGAGGAGGTCTGTGCCGCCGTCGGGCACATCGTGGGGAGAAGACGCGGCTAGCGCCTTTGATCCCGATCGAACGGCTCGGAATGAATGGGGAATACCCCTTCGGGTGAGCTACGTGGGTCGTTAGATTTCCTTCGAATGGCTAGATTTGGTGGCTGCGTATTCCTTCACGGCTCCTGATCTGGGCCATGGATCTTAGATCCGAAGGCCTACGGCGCGTACCGATTTATACCCTGGTGATCTAATCCCGTGCGTCTGTTGTTGATCGGACGGCTCAAAATGCTCGATACCCTTTCGCGCTGGCACTTTTGTTAAAGAACCCCTCTGTTTATTTAAAAACATCCCACCGTCCACCCTCACTGTGCTCTGTGTCTATAGATTTTTACCGCGGAACCCCTGACCTTTCCAGGAATTGAGGCCCAGTCCAGAATAGCATTAAATCAGAGAAAATAGATTATAAATGGATTTTTAATATGAAAATAAACCCTAGAACTTGTATAAATCATAGAAAATCCATCTTTAGTCCAAATCACTCCATTTCACTTTCTAAAATTTTGTAATATTATTCTCTATCACTTAGAGTCTCTGTTTTGTCATGAAAGCAGTAAGAAAAGTAATTTACCATTTAATCTTATTTTAATCACATTAAACCTTAGGAAATTCATAACTTGAAATCTATAACTCCAAATCTAGTGATTCCAGTTCCTATGATCTCATTTTAATGTGTAGATTTTTACTGTATATTTTATTTACATGTTTGGTGTGATGTTGATTTTGGCTATACTATGTATGTATTGTGTTGATGCGAATAGACGAGCAAGCCACTGTGGAAACTGAGGTTCAACAAGTAGAGGTAGCTGAGCAGGAGCTCATTGAAGGCAAGTTGTGCCCTTGATCACTTACTTTTCCCAGCCATGTTCTTATTAATTATAATGATCTACATAGGATAATTTTGACGGGATCCTTTAGGTTACCCCAGTTTTGGTTATCTTTATACCTTGTTCACCACTGAAATATTTTTGGGTAGTACCTGCTATTGCTTTATGTGGATTTGGGTATGGAGATACACTATTCATGATTATTCTGTTGTTATCTTGTTATTATTACTGTTCATGTTAAGATCATTAAATTAATGGGAACATGGAGCGACCACCCGGGAAAATAGTGCTACCACAAGGGTTTAATGGGACGCCCTTGGCTGATTAACTAGGAAAGCTAGTGGAGGTCTTCCTTACCCGAAAGGGGCAAGGGCAGTAGAGGAGTGGTCAGTGTAGGGAGGTCCTTGGGTTAATTTTGCTGCGATGGCGGTCAGGCGAGGGATTCCTGCACTGGAGCTTCCTATAAACTGTAGCGGGATTTCTGAAGCTAGTGGAACTTTGTAAAGGCCTTGTAGTGTTACCCTGCCTCGCCTCCTCGGTAGAGGTGTATGGGATTGGCCGTCTCTTGGCAGATAGGTAACATGACTTGTGGGTAAAGATGCGCAACCTCTGCAGAGTGTAAAACTAGTATACTAGTCGTGCTCACGGTCATGAGCGGCTCGGACCCTCACATGATTAATTATGGAACTTAAATTTAATTTGACATTTGCATCGCATTTGGAATTATTTTACTATTACTTTTCTTTATTATTATTAAGGTTTGGTATTTACTTACACTTAGTAATTGCTAATAAAATTTTGACCAACTTATAAAAGCAATGCTTAGCTCAGCCTTTATTTCATTGATTAGCCTTACACTTCATGAACTCCCACCTTTGGTGAGTTCATGCCACATTATTCCCCACGACTTGTTGAGCTATGAACGTATGTGAGCTCACTCTTGCTGTCTCACACCCCCCACAGGAGAAGAACAGGTGGTCGAAGAGGAGCCGCCTAACACTGAGGCATTCGACTTGATCTAGGTGGCGTTTCTCAGTTGACATTGGCGCCAACGATCCTTAGTTCGTTTTATATTTAATCTTTTATTTTGTAATAAGTCTTCCGCTATGTAATAAATACTCTGATGTTTTGTGACATTTATCTCTAAACACTCGGTTATTATATATGTTCTCTTCTTTGGCGCATGTATGAGTTGCACCCGGCTTTGTCCTTTAAAATCGGGTGTTACAGAAAATCACCATACCATTCATCATCATTGTATGAATTCTCTTGCCGAAGCTCCCTATGATGGGGCCTTCGGTCTTGGTCTTCCTCGGTAAGATGGCGCATTTCTTCAGCGACCTCATCAATCTTTCTCTAGAGATCGGCGGGCCGAAGCATCTTCTCTTTCTTCTTTTGAACCTGTTGATGGATAGCTTCAAGGTCCCTGATCTCTTGGTCCAGTTCCTCCTCCTGAGGTGTTGGGCTGGCAGCCCTCCTCTTCTGGCTCCTAGCTTCATGTAGCATCTTTGATTAACATCCAGTGGCTATAGTGCAGCTGTCTTCTTCGACGGCATGACGAATGTCGATGCTTGCCAAAGGTGGTCGAATGAGTTCACCAGAGGTGGGCGCCAATGTTGGTCTTTGTTCCCGGATGTTATACACCAAGAACAAAGCAACACAAATGTTAACGATTAGAGACCTTCGTCCTTCGAAGCATTATCTCCCTTAGGATATAATGATCTTCAGACGAAGGTCATGAAGGGCATACCTTCATCATTTTAGCGAGCAAAGGTGTAAATAGAAGCATATAAAGCATAAAAGGAGTATAAATAAACATATCAAATCATTAGATTATTCATATTCGCATTTTATAAACATGAGTAAACATCAATAATGTTTATATGACATTTGTACCTTCGGCTTAACAGAAGACGGAAGTACAAGAATGACGCAAGGATGATTACAAGTTCGCGTAAACAGTACGGTGTTACTGTTCATCTATTTATAGACACAGGACGCAGCCTGAATAAAATTACATTCATGTCCCTGACATTTGCTGTTAACATAAGGCAAGCTATCTAGGACTGAGCAGTCTTTTCCCCTTTAGGTCGGTTTCTCATTCCACCATTGTCAACATGCTGAGCCGAAGCTCCTTCAACCATAGCTTCGGAGCTAGTTTTGTTCTTCGTTCGAACCAGACCTTCGTACCATGCGCACTTTCATCTCAAAGTCGAAGCCTCCTGTAGCATTTTGATATACTGAAAAGCATGTTGGTTAAGTTTTTGAGGACCTTCAAAAGAGGAAGGCCCCCAACAATGAGGTAAAGATGGGTCAGTGGAATGAACAATGTACTGGACCGCAGGTGTGGATTATGGCCCAGGTAGCAGGTGAGTTCTTCTTTTCCCTTTCTATTTCTTGTTTTATTTTATTTTCAAATTTCAAGTTCAGAATTCCAATTTCAAATTTGCAAACAATATGCAACAATCCAAAAATTACCCGGCATGATAAAAAAAATATTATTAATTTATTATTTATTATCCTATTTAAGCCTATGAGTTTAAGTATGCCACTCATACATACAAAAATAGGCATTTTAAAGAAACAATTCCTAGTGGATAGAATCCTTTAGAGAGAAATTTTAAATACATAATTTAACGATAATTAAGTTCACATATAGACCCTTTTAAATCTTTATTAGGTAACATATTTTGTTTTAGGAGATGTAAACTCAAGGTAAGGGAATTCTTATTAAAAGATATCTTAATTCAAAACCTTTTTGGTGAATATGTTTTTATAGATCCCTAAATAGAATTTTGGGTTACAATTAGGCTACGCCCCAGATGCCCTTCGCACTGAACGATGAAAGCAGTTATGTGTTAAATCCCATTTGAATTCAGATATTGAAGCTGCACCTGCAAATACTTGAAGAGGGTCACGACGAAAGGATGAAGAGGGAAGGCGAGGCCTCGCTCATGGAAGCGAACAAACGAAACCATATAACCGAGAGGCGGCATCATGGCCTCCTAGGCGCCCGGAATCAGCCATCCGCCGTTGTCAAGCAAACCACGCTCGTCGAGGGCCCGAAGGTTTTCCTGGCTCGTCAAGGATCTATGCCAGTCCACCATAGGAAGCGCGACGGACAACCCGAGTATGAAAAAGGATAGACCAAGCTAGGAAGATAAGGAACAAGGGAACCGAAAGCACGGTGGACAAGATATGTAGAGCAGCACGATTAAATAAAAGTCGTCATGCGAAACCCTGCTGGTCAGTGCTAGTTGAGATGACCCAACAGACGAGGAAGCAGGCCTAACCCACCATCATGTCAGGCCTCAGGCTACGCCATTGCCCCCAGGCAGAGGCACGAGTAAGTTATTTCCTTATGCACAATAAACAGGGGGATGCAGAGGTAAACGTCACTAAGGTGGGATTTCCCCGGATTACATCATCCTTTACATAAAGGGACCCTAAGTTCCACGCCGCCACAATTATAGGCTAAGGGCTGGACATAGGGCCAGACATCCAAAAAGAGGGGAAACTACGACTAAGGTAGGGCAGAAAGCTCATCACTCCCCCTCCCATTCTAATACCTGGCGCAGCTACAAGGGTGGAAGCCCGTGCCAGGGAACCAAAAGGTGGATGCCAAAGTAGGCCATAAGGCGCCAATCAAATCAAATCCTTCGAGGACACGATGCCAGCGATCCCACCAGCGGCCTCATCATAATCTTGGATTAGGCTCTCGAAGGCCACGAATGAAGCACCTAGGGAAGGGTTGTTGAAGAACGAAGATAAACCCCATTGCGGAACTAGGCAACGGCAAAAGCAATGATGGATCCACGGTGAATGTCATGTTCCACGATGTTTCGAACACTGCTCAGGATGTCGAGCAAGCGCTACAGATGGGTTTTCCTGCAGGCACGGTTGCTCCAAGTCTCCATGTCGATCTCCTGGTGGAGCTCCACCAGCTCGGCCTCCTACGCTGCTCAGGAACAAAAAAGGTATAAAGGTCTAAGCATCCCTGGAGAATGGGGAGTGATGAAGAGCGGAGCGAATAGCTTACTCGACTCGCGGGCCTCCACGACGTCTAACCACGCTTGGAGGCCTGCGATGTCCTCACAACCGAGCGGGACGCCTCCAACCTACCTCGCAACTCGGCCATTGCTTGCAGTGGAAGGGCCAAGGTTCCGACCCCGTGGGGTGACGCATGATAGGTGGGGGAGGGAGCCGCAACAACCCTCCTGCATAGGATGACGCAACTAAGTTGGGGGCTGGCACCGATCGGCCTTCTAGCCGCCACGGAACGACCAACGATGGTTGGGGCACTGGAGGCGTCGGACGCTAGGGATGACAGTCTGGCTCGCCGCCACCATGGACAACCCTTGATTCTCCATCTGAAGAGGTCGAGGGGGAGGACGAGAGTGATATGACTTCTCCTCCAATGCTTGAGCCCACCACCCTTCGAATAAATCCAATCACCAAGATGACAGAAGAGCAAGAAAAGGACAAGTTCCCAGAAACCACCCACCTTTCCTATGGCGAGTGACTCTTGGAACAACCTTAGTGAGGATACTCTGGAGAGGTACGCTTGCCACGGTCCATGGTCAGCTAGGAGGATCCTAAAGGGTTTTATACAGCGTTACCCTCCTGACAGAATGTTGTTCTTAGGAAGCAAGGGAGCGATGATTGAAGTTGGTTGGGGGAAGCGCGAAGGGATCCTTTACTTATGGCGCTTGACTGGATCTCGGAAGCCAATAGCGGGCCTCACAAGCCTCACCAATCGATTGGTTGTGAGGAGGGACAAGACGACGTCAGACCCAGGAGAAGCCACTGAGGGGAAAACTCTCCGCCTAGGGGCTTGGAGGCTACTGTCGGGATAAGATCCCCGGTCCCTAGGGCCCATCGATCAGTGAGCATGTCCGGGGAAGGCCAATTGCAAATGGGGCCTACCGATCAGCTAGAGGAGACATGTAGCATCTGCCCTGGAGGAACCCACCCCCGGACGAGCCCCACAGCACCAAGGCCGGTGTCGGGAGTGATAGAGTCTTACAGGGGATCGAGCATAACAAAGGGAAACCACACGAGTGGATCCCTCGCTAGGCCCAAGACCGATCCTTCATAAGTGACCGGTCGCATTAACTGTGTTTGGCGTCGAGCCACATCGAAGGCATCGGTCTGCCTCCCACTCATAGCCTATGAGCCCCTTAGACCATAGCGCATTCATGACCTACAAACCGCTCGGACTATGGCCTGAGTGCGCAGACCTCTGGCAGTGCACAACACGACGAACCGAGTCGAGCCGCAGGCTAGGAAGGTTAGGGGTCGACATAGCCCGAATGATGGCGCTCGGGCCCCACGCTACCCATGTTGCCTGCCATAAAGAGTGGGACAACCAAGCGACCATGAGCACGTGTGGCTTTACCCCATGGTTGAATGCTCGATTTTACTGTCGCCCGGTGGCTCTTTCTTGAGGTAGTCGCTGCTGGCCGACCCCCCTCCTTGGCCTATAAAATGAGGAGGTCGACCCGAGGCTCCAGGTTGGACGGGCACAACTTGGATCCCCCGGCTAGGATTCGTGGCTCCGGACACACGACGGACGCAAGGACGAACCCTAGATGAGAAGATGCTGAGAAGGATCGACGAACAGGAAGAGGATCCAGAGACCGAAGCCCCACCACCAAGCCAAGACTTAGCTAGGACTCCACTTTGTAACCACCTCCACCACGAATAAGAGACTTGGGAGCATCTCCTCCCTCTATCACCTGCTTGTAACCCGTACTACGAGTTTTGATCATCAATGGTGTCGGTAGTGCAAGTCTTCGATGACTAGAAGTAGGGATGTTCTACTCGAACCAGTATAAATCTTACATCCACCGCGTACACTGTCCGGAGCCTGAAACGCACACAACAAATTTACTTGTCGGATGGAGGTTCGAAACACCGACATTATTGTTTATCTTATTTTTTGCATCGTGCTAGGTAAGATTTAACTTAGAGGCTCTCTTGGTGGACTCAAGTTTGAAATATGAAGACATCATGTATTTTCATCCTTTACTAGGTCAGTGCCCGTGCGTTGCAACGGGAACATATAATACCTCGATAACTTATATATAAATGTGTGTTATACTGTTATGAGTTGGAGGACGACATCCACAAGCCATCCGAGATGACGTCGAAAAGAAACTCAGGCCTGTGATGCACGAGAGGCCACCCGTTTGTGAGGCACTCAAGAAGGGCAAGGTAGTCTCGTGAAGGGAGCAAGGTCTAGGGGACAACGGTGGAGTGGCGGCGCATGGTCACGGGGGTGGAGGCCTTGGCGATAATGGTGTGCGGTCGAGAAGGTGCGCATGGGAGCCGTCGGAGGGACGGCGCAGCGGCTGGCAGAGTCACGTCGGGGCCAGTGCCCGGCGTAGCTCCGCGTTGCTGTAGGGGGAGGGAGGGAGAGGCTTTAATCGGTACCAGCATCTACTGCTTGTACAATGTTTCGTCTCTATGGATTGCAGCTGCAACAGTCCGAACAGATGGCTTTAATCCGAAGCGAACAACCTATCTTGGCTGGGAGCATCGACATCGCGCCTTGATGGCGGTAGCAGCGGGCACAGGGGTCATCGTAGAAGGACAGCGGCGGGGGCATGGCCTTGCCCCTATGGACGCACCCCTTCCACCCTTAATAGTATGGTAATGCTTAATAGTAGGGATTACCATGTTATCATTTTTTTGAAATCAAAAGGGTGGAGGGCGAATGCGATTACGTCCTATAGATATAAAACTCGAGTGACCTCTACAAATTAAGCATTCCTCTGTACTTCCTACCTTTGCTGTGTTCTTCACTTCATCTCGACCCTTGGGATCCGTAATTCGGCCAGCTAGGTAACACGACGATGTTCTGGGCACAAGATGCTTGAGCCAAGCCATAGCAGAGACATCACTCCAAACAAATTGGATTCAATGGATTTCATGAATCAGGTCCAAGAACATTCGACCTTCACCTGATTTGGAAAACTTTTAAATTCAGAAAATCTCCATACAAGTATTTTTTCAGTCTATTACATTATCATTATTATTTCTGCTTATGCGCATTCTATAGAGCCACCAATATAGTGGAAAGGTTACTACAATACAGGCAGTCCAAGGAATCTATACTAATACAACTTCTGGTACGACGGGTAATACTAATGCACGGTTACACTACAATAGCAATGCAGTGCACAACTGTAGATTCCTAAAGACACTCAGGCGTTCAATCTAGTCTCAGGAGAAGATGTAGACCTCCTCAAACGATTTCCTACCAAAAATACACGCATTGGTCTAGTTGATCAATGGATTGTACGTACATTTGTTAGGGGGTAAAGATACAGAGACTCACGATTTTTTCCGGTAAATGTTGGGTTGTAGTTGTAAATTAAGTTATCCAGCACTTTGTCGGCAGGAGGCCTGTTTGGAGACTTGCGTGCTTGGCTGCTTCACGACACGAAAGGGTGAGCTAGGTAAGCATGAACTCCATTTTTCTTTCACCACTCTTGCAAGTTTCATCAAACCAAGGTCCTTTCTTGCATATGCTTAAACCAACATGAAGTACTGCCAACTTGAATTGTATAATAATAGAGGTTAAAACCTACAACAACAAACCTGATAAAATGATTGGCAAAATGTTGAGTAACCTGTATTGCATCTTCGCTGTGTGGGATCATTGGTTTCCTCCACTCAAAAATGGCTTTCTGCATCAAATGAGGACAGTTTTATTGTGACATAAAGCCACTTGTATTTGGTGAGTGGCCACAATTTGATATGTTGTGAATATAATCTAGGAATAAATACAGTGCACAAGAGAAAAGGAAGAACCAATAAGAACACTAAATGTGGAACTCCTGAAACAGCTACAACTAAATTTCCTCAGGATGCCATTGCGTGCAAGTGATTGGATAATTATTGGCTTGTACAGTTGAGACATAGACCTGATTTGATCAATATAGTTATTGTTTTCTGAACCATGTGGAAGCTAATGCACATACAATTCAGAGTTTCTACATACCTACATTTGCAAACTGTATATAAAAAGGTCCATTCATTTTAAAATGTTGACCTCTTAATCTTTTCTGAAGTTTGTTGTTGAAGTAGAACACGGTAGTGGTAGTACTATTAGTATCTTCTGCACAGAATGACACATGATTTAATTTCTACAAAATGACTGCACTTATTCATGTTTAGGAGTACAGACAGCTACTTGTGATTCTTTAGTACAGAGGGAAATTAATTCACAATCTTTGAGCCAGGTTATTGTAGCCTACAAATTCTATTGGAAAAAAGAATTCTCAAACCTGGTAATCATAGGGCAGTGAGCATTGAGCAGGGGGAAAAGGTTTCTAGATGGATAAACATGTTTTTTGGTAGCTAAGATGTTCATTAGCTATGATGACTATTTAAGTTGTCATTGCTAATCTTGAGTTTTATCCTTCAACACTATGTTTTTCTAAGGCAGTTGTTTATGCATCGATCTGCGGTATAGACTAGTGCTGGGAAAATAGCCGAACGAAGATTGTCATATCATCTCTAAAGGGTTAGGAAGAAAGTGGAGTTACCGAGGTACAGCAGCATCATTTGTGTCGGCATCAGCACTATCATCTTCATCATGTCCACCTCTGAAAAGTTTTCTAGCAGTTTGCTTGGCGGGGAATTTACGAGTCCTTGACGTAAGTTGTTTTCAGGACACATTTAGTATCTCACATAATATATGGGATTAAGAGAAAACAATCCTTCATGACATTCATTATATACCTTGCAACTTCAAGCACAATACGACCAAGATACGAATGCTTCCTGAGATAATGTCGAACCTCATGTGCTCCATCAAAGTATGAGTTGTTCGTTAACCCAGTAATCTGCCAAGGTAACATGAGTACGCATAAAAAATTAGTAAACCAACTTTTTAAAGTTGGCTAATAAAATCAGTGGCAGGCAGATGTTTACTATAGTTCTGCTTGTGCGAGATTGTATAACATTATAACGTATAAATACACATGAGATATAACATAGTACTGGTACAGATTTGCAACAAAATCACTGAACAGTGAACATATAAATTGGTCAGTTTGATAGGACAATATGTATTGGGAAATTGCTATGAAAAAGAGAACTATTATTTTTTGCCAGTATAATTCTATAAAGTGCAAATTTAAACCAAAGGGTAAACTGAAGTAACAGGCATACCCTGGCAAACAGATCTTCCCTCATACATGGAACCAAGTACTTCCAAGGCCGGATATCCAAAGTTCGGACGACACAATAATTTGTTAACACACGGGTACTCTTTAACTTCACAGAAGCTAAGTTTGGGTGCACAAGGAATCTAGCTACAACTTCAACTAAGAATTCATATGTGCTAAATACACGATCAACTAGTTTCTTAGTATCGTTACAACAGAAGTTCTCTCCCTTGGCAGCTTAGAAGTTAAGCTATAGTCATCATGGCTAACAACCAGCTTGTAATCATAATATGGCTGATAAGAATACCAAAATGTAATTAAAAATTGTAAGAAATTATCTTAAGAAAGAATATTGAAACAGAACTCATGGGACAAACACTCACGGTTACTTCACAATAAGGAACAACAATTAAAAAGTGCTCATTCACTACATTGTGCCTGGCATGCCATGGCATGAAGTCAACAATTTACTCTTTAATTGAAGCATACATCGTGCCACAATAGTAGATTAGAAAACAAGATAAACGAAAAAGTAACTTGTTTGGTAAATTTAACTGTTTGTTGGCAATCAGTTGTCACCTTTTATATTTATAGAGTTGCTAGTCTCTCCTTGTGTAATGCGAAGTCAAGCCATACAAATGTATACTAATTAATGGTGAACCTGCTGTTCTGGGGAACAGTTTTCAGATCAAATACCTCATACTCATGTTGAAGCTTACAGTGTCTAGGATCACTTTTTGGATCTTCCTGAAATTTGTGAGTAGTAGGGTTGTGAACATTTGTATCTTCTATCTTGAAGTCTTCCACCCCATAAACATCAAAAGGGACTACACTCTCAGGTAAAGGATATATGTAACAATCTTTTAGAATTGAAGAATATATCTGGAGATCGGAACAAGTTATAGCAAAAGATAATGCTATATACACACTAATTAATTGTTTCATTTTATGTAAACAAACAAAATGCTGAATGTGGGCAAGGCAGAAAAGAACCAAATATATATATAATGCAAATATCACATTTTATGTTAAATATTAGCACCACATAAGACAACCGGTCACTATGGTATGGACAATATCACATTGCCCATGAATTAAATTAAATTAAATATTCAATTATACAAGTGTGGATTTATTAGATTGCTCATTTCATCCATAGACAGAATATAAATCCTGCAGCACAATGAAACACAAAATAACAGATAAGAAATGTTATCCCTCTGCCCAAGATGCAAGCTTATAGCCACAACGTTGATAAAAAATGATATTAGTGAAGGGTATACATGACAAAAGAGTCAGTAGAAATATTTATAGAAAGTACTATTAAGATACAAATTTACTAAAATAATAGCTTACAAGAAATAGGATTGCTTATTTAGGAAGCGCAAATGTACCATTAAGGATTTATCTCCCCTGTTTTTCCCAATGGCCCTGTTTGGCACAGCTTATTTTCAGCTTCTTCACAAATTTAAGCAGAAGTTCTACCAAACAGACAGCTTCTGCAGCAACTTCTCAGTTCAGCTGCTTCTCAAAATGAACTAAAAGCAGCCAACAAGCAGAAGCTGCTTTTTACCAGCTGAAAGTCGCCTAGAGGGGGGGTGAATAGGGCGAATCTGAAATTTACAAATTTAAGCACAACTACAAGCCGGGGTTAGCGTTAGAAATATAAACGAGTCCGAGAGAGAGGGTGAAAACAAATCACAAGCAAACAAAGAGTGAGACGCGGTGATTTGTTTTACCGAGGTTCGGTTCTTGCAAATCTACTCCCCGTTGAGGTGGTCACAAAGACCGGGTCTCTTTCAACCCTTTCCCTCTCTCAAACGGTCACTTAGACTGAGTGAGCTTCTCTTCTCAATCAAATAGGACACAAAGTCCCCGCAAGGACCACCAGACAATTGGTGTCTCTTGCCTCGGTTACAATTGAGTTGATCACAAGAAAGAATGAAGAAGAAAAGCAATCCAAGCGCAAGAGCTCAAATGAACACAAGTCACTCTCTCTAGTCACTAATTTGTTTGGAATGATCTTTGGACTTGGGAGAGGATTTGACCTCTTTGGTGTGTCTTGTATTGAATGCTATAGCTCTTGTAAGGTGTAGGAAGTCTAAAAACTTGGATGCAATGAATGGTAGGTGGTTGGGGTATTTATAGCCCCAACCACCAAAGTAGCCGTTGGTGGAGGCTACTGTCGACGGGCGCACCGGACAGTTCGGTGCGCCACCGGACAGTGTCCGGTGCATCAGCCACGTCACCCGGCCGTTAGGATTCGACCATTGGAGCTTCTGTCTTCTGGGCCACCGGACAGTCCAGTGGTGCACCGATCAGGTCCTGTAGACTGTCTGGTGCGCCTTCTGGCGCCTGCTCCGACTTCTGCGCGCGCAGGCGCGCACTGTAGCGCATTTAATTCCTCTGCAGGGCTGCCTTCGGTTTAACTTTGCTCCCTTTGTTTGAACCCTTTCTTTTGACTTGTATTGGTTTGTTGTGAACCTTTGGCACCTGTAGAACTCATAATCTAGAGCAAACTAGTTAGTCCAATAATTTGTGTTGGGCAATTCAACCACCAAAATTCTTATTGGAAAAGGTTTAACCCTATTTCCCTTTCACCAGCTTATCAGATAAGTTGCTTTTTCAACAAGCAGCAGCTATGCCAAACAGGGCCAATATATCACTAAAGTGGCAAACTGACATACCATAAATAGAACCAACATTGTGTGGCATAATTAAAATCATGTGGCATCGTATGGCACCTAGGGTATGCCTCAGCTCTGCTTGCTCCTAAGAAAACATACTTTAAATCCTTGCATACAATATTGTGTTGTTTGATAGATTTTGTGCTAGTAAGAGACAATAGAGAAAGAATTAAATGTTAAGCTATTTAAGTGTCAATGAGAAACAGATAGAAAAAGACATCGACACACAAAATAAAATGTAAAAAAAGCACACCTCAAAGCAGGAGAATCATTGGGAGCAGAAGATTCTACTTCATCCTATTGGTCAGTACTACGCTTATTCCTTGCTCCCTGCGACTGACCATCAAACAAAGTGCATGTTTCTCGGGTCTCTTGTGGAATTCAGTTCTAGCACGCTACCAGACTGAAATATAAGATCATAATCTTGTCAAATACACCACAAATCAAATGAGCCAATTGAAAATTTTGAAACAATAAATTGAGTCGAGCTTCAAAATTATACCACCAACTCATGGTATGCTAGATAGTATTGTGGATATCTTGCATGTGGTCCCCCAAACACATCTTGTAACATGAAGACCAGACTGTAACATGAAGACAAAACACCATCAGAAACCAGCAGTTCATTAAAATAAGAGCTACAGTTTTGCAAGCATGAAGCATATTGAACATTTTTCTTCACTATCTTCACCATCTCATGCAATCTTTCTCTCTCTATGACATGCATGTGAAGTATACCCCTAAGGTTTTTTATAACAGTTTCCAACTACTAAAATATACAGATATCGTCAGCAATACAATGCTAATATTTTAGCAGTAGCTAAATATTAAATTTAAAAACATCATAACAAAACTATACATGTTCTGCACTATATACATATTCTGGACCTCTACAATCAAAAAAATATAATAGACATATTGAGCTTAACCAATTCAAAAGAATTGGGTGTTAGTGTTTGTATTCCTTTGATGATTTTAACAAGGAAACAAAATGTGCAAGTTAAAGTTTTTAGGATCTGAATAAATTAAATAGTAAGAACCAGCCAGAATAGCCTACCACCAGTTCCTAGTAAGAACAGACATAATGTGTTCACTGTGCTCAGTTATCCAGATAGCTTCGCAGAATACATGCATATGATTACATGAGTAACTGCATATGCAATGAAGCATAAGACAAATTGGAACATAAATCAAAACATGACTGAACATATAATAAAAATGCTACACATAACTTAGCAGAATACATGCATATGATTACATGGGTCCTTATGCCTTTTGAGTTGGCCCACCATCACTTGAGCTCTTATTGCCACCGTGTAAGCAGTTAAAAGAACAAGAAGGAAAAACAACATTTATCACACTTTGAATTGATCGTAGAATCAGGATCCATGAGGGCTGCTTTTGTGAAAAATTACTCACCATGACAGCGAAGAACTGAGTGTCTAAGTGCTCTTGCTCTTGCTCCCTGTAGAATTCTTTATAGACTTGATCACATCCTTCGTTTCCCTGGTGTGAGTAACATGACACAGAAAATTAACACACCATCGACAGTAAACAAATAAAACACCCTTTCCAAATGGCAACCAATGCGCCAAGACTTATGCGCGACAAGAAAAACGATAGTCAACTGGCAACAAGAAACTGGCACCTCTTCTAGAACCCTATATCGTGTAATAAAACCATTCTGAGCGTAAAGATCGCGCCTTTGAGCACAAAACCGCAGCCCACGAGTAAGAAAGAACCATTGCGCCTAGCCCGAAGGAGGAAGAAGGGGGAGATGCAGGGGGTTGATTACGTTACCGAGATAGCCGACCAAGTAACCAGCATCTAAACACTATCAACCGCCAGATCCGATGGCTTCGCGCAAGGGGTTGACAACATCTGCAACACAAATCCATAACCGACAGATCCAACGACGGTGTCACATACCAGTTTCGATTGATGATTACGATGAGCTGGTCTTGCCAATCTGACAGTCGCTGAGCAGGCCGACTTTGAGGACAACGACATTGTCGGGCGTATCGCGAGGGGCCGTGGCTTCGGCATCGGCGGCACAGTCATTGTCCCTATCAATGGGTGACAGCATGGGACCGGCACCGCCCCCACCTCCGTAGGAGAAGCAGGCGAGCAGCTGGTCACGCATGAGGTGTAGCACCCTGGTGATGACGGCGAGATGAAGCAGGCGTGCCTAGCGCTGGTCGACCCGAGCCCCTACCGTCGAGGCCCGGCGCAGAGCTGCGCAACTGTGGCCATGTTCACGATCTCCACCGCCGTGGGCATGGTGGTGGTGGTCATGGCGGCGCGGTCGTCGTTGTCGGGGGCCGCGAGGCATCTATCGCGGCAGGGGTAGGGGCGGGCAACACGGCAGAGAGAGGAACATGCGGGGAAGGTTAGGGATTGGGTGCGGTGGAGGGGGATGGAGTGTAGGAGACACAGACACACGATAGGATACGGACGGTCCAGATCGATGGACAGCAGAACGAGAGGAGGCAGACTACCTATCTTTATCATTAGAAGTGCATCTGAAATTATAAACTTGTTGCAGGAGCATTGACTTTTGACATAGAATATGCTAGATGGCTAGAGGACCAAAATAAGCAAATAAATGAGTCGAGGACTGCAGTGAATGCTCATGCAAGTGAAAGTGATCTACGACTTATTGTAGATGGCATAATGGCACACTATAATAAAATATTCAATACAAAGGTTGATGTATTTAATATACTTTCAGGTATTTAAAAAGGAGGAGCTAAATTTGCTATTGAACATCAGTGTGAGATCTAGCGTTTAAACGTATTTAGAAAAGCTTATGCCTAGATCCTGCCACTGCTAAACATGAACTATGGAACTCTAAAGTGCCAAGCAGTGATGAAATGTGCAGGGCAATGGGATCCTCATAGACACCGCAATTTGCCTGACGATGGCATATCCCAAGGGAAGCAGGCAAGCGGTGCTGTGTTGCGCCAGAACTGCGTGGAGACTACACCAAGCAAATGCAATAGAAGAGAGTTGTGCAAAGCCTAGCAAGGATCGAACAACGCAAGCAGTGCCGCAGATGCTAGGCCAACAGACATGTTGGTCCATTTCTTGCCACAAACTGAATGCCCTCCCTCTCCCACGACGACGCAACATATTCAATCAATCAATGAAGAGCGACAACTCCACGGTATTCCTCAAGATTTTGTCCCAGGTGCCACCATACGTCCATACCCATGTGGTCATGTCCCCCTGGACCACCGTGGGAGGCAGGGGACGACGAGGAGTCCGACCATTCTCCCTTGCAGGTTACACGCGAAATTGATCCTAATCGAGCCTGTCGTACTACCAATCACTCGAATTCTCCGAGGGCACCAGGTTTTGGGCTGAATTGAGCGGTCCTATACAGAAAGCACGCACTAATTAGGGATCTCGGGTTGCAGGGGAGCTGCGGACAAACCTGACATGGTGTGTGCGTCCTCTCCTCTCGTCAGTTATCCACGTTGGCTCCTGGAATCTCTCGTCAGTTATCCACGTTGGCTCCTGGAGGAAGAACACATTTCCTTGATTGTGTCGAGTGCGAGTCGCGGAAGTGGAGTGCAGAGGTGGGGGTAGGGGGGAGTCCACTGACATGGGGACAGTTGTGCCGCGTGTTGAAGAGGAGGGTTCGGTGAAGGCAACCGGTGGGGGAGGAGTTGGAGGATGGCAGTGGGTTGGTGGAGGCTGCCATTGGGGAGGTGGACTCCAACGGTGCGATGGGGGAGGAGGTGGAGTCCGATGGTGGAGTGGAGGAGAGGGAGGGGAGGCCGCCGGAGTTGCAGCGCGGTGCAGGAGGCTGCGCGAGTGCGCGAGCAGTGGGGTGGCGGTGGTTAGGTCAGATGCTCTCGTTGACCCAATCATCTGTCAGATGTTGTCGGCGTTCCGAGACCGGGGGGTCCCTGGGCCGACGAGTGAATGTCGCCGCGTGCCCCAGCCCAGATGGGTCGAGCGCGGGGGCGAGCGCAAAGGGGGGAGAGCGAGGCGGCCGAAGACCGGCGTGAGAGAGGTGGGAATCCCGCGGCCCTCGTGTTCGTCCCGCGCCCAGGTCGGGTGCGCTTGCAGTAGGGGGTTACAAGCGTCCACGCGGGAGAGGGAGCGAGCGGCTCCAAGCAAGCGCCTGTTCTCGTCCTCGTCCCCGCGCGGCCAACCCTCTCTAAGAGGGCCCTGGTCCTCCCTTTTATAGGCGTAAGGAGAGGATCCAGGTGTACAATGGGGGGTGTAGCAGGGTGCTACGTGTCTAGCGGAGGTGAGCTAGCGCCCTAGGTACATGCCGTTGTGGCAGCCGGAGAGATCTTGGCACCCAGCTGGTGTGATGTCGTGGCCGTCGAAGGAGCGATGGAGCTTGGCGGAGGGACAGCTGTCGGAGCGGTTGAGTCCTTGCTGACGTCCTCTTGCTTTCGTAAGGGGGCTGAGAGCCGCCGCCGTCACAGAGCATGCGGGGCGCCATCATTGCCTATCTGGCGGAGCGAGCCAGATGGGACGTCGGTCTTGTTCCCTGCGGCCCGAGTCAGCTCGGGGTAGGGTGATGATGGCGCCTCCTGTTGACGTGGCTGGTCTACGCCCTAGGTTGGGCGATGTGGAAGCTGAAAGGGAAATGTGCCCTTGGGCCATTTCTAAGTATTTTGGTGATTGAGTGCCAACACATGTGCTTAATTGTGAATTTATGTACATGGATGAACAAGGTGCAAATCATGAAGTAAAGGTATGTTTCTAAGCCTTAGTACATTGGTTTTGTGTGCTAATATATTTGTCTAAGTGTTAGAAACAGGAAGAAGAAGAAAAGAGAAGAGGAGAAAAGGACTTGGCTGTGTGTAGCCAAGACCCAGCTCGGTCTGGAGCACCGGACTGTCCGGTGTGCACCGAACAGTGTCCGGTGCGCCAGGCTGGCTCGACTCGAACTGGCCGCTCTCGGGAAATTGGCCGGCGACGTACGGCTAAAATTCACCGGACTGTCCGGTGTGCACCGGACTGTCCGGTGAGCCAACGGTCGGCCGGGCCAACGGTCGGCCGCGCAATCTGCGCGGGACACGTGGCCGAGCCAACGGTCGGAAGACGGCACCGGACTGTCCGGTGTGCACCGGACATGTCCGGTGCGCCAACGGCGCCAGATCTGCCAACGGTCTGCAACGGTCGTCTTCGCCGTTTAAGGAAACAAATCGGGCACCGGACACTGTCCGGTGTGCACCGGACTGTCCGGTGCCCCCGACGACAAAAGGCAAGGATGGCCTTCCGGATTTGCTCTCAACGGCTCCTAGCTGCCTTGGGACTATAAAAGGAGCCCCTAGGCGCATGGAGGAGACACACAAGCAACCCTTGAGCATTCTTGATCATCCACACTCAGTCTCTGCGCATTTGATTGTCATTCTAAGTGATTCGAGCTCTGTTCTAAGTGAGAACACTGAGATAGTCTTGTGAGCTCGATTCTTGGCCGTGTGTGTGCGCTTTTGCTGTGGATTTGTGTGTGTTGCTTCCCTCCCTTACTCTGTGCTTCTTTGTGATCATATACTTGTAAGGGCAAGAGACTCCAATTTGTGGAGATTCCTTGCAAACGGGATAGTGAAAGGAAAAACAAAACACCGTGGTATTCAAGTGGGTCTTTGGACCGCTTGAGAGGGGTTGATTGCAACCCTCGTCCGTTGGGACGCCACAACGTGGAGTAGGCAAGCGTTGGTCTTGACCGAACCACGGGATAAACCACTGTGTCACATCTGTGCTTGATCTTTCGTGGTATTGTGTTTTGTTGAGACTTCACCTTAGCCACTTGGCAATAATCGTACTAACACTTAACAAGTTTTTGTGGCTTAAGTTTGAAGTTTTTACAGGATCACCTATTCACCCCCCCCCCTCTAGGTGCTCTCAATTGGTATCAGAGCCGTTCTCTTCACAAAGGGACTAACCGCCCGAAGAGATGGATCCTAAGGGGAAGGGTATTGTGATCAATGACAGAGAGAAGGAATCCTTCGTCAACGAGCCGAAGGACGATAAGCCTACCGACTCCGGCTCGGGCCAAAGACGGAAGGAAGGGAAGAAGAAGAAGACAAGGCGCATCAAGGAGATCGTCTACTACGATAGCGACGAGTCTACTTCTTCCCAAAAGGACGAGGACCACAACGACTACGAGAAAAGAAAACCGGTTAATTCGAACTTTTCCTTTGATTACTCTCGTATTCCGCAAAGTTCACATTCACATTTGCTCTCCATTCCACTCGGCAAGCCCCCACACTTTGATGGAGAGGACTACGGATTTTGGAGTCACAAAATGCGTAGTCACCTATTTTCTCTCCATCCTAGTATTTGGGAGATTGTGGAGAGTGGAATGCACTTTGATAGTTCGGATAGTCCCATGTTCATTAATGAACAAATTCATAAGAATGCACAAGCTACTACTGTTCTTCTAGCTTCCTTGTGCAGGGATGAATACCATAAAGTGAGCGGCTTGGACAACGCCAAGCAAATCTGGGACACCCTCAAGATTTCTCATGAGGGGAACGACGTCACCTTGCTCACCAAGATGGAGTTGGTGGAGGGAGAGCTTGGACGGTTCGCGATGATAAGGGGCGAGGAGCCAACGCAAACGTACAACCGGCTCAAGACCCTTATCAACAAGATAAGAAGCTACGGGAGCACGCGATGGACGGACCACGACGTCGTCCGCCTAATGCTCAGGTCCTTTACCGTACTTGATCCTCATCTCGTGAACAATATTCGTGAGAATCCCAGGTACACGATGATGACGCCCGAGGAAGTGCTTGGAAAATTCGTAAGCGGGCGGATGATGATCAAGGAGGCAAGATACGTCGACGAAGCGTTGAACGGTCCGATCAACGAGCCGCAACCCCTTGCTCTCAAGGCAACACGAAGCAAGGAGGCGCTACCTAGCAAGGTGGCACAGATTGAGGCGGCCGGACTCAATGATGAAGAAATGGCTCTCATCATCAAGCGATTCAAGACGGCGCTAAATGGTCGCAAGGGGCAGCCAAGCAAGACCAAGACCAAGGGGAAGCGCTCATGCTTCAAATGCGGTAAGCTTGGTCATTTTATCGCTAACTGTCCCGATAATGAAAGTGACCAGGAAAAGGGGAACAAAAGAGAGAAGAAGAAGCAATACAAGAAGGCAAAGGGCGAGGCGCATCTAGGAAAGGAGTGGGACTCGGATTGCTCCTCCTCCGACTCCGACAACGAAGGACTCGCCGCCACTGCCTTCAACAAATCGGCTCTCTTCCCCAACGAGCGTCTCACTTGTCTTATGGCAAGGGAGAAGAAGGTGAGTACTCAAGACTCCACTTATGCTTCTTCTAGTGATAGTGAGTCTAGTGATGATGATGACATAGATTATTCATGTTTGTTCAAGGGCTTAGATAGATCTAAGATAGATAAAATCAATGAATTGATTGATGCATTGAATGAAAAGGATAGGCTTTTAGAAAAGCAGGAGGATTTATTGTATGATGAACATGATAAATTTGTAGAGGCACAAAAATCATATGCTTTAGAAATTAAAAGAAATGAAATGCTATCTAGTGAACTATCAGCTTGTCATGAAACCATTTCTACTTTACAAGGTGTTAACAATGATTTAAGTGCTAAATTAGAAGTAGCATATAAATCTAATTCCTGTGTTGAACATGTTGAAATTTGTACTAGGTGTAAGGATTTCGATATTGATGCCTGTAGTGAACACCTAGTTTTAATTTCCAAATTAAATGAGGAATTGGCTAGTCTTAATGCCCAACTTAAGACTAGCAAGAATGAAGTTGATAAAATAAAATTTGCAAGGGATGCCTACACGGTTGGTAGACACCCCTCAATTAAGGATGGTCTTGGCTTCAAGAGAGAGGCCAAGAACTTAACAAGCCATAAGGCTCCCATCTTCGTCAAGGAGAAAGGGAAGGCCCTTATGGCTAGTAATGCTAAAAAGAACCATGCTTTTATGTATTATGATAGGAGAAATGCTAGAAATGCTTATAATGATTTTGATTCACATGTTTATGATTCTCATGCCATGTTTGCTTCTAGTTCTTCTTATAAGCATGATAGGGATATGTGTAGGAGAAATATTGTACATATGCCTAGGAGAAATATTGCTCATGTCCCTAGAAAGAATGTTATTCATGCTCCTAGGAAAGTAGTGAATGAACCTTCTATAATTTATTGTGCTTTAAACACTTCCTTTGCTATTTGTAGAAAGGATAGGAAAATAATTGCTAGGAAGTTAGGGGCAAGATGCAAGGGAGATAAAACTTGCATCTGGGTCCCTAAGGACATTTGTGCTAACCTTGCAGGACCCAACATGAGTTGGGTACCTAAGACCCAAGCCTAAATTTGCCTTGCAGGTTTATGCATCCGGGGGTTCAAGCTGGATTATCGACAGCGGATGCACAAACCATATGACGGGGGAGAAGAAGATGTTCACCTCCTACGTCAAGAATAAGGATTCCCAAGATTCAATTATATTCGGTGATGGGAATCAAGGCAAGGTAAAAGGGTTAGGTAAAATTGCAATTTCTAATGAGCACTCAATTTCAAATGTGTTTTTAGTTGAGTCTCTTGGTTACAATTTGCTATCTGTTAGTCAACTGTGCAACATGGGATACAATTGCCTTTTTACTAATGTAGATGTGTCTGTCTTTAGAAGATGTGATGGTTCACTAGCTTTTAAGGGTGTACTAGACGGCAAGCTTTACTTAGTTGATTTTGCAAAAGAAGAGGCCGGTCTAGATGCATGCTTAATGGCTAAGACTTGCATGGGCTGGCTGTGGCATCGCCGCTTAGCACATGTGGGGATGAAGAACCTCCACAAGCTTCTAAAGGGAGAACACGTGATAGGTCTAACAAATGTTTATTTCGAAAAAGATAGACCTGTGCAGCTTGTCAGGCAGGTAAACAAGTGGGAGGAGCACATCACAGCAAGAATGTGATGACCACATCAAGACCTCTGGAGCTGTTGCACATGGACCTCTTCGGACCCGTCGCCTATCTAAGCATAGGAGGAAGTAAGTATGGTTTAGTTATTGTTGATGACTTTTCCCGCTTCACTTGGGTATTCTTTTTGCAGGATAAGTCTGAAACCCAAGGGACCCTCAAGCGCTTCCTCAGGAGAGCTCAAAATGAGTTTGAGCTCAAGGTGAAGAAGATAAGGAGCGACAACGGGTCCGAGTTCAAGAACCTTCAAGTGGAGGAGTTTCTTGAGGAGGAAGGGATCAAGCACGAGTTCTCCGCTCCCTACACACCACAGCAAAATGGTGTGGTAGAGAGGAAGAACAGGACGCTAATCGATATGGCGAGGACGATGCTTGGAGAGTTCAAGACCCCCGAGTGCTTTTGGTCGGAAGCCGTGAACACGGCTTGCCACGCCATCAACAGGGTCTATCTTCATCGACTCCTCAAGAAGACTTCGTATGAGCTGCTAACCGGTAACAAACCCAATGTATCTTACTTTCATGTATTTGGGAGCAAGTGCTACATTCTAGTGAAGAAGGGTAGAAATTCTAAGTTTGCTCCCAAAGCTGTAGAAGGGTTTTTATTAGGTTATGATTCAAATACAAAGGCGTATAGAGTCTTCAACAAATCATCGGGTTTGGTTGAAGTCTCTAGCGACGTTGTATTTGATGAGACTAATGGCTCTCCAAGAGAGCAAGTTGTTGATTGTGATGATGTAGATGAAGAAGATGTTCCGACGGCCGCTATACGAACCATGGCGATTGGAGACGTTCGGCCACAGGAACATGATGAACGAGATCAACCTTCTTCCTCAACAACGGCGCATCCCCCAACTCAAGACGATGAACAGGTTCATCAAAAGGAGGCGTGTGATCAAGGGGGAGCACAAGATGATCACGTGATGGAGGAAGAAGCGCAACCGGCACCTCCAACCCAAGTTCGAGCGATGATTCAAAGGGATCATCCCGTCGACCAAATTCTGGGTGACATTAGCAAGGGAGTAACTACTCGGTCTCGACTAGTTAATTTTTGTGAACATTACTCTTTTGTCTCCTCTATTGAGCCTTTCAGGGTAGAGGAGGCCTTGCTAGATTCGGATTGGGTGTTGGCCATGCAGGAGGAACTTAACAACTTCAAGCGCAATGAAGTTTGGACGCTGGTGCCTCGTCCCAAGCAAAATGTTGTGGGAACCAAGTGGGTGTTCCGCAACAAACAGGACGAGCACGGGGTGGTGACGAGGAACAAGGCTCGACTTGTGGCAAAAGGTTATGCCCAAGTCGCAGGTTTGGACTTTGAGGAGACTTTTGCTCCTGTGGCTAGGCTAGAATCAATTCGTATCTTGCTAGCATATGCCGCTCACCATTCTTTCAGGTTGTACCAAATGGATGTGAAGAGCGCTTTCCTCAACGGGCCAATAAAGGAGGAGGTGTACGTGGAGCAACCCCCTGGATTCGAGGATGAGCGGTACCCCGACCACGTGTGTAAGCTCTCTAAGGCGCTCTATGGACTTAAACAAGCCCCAAGAGCATGGTATGAATGCCTTAGAGATTTCTTACTTGCTAATGCTTTCAAGGTTGGGAAAGCCGATCCAACTCTTTTTACAAAGACATGTGATGGTGATTTGTTTGTATGCCAAATTTATGTCGATGACATAATATTTGGTTCTACTAATCAAAAGTCTTGTGAAGAGTTTAGCAGGGTGATGACGCAGAAATTCGAGATGTCGATGATGGGCGAGTTGAACTACTTCCTTGGGTTCCAAGTGAAGCAACTCAAGGATGGCACCTTCATCTCCCAAACGAAGTACACGCAAGATCTGCTAAAGAGGTTTGGGATGAAGGACGCCAAGCCCGCAAAGACGCCGATGGGAACCGACGGACACACCGACCTCAACAAAGGAGGTAAGTCCGTTGATCAAAAGGCATACCGGTCAATGATAGGGTCTTTACTTTATTTATGTGCTAGTAGACCGGATATTATGCTTAGCGTATGCATGTGTGCTAGATTTCAATCCGATCCTAAGGAGTGTCACTTGGTGGCGGTGAAGCGAATTCTTAGATATTTAGTCGCTACGCCTTGCTTCGGGATCTGGTATCCAAAGGGGTCTAACTTTGACTTGATTGGGTACTCAAATTCCGACTATGCTGGATGTAAGGTCGATAGGAAGAGTACATCGGGGACATGCCAATTCTTAGGAAGGTCCCTGGTGTCATGGAACTCTAAGAAACAAACCTCCGTTGCCCTATCCACCGCTGAGGCCGAGTACGTTGCCGCAGGTCAGTGTTGCGCGCAACTACTTTGGATGAGGCAAACCCTCCGGGACTTTGGCTACAATCTGAGCAAAGTCCCACTCCTATGTGATAATGAGAGTGCTATCCGAATAGCGGAAAATCCTGTTGAGCACAGCCGCACAAAGCACATAGACATCCGGCATCACTTTTTGAGAGACCACCAGCAAAAGGGAGATATCGAAGTGTTTTATGTTAGCACCGAGAACCAGCTAGCCGATATCTTCACCAAGCCTTTAGATGAGAAGACCTTTTGCAGGCTGCGTAGTGAGCTAAATGTCTTAGATTCGCGGAACTTGGATTGAATTGTAGCATACATATATTCATGCTTTTGATCATGTTCCTTTTTTGCATTTTGTTGCTTATTATGGTGCTCAAGTTGTACAAACACTCCCTGGACCTCACAAGTCTGTTGCAAAGTGATGCACATGTTTAGGGGGAGATGTGTTACAACTTGACCCTTTGAGACTAACCATATGCTTGAGTTTGTTTGATTTAGTCACAAAGGAGAATTGAAAGGGAAGAGGTGGACTTGGATCATGCAAGACTTCCACTGCACTCCGATGAGAGGGTAACTTATTCCAAGTCCATCTCATGAACTCTTATTGCCATTTGCTCTTAATTGAAGATTTTGGTGAGGCAATGGGGTTAAAGGGCCAAGATTGATTCCGTTTTGGTGCTTGATGCCAAAGGGGGAGAAAATAAAGGCCAAAGCGATAAATGGATCAGCTACCACTTGAGAAATTTAAAAATAGTAAAGTAGAGATTTTGGTTTGACAAAACTCTTTTATTGTCTCTTGTGTCAAAAGTTGGCTTCTTGTGGGGAGAAGTAGTAATTATGGGAAAAAGGGGGAGTTTTTGAAATCTTTGATCAATCTCTTTTGAAATGACTCTCTTTATGCTTCAACATGTGTGTTTGACTTAGAGATAGAGATTTGAGTTTGATTTGCAAAAACAAACCAAGTGGTGGCAAAGGATGATCCATATATGCCAAAATTGAATAAAACTTAAATTTATTTTATTTGAAGTGAGTTTGCACTTGTTCTAGTTGCTTTATGTTGTGTTGGCATAAATCACCAAAAAGGGGGAGATTGAAAGGGAAATGTGCCCTTGGGCCATTTCTAAGTATTTTGGTGATTGAGTGCCAACACATGTGCTTAATTGTGAATTTATGTACATGGATGAACAAGGTGCAAATCATGAAGTAAAGGTATGTTTCTAAGCCTTAGTACATTGGTTTTGTGTGCTAATATATTTGTCTAAGTGTTAGAAACAGGAAGAAGAAGAAAAGAGAAGAGGAGAAAAGGACTTGGCTGTGTGTAGCCAAGACCCAGCTCGGTCTGGAGCACCGGACTGTCCGGTGTGCACCGGACAGTGTCCGGTGCGCCAGGCTGGCTCGACTCGAACTGGCCGCTCTCGGGAAATTGGCCGGCGACGTACGGCTAAAATTCACCGGACTGTCCGGTGTGCACCGGACTGTCCGGTGAGCCAACGGTCGGCCGGGCCAACGGTCGGCCGCGCAATCTGCGCGGGACACGTGGCTGAGCCAACGGTCGGAAGACGGCATCGGACATGTCCGGTGCGCCAACGGCGCCAGATCTGCCAACGGTCTGCAACGGTCGTCTTCGCCGTTTAAGGAAACAAATCGGGCACCGGACACTGTCCGGTGTGCACCGGACTGTCCGGTGCCCCCGACGACAGAAGGCAAGGATGGCCTTCCGGATTTGCTCTCAACGGCTCCTAGCTGCCTTGGGACTATAAAAGGAGCCCCTAGGCGCATGGAGGAGACACACAAGCAACCCTTGAGCATTCTTGATCATCCACACTCAGTCTCTGCGCATTTGATTGTCATTCTAAGTGATTCGAGCTCTGTTCTAAGTGAGAACACTGAGATAGTCTTGTGAGCTCGATTCTTGGCCGTGTGTGTGCGCTTTTGCTGTGGATTTGTGTGTGTTGCTTCCCTCCCTTACTCTGTGCTTCTTTGTGATCATATACTTGTAAGGGCAAGAGACTCCAATTTGTGGAGATTCCTTGCAAACGGGATAGTGAAAGGAAAAACAAAACACCGTGGTATTCAAGTGGGTCTTTGGACCGCTTGAGAGGGGTTGATTGCAACCCTCGTCCGTTGGGACGCCACAACGTGGAGTAGGCAAGCGTTGGTCTTGACCGAACCACGGGATAAACCACTGTGTCACATCTGTGCTTGATCTTTCGTGGTATTGTGTTTTGTTGAGACTTCACCTTAGCCACTTGGCAATAATCGTACTAACACTTAACAAGTTTTTGTGGCTTAAGTTTGAAGTTTTTACAGGATCACCTATTCACCCCCCCTCTAGGTGCTCTCAGAAGCTCCTCCGAAGCCGAGGTCGAGTCTGAGCCCCCAGGTCGGGCGAGGCGGAGATTGCCGTCTTCTGGGGCCGAGCCCAAGACCGAGCCCTGGGTCGGGCGAGGCGGAGATCATCGTCTTCTGGGGCCGAGCCCAAGTCCGAGCCCTGGGTCGGGCGAGGCGGAGATTGTCGTCTTCTGGGGCCGAGCCCAAGTCCGAGCCCTGGGCCGGGCGAGGCGGAGATCGTCGTCTTCTGGGACTTAGCCCGAGTCCGAGCCCTGGGTCGGGCGGAGCGGAGTTCGCCGTCTTCCGGGACTTAGCCCGAGTCCGAGCCCTGGGTCGGGCGGAGTTCACCGTCTTCCGGGACTTAGCCCGAGTCCGAGCCCTGGGTCGGGCGGAGCGGAGTTCGTCGTCTTCTGGGGCCGAGCCCAAGTCCGAGCCCTTGGTCGGGCGAAGCGCAGCTTCCTATGGTGCCTCCGGCAGGGCCTGACTGCCTATCAGTCTTACTCTGTCCAGTGGCACTGCAGTCGGTGTGGCGTAGGCGGCGCTGTCCTTCTGTCAGGCCGGTCAGTGGAGCGGCGAAGTGACGGCGGTCACTTCGGCTCTGCTGGCTGGGGGGTGCGCGCCAGGATAAGGGCGTCAGGCCACCTTTGCATTAAATGCTCCTGCGACTTGGTCGGTCGGTGCGGTGATTTGGTCAGGGTTGCTTCTTAGCGAAGGCAGGGCCTCGGGTGAGCCGGGAATATGTTCGCCGCTGAAGGGGGGCCTCGGGCAAGACGGAAATCCTCCGGGGTCGGCTGCCCTTGTCCGAGGCTAGGCTCGGGTGAGGCGTGATCGTGTCCCTCGAATGGACTGATCCCTGACTTAATCGCACCCATCAGGCCTTTGCAGCTTCGTGCCGATGGGGGTTACCAGCTGAGAATTAGGAGCCTTGAGGGTACCCCTAATTATGGTCCCCGACAGTAGCCCCCGAGCCTCGAAGGGAGTGTTTGCACTCGCTTGGAGGCTTTCGTCGCACTTTTTTGCAAGGGGACCAGCCTTTCTCGGTTGCGTTTTGTTCCGGTGGGTGCGCGCGAGCGCACCCGCCGGGTGTAGCCCCCGAGGCCTCGGAGGAGTGGTTTCACTCCTTCGAGGTCTTACTGCCTCACATAGCGCTTCGGCTGGTCTGGTCGTTCCCTCATGCGAACTGGTCGTAGCCCAGGTGTACGGTCGGGTCCCAAGTTCTCAGGCTGGTATGTTGACGCTGTCAACGGTTCGGCCGGAGCCAGGTTTGCGAGAGCAGCCCCTGAGCCTCTGCACAGAGCGAGAGGGCAGTCAGGGGTAGACTCGGCTTTTTTACATACGCCCCTGCGTTGCCTTTCCGCAAGGAGGAGGGGGGGAAAGCGCCATGTTGCCCTCGATGGGCACCGAACATGGTATCTCCGATGAGCTGCAAGCGGTTAATCCGAGTGGACGTCCGTGCCCCGTTCGTTAGGGGTCGGCTAGGGGCCCAGAGGCACGCCCAAAAGTACCTGCGGGTGATCTGCCAGACCCGGTCCCCTGGCGATGGGGTCCGAGGGCTCAATGCCTCCCTCTGGTGGGATTCTGTTACAAGATTGTTCCCGCCGGTCTCGGAAATGTCCTAGGGTACCTCGGGAGCGCAGCCCGAGCCTTGGTTATGTATCGAACGTACCCATGGTCATCCCTCGCTCGACGTCTGAGGCGGCTGTGAACCCTTCGGGGGCCAGCCTTCGAACCCCTGATCAGTATTGGGCGCGGAGCCTGAGTAGCCTGAGGCGGTCGTTGAACCCTTTTGAGGGGCCGGCCTTCGAACCTCTGACCAGTAGTGGGTGTAGGGCCCACGCGATCTGAGGCGGCTGTTGAACCCTTCCGGGGGGCCAGCCTTCGAACCTCTGATCAGTAGGGGGGCTCGGAGCCTGGTTCCTTCTCGGGGAAGGATCCTTTTCGGGGTGTCCCCCTTTCCCGGTCCCTGTTGCAAGAGAGAGAAAGAGGAAAAACGGAAAAGGATACGAAATCGAACGACGCGGCGTACCTTTTTGGACGCGTTCATTTTGGCGAAGGGGAAGCGTCGCCCGCTTCTCCTGCCAGAGGCGCCGCGTGTCCCGTCGCGGAGTTAATGCGACGGGGCGAGTGGTTGGAGGGGCGACTGTTGCGCGTGCGCGAGCCGTTCGAGGAACGGATCACGGGCGCGTCGTCTTCACGCCGTGGGAGAGGGTTCTCTCGCTGCCCCCGGATGGGACGTAAGCTTAGCTGACGACGCGACCGCTGTGCCTGCTCGCCTGCCACCGCCATTACTGCCGGCCCACTTTTGGCCGTGTTGACCGTCGCGCCAGGCTGGTGCTGCTGGGTCGCGCGGCGGGTCGCCTCGAGTCGCGGTATTGGTTCCGCAGTCGAGGAGGTGCGGTGGTGGCGCGGGTGGCGATGCAGTTTCCCACACGTAGCAACCGGCGCACCGGTTGCATGACGCGTGGGCCTGGGCCTCCATGCCGGGCGTGTTGGGAGTCGGAGGAGCGCGCCCACTTGGCGTGGTTGCATGCCGCCTGCATGGCTGCCCACCCTTTCGCCCGTTGGTCTGGGCAAAAGTGGAGGGTCGCTTGTAACCGCTGGGCGGTCGTATGCACCGCACGCGGCGGTTTGGCTTCTTCTGCCCTGAGTTGGCTTGCATGACGTGTGGGACCCAGCCCCCGCGTCGTAGGGGAGGACCTTGGAGTGTGTTGGAGAAGACTCAGCCCGTGACGGCTGGGGACGCGAGTAGGGAGAATCGCCCTTAAAAGGAGGGTGACCCCCTTGGAGGGCGACCATGTCTTCGCGCTCCCTTATGCATCGTGTCTTTCCACCTTCCAGGCCCCCGGATGGGGGAGATCCGCCGTCTTTCCGCCTCGTCGTTGGGGGAACGCAACTCCGCGGGAGTTGGTACCTTTCAGCCATCGTTCGGCTTCAAGGATTTTCATCATGCAACCCGGCTGCACCCCTCCACCGGCGGTCACCCAAGATGGTGACCTCCACTTTGATGGTGGGGGAAAGCGAGCCGGGCTGCGGCCTCCGCCCCTCCCTCAGCCTCAAGGATTTTCATCACTAGTGCTGGGGAGGGGAGTGTGCCGCGTTGGGGTCGGCCCCTGCGTGGGCGGTGGCCCGCTCCTTCCCTCGGTGATCGGGGGGAAGGGCGGGAGTCGTCCGTGGCGCTGATAGCTGCACCGTGCCCGGCTCGCTGGGCCAAGCGGCTTCGGAGCCGCTCCCGGTGCCGCCTCCCGCCACGGCAGCTGGAAGAGGTTCCGCCGCCGACGAGTTTGCCGGCGCCACCCGCGGACCGACCTCCAACTCTACGGCCTTCTGCCCGTCCTTGCCTCTCGAGTTTGGGCACGGGCGGGGGCCTCCTGGTAGCAGCATCTGCCCTGAGGTCATCGCTGCTGCTATTCGGCCCCCTGGGACAGAAGTCGTCGTCGTCGCCGCGGCTGGGGCGGGCGACGACAAGCCGTTCGTCGATCTTCTGTTGCTCCGCAGGCCTCTCCCCCGTCGAGTGGGGTTGTTCGTACCTGCGGAGGCGGAACCGGAGTTCCGTTTGTAACGGCCCCTTGAGTGCCGGTGTTTTTGTTCATTGTGGCTGTCGGGGCCTGAACATGTATGTGATTTCGGCACGGAGCCGTGTATTTTCCTCCTTTTCGAGCACTAAGACTCGCCTGTTGGTTGTCTGAACCGCTTCACCAAGCGTGAGTCGCCCCGTGTACAGGTGACGAGTGAGGTATCCGTATCCCGAAGGCGTAGGAGTTCCTCGGCTCGGTCGGCCTTGTCGTCCGAGGCTTCTCTAACTTAGTTAAAGGAACCCCTCGGCCGCTCTTCGATGAGCCGAGGCCAGGGGTAGCGGCGTCAACATGGACAGAGGCAGAGTTGGCTCGAAAAGGAAACCTGGTTGGCCGGAGCCTGGCCGGGTCGTCCGTTAGCGGGACCGACACCGGAATTGACCAGCCGAGGCCTCGGGTCGGGCTGACGTCCTTGGAGGGCAGCTGGCCGAGGCCCCGGGGTGACCGGCCGAGCCGCCTGCTCGGGCCGGATTAACGTCCTTGGAGGGTAACTGGCCGAGGCCCCGGGGTGACCGGCCGAGCCGCCTGCTCGGGCCGAATTAACGTCCTTGGAGGATAACTGGCCGAGGCCCCGGGGTGACCGGCCGAGCCGCCTGCTCGGGCCGGATTCCCAGAGAAGACCCTGGCGGCGATGGCCCGGGCGTGGTGATGACGTCGTCCTCCAGAGTGGAGATCCTCGGACCGCGTCGCCGTCCGAGGCTAGGTTGGCCCTCGCCGAAGGTGTCGTCGATGCCAAGGGTGCTGCTGCTCCCTTCAGCCGTCAAGATCCGAGCCTGCAGGATCGGATTGTCTTGTAGCGTGTGTTTCCTGCGGCCGCCGAGGCCTAAACACACCCTCGCCGTGTTGTAAAGCTGCGTCTCTTTTCCTTTTATTTCGAGCATCTGGACTGTTTTGTCGGTAACAGAAATGTTTGTGCGAGCAAGAGTTGCTTCTCCCGGAAGGTGATGAGTGAGGTATCCGTATCCCGGAGGCGTAGGAGTCCCTCGGCTCGGTCGGCCTTGCCGCTTACGTGCACTCTTACCCGTCCATGGGGCTCTGTCACCGACGCAGTCGGGAAGGCTCGAAGGATCGCTTCGGCAGAAGAGCTTTCGAGCGTGAAGACTTGTTCGGTCCGCAGAATCATTTATCCGAACGTGAGTTACTTATCGCAGAAGGTGATGAGTGAGGTATCCGTATCCCGGAGGCGTAGGAGTCCCTCGGCTCGGTCAGCCTTGGCTGCTTACGTGTACTCCGTCGTTTTCAGGATCCACTTTCGAAGTAGCCAAAAAGCGCGAAAGACATTCTGGCAGAAAAGATCTTTTTTCGAGGAAAATTTCGACGCAGAGGGGGTTCCCCCCTTTTAGCCCCCGAGGGAGGGTCGGGCTTTGCCGAGGCGAGGTCGACCCTTCCTTGATGACTAAACTTTGCATGGGTGCGAGGTATATGATCAACTTGAAAACATCTTAAGGGTAGAAGCGACGTAGCTGTTGGATGTTCCAGGCGTTGTCGTAGACCTCGCCTTGGCTGTTGGCCAGCTTGTATGTTCCGGGCTTCAGAACCTTGGCGATGACGAATGGCCCCTCCCAGGGAGGCGTGAGCTTGTGCCGCCCTCGGGCGTCTTGTCGCAGCCGAAGCACCAGGTCGCCCACCTGGAGGTCTCGGGACCGGACCCCTCGGGCGTGGTAGCATCGCAGGGACTGCTGGTACCGCGCCGAGTGTAGCAAGGCCTGGTCCCGAGCCTCCTCCAGCTGGTCCAGCGAGTTTTCTCGGCTGACTTGGTTGCTTTGGTCGGTGTAGGCCCTCGTCCTCGGGGAGCCGTATTCTAAGTCTGTGGGCAAGATGGCTTCGGCCCCATAGACTAGAAAGAACGGCGTGAAGCCCGTGGCTCGGCTCGGCGTTGTCCTCAGACTCCAGACCACCGAGGGGAGTTCCTTCATCCATCGCTTGCCGAACTTGTTGAGGTCGTTGTAGATCCGAGGCTTGAGCCCTTGTAGAATCATGCCGTTGGCGCGCTCCACCTGCCCATTCATCATGGGATGAGCCACGGTGGCCCAGTCCACCCGGATGTGGTGATCCTCGCAGAAGTCCAGGAACTTTCTGCCGGTGAACTGGGTGCCGTTGTCGGTGATGATGGAGTTCGGGACCCCGAAGCGATGGATGATGTTGGTGAAGAACGCCACCGCCTGCTCGGACCTGATGCTGTTCAGGGGTCGGACCTCGATCCACTTGGAGAATTTGTCGATGGCGACCAGCAGGTGCGTGTAGCCCCCGGGTGCCTTCTGCAAGGGGCCGACGAGGTCCAGACCCCACACCGCAAAAGGCCAGGTGATGGGTATCGTCTGTAGAGCCTGAGCGGGCAGATGGGTCTGCCTCGCGTAGAATTGGCACCCTTCGCAGGTGCGGACGATTCGGGTAGCGTCGGCCACCGCCGTCGGCCAGTAGAAGCCTTGCCGGAAAGCGTTCCCGACAAGGGCTCGAGGCGCTGCGTGATGGCCGCAAGCCCCCGAGTGTATCTCTCGCAGGAGTTCCTGACCTTCGGCGATGGAGATGCATCGCTGGAGGATGCCTGAGGGGCTGCGGTGGTAGAGCTCCTTCTCATCTCCCAGCAAGACGAACGACTTGGCGCGCCACGCCACCCGCCGAGCCTCGGCTCGGTCGAGGGGTAGCTCTCCTCGATGGAGATATTGCAGGTACGGGGTCTGCCAGTTTCAATTAGGCGCGACCCCGCTTCGCTCCTCCTCGACGCGCAGTGCCTCACCCTCGGGGGCCGAGGGTACCTCAGACTGAACCGAGGGCGCCTCGGGTCGAGCTGAGGGTGCCTCGGACTGAGCCGAGGGCGCCTCGGGTTGAGCCGTGGGTGCCTCGGACTGGGCCGAGGGTACCTCGGGCTCGGACGTGTCGTCGATCTTGACGGAGGGTTGATGCAGGTCTCGGGAGAAGACGTCCGGGGGAACCGTCGTTCGCCCCGAGGCTATTTTAGCCAGCTCATCCGCAGTCTCGTTGTAGCGCCGAGCGATGTGGTTGAGCTCGAGCCCGTAGAACTTGTCTTCCAGGCGTCAAACCTCATCGCAGTAGGCCTCCATCTTCGGGTCGCGGCAATGGGAGTTCTTCATGACTTGGTCGATGATGAGCTGCGAGTCACCATGAGCGTCGAGGCGTAGGACCCCTAGCTCGATGGCGATCCGCAACCCGTTGACCAGAGCCTCATATTCGGCCACATTGTTGGACGCCGGGAAGTGGAGGCGTATCACGTAGCGTAGATGCTTTCCGAGGGGTGAGATGAAGAGTAGGCCTGCGCCGGCCCCTGTCTTCATCAGCGACCCGTCGAAGAACATGGTCCAGAGCTCCGGTTGGATCGGTGCCGTCGGTAGCTGGGTGTCGACCCATTCAGCCACGAAGTCCGCCAAGACCTGGGACTTAATGGCTTTCCGAGGAGCGAACGAGATTGTCTCGCCCATGATCTCCACCGCCCACTTTGCAATCCTACCCGAGGCCTCTCGGCACTGGATGATCTCTCCCAGGGGGAAGGATGACACCACAGTTACCGGATGAGACTCGAAGTAGTGTCGCAGCTTCTGTCGTGTTAGGATCACCGCGTACAACAGCTTCTAAACTTGTGGGTAGCGGATCTTGGTTTCGAACAGTACCTCGCTGACGAAGTAGACTGGCCTCTGAACGGGCAATGCATGCCCCTCTTCTTGCCTCTCGACCACAATCGCGGCGCTAACCACCTGGGTGGTCGCGGCGACGTAGACCAGGAGGGCTTCTCCGACAGCTGGGGGCACCAAGATAGGCGCCTTTGTGAGGAGCGCCTTCAGGTTCCCGAGGGCTTCCTCGGCCTCAGGGGTCCAAGTGAAGCACTCGGCCTTCCTTAAGAGGCGGTACAGAGGTAGACCTCTTTCGCCGAGGCGTGAGATGAAGCGGCTCAGAGCCACGAGGCATCCCATGACCCTCTGTACGCCTTTCAAGTCCTTGATGGGCCCCATGCTGGTAATGGCTGCGATCTTTTCCGGGTTGGCTTCGATGCCCCACTCGGAGATGATGAACCCCAAGAGCATGCCTCGGGGCACCCCGAAGACACACTTTTCGGGATTGAGCTTGACGCCTTTCGCCTTGAGACATCAGAATGTCGTTTCAAGGTCGGAAAGGAGGTCGGAGGCTTTCCTCGTCTTGACTACGATGTCATCGACGTAGGCCTCGACCGTGCGGCCAATGTGTTCGCCGAACACATGGTTCATGCACCGTTGGTACGTCGCGCCCGCATTCCTCAAACCGAACGGCATGGTGACATAGCAGTACATGCCGAAGGGTGTGATGAAAGAAGTCGCGAGCTGGTCGGACTCTTTCATCTTGATTTGATGATACCCTGAGTAGGCATCGAGGAAAGACAGGGTTTCGCACCCAGCAGTGGAATCCATGATTTGGTCGATGCGAGGCAGAGGGTAGGAAACCTTCGGACATGCTTTGTTGAGACCAGTGTAGTCTACACACATCCGCCATTTCCCCCCTTTCTTTCTCACAAGCACAGGGTTGGCAAGCCATTCGGGATGGAATACCTCTTTGATGAACCCTGCCGCCATTAGCTTGTGAATCTCCTCGCCTATGGCTCTGCGCTTCTCCTCGTCGAATCGGCGCAGCGGCTGCTTGACGGGTCGGGCTCTGGCTCGGATGTCCAGCGAGTGCTCGGCGACATCCCTCGGTACGCCGGGCATGTCTGAGGGACTCCACGCGAAGACGTCGGCGTTCGCGCGGAGAAAGTCGACGAGCACTGCTTCCTATTTGGGATCGAACCCGGAGCCGATCCGGATCTGCTTGGAGGTGTCGCCGCTGGGGTCGAGGGGGACGGACTTAACCGTCTCCGCTGGCTCAAAGTTGCCGGCGTGACGCTTCACATCTGGCACCTCCTTAGAGAGGCTCTCCAGGTCGGCGATGAGGGCCTTGGACTCGGCGAGGGCCTCGGCGTACTCCACGCACTCCACGTCGCATTCGAACGCGTGTTTGTACGTAGGGCCGACGGTGATGACCCCGTTGGGGCCCGGCATCTTGAGCTTCAGGTAGGTGTAGTTGGGGACGGCCATGAACTTCGCGTAGCACGGCCTCCCCAGTACCGCGTGGTAGGTTCCTCGGAACCCGACCACCTCGAACGTGAGGGTCTCCCTTCGGAAGTTGGAGGGTGTTCCGAAGCAGACGGGAAGGTCGAGCTGTCCGAGGGGTTGGACGCGCTTCCCAGGGATGATCCCATGGAAGGGCGCAGCGCCTGCCCGGACAGAGGACAGATCAACACGCAGGAGCCCGAGGGTCTCGGCGTGGATGATGTTGAGGCTGCTGCCTCCGTCCATGAGGACCTTGGTGAGCCTGACGTCGCTGATGACAGGGTCGACGACGAGCGGGTATTTCCCCGGGCTCGGCACATGGTCGGGGTGATCGTCTCGGTCGAAGGTGATGGGCTTGTCGGACCAGTCTAGATAGACTGGCGCCGCCACCTTGACCGAGCAGACCTCCCGGCACTCTTGCTTGCGGTGCCGAGCCGAGGCGTTTGCCGCTTGCCCACCATAGATCATGAAGCAGTCGCGGACCTCGGGGAACTCTCCTGCCTGGTGATCTTCCTTCTTGTCGTCGTCGCGGGCCTTGCCACCCTCCGCGGGTGGCCCGGCCCTGTGGAAGTGGTGCCAAAGCATGACGCACTCCTCAAGGGTGTGCTTGACGGGTCCCTGGTGATAGGGGCACGGCTCCTTGAGCATCTTGTCGAAGAGGTTGGCACCTCCGGGGGGCTTCCGAGGGTTCTTGTACTCGGCGGCGGCGACAAGGTCTGCGTCGGCGGCGTCGCGTTTCGTTTGCGACTTCTTCTTGCCCTTCTTCTTGGCGCCGCGCTGAGTTGACGCCTCGGGGGTACCTTCCGATGGGCGGCCCTGGGGCTGCTTGTCCTTTTGGAAGATAGCCTCGACCGCCTCCTGGCCGGAGGCGAACTTGGTGGCAATGTCCATCAGCTCGCTCGCCCTGGTGGGGGTCTTGCGGCCCAGCTTGCTCACTAGGTCGCGGTAGGTGGTGCCAGCGAGGAACGCGCCGATGACATCCGAGTCGGTGACGTTGGGCAGCTCGGTGCGCTGCTTCGAGAATCGCCGGATGTAGTCTCGGAGAGACTCTCCCGGCTGCTGTCGGCAGCTTCGGAGGTCCCAGGAATTCCCGGGTCGTACATACGTGCCCTGGAAATTGCCGGCGAAAGCTTGGACTAGGTCGTCCCAGTTGGAGATCTGCCCCGGAGGCAGGTGCTCCAACCAGGCGCGAGCGGAGTCAGAGAGGAACAGGGGGAGGTTGCGGATGATGAGGTTGTCATCGTCCGTTCCACCTAGTTGGCAGGCCAGACGGTAGTCCGCGAGCCACAGTTCCGGTCTCGTCTCCCCCGAGTACTTTGTGATAGTAGCCGGGGGTCGGAACCGGGTCGGGAACGGCGCCCGTCGAATGGCTCGGCTGAAGGCTTGCGGACCGGGTGGTTCGGGCGAGGGACTCCGATCCTCCCCGCTGTCCTAGCGTCCCCCACGCCTGGGGTGGTAGCCTCGGTGCACCCTCTCGTCGAGGTGGGCCCGTCGGTCGCGGTGATGGTGCTCGTTGCCGAGGTGACCCAGGGCCGCAGGCGCGGTGTTGCGCGTGCGCCCGGTGTAGACCGAGGCTTCCCGCATGAATCGGGAAGTCGCAGCATGAGGTTCCGAGGGGTACCCCTGCCTTCGGGAGGCAGAGCTCTCGGCCCGTCGGACCGCGGCGCCTTCCAGGAGATTCTTAAGCTCTCCCTGGATTCGCCACCCCTCGGTGGTTGATGGCTCTGGCATCGCGCGAAGAAGCATTGCTGCTGCCGCCAGGTTCTGGCCGACCCCACTGGATGCGGGTGGTGGCCTGATCCTGACGTCGTCGGTGATGCGGTGCTGGAAGCCCTGGGATAGATGACGTATTTCTCCGGCCGGAGGTTGGCCCGCCCATGCCTGCCCGACGTCCCGACGGATCGGCTCCAGCGCTCCTGCTCCCTCGTCGAGCCCGGCCTGCACCCCGCGGATTTGCTCGAGTTGTGGGTCATGACCCCTCGCCTGAACGGGGACCACAGCTAGCTCCCATGGGATGTCAACGCGAGGCACCGGCCTAGGGAGGTCACCGTCCTCCGGCATGCCGAGATGGTTGCCTTCGGGGGGACCCCCTAGATCGACGTGGAAGCATTCACGACTTGGGCCGCGGTCCTCGTCGCCAAGGCTACGGCTACCGTCGGAACAGTCGGAAAGGCAATAGTCGCATGCGGTCATGAAGTCCCGCATGGCACTGGGGTTGCCAAGTCCAGAGAAATCCCAACCGATGCTGGGTTCGTCGTCTTCCTCGGACCCAGAGGGCCCGTAGGTCGAGACGTCCGTCAGCCGGTCCTAAGGTGACCGCACACGAAACCCCAGAGAGTCTGGATTTGCCTCTACGAGAGCGCCTGCCAAAGCGAAGTCGCTAGACGGGTTGAGGCTGAAACCGAAAGACGCGGGATGGGAATCGATCGGTACCTTTTGGTCGATAGGCGGCGATAAGGTCGCGTCGGGGACTGACTGCGCCGTCGTCTCAGGTACGAGGGTGACGTCCAGCAAGCTTTTCGCGAGCGTGCTGGCGTCGTCCGCTTGCTCGGGATTGGCGTGTCGCGGGGAGACGGCGCTCGCCTTCGTCTCAAACGCGAGGTCGACGCCCGGTGCGCCCCCCGTTGGGGTGCCGGAACCATCGACTCGCTCGACAGCCGACGAGGCGCTGCCTCCTGCTTGGCCTTGGTTGCCCCGTCTCCTCCTCCGTCGGCGGGGGAGAGGACAGGGTGAGCTCGAAGGTTGCTCTTCCACCACGCGGGGAAGACATCGCCGATTCCGCCGCCGGCAGGCGGGTTGTCGGCCGCCACCGTTGTTGTCGCACGGCGGTGGAAGGAGTATCATGTCGTAGCTGTCGTCGAGGGATATGAACTCAAGACTCCCGAAACAGAGCACCGTCCCGGGTTGGAGAGGTTGCTGGAGACTGCCCATCTGGAGCTTGACGGGAAGCTATTCGTCAACATGCAGCAGGCCCCTACCTGGCGCGCCAACTGTCGGCGTTCCGAGACCGGGGGGTCCCTGGGCCGACGAGTGAATGTCGCCGTGTGCCCTAGCCTAGATGGGTCGAGCGCGGGGGCGAGCACGAAGGGGGGAGAGCGAGGCGGCCGGAGACCGGCGTGAGAGAGGTGGGAATCCTGCGGCCCTCGTGTTCGTCCCGCGCCCAGGTCGGGTGCGCTTGCAGTAGGGGGTTACAAGCGTCCACGCGGGAGAGGGAGCGAGCGGCTCCAAGCGAGCGCCTGTTCTCGTCCTCGTCCCCGCGCGGCCAACCCTCTCTAAGAGGGCCCTGGTCCTCCCTTTTATAGGCGTAAGGAGAGGATCCAGGTGTACAATGGGGGTGTAGTAGGGTGCTACGTGTCTAGCGGAGGTGAGCTAGCGCCCTAGGTACATGCCGTTGTGGCAGCCGGAGAGATCTTGGCACCCAGCTGGTGTGATGTCGTGGCCGTCGAAGGAGCGATGGAGCTTGGCGGAGGGACAGCTGTCGGAGCGGTTGAGTCCTTGCTGACGTCCTCTTGCTTCCGTAAGGGGGCTGAGAGCCACCGCCATCACAGAGCATGCGGGGCGCCATCATTGCCTATCTGGCGGAGCGAGCCAGATGGGACGCCGGTCTTGTTCCCTGCGGCCCGACTCAGCTCGGGGTAGGGTGATGATGGCGCCTCCTGTTGACGTGGCTGGTCTACGCCCTAGGTTGGGCGATGTGGAAGCTCCTCCGAAGCCGAGGTCGAGTCCGAGCCCCCGGGTCGGGCGAGGCGGAGATTGCCGTCTTCTAGGGCCAAGCCCAAGTCCGAGCCCTGGGTCGGGCGAGGCGGAGATCGTCGTCTTCTGGGGCCGAGCCCAAGTCCGAGCCCTGGGTCGGGCGAGGCGGAGATCGTCGTCTTCTGGGGCCGAGCCCAAGTCCGAGCCCTGGGCCGGGCGAGGCGGAGATCATCGTCTTCTGGGACTTAGCCTGAGTCCGAGCCCTGGGTCGGGCAGAGCGGAGTTCGCCGTCTTCCGAGACTTAGCCCGAGTCCGAGCCCTGGGTCGGGCGGAGCGGAGTTCGCCGTCTTCCGGGACTTAGCCTGAGTCCGAGCCCTGGGTCGGGCGGAGTTCGCCGTCTTCTGGGACTTAGCCCGAGTCCGAGCCCTGGGTCGGGCGGAGCGGAGTTCGTCATCTTCTGGGGCCGAGCCCAAGTCTGAGCCCTTGGTCGGGCGAAGCGGAGCTTCCTATGGTGCCTCCGGCAGGGCCTGACTGCCTGTCAGTCTTACTCTGTCCAGTGGCACTGCAGTCGGTGTGGCGTAGGCGGCGCTGTCCTTCTGTCAGGCCGGTCAGTGGAGCGGCGAAGTGACGGCGGTCACTTCGGCTCTGCTGGCTGGGGGGTGCGCGCCAGGATAAGGGCGTCAGGCCACCTTTGCATTAAATGCTCCTGCAACTTGGTCGGTCGGTGCGGCGATTTGGTCAGGGTTGCTTCTTAGCGAAGGCAGGGCCTCGGGCGAGCCGGGAATATGTTCGCCGCTGAAGGGGGGCCTCGGGCGAGACGGAAATCCTCCGGGGTCGGCTGCCCTTGTCCGAGGCTAGGCTCGGGTGAGGCGTGATCGTGTCCCTCGAATGGACTGATCCCTGACTTAATCGCACCCATCAGGCCTTTGCAGCTTCGTGCTGATGGGGGTTACCAGCTGAGAATTAGGAGCCTTGAGGGTACCCCTAATTATGGTCCCCGACAGATGTACATGATGTGTTTCATGTGTCCCAGCTAAAGAAGTGCCTCAGGGTACCTGAGGAGCAACTACCAATGGAAGACCTCAGTGTGCAGGATGATCTGACCTATGCTGAGTACCCTATCAAAATTCTGGACACTTTGACTCGAGTTACAAGAAATAAGGTGATAAAGATGTGCAAGGTACAATGGAGTCACCGTGGTGAAGAAGAAGCAACTTGGGAAAGAGAAGAAGAGCTTCGCATAGATTTTCCCCACCTTTTCCCTAGATCTTCTTAAATCTCGAGGACGAGATTATTTTTAAGGGGGGTAGGATTTGTAATACTCAAATTTGTATACACAGAATACATAGTGAATTCCTCAATTTCATGTGCCTTATTTGCATCATAAAAAGAGCACCCATATAATTGAGAGTGATTAATTAAAACCAATGATTCTAAAATAAACTAAAGTGTATCATGTTGGAGTTTTACATGTTTGTGCATTAAATAAAAATAATAAGGGTAATAATGAGACAATAATTCTAAAGGTTAGAATAATCCCTAAAATAAAATCTGGGTTTTGAAAAGGAGAAGAGAAATGATATAAAAATATAAATAATATACTATTAATTCCAAAATTTGTATTTTCATTTCACAATATGATTGGAGGATAAAAATTTGCACAATGTTCGAATTCAAAATTCAAATTCAAACCAAACTTAGAAATGAAGAAAGTAAGAAGAAAAGATAAAAAGAAAAGAATAAAAGACTAATTGGGCCTCAGACCTCCAATTCGGCCCATTTCCACTTCTTCACCCCGCGTGGCCCAGCCCTTCTCTGCGCTCGGCCTGCTGTCGCGTGGGCGCGCCTGGTCAGCCTCATTCCGCTCACGCCCCTGCTCTGTGGACCAGCATGTCAGGACCGTCGTCCTCGTGCAAATCGTGGGTGAGCTCAACAGTGACCGCTTCTTACGTCGTGGCCGGTGACCATCGTTGCAACCTCCGCGTGGAATTCGGGTTTGGGGGTCCACTGGCGCTGGGGATAAAAACCTGGGCGTGCCGCTGCGATCTTCCTCTCGAGCTCTCCCCTCTTGTTTTCCCTTCCAGCCGCCGTCAGCAGAGAAGTGAGCGCCGCCGTCAATAGTGGCATACGCCATCGCCGGTGCTTCGCGGGTAGACCGGTGGACTTCGGTGGGGCATCCGGGAACCGTGTGGGGGGGGCCTCCGGGACACGGGGAGCAACCGGACAGCCGGGAATTCCTCGTCGAAAGCCCAAGCTCTGCCATGGGATCCATCGCGCTGTGGCCCGCCTGCTGCACCGCGTGACTACCGGTAAGAAGTACCTCATCGCCTCTGCTACTGTCTACCCTACGTATAGCACCGGTCGTAGCATAGCTTAGGTCCCTATTTCGCTTAGTTGGTGTGCGCCGGTGAAGCTACCGCCGTGGAGATTGGTATGCGTCGTCGTGGTCGAGCCAGGGAAGAAGATGGTGTTGCCACCGCTAATCGCAAGATGAACGGCCAGGGGCGGATTGTGCTGAGAGAAGTCGAGAACCCTATATCTTTGATTCAATGGTCGTGATCTTCTATCGGCTTATAACATTAGTGGAGAATCTGGGCGGTTGGATCAAGATCCTGCGGCTCGGGTTCAATACCGGTTCATAACACTTGATCTATTTTGAGCCCTAGATTCCTGATCGGATGGCTCAGATTAAAAGTTACCCCTTCGCGGGTACGTTTTATAAAAGAGCCCTTGCAAATTACAGAAACCAACCCGCAGTCCTGTGTAGCTATTCACTGAGCCTTAGGATTCTTTCGCAGAGACCCATGCGCTTTATGGAAATTGACGCCCAATCCAGTGTGGATTAGAAATTGAGAAATAATATTAGAAATTCGTTTTTAATACAAAAACAATTCTAGAAACTTGTAAAATGCTTAGAAAATTCATCTTAGCTACAAATTGAACCATTCCAATTTCTAAAATTTTGTAATATTATTGCTTATCATTTAGTGTCTCTGTTTTGACATAAAAACAGTAAGAACATTAATTTAACATTTAATCCTATTTCAAGCACATTAAATCTTAGGAAATCCATAACTTGAAATCTATAACTCCAAATTTAATGATTCCAGTTCCTATGATCTTATTTTAATGTCTAGATTATTACTGTGTATTTTATTTTTGGTGTAATGTTAATTTTTGCTATACTATGTATGTATTGTGTTGATGCGAGTAAACGAGCAAGCCACTGTGGAATCTGAGGTTCAGCAAGTAGAGACTGCTGAGCAGGAGCTCGTGGAAGGCAAGTTGTGCCCTTGATCACCTCTTTTACCCATTCATGTTCTTATTATTCATAATGATCTGCATAGGATAATTTTGCTGGGACCCAATAGGATACCCTAGATTTTGACTATCTTTATACCTTGTTTCACCACTGGTTTTACTACTAAAGTTTTGGGTAGTTCATGCTATTGCTTTATGTGGATTGGGTATAGAGATATTCATCACTCATTGTTATACTTCTTATATTCTGTTTTATTCTTTAATGTTCATGTTAAGATCATTATGTTAATGGGAACATGGAGAACCAACCGGGAAAACAGTGCTACCACAAGGGTTTAATGGGACGCCCTTGGCTGATTAACTAGGAAAGCTAGTGGATGGCTACCTTACCCGAAAGGGGCAAGGGCAGTAGGGGAGTGGTCAGTGTAGGGAGGTCCTTGGTTGATTTTGCTGCGATGGCGGTCAGGCAAGAACCCTGCACTGGAGCTTCCTATAAACTGTAGCGGGTAGTCTGAAGCTAGTGGAACTTTGTAAAGGCCTCGTAGTGGTACCCTGCCTCGCTTCTTTGGTAGAGGTGTATGGGGTCTGATCAACTCCGTGGCAAATGGGTAACACGACTTGTGGGTAAAGATGCGCAACCTCTGCAGAGTGTAAAACTGGTATACTAGCCGTGCTCACGGTCATGAGCGGCTCGGACACTCACATGATTAATCTATGAAACTTAAACTTAACCTGTCATTTCATTGCATTTGGGATTATTTTATTATTACTTTTACTTATTATTACTATGGTTTGGTATATACTTACACTTAGTAACTGCTAATAAAATTTTGACCAACTTATAAAAGCAATGCTCAGCTTCAGCCTTTATTTCATTGATCAGCCTTACACTTCATGAACTCCCACCTTTGGCGAGTTCATGCCACATTATTCCCCACGACTTGTTGAGCTATGAACGTATGTGAGCTCACCCTTGCTGTCTCACACCCCCCCACAGGAGAAGAGCAGGTGGTTCAGGAGGAGCCACAAGGCGAGGAGTATGATCTGATCTAGGTGGCGTTTCTCAGTTGACATTGGCGCCGACGATCCTTAGTTCGTTTTATGTTTATTCTTTTATTTTGTATTAAGTCTTCCGCTATGTAATAAATACTCTGATGTTTTATGACATTTATCTCTATACACTCTGTTATTATATATGTTGTCTTCTTTGGCGCATGTATGAGATGCACCCGGCTTGTTCCTTAAAGCCCGGGTGTGACACGCGCTGGTATGCCATTTGTTTGATTAGTGCCACACCGGCCATTGAGAGTGACGGAACATGGCTTATAAGCGTAGCCGTGTATCATATGTTGCTCACTGAGAGAGATGAAATGTGGCTTATGAACCTGTGTAAGCACTGTTTATTTTGTTGCGCGGGACTGGGTTTGGCGTACGGTCGGTGGGACCCACGGTTGATGGCAGAACATGTTAGAGGCCGACTACTATTGCAGCCTTAATAAGTAGTAGAGATAATCTTTCCTTTGTGTGTCTGTGACTGTGATATGATTTAATTGATTTAAATTCTTATAAGCTGTCTTTAGTTGATCGAAACATGTTTAATTGTTACAGTAAAAATTTGCGCATTCATCACAAAGCATGAGCGCTCCACCAAATATCTACCCTGATGAGAGAGGAGAGATAAGGACGTGGAACCATAGAAGAAGATGAGCATGACATTGTCGACACTACATGATTGGTCCCTGTCACAATATAGCTAGCAGATAACATTAATTATAGTGATTAGGACATTATATGGTACGATCAGCAGGTTCAGGGACATGGTATGCACTCAAAAACGTTAGGAATCCAGCGTTGGCAACTCTATTTTTTTAAAGAGATTTCTATTTTCTCAAAAGAAAATGAACTAATTTTGTTTTGAAAAATTGAATTTCGTTAGAAAAATAAGGTTGCCAAACTAGCACTGAGAACTCTATTTTCTAAAGAAATTTCTATTTTCTCAAGAAAAAATAAACAATTTTTTTTTAAAAAAAATAAAAATCTATTGATAAAATAAGGTTTACAAACTAGCCCTTAAACGTCAAATTTAATGTCTTTCCAGTACGGTAACCCATACAGCTCGGCACAACGTGTTGCCCCTCCTTTCCTAATCTCATGATGGCGGTAGGCGTAGGACGTGGAACATTGCGAACACTCGTACACACGGGAACGTGGACCTTGCCGCGGCAGATGGCAGACGTGTACGGGAAATTATTGTAAACGTCCCAGCACAGAACTCGTGCGTCGCATGCGGAAAAAGAAAATGGCAACAAGCAAGCACACGTCCAGTCCAGTTCCCTAGGCCATACCTACCGAGCAACAGAGAATCCAAAGCGTTCAACGGTTACCCCTAAATTTCTCTCCCTATATCCCACTCACGTGTCACGTCAGCGTTATCTTCCCCTATATCTCCACCCTGTATAGCGGTTCCCCCTAAATCCTTTCCCTATACCCCACTACAACCATAAAATATCATTTTCTATACATACTTTTCACCTCCTATCAATTTTTCATCTACTAATAATTAACCGTGGACCCACAGCACAGTAGATAGAGGAGGAAAGGAGAGCAAACTGCATTCGGGGGGAGAGAGAAGAATATAGCGCGCTGCTGCACGGTAGCTGGTGCTTTAGGGGGAAGCGTTGCACAAGATAGCGTCTTCCTGTAGCCTCGGGAGGGGAGCCCCGGCGGGAAGCGGTGAAGACAGTCTCATCAATCTCAATATATTTATAGATATCCATCATACAAGTCGATTTCGGGATGGAAGACGAGATTCGGTACATAGTATATTAGAAAGAAAAACACTGGGCGGACGCCGCGCCACAGATCGACGTACAGGGCAGGGAGACTGGGGTCCATCGATATCCCGTGCACCAGCTCCCATTGGTTGTTATTTTTTGTCAGTGGTAATAGTATATTAAAGCACCCTATCGTATCTGTCTAAACGCTGGATTAAACACGTAATCGTGTCCCACTGGGTCGTCAACCATTTCCGCCTCACGATCTGCCATTACTGGTTTTTTACGATCGAGAAACTGGTGGGAACGCTCACAGGGTATGCCGTGGCATATATGGCAATACCCTATAGCTCTCGCCGCTGGCCACAAGCGAAATGATTTTAGTGATGGAGTGTTGATGAAAGACGCTTAAGGTCCTTATTTTGTTCCACTAAAATTTAGCGGTTAGGAATAAAGATTTTAATGGAAAAGAACCCTCCAACAACTTCTTTTAACGGCTATTCGTATAGTTTTTTTATAAACTAATGTTTTAATTTCTAAGCCTTTGTTAGTGAATGTAGTAGCAATATTAATTACACCGATAAATTGCACTACTAGCTCTTTATCAGACAAAGACATACGGCTCAATGTCGATGGTTTGAGTTCCATTTTTCATTAAAAGAATCGTCAAAAGTGCGCGCAAATAACTGATTGAAGTTAATGATAAACAAGATAAGATTCGCGCATATTAAGTGAGAGAAGCCTTATTGGCATGACTGGAATCGACTCGTAGTTTATATTAGGAGTGGTACTAACTCCGTTTTCGAATATTTATCTATCGCTATTTTATTTTTAAACTAAAACACAACAATAAAAAAAATCTGATGCTCGATCCAGAAGATGGGGATGGGGACCAAGCACCCGTACCGTACGTGTTTGTCTGCTCTGTTCATCGCGTGATGGCGTAGTGTGTGGATAATCGTACGCGCGAACGTGGATCTCGCCGCGACATGGCACCAACCACTGGGGGACGTGTCTGGCAAATTATTGGATGGAGACTTGGGCGTACGTCCCAGCACAGAGCTCGTGCGCGGTGCGCCGCATCGGGAAGTGCCAACAAACACGTTACGTTAGGCTATCTCTCCGATCCACATCTTCTGAGTTCTGACGCTAGGGCAGCAGAATTTGGAGCTCCTTTTTTTTTAACCAGCAATCAACTGCTCTCCAGGCCGACTCTCAATATACTCCATGTGCCAGCTCTGATCAGTTGTTATATGTTTGCGTTTATCTAGATCTAGCACTATTAGGGAAAAATAAATCTAGATCTAGTATTACTCCCTTCGTTCTAAAATATAAGATGTAACTAATTTTTGTTCTTCTCTCACAATATAAGATGTGCTTTTTTATGCATATGTATGTACGTTGATACAATATAGAAAGAATTAAATGTATTTTTTAGGCTTTGAATTAGAGTTGATTACACCTTGTATACTGGTACAAAGTAAGTAATATTTAGACTAGTGAATTTATCATAAAACTTTGGATGTTTGGCCTTACGATAGGCCTCACATTCAGTGTCTCGGGGAAAAAAATAACTTCTAGATATTCTTCCTCGATGGCGTAAGTAAGGCGGCACCAGCTGGTACGGCGGCATTCAAAGGCGCCCTTTCTCTCATCAAGCCATGTACGACCTAAAGTAAATCTATTTAAACGGTTTTCTAGATACAAGATACAGTTAAAAGATTGCATGATATAAATCTAAACTTTTAGATCACTAATAAAGCTAAAAAACATCGTATATATAAAGTCGTGAAGAGATGCACTTTTCAAATCTATTTAAACGGTTTTCTAGATACAAGATACAGTTAAAAGATTGCATGATATAAATCTAAACCTTTAGATCATTAATAAAGCTAAAAAAATATGGTATATATAAAGTCGTGAAGAGATACACTTTTCGTGAAAACATGTGATTTTTTTTCAATAAATACTATAAAGACCCCTCATCACGATTCAAAGTTTCACACGGCTTCGTATCTTCTTGGTAAACACTCCACCCTTCTCTATTAAAAAAATACTCCATCGGTTCTAATATACAAAGCGTAATAATCTCTGGTTAAAAGACTAAAAAATACATTTAATTCTCTCTATATCACTACATCGATGTACGTGTGAATAGAGAGAGCACGTCTTATATATTATGAAATAAGAACTAAAATAGTTACGCCTTATATTCTGAGACGGAGGGAGTACCTCTTTAGATCTCAGATACTACAATGCTACGCCGTCATACTAACTTTTAATCCATGTTTATATGCTTAGTTAGAAATATTAAATATAGTTGAATTACAAAACTAATTACACATATAAGGACTAAATAACAAGACAAATTTATTAAACCTAATTAATCTACGATTCACTCATGTGATGCTACAGTAAATATTTGTTAATCATGGATTAATTAGTCTTAAAATTATCTTGATATTTAGTCTTCGTTTATGTAATTAGTTTTATAATTAGACTATATTTAATACACATACTTGGCATTCAAGCATTCGATGTGATACAAACTAAATTTTATTTTACAGAACCAAATACCCCCCTAAAGTTTACTAAGGGAGTGTTTGGAAGCAAATTATTTTTAGAGTTTTACGGTAAAACTATAGTATTGGAAAATACCATAGTAGTTTTCGTCAAGAGGTGTTTGGCTATATTGTAAAAAAAACCCTCTGTTTCAAATACATTTAGTCGTAATTAGTTTTGTAGCTACATCAAACATTTTTGAATTATGAATTAATTAGACTTAATAAATTTGTCTCGTCGTTTAGTTGTCAATTGTGTAATTAGTTTTATAAATAGACTATATTTAATACTCATAATAGCCATTTAGACATCGGATGTGACAATTTATCCCTCTCAAGTCTCAATTAGAGAGCTAAGTTTTAGCACATGGATAATACGGGTGGAGAGGTAAAAATGACAGGTGATATCTTTTTCTCATTCTTGACCACTTTAAGATCACTTAGCACACTTTAGAGAGCTAAACTGCTAATTAATGCTAAAGTTTAGCACGTTACCTTTTAACATGTTTTAGTCCTCGTGTTTGGATATCTAAGTGGTCAAATTTTAACTAAAAATATACTGCTAAATTTTAGCACCATAGATATAAACAGGCCCTTCGTGGAAGGGTGGACACAATGTGAATAAATCATTTTTACATGCGCTTTTTTAATGAGAGATTATTCTATAAAAACCATATTTAAAAATAGTTTAAGAGCTAGTCTCTAAAAATTAATTGTTCAAGACGGCTTGACATACAATTTCTCGGCTCCATTGTTGAATTTGGATAGAAATGAATTTTACTAGACGTCTCTAGAAACACTCTAGGCATCTAGAAGTTGGAGCCACCTCAAAATCACCATTTTAGAGGTAGTTGGACTTTCCTAAGACACCTTTAGAATTTTTAGGCATACCGAGACTCCGAGAGATGGTTCAAAATTTTCATACCCTAAATTAATTTAGGTGAAGACATTTTTATTTTTAAACAACTTTAGATTGAAAAAATGATCAAAAGCAAAGTTATACTTTATTTTTTTATTTAAGTTTATTTATGGTCTCTAAAATATTAATTAGTACTCACTAAAGTGATTGTACCAGCCATTAGGCCATAAGTGAAATGAATTTAGTGGTGGAGTACTGGAATGTCAAAGGAAGGACGCTTAAGGTTCTTAGTTTGACCCCTGCGTCGAAAGCGGTCAGATTTTTGCCTGTCTCTAGATTCCAATTTGTAAAGGCAACTAGGATTTCCTCTCTGACATGCCTCTATATTTTAGTCTCTATGAGCAGCGATTAGGTTTTCAATCTGTCTGTATGAAAGGGAAATGTGCCCTCGGGCCATTTCTAAGTATTTTGGTGATTGAGTGCCAACACATGTGCTTAATTGTGAATTTATATACATGGATGAACAAGGTACAAATCATGAGATAAAGGTATGTTTCTAAGCCTTAGTACATTGGTTTTGAATACTAATATATTTGTCTAAGTGTTATAAACAGAAAGAAGAAGAAGAGAAAAGGGGAGAGAATGACTTGGCTGTGTGCAGCCAAGACCCAGCTCGGTCTGGAGCACCGGACTGTCCGGTGTGCACCGGACAGTGTAACACTCGGCAACAGCATCTTTGGCCGTGGCATATATGGCAATACCCTATTAGCTCCCGCCTTTGGCCACAAGCGAAATGATTTTAGTGATGAGTGTTGATGAAAGACACTTAAGGTCCTTATTTTCTTCCACTAAAATTTAACGGTTAGGAATAAAGATTTTAATGGAAAAGAACCCTCCAACAGCTTCTTTTAACGGCTATTCATATAATCCTATATTCCAGATATAGAATGTCAAAATGAATATTTGTCACTCTACACGACTTCAAACTAAAACCTTGTCACCTACACTATTTATTATTCTAAATTATAAGATGTTTTGTTTATTCACATCCATAGCTTTTTACTAGACAATATATATATATATATGTTATATTTATATAAAATACTCGATCCGTCCCAAATTAAAATTCGTATTAGTTAATTAATAGATCCATACGGTACTCGATGTATATGTTTTATATGTGTGTCTAGATTCATCATCATCCCGACATAAAAATTAAAAGCTAAAACGACTACTGTTTTAAAACGAAGTGAGTAATATAAGCTACAAATCTAATAGTGCAAAAATGTATTATAATTTAGGATGGATAAAGTATAAGGTTGTACATTGGGTTGATCACTACAACTTTGGTATTGACGATATCAACATCCATGATCTTAAAAAAAATCTAAAACCTATATTTTAAAATCCAAAAACTTAAAACACACATATGTGACTCTAAACGATTTCAAGCCATAATCTTGTCAACTATAAAGCTATAGATTGGACAAAAAAATAAAATGTCAAAGATCCAGTGTTGTTATTGAAATCTCAAAAGCTATTTTTTGAGAGGGTCCTAATTAGTTTTGTATCAATTATGAACTTGTACATCACATCGAACTCTATAGTTTTCATATAAAATTTGATTTCATATATAAAATATATTTTTTAGGAAATCATTTTTGGAGGTAGCATTATTCGAGGCGCGCGTCCAAACATTAAAAAAATCTAATAGGGCTAGTTTGGAAACCCTATTTTCCCGAGTGATTTCTATTTTCCCAAGTGAATGTTAACTAATTTCCTTTAGAAAATAGATTTTTTTTAGAAAATAAGGTTGTCAACTAGCCCTTAACTAAGAGAAAAGAATGTACCTACAGTATTTGCTAATCAGGGACCTATGTTCTGAATTTATTTTCGTAATAGTGATACCTTATTAACTTGTTTCCAGCTATATCAACACTTACCACGCAACGCTATAAGGCAGACGGACACTAACCAATTTAGACCTATTTGTTTCCCTTCTAGACTATATAAGCTGGATTATGGTGGAAGGGTAGGAGGGTAAAATATCAGTTTAGGATTACAAATAAGGCTGAAATAAGCTATCCAATGCTAACTTATTTTAATTTATTTATGGTGCTAAAGTGATATTTTACCCTACAACCTTTCCATGATAATATGACTTCTATAATATAGGATGGAAACAAACATACCCTTAATTATATTTAGCTACATCGTCGTAAAAGGTAGAGATGGCAATGGATACCCAAAACATAATACACAATAGGTAAAAACACTATTAGGGTATAGATCTGACGAATTTTGATGCCTATAAGTATTTTATTAGGTCACTATACCCATAAGGTATGGACATATGGTTGGTATGGGTACGCTCTCTCCTTTCCTATACCGAGTAACCTATGACATGTGTGGGTTTCATATAAAATAATATGTTAGAACCCTACCCGTAATTCATGTACGAAATTGTATAAACCCGCTAACACGTGACATGTTGAGTTCAATGAATTTGTCATACTGGACACAAAGATAATATATTATTTTAGTATATTCCATATTTGATGAAGTATTGAGCTTCAAAATTTTATATTTAGTACTTACTTAATTAAATGATCATGTCTGCTAGAATATTTAGGGTATGGTATTGTATGGATACACTCTACCTATGTTGTGTATGGGTTACTTTTGTATCTATGATGAATAGTGGGTACATATAATAGGTTATTTTTTTATCTGGTGGGTATAAATATGTCTTTGTGTGTCCATTGGATATCTTACCCACTGCCATCCCTAATAAGAGGCAATGATGCATAGTATTATTTTTTTATAAACTAATGTTTTAATTTCTAAGCCTTTATTAGTGAATGTAGTAGCAATATTAATTACACCGATAAAATGCACTACTAGCTCTTTATCAGACATACGGCTCAATGTCGATGGTTTGAGTTCCATTTTTCATTAAAAGAATCGTCAAAAGTGCGCGCAAATAACTGATTGAAGTTAATGATAAACAAGATAAGATTCGCGCATATTAAGTGAGAGAAGCCTTATTGGCATGACTGGAATCGACTCGTAGTTTATATTAGGAGTGGTACTAACTCCGTTTTCGAATATTTATCTATCGCTATTTTATTTTTAAACTAAAACACAACAATAAAAAAAATCTGATGCTCGATCCAGAAGATGGGGATGGGGACCAAGCACCCGTACCGTACGTGTTTGTCTGCTCTGTTCATCGCGTGATGGCGTAGTGTGTGGATAATCGTACGCGCGAACGTGGATCTCGCCGCGACATGGCACCAACCACTGGGGGACGTGTCTGGCAAATTATTGGATGGAGACTTGGGCGTACGTCCCAGCACAGAGCTCGTGCGCGGTGCGCCGCATCGGGAAGTGCCAACAAACACGTTACGTTAGGCTATCTCTCCGATCCACATCTTCTGAGTTCTGACGCTAGGGCAGCAGAATTTGGAGCTCCTTTTTTTTAACCAGCAATCAACTGCTCTCCAGGTCGACTGCCAGGCCCCGTTTGATTCAGCTTTTTTTCTGACCAGCTTTTTTGAAAATCTGGCTGTAAGAAGAATATGGCTGTGGAGAGAATCTAAGTATCATTATGATTACGTGTGGAGGAAGATAAAATTGTTCATAGGGCTCAGGATCTAGAAAATGACGGATTCCTACTATTACAACGACTCAACCGGTTATGTGTTTATATTGATTTTGGATGGTTTTTGCCCCAACAAATTTTATAGAAACTGCCTGAAAAGCTGAGCGTTTGGCAGTCCGTAACAGCTTTTGGTGGCCAGAAGCTACCAGAAGCCGAAACAAACAGACCCTCAATATACTCCATGTGGCAGCTCCGATCGGTTGTTATATGTTTGCGTTTATCTAGATCTAGCACTATTACCGAAAAAATAAATCTAGATCTAGTATTACTCATTCCGTTCTAGAATATAAGACATAATTATTTTTTTGTTTTTGTTCCATAATATAAGACGTGCTCTTTCTGCACACGTACATCGATACAGTGATATAGAGAGAATTAAATATATTTTTTGGTCTTTAAATTAGAAGTGGTTACACCTTATATACTGGTACGAAGGAAGTCTCTACTATATTTAAAGTATCAGTTTCAACGGTCATCATGCGTTATTTTTTTTTTACAAAAAGTCCCTACATTTCTTCCAAATAAACCTAGTGTAAAATATTAAAAAGCAGTGCAGCAAGTGGAGTATGTTATAAAAAGCGGTGCAGGAGGTGGTGTTTGAACCCACACCCAAATAGAAGAAGGGTGGAAAATATTGGACAAAGTTATCTAAATAGTAGAACATCATGCTCAGATATTTATAATATCGAATAGAAATTGTACATATGTATATATGTTTTTTAAAATAAAAAATAATCCTGTCAGGCCGAGCCAGCACTACGGGCCGAGACTACGACACAAGCACCGCAAGAAGCTCGTGTCGGGTTGGCCCAGACATGATTAAATGGATCGTGCCTCGGACAGGCTCACTAGATACGACCCATTTAGCCATATATACCTCCACACGATAATGATGGTCCTCGTCTCAGTTGCCACCACCTCGTTCGCCATTCTACTTATTTTCACTCTCCCCTCGTGCCTCCACCTCCGTGCCACCCCATTTTCGACAGAGGGCGTATGAGCAGGTGCCTCCCTCCCCGTATTCGTCCTACACCAGCCCTGACACCGACTCGTGGACGTTTCACATCTTGCGCGCACCATCGTTTCTGCCATCATCAGACGTCCCGTTCGTCTTCGCGGCCTTCGCCTTATTCTTCCTCCCCAACCTGCTGTCCCCCACGGTCGCACCCGCGAGCCGACCAACGCTCGTTGACGCGGGTACGGGGCGAATCGGTCATGCTCCTGGCTTTCTCTGTGCGTGTCGTCGAGGAGGACATGGTGACACCTGTCACGTTTAGGTTATCTTAGCGATGAGGAGTCCAGGTCTGAAATATTGGACAACTAAGGCCCGTAGCGTGGCAGCAGCCGGCATATGCTACGGAGTTGGTGGTGGTGTTGTGTCGCTTCGGTGGGTCCAAGGCCGGGAAAACACTCGCATTCTCTCACCCTTCTCGGACTGACGCCAGGTGTGGGTGTCTCTTGGTTTGGAGCTGCTCCGGTTGTGCTTCTTTCTCCGCTCGAGTGCTCTCTCCCTATATATCTAGCGGTATACTACCTATGTCGCCTCTAGATGCTCAGGTCTTCGTCATGTCCTTCTTCGGCAACGAACAGGTATGCACGCCTCTTTCCTTTTCCTCCTGCTCTACGAAACCTTGGAAGTGGGGGATGCGAGGGATGTGAGTCTCTGATTTGTTGTCTATGGTACCCGTGCGTTCATAAAAAATATTATGCGAAAACTGGAGACAACCAATAAAAAATCTTGATATCTTTTTGGTGAATAATTTACGTGAGCATTGTTGTGAACCGTCGCAATGCGTGGGTAACCGACTAGTAATATTTAGACTAGTGAATGTGATATCTACCGTGAATTTATCATAAAACTATGGATGTTTGACCTTACGATAGGCCTGAAGGCCTCACATTCAGTGTCTCGGGGAAAAAAAGTAACTCCTAGATATTCTTCCTCGATGGCGTAAGTACGGCGGCACCAGCTGGTACGGCGGCACTCAAAGGCGCCTCTCATGCCCCTTCCTCTCGTCAAGGTCATCAAGGCATGTACGACCTAAGTAAAGCTATTTAAACAGTTTTCTAGATACAATAAAAAATTGCATGATATAAATCTAAGTCTTTAGATCATTAATAAAGCTAAAAACATTATATATATAGTCATGAAGAGACGGATTTTTCTAAAGAGTATGTCTCTTGATTTTTTTTAAATAAATCCTATAAAGACCCCTCTAAAGACCCTGGTGTTTTACATGCCCTCATGACGATTCAAAGTTTCACATGACTCCGTATCTTCTTGGTAAACATGCCACCCTTCTCATTTTAAAAATACTCCATCCGTTCTAGTATATAAGGTATAACCACCTCTAGTTTAAAGACCAAGAAATAAAATTTATTCTCTCTATATCATTACATCGATGTACGTGTAAATAGAGAGAGAGCGCCTTATATTGTGAGACAAGAACAAAAAATGGTTACGTCTTATATTCTGGGACGGAGGGAGTACCAAATGCTACATACGCCGTCATACTAACTTTTAATCCATGTTTATATGCTTAGTTAGAAATATTAAACATAGTTCAATTACAAAACTAATTACACGTATAAGGACTAAATAACAAGATAAATCTATAAAGCCTAATTAATCCACGATTCACTGATGTGATGCTACAGTAAACATTTGTTAATCATGGATTAATTAGGCTTAAAAAATTTGTCTTGACATTTAGTCTTCATCTAAGTAATTATTTTTATAATTAGACTATATTTAATACACATACTTGACATTCAAGCATTCGATGTGATACAGACTAAATTTTATTTCACAGAACCAAACACCCCCTAAAGTTTACTAAGGGAGTGTTTGGAAGCAAAGTATTTTTGGAGTTTTGCGGTAAAACCATAGTATTGGAAAATACCCTAGTATTTTTCGCCAAGAGGTGTTTGGCTATATTGTAAAAAACTCTATTTTAAATACTATGATTTTGTAGCTACATCAAACATTTGTTAATTATGCATTAATTAGATTTAATAAATTTATCTGGTCATTTAATTTTCAATTGTGTAATTAGCTTTATAAGTAGACTATATTTAATAGTCGTAATAGCCATTCAGACATCGGATGTGACAATTTAGCCCTCTCAAGTCTTAATAAGAGTGCACATGGATAATACGGGTGGTGGAGAGAGAGGTAAAGATGACTGGTGGTATCTTTTTCTCATTCTTGACCACTTAGCATACTTTGGAGAGCTAAACTGCTAATCATTGATAAAGTTTAGCATTTTACCTTTGAACATGTTTTAGTCCTCATGTTTGGATATCTATGTGCCCAAATTTTAACTAAAAATGTACTGTTAAATTTTAGCACCGTAGATATAAACATGCCCTTTGTGGAAGTGTGGACACAATGTGTATAAATCATTTTACATGCGCTTTTCTTTATGTGAGAGATTATTCTATCAAGAACCATATTTAAAAATAGTTTAAGAGCTTGTCTCTAAAAATTAATTGTTCAAGACGGCTTGACATACAATTTCTCGGCTCCATTGTTGAATTTGGATAGAAATCAATTTTACTAGACGTCTCTAGAAACACTCTAGGCATCTAGAAGTTGGAGCCACCTTAAAATCAACATTTTAGAGGTAGTTGGACTTTTCTAAGACACATTTAGAATTTTTTAGGCACAGATGGTTCAAAATTTTCATACCCTAAATTAAGTTTGGTGAAGACATTTTTATTTTTAAACAACTTTATATTGAAAAAAGGATCAAAAGCAAAGTTATACTTTATTTTTTATTTAAGTTTATTTATGGTCTCTAAAATATTAATTAGTACTCACTAAAGTGATTGTGTCAGCCATTAGGCCATAAGTGAAATGATTTTAGTGGAGTGTCTAAGGAAGGACGCTTAAGGATCTTAGTTTGACCCCTGCGTCGAAAGCGGTCATATTTTGGCCTGTCTCTAGATTCTAATTTGTAAAGGCAACTAGGATTTCCTCTGTGACCTGCCTATATATTTCAGTCTCTATGAGCAGTGGTTAGGTTTTCGATCTGTCTGTATGAATCGATTTCTAGCAAGAGATAGAGATCACCGGTTTTTAGAGATATACAAATAATGTTGGGTGGAGCAGTGAAAATACATTTCCCCTAAGAGCATATTCGACGACCTTTCTAAATTTTACTTTCTAAATCATTATTTAGAGACATTTGAGTAAAAAAATAGGTCTTATACATTTGTAACAACTATTTTATAACTTGTGCACTTTAGTGCAACTCCATAGGTCTCTCTATATCCTTTCTAATGGTTAGGAATAAACATTTCCAAGAGCTTCTTTAAATATTCATAGCTTTTTACTATAAATCATACTCCCACCGTTCCAATTTATAATTCATTTGACTTTTTTATCCCAAATTTGATCAGCTTGTCTTATTTAAAAATACATTATTATTATTATTACTATTATTAATATTATTATTAATTTTTACTGTGATATCATTTGACATATAATATAGTTTAAGTATAGCTTTGGATTTTTCATTTTTTCGCAAAAAAAATTGAATAAGACAAGCCATTGAAACTTGGTTTAGAAAATTCAAACGAATTATAAATTGTGACGGATGGAGTATATATTAATATGTTATGTACATATACATAATAAACACTATAAATCTAGAGATACCATAAGGTCTTACAATTTAGAATTTAGGATGGAGAAGGTATAAAGTTGTGGATCGGGTTGACCACTACAACTTTGATATTTACCATATCAACATCCATGATCATTTGAAAATTTGTATTTTAAAATCTAAGAACTTAAAACACATATTTTTGACTCTAAATGATTTCAAGTCATAAGCTTGTAAACTACTACCTCCGTTTTTGAATATTTGTTGTCGGTTAGTTCATTTTTGAACTAAAACATGACAAATAAAAAAGGAGGTAGTATAAAGTTATAGATTGGATTGAAATACAATGTTAATAACTGGGGTAATAGATTTATCAATTCGTAGTTGAGAGAGAGTAGTCGGATGTGACTAGAGGTTGATCCACCAGATGGAGGCCAAGCACCCGTACTTTGTATGTCTGGTGCCCCGCAACTCTCCTGTTCATAGGGGTGATAAAGGTCGAAAACAATTGGTAAACACAAAAATTATTTTTATTTTCATAATTTTTTTTCGGAAACGAGATCTAAAACAGTAACTTCGGAAATGAAAACGACATCGATAATTCAGAAACATCTGAAATAAAAGTTCGGTATGAAAATTACACTGATTACGATCGGAATCTAAATATGATCAGTAAAAACTGTAACATTTACCCTCAATTGACTTTAAAAATTCACGCAAGTCATACATTCATATAAAATTAGTAATAATATATAAGATAGGAGGTCACAATAAATATATAAGGCAAGAAGTCATACAATAATAAAATCATTATTATGTATTTAAATAAAGTGGAATCAAGATGTGTATAATGATGACACTTATATTCTAACTAGTTAGATGCCCGTGCGTTGCTACGGTTTTCATATATCACATATCACATGAATGAAGATTAAACACAAACATATACATATATTCGAACACCATGTAAAAAATATTAATACATGCACCAAAAAACACTACAAATTATCAAAGCTTATCAAACATAACATGGAGACTCACATAAAACATCAACAAATCAAGCCAAATAAGCATAAGTCCTCATTAACCACAAATTTAATCCAAAACTTGATTTGACGAATCATACTAATAGCAAAATACTCAAACAAAGCTAAGAAAAAAATGAACCATCCAAGCAAACGTAAAGAAAATTATAAGGCTTCCCTAGCAATATCATTAGTACAGAATTTGTAGCCACTTAAACAAAGCTAAGAAAAAATGAACCATACAAGCAAATTGAATGTAAATTATAATGCTTCCCTAGCAATAACAGAAGTACAGAACTTCAATAAACTAAAAATGCATCAAGGCACAAATAAGAAAAAACACAAAATAAGAGCTTTTCTAGCACATTCATTTCCATGATGAAATACAGTGAAACTGAACTCACATTCTTAAAGAATGGATTTGCAAATTAAAATAAATAGGATACCTACAGTAAACGAATGTTTAAGTGCAACCTTGTCTAGTACAAGTAAATTCACCCTCAAACTCACAAGTGAGGCATTGAAAGAGTATTGCTATATATTAGAAATACACCACTGGTCTCCAAATACAAAACACAAGGAGGGTCGAGATCACAAACCATTACTCTTAGCAAAAACCCAAAAGGCGCTCTTCATTTCAGAGCTACACAGAAGTGCAGAGTTAGTAAAATAGTCTCAATCACATAATCGAACACCATGCACACCGAATAACACTTGGAGGAGGGCACCCATAGGTTGGAGCTGTCAATGTCGAAGATGACAGTGAAGTTCTGCAGTAGTGTGCAGATGCCACCGCATCATTGTACTGCGCATTGAGGTAGTTATTTAGCGGCATGATATCGCTGACATCGCCCTCTGCATCTACCTCAGCTTCCTCCAAAGCGACGGTGGCAATACGTCGAGGGCCTCGTTGTGGCGACGATACGTCAAGGGTCTCATAGTAGTGGCTGCGCTTGTGCACCTCCCTAACAACCGATCACCTTTGATAAGAAAAGTTCTGTATATAGTGGTTTATTGACCGAGAAGCGAGATCTGAGTTTGGAACCTAGCAGGAGAGCTCAAGTAAAAGACAGGTGACCTCAATTAACTTCATGGTATATATATTTAGCATACCATATCAACTTGGATTTCTCTTAATTTAATAAGGTAAAAAGGCCAAGAGAAAAGGTGGACAGAAAAGTTTATTATACTTCATAGATAATAATTGTAAAAATTAAAAGAAAGTTCCCAAGAGTTTATATTTGTACCCTCTCTTTGGTTGGGTCTTTGACAATATTTCCAGTGATTTTTTTATGTCCTTGATCATGTCATCAGCAAGTGGAGGTCCAAAAGGCAGGGATCTATTTATAGATATTTGGAGTGATCTCTCCATTGTCCTTTCCCAGATCGATCAGTGCTTTGCATCTGGAGAAATGGGTAATGCATGGTTAAAGCTCATGAGATACGTGAGGACTGCATGACGACATTGAATGTTCATAGACCATACAGGAGGCGGAGTGAAGGGAAGTTTAGCTTACAATTGCCTTTAGCGACATGGATACGGTCTCGTGTGGCTGTTGCGCGTAACTGTCGGTCTGGTTCACAAGACTGCTAGGGTTCCTTCTACCGAACACTTCTCCTGCACGAAGATCGGGCTCAAATATGTGTCTGGTTTTGTCGGTGTTTCGAAACCCGGGGGGTCCCTGGACCGACGAGTGAATTGTCGCCGCGTGCCCCAGCCCAGATGGGTCGACGCAAGGCGGAACGCGAAGGGGGGAAAGGAGGTAGCCGGAGGGAGGCAGGCGTAAGAGAGTGTGGATCCCGCGGCCTTCGTGTTAGCCCAGCGCCTGAGTCGGGTGCGCTTGCAGTAGGGGGATACAAGCATCCACGCGGGAGTGGGAGCGAGAGGCCTTGAGCGAGCGCAGTCCCGTCCTTTCCCGCGCGGGCCAACCCTCTGTAAGAGGGCCCTGGTCCTTCCTTTTATAGGCGTAAGGAGAGGATCCAGGTGTACAATGGGGGGTGTAGCAGAGTGCTACGTGTCTAGCGAAGGAGAGCTAGTGCCCTAAGTACATGCCATCGTGGCAGCCGGAGGGGTTTTGGCACCCGGTTCGTGTGGTGTCGTGGCCGTCGGAGGAGCGCTGGAGCCTGGCGAGAGGGGCAGCTGTGGGGGCTGTCGAGTCCTTGCTGACGTCATCTTGCTTCCGTAAGGGGGCCGAGAGCCGCCGTCGTCACGGAGTGTGCGGGGCGCCATCATTGCCTATCTGGCGGAGCGAGCCAGATGGGACGCCGGTCTTGTTCCCCATAGCCTGAGTCAGCTTGGGGTAGGGTAATGATGGCGCCTCCTATCGACGTGGTCGGTCCGCGCCCTAGGCTGGGCGAGGTGGAGGCTCCTCCGAGGTCGAGGTCGAGTCTGTCTTCCGTGGCCGTGGTCGAGTCCGAGCCCCTGGGTCGGGCGCGGTGGAGACCGTCGGCTGAGGCCAGGGCTGAGTTCGAGCCCTGGGGTCGGGCGAAGCGGAGTCCGTCTTCTTCCGGGGCTGAGCCCAAGTCCGAGCCCTGGGGTCGGGCGAGGCGGAGTTCGTCGTCTTCCGGGGCTGAGCCCGAGTCCGAGCCCTGGGGTCGGGCGAGGCGGAGTTCGTCGTCTTCCGGGGCTGAGCCCGAGTCCGAGCCCTGGGTCGGGCGAAGCGGAGTTCGCCGTCTTCCGGGGCTGAGCCCGTGTCCGAGCCCTGGGTCGGGCGGAGCGGAGTTCGCCGTCTTCCGGGGCCGAGCCCGAGTCCGAGCCCTAGGTTCGGGCGAGGCGGAGTTTCTTATGACGCCCGAGGCCGGCCTTGGCTGCTGTCAGCCTAACTCTGTCGGGTGGCTCAGCAGTCGAAGCGGCGCAGGCGGCGCTGTCCTCTTGTCAGACCGGTCAGTAGAGCGGCGAAGTGACTGCGGTCACTTCGGCCCTGTCGACTGGAGGGCGTGCGTCAGGATAAAGGTGTCAGGCCACCTTCGCATTAAATGCCCCTGCGATTTGGTCGGTCGGCGTGGCGATGTGGCCAAGGTTGCTTCTCGGTGAAGTCTGGGCCTCGGGCGAGCCGATAGTGTGCCCGTTGCTGGAGGGCGGTCCTCGGGCGAGACGTAGGTTCTTCGGGGTCGGCTTCCCTTGCCCGAGGCTAGGCTCGGGCGAGGCACGATCATGTCCCTTGAATGGACCGATCCTTGGCTTAATCGCACCCATCAGGCCTTTGCAGCTTTGTGCTGATGGGGGTTACCAGCTGAGATTTAGGGGCCTTGAGGGTACCCCTAATTATGGTCCCCGACAGTAGCCCCCGAGCCTCCAAGGGAGTACTAATACTCGCTTGGAGGCTTTTGCCGCACTTTTTTGCAAGGGGGCCAGCCTTTTTCGGTTGCATTCTGTTCTGGTGGGTGCGCGCGAGCGCACCCGCCGGGTGTAGCCCCCGAGGCATCAGAGGAGTAGTTTTACTCCTTCGAGGTCTTAGTGCGCTTCGCAACACTTCGGCTGGTCTAGTTGTTCCCTCATGCGAGCTGGTCGTAGCCCGAGTGCACGGTCGAGTCCCAAGTTCTCGGGCTGGTATGTTGACGCTGTCAACGGTTTGGCCGGAGCCGAGTTTGCGAGAGCAGGCCCCGAGCCTCTGCACAGGGCGAGAGGACGGTCAGGGACAGACTCGACTTTTTTACATACGCCCCTGCGTCGCCTTTCCGCAAGGAGGAGGGGGGAAAGCGCCATGTTGCCCTCAGGTGGCGCCGAACATGGTGTCTCCGGTGAGCTGCTGGCGGGTAATCCGAGCGGACGTCCATGCCCCATTTGATAGGGGTCAGCTAGAGGCCCAGAGGCGCGCCCAAAAGTACCTGCGGGTGATCTGCCGGACCCGGTCCCCTGTCGACGGGGTCCGAGGGCTCGATGCCTCCCTTTGATGGGATTCCGTTACAAGATCGTTCCCGCTGGTCTCGGAAATGTCCTAGGGTACCTCGGGAGCGCAGCCCGAGCCTTGGTTATGTATCGAACGTACCCATGGTCATCCCTCGCTCTGTGTCTGAGGCGACTGTGAACCCTTCGAGGGCCAGCCTACGAACCCCTGATCAGTAGTGGGCGCAGAGCCCGAGTGGCCTAAGGCGGCCGTTGAACCCTCCGAAGGGCCAGCCATCGAACCTCTGACCAGTAGTGGGTGTGGAGCCCACGTGCTCTGAGGCGGCTGTTGAACCCCTCCGAGGGGCCAGCCTTCGAACCTCTAATCAGTAGGGAGGCTCGGAGCCTGTTTCCTTCACGGAGAAGGGTCCTTTTCGGGGTATCCCCCTTTCCTGGTCCCTGTTGAGAGAGAGAGAAAGAGGAAAAGGGAAAGGACACGAAATCGAATGACGCGGCGTACCTCTTTCGACGCGGTCATTATGGCGAAGGCGAAGCGTCGCTTGCTTCTCCCGCCTGAGACGCCGCCTGTCCCGCCACGAAGTTAATGCGACGGGGCGAGCGGTTCGCGGGGCGGCCGTTGCGCGTGCGCGAGCCGTTCGAGGAACGGATCACGGGCGCGTCGTCTTCACGCCATGGGAGAGGGCTTCCCCGCTGCCCCTGGATGGGACGTGAGCTTGACTGGCGACGTGACCGCTGCTGCTATGGGGACGGAATCGGAGTTCCGTTTGTATTGGCACCTTGAGTGCCAGTGTCTTGTTCATCGTGGCTGTCGAGGCCTGAACGTGTATGTATTTTCGGCGCGGAGCCATGTTTTTTCTTCATTTCGAGCACTAAGACTCGCCTTGTTGATTATCTGAGCCGCTTCACCGAGCGTGAGTTACCTCGTGCAAAGGTGACGAGTGAGGTATCCGTATCCCGGAGGCGTAGGAGTCCCTCGGCTCGGTCGGCCTTGCTGTCCGAGGCCCCTCTTGCTTAGTTACAGGAACCCCTCGGCTGCTCTTCGATGAGCCGAAGCCGGAGGTAGCGGTGTCAGCCCGGACGAAGGCAGAGTTGGCTTCGAAAAGGAGGTGAAGTTGGCCAGAGCCTGGCCGGGTCGTCCACTGGTTGAGCCGACGCCGGAGTTGAGCCGCCGAGGCCACAAGCCGAGCTGATGTCTTTGAGGGTCAGCTGGCCGAGGCCTCGGGGTGGCCGGCCGAGCCGCCTGCTCGGGCCGGATTCTCGAAGAAGACCCTGGCGGCGATGGCCCGGGCGTGGTGCTGATGTCGTCCTTCAGAGTGGGGGCCCTCCGACCGCGTCGCCGTCTGAGGCTAGGTCAGACCCCCCGAAGGTGTAGTTGATGCCGAGGGTGCTGCTGCCCCCTTCGGCCATCGACGTCCGAGCCTGCAGGATCAGGTCGTCTTGTAGTGTGTGTATGTTTTCTGCGGCCGCCGAGGCCTAAACACACCGTCGCCGTGTTGTAAAGCTGTGTTTCTTTTCCTCTTGTTTCGAGTACCCGGACTCACTTGTCGGTAACAGAATTGTTTGTGCGGGCGAGAGTTGCTTTTCACGGAAGGTGATGAGTGAGGTATCCGTATCCCGGAGGCGTAGGAATCCCTCGGCTCGGTCGGCCTTACCGCTTACACGCGCTCTTACTCGTCCATAGGGTTCTGTTACCGACGCCATCGAGAAGGCCCGAAAAATCATTTCGGCAGAGGAGCTTCTCGAGCATGAAGACTTGTTCGGTCCGTGGAGTCACTTATCCGAGCGCGAGTTACTTATCGCAGAAGGTGATGAGTGAGGTATCCGTATCCCGGAGGCGTAGGAGTCCCTCGGCTCGGTCAGCCTTGGCTGCTTACGTGTACTCCGCCGTTTTCAGGATCCACTTTTGAAGTAGTCGAAGAGCACGAAAAGCATTCTGGCAGAAAAGATTTTTTTTTCTTTTTTCGAGGAAAATTTTGACGCAGAGGGGGTTGCCCCCTTCTAGCCCCCGAGGGAGGGTCGGGCTTTGCCGAGGCAAGGCTGACCCTTCCTTGACGACCAGACTTGGTGTGTGAACGAAGTATACGAGCAACTTGAAAACATCTTAAGGGTAGAAGCGACGTAGCTGTTGGATGTTCCAAGCGTTGCTGTAGACCTCACCTTGGCTGTTGGCCAGCTTGTATGTCCCGGGCTTCAGAACCTTGGCGATGACAAACGGCCCTTCCTAGGGAGGCGTGAGCTTGTACCGCCCTCGGGCATCTTGTCGCAGCCGAAGCACCAGGTCGCCCACCTGGAGGTCTCGGGACCTAACCCCTCGGGCGTGGTAGCGTCGCAGGGTTTGCTGGTACCGCGCCGAGTGTAGTAAGGCCATGTCCCGAGCCTCCTCCAGCTAGTCCAGTGAGTCTTCTCGGTTGGCTTGGTTGTTTGGTCGGTGTAGGCCTTCGCCCTCGGGGAACCGTATTCTAGGTCTATGGGCAAGATGGCCTCGGCCCCATAGACTAGAAAGAACGGTGTGAAGCCCGTGGCTCGGCTCGGCGTTGTCCTCAGACTCCAGACCACCGAGGGGAGTTCCTTCATCCACCGCTTGCCGAACTTGTTGAGGTCGCTGTAGATCCGAGGCTTCAGTCCTTGCAGGATCATGCCGTTGGCCCGCTCCACTTGCCCATTCGTCATGGGGTGAGCCACGGCAGCCCAGTCCACCCGGATGTGGTGATCCTCGCAGAAGTCCAGGAACTTTCTGCCGATGAACTAGGTACCGTTGTCGGTGATGATGGAGTTCGAGACCCCAAAGCGATGGATGATGTTGGTGAAGAACGCCACCGCCTGCTCGGACCTGATGCTGTTTAGGGGTCGGACCTCGATCCACTTGGAGAATTTGTCGATGGCGACCAACAGGTGCGTGTAGCCCCCGGGTGCCTTCTGCAAGGGGCCAACGAGGTCCAGACCCCACACAGCAAACGGTCAGGTGATGGGTATTGTCTGCAGAGCTTGAGCGGGCAGGTGGGTCTGTCTCGCGTAGAACTGACACCCTTCGCAGGTGCGGACAATTCTAGTAGCGTCGGCCACCGCCGTCGGCCAGTAGAATCCTTGTCGGAAGGCGTTTCCAACGAGGGCTCGAGGTGCTGCGTGATGGCCGCAAGCCCCCGAGTGTATCTCTTGCAAGAGCTGCTGGCCTTCGGCGATAGAAATGCATCGCTGGAGGATGCCTGAGGGGCTGCGGTGGTACAACTCCTTCCCATCCCCCAGCAAGACGAAAGACTTGGCGCGCCACGCCAACCGTCGAGCTTCGGCTTGGTCGAGGGGAAGCCCCCCTCGGTGGAGATATTGCAGGTACGGGGTCTGCCAGCTTTGATTAGGCATGACCTCGCTTGGTTCCCCCTCGACACGCAATGCCTCACCCTCGGGGGTCGAGGGTACCTCGGGCTGAGCCGAGGGTACCTCGGACCGTGCCGAGGGTACCTCGTACTGGGCCGAGGGTACCTCGGACTGAGCTGAGGGTGCCTCGGGCGGAGCCGAAGGTGCCTCGGGCGGAGCCGAAGGTGCCTCGGGCTCGGGCGTGTCCTCGGTCTTGACGGAGGGTTGATGCAGGTCTCGGGAGAATACGTCCGGGGGAACTGTTGTTTGTCCCGAGGCTATTTTAGCCAGCTCGTCCGCAGTCTCGTTGTAGCGTCGGGCGATGTGGTTGAGCTCGAGCCCGTAGAACTTGTCTTCCAGGCGCCGAACCTCATCGCAGTAGGCTTCCATCTTCGGGTCGCGGTAGTGGGAGTTCTTCATGACTTGGTCGATGATGAGCTGCGAGTCACCGTGAGCGTCGAGGCATCGGACCCCTAGCTCGATGGCGATTCGCAACCCGTTTACCAGAGCCTCATACTCCGCCACATTGTTGGACGCCGGGAAGTGGAGGCGTAGCACGTAGCGTAGGTGCTTCCCGAGGGGCGAGACAAAGAGGAGGCCTGCGCCGGCCCCTGTCTTCATCAGTGACCCGTCGAAAAACATGGTCCAAAGCTCCGGTTGGATCGGAGCCGTCGGGAGCTGGGTGTCGGCCCATTCAGCCATGAAGTCCGCCAGGACCTGGGACTTGATGGCCTTCCGGGGGGCGAACGAGATCGTCTCGCCCATGATCTCCACCACCCACTTCGCGATCCTACCCGAAGCCTCTCGGGACTGGATGATCTCTCCCAGGGGGAAGGATGACACCACCGTCACCGGATGAGACTCGAAGTAGTGTCGCAACTTCCGCCGTGTCAGGATCACCGCGTACAGCAGCTTCTGGATTTGTGGGTAGCGGATCTTGGTCTCGGACAGTACCTCACTGATGAAGTAGACTGGCCTCTGGACGGGCAGTGCATGCCCTTCTTCTCGTCTCTCAACCACGATCGCGGCGCTAACCACCTGGGTGGTCGCGGCGACGTAGATCAAGAGGGCTTCTCCGGCAGCGGGGGGCACCAAGATGGGCGCGTTCGTGAGGAGCGCCTTCAGGTTCTCGAGGGCTTCCTCGGCCTCGGGAGTCCAAGTGAAGCACTCAGCTTTCCTTAAGAGGCGGTACAGAGGCAGGCCTCTTTCGCCGAGGCGGGAGATGAAGCGGCTCAGAGCCGCGAGGCATCCCATAACCCTCTGTACGCCTTTCAAGTCCTTGATTGGCCCCATGCTGGTGATGGCTGCAATCTTCTCCGGGTTGGCTTTGATGCCCCGCTCGGAGACGATGAACCCCAAGAGCATGCCTCGGGGGACCCCGAAGACACACTTTTCGGGGTTAAGCTTCACGCCTTTCGCCTTGAGACATCGAAACGTCGCTTCAAGGTCGGAAAGGAGGTCAGAGGCCTTCCTCGTCTTGACTACGATGTCATCGACGTAGGCCTCGACCGTTCGGCCGATGTGTTCGCCAAACACATGGTTCATGCATCGCTGGTACGTCGCCCCCGCATTCCTCAAACCAAACGACATTGTAACATAGCAGTACATGCCGAAGGGTGTGATGAATGAAGTCGTGAGCTGGTCGGACTCTTTCATCTTGATCTGGTGATACCCTGAGTAGGCATCGAGGAAAGACAGGGTTTCGCACCCAGCAGTGGAATCCACGATCTGATCGATGCGAGGCAGAGGGTAGGGAACCTTCGGACATGCTTTGTTTAGACCAGTGTAGTCTACACACATCCGCCATTTCCCCCCTTTCTTTCTTACTAGCATAGGGTTGGCAAGCCATTTGGGATGGAATACCTCTTTGATGAACCCTGCCGCCAGTAGCTTGTGGATCTCTTCGCCTATGGCTCTGCGCTTTTCTTCGTCGAATCGACGCAGAGGCTGCTTCACGGGTCAGGCCCCAACTCGAATATCCAGAAAGTGCTCGGCGACTTCCCTCGGTATGCCGGGCATGTTCGAGGGACTCCACGCGAAAACGTCGGCGTTCGCGCGGAGAAAGTCGACGAGCATTGCTTCCTATTTGGGGTCGAGCTCGGAGCCGATCCGGATCTGCTTGGAGGCGTCGTTGCAGGGGTCGAGAGGGACGGACTTGATCGTCTCTGCTGGTTCAAAGTTGCCGGCGTGGCGCTTCACGTCGGGCGCCTCCCTAGAGAGGCTCTCCAGGTCAGCGATGAGGGCCTCAGATTCGGCGAGGGCCTCGGCGTACTCCACGCACTCCATATCGCATTCGTATGCGTGTCGGTACGTGGGCCCGACGGTGATGACCCCATTGGGGCCCGACATCTTGAGCTTGAGGTAGGTGTAGTTGGGGACGGCCATGAACTTGGCGTAGCATGGCCTCCCCAGCACTGCGTGGTAGGTTCCTCGAAACTCGACCACTTCGAACGTGAGGGTCTCCTTTCGAAAGTTGGAGGGCGTCCCGAAGCAGACGGGTAGGTCGAGTTGTCCGAGGGGTTGAACGCGCTTCTCGGGGACGATCCCGTGGAAAGGCGCAGCGCCCGCCCGGACCGAGGACAGATCGATCCGCAGGAGCCCGAGGGTCTCGGCGTAGATGATGTTGAGGGTGCTGCCTCCGTCCATGAGGACCTTGGTGAGCCTGACGTCACTGATGATGGGGTCGACAACGAGTGGGTATCTCCCCGGGCTCGGCACGTAGTCCGGATGGTCGGCCCGGTCGAAGGTGATGGGCTTGTCGGACCAGTCTAGGTAGACTGGCGCCGCCACCTTTACCGAGCACACCTCCCGGCGCTCTTGCTTGCGGTGCCGAGCCGAGGCATTCACCACTTGCCCGCCATAGATCATGAAGCTATCGCGGATCTCGGGGAACCCTCCTGCCTTGTGATCTTCCTCCTTGGCGTCGTCGAGGGCCTTGCCACCCTCCGCGGGTGGCCCGGCCTTGTGGAAGTGTCGTCGAAGCATGGCACACTCCTCGAGGGTGTGCTTGACGGGCCCCTGATGATAAGGGCACGGCTCCTTGAGCATCTTGTCGAAGAGGTTGGCACCTCTGGGAGGTTTCCGAGGGTTCTTGTGCTCGGCGGCGGCGACAAGATCCGCGTCGACGGCGTCGCGTTTCGCTTGTGACTTCTTCTTGCCCTTCTTCTTGGCGTCGCGCTGAGTTGACGCCTCGGGAGCATCTTCCGGTGGGCGGCCCTAGGGCTGCTTGTCCTTTCGGAAAATGGCCTCAACGGCCTCCTGGCCAGAGGCGAACTTGGTGGCGATGTCCATCAGCTCGCTCGCCCTGGTGGGGGTCTTGCGACCCAGCTTGCTCACCAGGTCGCGGCAGGTGGTGCCGGCGAGGAACGCGCTGATGACATCTGAGTCGGTGACGTTGGGCAGCTCCGTGCGCTGCTTCAAGAATCGCCGGATATAGTCCCGGAGAGACTCTCCCGGCTGCTGGCGGCAGCTTTGGAGATCCCAGGAGTTCCCAGGGCACACGTACGTGCCCTGGAAATTGCCGGCGAAGGCTTGGACCAGGTCGTCCTAGTTGGAGATCTGCCCCGGAGGCAGGTGCTCTAACCAGGCTCGAGCGGTGTCGGAGAGGAACAGGGGGAGGTTGCGGATGATGAGGTTGTCATCGTCTGTTCCACCCAGTTGGCAGGCCAGCCGATAGTCCGCGAGCCACAGTTCCGGTCTCGTCTCCCCCGAGTACTTTGTGATAGTAGTCGGGGTTCGGAACCAGGTCGGGAACGGTGCCCGTCGTATGGCGCGGCTGAAAGCCTGCGGACCGGGTGGTTCGGGCGAAGGACTCCGATCCTCCCCGCTGTCGTAGCGTCCCCCACGCCTGGGGTGGTAGCCTCGGCGCGCCCTATCGTCGAGGTGGGCCCGACGGCTGTGATGATGACGCTCGTTGCCGAGGGGACCTAGGGCCGCAGGCACTGTGTTGCGCGTGCGCCCGGAGTGGACTGAGGCTTCCCGCGTAAATCGGGAAGTCGCGGCGCGATGTCCCGAGGGGAAACCCTGCCTTCGGGAGGCAGAGCTTTCGGCCCGTCGGACCGCGGCGTCCTCCAGGAGATTCTTGAGCTCTCCCTGGATACGTCGCCCTTCCGTAGTCGATGGCTCCGGCATCGCGCGGAGGAGCATTGCTGCAGCAGCAAGGTTTTGGCCGACTCCGCTAGAATCCAGCGGTGGCCTCACCCTGACGTCGTCGGTGATGCGGTGCTGGATGTCGTGTGGGAGATGACGCGCTTCTCCGGCCGGGGGTTGGATCGCCCATTCCTGCCCGACGTCCCTGCGGATCGGCACAAGCGTTCCTGCTCCCCCGTCGAGCCTGGCCCGCCTCTCGTGGATTTGCTCGAGCTGTGGGTCAGGACCCCTCGCTGGGACGGGGACCACAGCTCGCTCCGAAAGGATGTCAACGTGAGGCGCGGGCCTAGGGGGATCACTGTTCTCCAGCATACCAAGATGGTTGCCTTCGCCGGGACCCCCTAGATCGACGTGGAAACATTCACAACTTGGGCCGCGGTCCTCATTGTCGAGGCCGCGGCTGCCGTCGAAACAGTCGGAAAGGCAGTAGTCGCATGCGGTCATGAAGTCCCGCACGGCACTGGGGTTACCAAGTCCGGAGAAATCCCAACAGATGTCGGGCTCGCCATCTTCCTCGGACCCCGAGGACTCGTAGGTCGAGTCGGCCGTCAGTCGGTCCTAGGGTGACCGCACACGATACCCCAGAGGGTTTGGACTCGCCTCTATGAAAGTGCTCACCGAAGCGGAGTCGCTTGGTGGGTCGAGGCCGAATCCAAAAGACACGAGATGGGAATCAGTCGGTACCTTTCGGTCGACGGTCGGTGACGAGGTCGCGTCTGGGACTGACTGCACCGTTGTCTTGGGTACAAGGGTGACGCCCAGCAAGTCCTTCGCGAGCGTGCTGGCATCGTGCATTTGCTTGAGATCGGTGTGTTGCAGGGAGGCGGCGCTCGTCTTCGTCTCAGACGCGAGATCGATGCCCGACGCGCCCTCCGTTGGGGCGCCGACGCCGTCGACTCGCTCGACAGCCAACGAGGTGTCGCTTCCCGCTTGGCCTTGGTTGCCCCGCCTCCTCCTCCGTCGGCGGGGGAGGGGACGGGACAAGCCCGAATGTCGTCCTTCCACCTCGTGGGGAAAGCGTCGTCGATTTCCACGCCGGCGAGCGGGTTGTCGACCGCCATTGTCGCTGTCGCGCGGTGGGGGAAGGAGTATCATGTCATAGCTGCCGTCGAGGGACATGAACTCGAGATTCCCGAAACGGAGCACCGTCCTGGGCTGGAAAGGTTGCTGGAGACTGCCCATCTGGAGCTTGACAAGAAGCTGTTCGTCAACACGCAGCAGGCCCCTACCTGGCGCGCCAACTGTCGGTGTTTCGAAACCTGGGGGGTCCCTGGACCGACGAGTGAATTGTCGCCGCGTGCCCCAGCCCAGATGGGTCGACGCAAGGTGGAACGCGAAGGGGGGAAAGGAGGTAGCCGGAGGGAGGCAGGCGTAAGAGAGTGTGGATCCCGTGGTCTTCGTGTTAGCCCAGCGCCTGAGTCGGGTGCGCTTGCAGTAGGGGGATACAAGCGTCCATGCGGGAGTGGGAGCGAGAGGCCTTGAGCGAGCGCCGTCCCGTCCTTCCCCGTGCGGGCCAACCCTCTGTAAGAGGGCCCTGGTCCTTCCTTTTATAGGCGTAAGGAGAGGATCCAGGTGTACAATGGGGGGTGTAGCAGAGTGCTACGTGTCTAGCGAAGGAGAGCTAGTGCCCTAAGTACATGCCATCGTGGCAGCCGGAGGGGTTTTGGCACCCGGTTCGTGTGGTGTCGTGGCCGTCGGAGGAGCGCTGGAGCCTGGCGAGAGGGGCAGCTGTCGGGGCTGTCGAGTCCTTGCTGACGTCCTCTTGCTTCCGTAAGGGGGCCGAGAGCCGCAGTCGTCACGGAGTGTGCGGGGCGCCATCCTTGCCTATCTGGCGGAGCGAGCCAGATGGGACACCGGTCTTGTTCCCTGTAGCCTGAGTCAGCTCGAGGTAGGGTAATGATGGCGCCTCCTATCGACGTGGTCGGTCCGCGCCCTAGGCTGGGCGAGGTGGAGGCTCCTCCGAGGTCGAGGTCGAGTCTGTCTTCCATGGCCGTGGTCGAGTCCGAGCCCCTGGGTCGGGCGAGGCGGAGACCGTTGGCTGAGGCCAGGGCTGAGTCCGAGCCCTGGGGTCGGGCGAAGTGGACTCAGTCTTCTTCCGGGGCTGAGCCCGAGTCCGAGCCCTGGGGTCGGGCGAGGCGGAGTTCGTCGTCTTCCGGGGCTGAGCCCGAGTCCAAGCCCTGGGGTCGGGCGAGGCGGAGTTCGTCGTCTTCCGGGGCTGAGCCCGAGTCCGAGCCCTGGGTCGGGCGGAGCGAAGTTCGCCGTCTTCCGAGGCTGAGCCCGTGTCCGAGCCCTGGGTCAGGCGGAGCGGAGTTCGCCGTCTTCCGGGGCCGAGCCCGAGTCCGAGCCCTAGGGTCGAGCGAAGCGGAGTTTCTTATGATGCCCGAGGCCGGCCTTGGCTGCTGTCAGCCTAACTCTGTCAGGTGGCTCAGAAGTCGAAGCGGCGCAGGCGGCGCTGTCCTCTTGTCAGACCGGTCAGTAGAGCGGCGAAGTGACTGCAGTCACTTCGGCCCTGTCGACTGGAGGGTGTGCGTCAGGATAAAGGTGTCAGGCCACCTTCGCATTAAATGCCCCTGCGATTTGGTCGGTCGGCGTGGCGATGTGGCCAAGGTTGCTTCTCGGTGAAGACTGGGCCTCGAGCGAGCCGATAGTGTGCCCGTTGATGGAGGGGGATCCTCGGGCGAGACGTAGGTTCTCCGGGGTCGGCTTCCCTTGCCCGAGGCTAGGCTCGGGCGAGGCACGATCATGTCCCTTGAATGGACCGATCCTTGGCTTAATCGCACCCATCAGGCCTTTGCAGCTTTGTGCTGATGGGGGTTACCAGCTGAGATTTAGGGGCCTTGAGGGTACCCCTAATTATGGTCCCCGATAGGTTTGTACCACAGATTTGTTACGCATTTTTTTGCAAGAGTAGGGCAAACCTGGGGCCTTCTCCATCTTATCCATTGAGGGTCCAGCAACTCCACTGGTTCTTTCACCTACCTAAATGATGGTGAATAGATGGGGTAAGTCTGACAAACTACAGAAACGTACAACAAACAGATACAAAAGGCCCTCGCATACCCTGGTTCGCAGGTTGGAGCCTATCTGAGGATACTTCAGAATGGTCCAGTCAAACACATTGTTGAACTGGTATCCTGCATTAGTAACAACACAATTATGAGATACAAATAACAGGATGTCCTAATATAGAACCATGGTTTTTAAAGCGGTAAGACGAGCCAAGGCGTTGGACCACTGCCTGGATGCCTAGGCGACGCCTAGGCAAGGTAGGCGGGCAAGGTGCCTAGGCGTCGCCTTAAGAACAGTGTATAGAACACCTGAAAAATAAGCATGCACGCTAAATTCATACCTTCCTGGATAAAAAGATCACGAAATAGTCTCTTCATGTAAGAATAGTCACCCTGATATATAGAACAGTGGCAATATGTTATTGAAATTAGAGGACAATTAAGAGCATATACAGTTGGTTAGGAAGAAGAACATTTGCTGCAGATGACTTATGCACGGTGAACTAATACCAAGGAAGTAGCATAGAAAACAACTGGAGCAGAAAATAAAAATAAAACTTGCACTACATCCATTTAACTATAGAAGCACTCTGAGCCAACGATGATGATAGGCTACCAAGAATGACATCATGCACATACCTGTCTTTGGCTAGGCTGGTTCCATGGGGGTGATCCAACATGCGACAGGGGATGAGAGGAGCCTTCACTATAATTTGTTGTCTGCTTCTTCTCATTTAAAAAACAAAGTGAGAAGCTGAACCAAATCCTGTTGTACCAATATATGAATGATTATATGATTATACAAATTAAATCTAAGAGAAAAGAAAAATATTATGTGATTGCTAACAATGACATAAGCGATTCAAAGTGCAGGGGCCGTTCACAGATAGAAAATATCCACATAATATCCATAATCAGGATACATAAATTTATATATTCTGAAGAAACTCTTCTATACAAAGCAGGGTTAATAATTGGATCACACAAGCTGTTAAACATCGCAAAACACCACTATTGCGTCAAAATAATAGATATTTGTACATTTCAGCAGTATCAGAATTGAATCAAAACAAAAATAACAAAGGTTTAAAAGTAAAGACTCTATTGCTTTTGCATCATGTCAAAAAACAAGCAAAGTAGTATGTCATGTTTCTTTGGCATTGTTCTAAAAGAAAAGATAACACTAAATTGAGAAGAGCAGACTGAGAGCCCTCGGATTTGAGAAGAGCTCCGAGACCCAGCCCCATGTCGTCACACCTAGAGATCCACCACGGCTCAAAGCAACCTAGCAGCGGGAAACATAAACGTGGAGGTCAATGGCCACACACAGCCACAGGGCATAACATGGCCACACTTTGCAAGTTATAGGTGAGAGCACCTAGAGGGGGGGTGAATAGGTGATCCTGTAGAACTTGAAAACTTAAGCCACAAAAACTTGGTTAAGCGTTAGCACAGTAAATGCCAAGTGGCTAGCGAGGAGTCACAACAAAACACAATAACCACAAGAAATCAATCACAGAGATGGCACAGTGGTTATCCCGTGGTTCGGCCAAGACCAACGCTTGCCTACTCCATGTTGTGGCGTCCCAACGGACGAGGGTTGCAATCAACCCCTCTCAAGCGGTCCAAAGACCCACTTGAATACCACGGTGTTTTGCTTGCTTTTTCTCAATCCCGTTTGCGAGGAATCTCCACAACTTGGAGCCTCTCGCCCTTACACTTGAAGTTCACAAAGAAGCACAGAGCAAGGGAGGGATTAGCAACGCACTTAAGACAAGAAATGGCAGCAACACCACGCACACAAGTCGCAACGAGAGCTCACAACACAACTCAATGAGTTCACCACTCAACTAGAGCTCTAATTGCTATCGCAAAGAATCAAAGGCGCGGAATCGATGTCTTGGTGCTTAGGAATGTTGTAGGAATGCTTGGTGTCCTCCTCCATGCGCCTAGGGGTCCCTTTTATAGCCCCAAGGCAGCTAGGAGCTGTTGAGAGCAATCTAGGAAGGCTGATCTTGCCTTCTGTCGACTGGCGCACCGGACAGTCCGGTGCACACCGGACACTGTTCGGTGCCCGATTTCCTTCCAAAAATGGCGCAGTCGACCGTTGGCAGCCTGAGAGCCGTTGGCGCACCGGACAGTCCGGTGCCTCCTTCTAGCCGTTGGCTCGGCCACGTGTCCCGCGCAGATTGCGCGGTCGACCGTTGGCCCGGCCGACCGTTGGCTCACCGGACAGTCCGGTGCACACCGGACAGTCCGGTGAATTATAGCCGTACGTCGCCGATGAATTCCCGAGAGCGACGAGTTTGCCTGTGAATGGCCCACCGGACAGTCCGGTGCACCACCGGACAGTCCGGTGAATTATAGCCGTACACCGCCGTCGAAGTCCCGAGAGCAGCCTGTTAGCTCGAGCCAGCCTGGCGCACCGGACACTGTCCGGTGCACCACCGGACAGTCCGGTGCTCCAGACTGAGCAGAGTCTTGGCTGCTCGAGCCAAGGCATTCTCAATTGGATTTTTCCTATTTCCAACACTTAGACACAATACATTAGTCTCTAAAACAATGTACTAAGTCTGAGAAACATACCTTTATCCTTGATTTGTACTTTATCCATCATTTGACACTTAGACACTTGTGTTGGACACTAAATCACCAAAATACTTAAAAATGGCCCAAGGGCACATTTCCCTTTCAATCTCCCCCTTTTTGGTGATTTATGCCAACACAATATAAAGCAAGTAGAACAAATACAAAATCAATTCAAATAAGAACTCAAATTGTTTTGATTCAAATTTGACATATATGGATCACTCTTTGCCACCACTTGGTTTGTTTTTGCAAATCAAACTCAAATTTCTTTCTCTAAGTCAAACACACATGTTAAGACATAAAGAGAGTCATTCCAAGAGAAATTGATTCAAGATTTCAAGAACTCCCCTTTTCCCATAATCAACACTTCTCCCCACAAGAAGCCAACTTTTGACAAGAGAGACAACAAAAGAGTTTTGACAAACCAAAAGCTCTATTCTACTATTTTCAAAATCTCTCAAGTGGTAGCTGATCCATTTATCGCTTTGGCCTTTATTTTCTCCCCCTTTGGCATGAAGCACCAAAACGGGATTAATCTTGGCCCCTTAACCCCATTGCCTCACCAAAATCTTCAACTAAGAGCAAATGGGCAATAAGAGGATAAAGATGAACTTGGAAAAGTTACTCTTTTCATCGGAGTGCAGTGGAAGTCTTGCATGGTCCAAGTCCACCTTTTCCCTTTCAATCCTCCTTTGAGACTCCTTTGTTGAGGTCGGTGTGTCCGTCAGTTCCCATCGGCGTCTTTGCGGGCTTGGCGTCCTTCATCCCAAACTGCTTTAGCAAATCTTGTGTGTACTTCGTTTGGGAGATGAAGGTGCCGTTCTTGAGTTGCTTCACTTGGAACCCAAGGAAGTAGTTCAATTCGCCCATCATCGACATCTCGAATTTCTGCGTCATCACCCTGCTAAACTCTTCACAAGACTTTTGATTAGTAGAACCAAATATTATGTCATCGACATAAATTTGGCACACAAAAAGATCACCATCGCAAGTCTTAGCAAACAGAGTTGGATCGGCTTTCCCAACCTTGAAAGCATTAGCAATTAAAAAGTCTCTAAGGCATTCATACCATGCTCTTGGGGCTTGCTTAAGTCCATAGAGCGCCTTAGAGAGCTTACATACGTGGTCGGGGTACCGTTCATCCTCGAAGCTAGGGGGTTGCTCCACGTACATCTCCTCCTTGATCGGCCCGTTGAGGAAAGCGCTCTTCACATCCATTTGGTACAACCTGAAAGAATGGTGAGCGGCATATGCTAGCAAAATACGAATTGATTCTAGCCTAGCCACAGGAGCGAATGTCTCCTCAAAGTCCAAGCCTACGACTTGGGCATAACCTTTTGCCACAAGTCGAGCCTTGTTCCTTGTCACCACCCCGTGCTCGTCCTGTTTGTTGCGGAACACCCACTTGGTTCCCACAACATTTTGCTTGGGGCGAGGCACCAGTGTCCAAACTTCATTGCGCTTGAAGTTGTTGAGTTCCTCCTGCATGGCCAACACCCAGTCCGGATCTAGCAAGGCCTCTTCTACCCTGAAAGGCTCAATAGAAGAGACAAAGGAGTAATGCTCACAAAAATTAACTAATCTTGAATGAGTAGTTACTCCCTTGGTAATATCACCCAAAATTTGGTCGACGGGATGATCCCTTTGAATCGTCGCTCGAACTTGGGTTGGAGGTGCCAGAGGTGCTTCTTCCTCTTCAACTTGAACATCCTGTGCTCCCCCTTGATCATGTGCCTCCACTTGAGGTACCTGTTCGTCATCTTGGGTTGGGGGATGCACCATAGTTGAGGAAGACGGTTGATCTTGCTCCAATTGTTCCTGAGGCCGTACATCTCCAATCTCCATGGTGCGTATTGCGGCCGTTGGAACGTCTTCTTCATCTACATCATCAAGATCAACAACTTGCTCTCTTGGAGAGCCATTAGTCTCATCAAATACAACGTCGCTAGAGACTTCAACCAAACCCGATGATTTGTTGAAGACCCTATACGCCTTTGTATTTGAATCATAACCTAATAAAAACCCTTCTACAGCTTTGGGAGCAAATTTGGAATTCCTACCCTTCTTCACTAGAATGTAGCATTTACTCCCAAATACACGAAAGTACGATACATTGGGTTTGTTACCAGTTAGCAGCTCATATGAGGTCTTTTTGCGAAGGCGGTGAAGGTAGACCCTGTTGATGGCGTGGCAAGCCGTGTTCACGGCTTCCGACCAAAAACGCTCGGGGGTCTTGAACTCTCCAAGCATAGTCCTCGCCATATCAAGGAGCATCCTGTTCTTCCTCTCTACCACACCATTTTGCTGAGGTGTGTAGGGAGCGGAGAACTCGTGCTTGATCCCCTCCTCCTCAAGGAACTCCTCCACTTGAAGATTCTTGAATTCGGACCCGTTGTCGCTTCTTATCTTCTTCACCTTGAGCTCAAACTCATTTTGAGCTCTCCTTAGGAAGCGCTTGAGGGTCCCTTGGGTTTCAGACTTATCCTGCAAAAAGAACACCCAAGTGAAGCGGGAAAAGTCATCAACAATAATTAGACCATACTTACTTCCTCCTATGCTCAGATAGGCGACGGGTCCGAAGAGGTCCATGTGCAGCAGCTCCAGAGGTCTTGAAGTGGTCATCACATTCTTGCTGTGATGTGCTCCTCCCACTTGTTTACCTGCTTGACAAGCTGCACAAGGTCTATCTTTTTCGAATTGCACGTTAGTCAAACCTATCACGTGTTCTCCCTTTAGAAGCTTGTGAAGGTTCTTCATCCCCACATGTGCTAAGCGGCGATGCCACAGCCAGCCCATGCTAGTCTTAGCAATTAAGCATGCATCTAGACCGGCCTCCTCTTTTGCAAAATCAACTAAATAAAGTTTGTTGTCTAGTACACCCTTAAAAGCTAGTGAACCATCACATCTTCTAAAGACAGACACATCTACATTTGTAAATAGACAATTATATCCCATATTACATAATTGACTGACAGATAGTAAATTATATCCAAGAGACTCAACTAGAAACACATTAGAGATAGAGTGCTCATTTGATATTGCAATCTTGCCTAAACCTTTCACCTTGCCTTGGTTCCCATCACCGAATATGATTGAATCTTGGGAATCCTTATTCTTGACGTAGGAGGTGAACATCTTCTTTTCCCCCGTCATATGGTTCGTGCATCCGCTGTCGATAATCCAGCTTGAACCCCCGGATGCATAAACCTGCAAGGCAAATTTAGGCTTGGGTCTTAGGTACCCAACTCTTGTTGGGTCTTACAAGGTTAGTCAAAATTGTCTTAGGGACCCAAATGCAAGTTTTATCACCCTTACATTTTGCCCCTAATTTCCTAGCAACTATCTTCCTATCCTTTCTACAAATAGCAAAGGAAGCATTTAAAGCATGATAAATTGTAGAGGGTCCATTCATAACTTTCTTAGGAACATGAACAATATTCTTTCTAGGCACATGATGAATATTTTTCCTAGGCATATCTCTACCATGCATATAGGAAGAACTGGGAGCAAACATAGCATAGGAATCATAGGCATGTGAATCAAAAGCATTACAACTCCTATGAGACTGTCTTATATCATTGTACATAAAAGCATGGTTCTTTTTAGTACTACTTGCCATAGGGGCCTTCCCTTTCTCCTTGGCGGAGATGGGAGCCTTATGGCTTGTTAAGTTCTTGGCTTCCCTCTTGAAGCCAAGCCCATCCTTAACTGAGGGGTGTCTACCAATCGTGTAGGCATCCCTAGCAAACTTTAGTTTATCAAAATCACTTTTGCTAGCCTTAAGTTGGGCATTAAGACTAGCCATTTCATCATTTAACTTTGCAATAGAAGCTATGTGTTCACTACAAGCATCAATATCAAAATCTTTACATCTATTGCAAATAACAACATTTTCTACACAAGTTGTTGATTTACTAGCTATTTCTAACTTAGCATTCAAATCATCATTAATGCTCCTTAAGCTAGAAATCGTCTCATGGCAGGAAGATAATTCACAAGAAAGCATTTCATTTCTCTTAACTTCTAAGGCATGAGATTTTTGTGCTTCTACAAATTTGTCATGTTCTTCATATAACAAGTCCTCTTGTTTTTCTAAAAGCCTATTCTTATCATTCAAGGCATCAATCAATTCATTAATTTTATCTACCTTGGTTCTATCTAGGCCCTTAAATAAACATGAATAATCTATTTCATCTTCATCACTAGATTCGTCCTCACTTGAAGAAGCATAAGTAGAGTTTCGAGTACATACCTTCTTCTCCCTTGCCATAAGGCACGTGTGACGCTCGTTGGGGAAGAGGGATGACTTGTTGAAGGCGGTGGCGGCGAGTCCTTCATTGTCGGAGTCGGACGAGGAGCAATCCAAATCCCACTCCTTCCCAAGATGTGCCTCGCCCTTTGCCTTCTTATAGTTCTTCTTCTTCTCCCTCTTGTTCCCTTGATCCTGATCACTATCATTGTCGGGACAGTTAGCAATAAAATGACCAAGCTTACCACATTTGAAGCATGAGCGCTTTCCCTTTGTCTTGGTCTTGCTTGGCTGCCCCTTGCGACCCTTTAGCGCCGTCTTGAATCTTTTGATGATGAGGGCCATCTCTTCATCATTAAGTCCGGCCGCCTCAATTTGTGCTACCTTGCTAGGTAATGCCTCCTTGCTTCTTGTTGCCTTGAGAACAACGGGTTGAGGCTCATTGATTGGACCGTTTAGAGCATCGTCCACGTACCTCGCCTCCTTGATCATCATTCGCCCGCTTACAAATTTTCCAAGGACTTCTTCGGGCGACATTTTGGTGTACCTGGGATTCTCACGAATATTATTCACCAAATGAGGATCAAGAACGGTAAAGGACCTTAGCATCAGTCGGACGACGTCGTGGTCCGTCCATCGCGTGCTTCCGTAGCTCCTTATTTTGTTGATAAGGGTCTTGAGCCGGTTGTATGTTTGGGTCGGCTCCTCGCCCCTTATCATCGCGAACCGTCCAAGCTCGCCCTCCACCAACTCCATCTTGGTGAGCAAGGTGACGTCGTTCCCCTCATGAGAGATTTTGAGGGTATCCCATATTTGCTTGGCGTTATCCAAGCCGCTCACTTTGTGGTATTCATCCCTGCACAATGAAGCTAGAAGAACAGTAGTAGCTTGTGCATTCTTATGAATTTGCTCATTAATGAACATGGGACTATCTGTACTATCAAAGTGCATTCCACTCTCTACAATCTCCCATATACTAGGATGGAGAGAGAACAAGTGACTACGCATTTTGTGACTCCAAAATCCGTAGTCCTCTCCATCAAAATGAGGAGGTTTACCAAGTGGAATAGATAATAAATGAGCATTTATACTTTGAGGAATACGAGAGTAATCAAAAGAAAAGTTCGAATTGACCGGTTTCCTTCTCTCGTAGTCGTTGTGGTCGTCGTCCTTTTGGGAAGAAGTAGACTCATCGCTGTCGTCGTAGTAGACGATCTCCTTGATGCGCCTCGTCTTCTTCTTCTTCACATCTTTCCGTCTATGGCCCGAGCCTGAGTCGGTAGGCTTGTCATCCTTTGGCTCGTTGACGAAGGATTCCTTCTCTTTATCGTTGATCACGATACCCTTCCCCTTAGGATCCATCTCTTCGGGCGGTTAGTCCCTTTGTGAAGAGAAAGGCTTTGATACCAATTGAGAGCACCTAGAGGGGGGGGGGTGAATAGGTGATCCTGTAGAACTTGAAAACTTAAGCCACAAAAACTTGGTTAAGCGTTAGCACAGTAAATGCCAAGTGGCTAGAGAGGAGTCACAACAAAACACAATAACCACAAGAAATCAATCACAGAGATGGCACGGTGGTTATCCCGTGGTTCGGCCAAGACCAACGCTTGCCTACTCCACGTTGTGGCGTCCCAACGGACGAGGGTTGCAATCAACCCCTCTCAAGCGGTCCAAAGACCCACTTGAATACCACGGTGTTTTGCTTGCTTTTTCTCAATCCCGTTTGCGAGGAATCTCCACAACTTGGAGCCTCTCGCCCTTACACTTGAAGTTCACAAAGAAGCACAGAGCAAGGGAGGGATTAGCAACGCACTTAAGACAAGAAATGACAGCAACACCACGCACACAAGTCGCAACGAGAGCTCACAACACAACTCAATGAGTTCACCACTCAACTAGAGCTCTAATTGCTATCGCAAAGAATCAAAGGCGCGGAATCGATGTCTTGGTGCTTAGGAATGTTGTAGGAATGCTTGGTGTCCTCCTCCATGCGCCTAGGGGTCCGTTTTATAGCCCCAAGGCAGCTAGGAGCCGTTGAGAGCAATCTAGGAAGGCTGATCTTGCCTTCTGTTGACTGGCGCACCGGACAGTCCGGTGCACACCGGACACTGTCCGGTGCCCGATTTCCTTCCAAAAATGGCGCAGTCGACCGTTGGCAGCCTGAGAGCCGTTGGCGCACCGGACATGTCCGGTGCACACCGGACAGTCCGGTGCCTCCTTCTAGCCGTTGGCTCGGCCACGTGTCCCGCGCATATTGCGCGGCCGACCGTTGGCCCGGCCGACCGTTGGCTCACCGGACAGTCCGGTGCACACCGGACAGTCCGGTGCACACCGGACAGTCCGGTGAATTATAGCCGTACGTCGTCGATGAATTCCCGAGAGCGACGAGTTTGCCTGTGAACGACCCACCGGACAGTCCGGTGCACCACCGGACAGTCCGGTGAATTATAGCCGTACACCATCGTCGAAGTCCCGAGAGCAGCCTGTTAGCTCGAGCCAGCCTGGCGCACCGGACACTGTCCGGTGCACCACCGGACAGTCTGGTGCTCCAGACTGAGCAGAGTCTTGGCTGCTCGAGCCAAGGCATTCTCAATTGGATTTTTCCTGTTTCCAGCACTTAGACACAATACATTAGTCTCTAAAACAATGTACTAAGTATGAGAAACATACCTTTATCCTTGATTTGTACTTTGTCCATCATTTGACACTTAGACACTTGTGTTGGACACTAAATCACCAAAATACTTAGAAATGGCCCAAGGGCACATTTCCCTTTCAATAGGGAATAAACTCAATTACTGCTTGAACAGTGAAGTTTAGATTAATTAAAACAATAGAACACTTGTTTTTTTTGTTCTGATCACCAAGCAAGAAACAAAACTGAAACATAAATTGGGAAGTCACTATATTATAAGCAAATATTGACATCTTAAGAAGCATTCATTGTATATGCTCAAGTGATAAATAGGTGGCAACACAAGACAAGATTATACTCTGGAATGAGTGCTTTGTATCCTTCACCATGTTGGGAAATGTGGATCCCATGATTCTTTATCTCATAGTCAATTCTCCACCACTCCTGCAAAACCATAATTCCAGGAGCATTTTCTTTGCCAACAGCATATGTCTTTAAAAATCCTTAGTTTACTTTTCTTCAATAGTACTCTCAGGGGGTGGGTAATGCAATCCAGTAAAAACATCACTATGTGCCCATATTAAGTATTCAGTTTTATGGGTTCAAACCTAAGCTTTCGAGTCTTTGATCTTGTATTTGTGAGGGATGAACCTTGCGAGCAACAGCAGGTGCATGAGATTGCTTACATCCTTCAAAAAATAGGTGTGAAACAAAATATTCAATCATTTTACCAGCATACAAGTGTCATATGCTATTGAACGAACTTGTTTGTCTCCTAATGGGACAGAGTAAAATCTAGCATAATAGACATGATTAAAGAACCTATGAGGAAAATAAGCTAGCAATGTACTTTGTAAACTATCATAGCATAGTGCTAAACTAAAAGATGTGATTAACTGAAGCAGTTATTGAGGTACATGAGCACTATATGATTATTAGAAAGTGCTCAAGACTAATCCAGATACTGGTTTGAGCAAAAGAACTATTGCTTTATATATCTAAAATGTAGAGTTTTGTCTCTTGCTCCTCAAACACTACAGGTATGCCCTGTAATCGTTGTAAACCAGTACAGAGTAATTTCATACAAAGTTTTGCCCTTGTACACTGTCTTACCTGTATAAAGAGAACTATCACATACACTGTGAAGGAATGCCTTCGTTGCAACATCCGAAATAGTAAGCTAGTTCTGGCTGATAATAAGAAAACATGTGTAATCAATCCAATAATCAATATGACATGAAATCAACAAAAAAGTTATAGCTACATAGAATCATTATTGAACCCCAAAACACTTGAACTCAGTCGAATAATTTTTTATGATTTACGTAGGTAGCACTGAATTTTACCCCTTCAAGTGCTGCTCTTGTAATTGTGCCTGAAGTTGATGCTCTGCTAATATTCTGGATGATCCCAAAGCTAATAGTTTCTCCTTTAAAACAGTAGCTGTAGCACCAGAGTAAAGCATGATGTATTTAGGATTTACAAACTGCTTGAAACATCTACTTTTTACCCAAATATACCATAAGTATGATGTGGCAAGTAAACCAAGGATTGAAATAGCTCTCATATTGATAAAAGTATTATCCCACAGAAGAAAATGAATAAGATAACAAATATAGTCTAGAGAACACGTCGATTCTGTCATTTGCGCCAAAGGCTATGTTTCCACAGACTAAAGCAGTGCTATAACTAACTGGTAATGACAAAGCACTAGAACTGTTTTTTTTAAAAAACAATGGCAAATCACATGACTATTATGTAATAACAACTTAAATTATGGTATTCCCAAACACAAACGAATAGAATCGAAACGAGCACATCGATGAACGAGCCATGGATGCTCACCTGGGGCGGGCAAAGGAGATCTGGAGGGGACGATGCCGGATGTCAAGGCCTACCTCTTCTTTAGATGGTTAAAGATCCATGAAAAAACCCTGAAAAGAAGTCAAAGATGAAGTGATTAGTAAGAAACATTACATATCAGAGCATGAGTTGACCTGGTTTAATTGGATGATGAACTGCTCCCAACTTATGCAAGGTAGACGAGTATCAACTGGCAGCTACACGTGTAAAATTTTCCACTTATATTTAGGAAAATGAGAAATATCAACTGATACCTACACGCGCAAAATCTTTCTAATATTGTATTGATCACTCAGTATTTTCTATATATCTCAGCACAGAGTATGAAGCATGAAGAAGAAACAAGATGACCAGCAATGTGTGCTAGTCATTTTTTCTAATATTCAGAAGAATTGTGTTAGTTATTACAGCATGATGTCTCCCTTCTCATGATATCAAGTATCAAGTATCAAGAGATTCTCATCTCTAGAATAACCATGTTCTTAAAATTTGAACCGTGCATATACCCAATTTTGTGGAAGAACATATAGCCCATGGTGAAATTGTACTAATTGTATTTCAATATTCAGAAGAAATGCAACAGAATATAGCAACGTGACTTCTCTTTTGTCATGATATTAAGTACCAACTATCAAGCCAAGCCCTTCATATTTGAATTGTACTGCTCTCTGTTTTTAAGGGAGAACACGTAGCCCATAGTGATACTATACTAATCATTGACTAAATTGGTCATTTCTTCCCAACATCCAGAAGCCTACCTAAATTGTATGCTATAAAGGAGTAATAACAAATTAACGATGCTGCAACTTAGAAAAACGAAGACAGAAGCATAGCGGTTTAAAGGCAATACAAGGATCAGCTTAACTTGACCAGGGCCATAAATCCTCATGCCTACACCGATGGAACTGTGTTTGTTCAGGTAAGATTGTAATAGTATGCTATAAAGGAGTAATAACAAATTAAAGATGTTGCAACTTAGAAAAACGAACACACAAGCATAACGGTGGCATCTCAATACATATATCTAAAGGCAGTAGATGGATCAGCTTAACTTGACCCTTATTAATGCAATGGATACACTAATCACAAAGTTCTTACAATCTTACCTGAACAAACATAGTCTTGAGCCTCGTCCTGTACTTCAGGGTGTCCGAATGCTACGACAAGGAGGTTTCTGAACATTTCAAGAGTCTATGATGGTTAGCCTTTTTTCAGTCAATCCTCCATCTTTAATACTTGTACTTCCTGTGGTTTAAGTCGAAGTCTAATAACTGACTCTTTCCTGACGACGACAGAGGTTTTTTGAGGACGAAACCGAGAAGGTGAAAGGGTTCACGTCAGAATCCACCGTTAGCTACAGAGACCAGCTCAAGATCATGGCCGGGCTGGTCAACCCGGACGACCTCCAGCTGGGCTCTACGGAGAGGAAGCTCGTCCAGGCGTACAACGAGAAGCCAGTCCTCTCGCGGCCCCAGCACAGCTTCTACGAGGTACTCGAACCACGTCGTTCCTTGTTCATATCGATGCTTCAGATAAACCACCTACCTTCGAATCTGCCATCTTTGCATCGCCAGGGAGAGGACTACCTTGAGGTGGACCTTGACATCCACCGGTTCAGCTACATTGCTAGGAAGGGGCTGGACTCGTTCACGGCACGCCTCAAGAACGACATCCTCGATCTGGGGTTAACGATCTAGGTAAGATTCCATTCAGATCCTCCAACAGAGAAGAAGCAGAAGCTATCTATCACAGTCTTCTTCAGCTTCTCCTTGTTTGTGTAAATTCCAGTTGACCGCTGTGATCTTGCAGGCCCAGAAGCAGTCAGAGCTCCCTGAGCAGGTCCTCTGCTGCGTCAGGCTAAACAAGATCGATTTCAGTGACCAAGAAGTTCCAACAATAGTCACCGTTGATGCCGAAGTGCTAGAGGTGACCCATTTGCGGGGATGAGGTTGTCCTCGCAGTCCACCGCCACGTCGCTAGCCACGTCGAGCGCCAGTGCCGCGACGGCGTAGATCGTCCCCATCCGCATCCCTCCCCCTTCCTTGTGGCATCTGGCGCCACCATCGGCAATGACGGGGCAGTGGATGGGGCGGAGCTAGAGAGCGTGAGGCGGAGGTTACCTGGGCTTGGAGGTTGAGGTGAGGAGTGGTGACTGGGTGGACCCAGGTCTCGCACGATCTGGGGAAGACGGTGGGGCAGACCAGGTAGCGAGCACGACAAAAATCTTGGGAGTGGGGCGGCGGGCGCGGTTCTGCGGGCGAGCTGCAGCAGGAAACGGACGCTCGAAGATGGGGCCCACCTGTCGAGGGTGGGCAGAACCGCAGAACAGCGCGATGGTGAGGCGGTTGGCTTCCGTGCTGCCGAGCCCGAGCCAGGAGGCCAAGGCCAAGGCCGGCTTGACCGTCTTCTTCTCCGGCTCCTCCGCGGGGGACGACGGGTGGGCATAGGGCGCGCACTCGACGAGGCGGTCCTTGCGCTTGGCCAGGAACCGCTGCAGCGACGCCTTCCGGGCGATGGGCAGGTCATCGTCGGTCGCGGGGCGCATGACCTCGGCCGCCTTCTCCGCTGGGAAGTCCTCGAACACCACCACCATGTCGCGCGTAGAAGATGGTGAGCGGCGGCGCCGCGACGGGGGCGGGCCCGCGCATCTCCTCGGCCCTCGCGGCGGCCGGCCCCTGCTGCTCGTCGGCGCCGACGTCCGCGCCGGGCATCAGGCTCAGGGTCGTGGTGGCCGGGGCGCCCGGAGGTGGAGGGAGGGAGCGGTTGCTAGCGTGCGTGTTGGGAGGAGAACTGTGAACGGGAGGGGGCAGAGGGAGCCATGTTGCGCGTGCGGAAGGGAAAGGGCGGACGGGAGGCGACGCACCGAGACGGCGGACGGACGACGCACGAAAACGGGGCTTTGGGATGGACGGTGCAGATTGTGGGAAGGCAGAACCAGAAGAGGCAGAACGGCAGAACGTAAAAAGGCAGACTACTATTGTTGTCTTAATAAGTAGTATAGATTATACTCCTACTACTTTGCATAGTCAATATAATTAGTGTCCTCTTGGTCATTCTTAAGTTCTCGTGCAAATTATGAATATATGTATCAAAAGTAATAACATGTAAGAAAACATAAATAAGATTTATAAAAGTTTTTAAACAGTTCTAAACTATATACCATTAGATAGATCTTGATTTTAGAAAATTAATACAATTAGTTTCATATTTTTCTAAGCTAAGATAAATCTATTATGAATTTATAAAGATCAATTCAGATTTAATATTTTTTATGAAAAATGCCGTATTTATTACTGATAATAAAATACCGATTAAAACGGTAATTTTTGGAAACAGTGTGAACAGACCCGAATCATTTCAGTTTCTAATTCCGATTTTTCTCGTTAGACCTAAATTTTAGTAAAATTTCAAAAATGATTCCTGGTATCCAATAATTACTGTTTCCGCTACCTTTTCATCGCGTGATGGTGTATATGGTGTGGATATTCCGAAACGAACACGTACTAGGGGACATGGCAGCAACCAAAAGATAATCAAAGATATTCCGAACGATTTCGGGAACGTGGATCTCGCCGCGGCGGCATGGCAAGAACCTCTAGCGACGTCTCCGGGAAATGATTGGCTGGAAGTAAGGACTTGGGCGTACGTCCCAACACAGAACTCGTGCGCCGCATGGGGAAATGGCAGCAAGCACGTTCGCTCCGATCCGCACCTTCTGTGCAACAGATACCCAAAGATTGGACGCTACGACCGTGAAATTTGCAGCTCATTTTTTTTTACCTGCAATCAACTGCTCTCCAGGCCAACTCGACTCTCAATATATATCCATCGTATCAGTTGATGAGTTGATTTCGAGATGTGGAAAAGTAAATCTAAATTTGACGCTCACTCCGTACATATGTTATAAAAATAACTTCGAGGTCTACTTGTTCCTTCGTAGCGTACGTAGAGGTGTTAATTGATCACGATTCAAATATCTCTTCATAATAAATTAAAGTTATTAATTATTTTTTAGTTTAAAAATAAAACTGTCGGCGTTTCGACCCCGGGGTCCCTGGACCGACGAGTAAATTATCGCCGCGTGTCCCAGCCCAGATGGGTCGGCGCGAGACAGAGCACGAAGGGGTAGAAGAGAGGGAGAAAAGGGGAAACCCGCGGCCTCCGTGTTGTCCTGCGCCCAGGTCGGGTGCGCTTGCAGTAGGGGGTTACAAGCGTCCGCGTGGGGGGAGAGCGAGGGACCCTACTCGCCGTCCCATCCTCCCGCGCGGCCAACCTCCTCGTAAGAGAGCCCTGGACCTTCCTTTTATAGGCGTAAGGAAAGGGTCCAGGTGTACAATAGGAGGTGTAGCAGTGCGCCATCGTGTCTAGCAGAGAGGAGCTAGTGCCCTAAGTACATGCCGCCGGGGAAGCCAGAGAGGTTTTGGCACCCTGTTCATGTGATGTCGTGGCCGTCGGAGGAGCGTTGTAGCCTTGCGGAAGGACAGCTGTCGGGGCTGTCGAGTCCTTACTGACGTCTCTTTGCTTCCGTAAGGGGCTGAGAGTCGCCGTCGTCATGGAGCACGCGGGAAGAGAGAGAACAAACTATGCTGATAGTTTTTTTTTCTAACTCCACTGACTTCAAATTGATTTTGTCAGACCACCTCTTAAAAAACTTTTTAAAAAAGACAAATTTTAAAGTTGAACCGTTTGAGCAACTTTTTTTTTGAGATAAACCCCCTGGTCTAACTTGTGAACTGCTTAAGCTAACCTTTCGTATAGCAGAGTTGTTTTTCGTGAATATAGAGCTCATGATGATGCTGTACCAAACAACTCCTTTACACCAAATCAAGCTCCACTGGATCATCAATTATCTCCGTCTGACAACAATGATATCTTCAAACGAGATGCTACGTACCTCATCGGTTCTCTAAATTATTAGTTATTTTATTTTTTAGTCAAAGCATTCAAATAAATTTATATAATAAAACAATAATATTTATGATGCAAAACAAGGTTTATTAGTTTTTTTATTAACTGTATTTTAATAATATATCTGTTGGATGTTATATATTTTTTTGTATTTTTTTTTTAAAATTTTAGTTAAAATTTAAACCTTCGTAAAAGTTAGAGTAATGTATAATTTAGAATGGATTGGATCCTTATTACTGTTTGACGATCTCTGTGTAGTAGTAAATAATATGGGGGAAATGTTATCTTCTTCGTGTCGACCTAGTAATTTTAAGGGAGCAGTAGCAAGTGGGACAAGACGATTGATGTCATGCATGAGCTACCCTACCCTTTCCTGCCACACTTTTTGATAAATGCAATCTGTCCTGCGTGCTGCTCACTTCCACGTGTTCAATTTGGACGCTAATCATCATCACGTATCCTTACTTCTTACACTACTTACTGTTCAGTCATCCCCTATGCAAAGTCATTTACAAATTTACCATTCTTAGGCCTTAAGCCTTGTTCCGTTATTCTAAGTTCAAATGGATTAAATGCGATTGAATAAATTATGAAGAATTTTAATTTATTTGGTATTTAAACCTTTTTAATCTCGTTAAATCTATATAGATTGAGATTAAACTGAACGAGCTTTTAATGGTAGTCCGGCACTACTACAGGAATATTTTTTTAGAAGCGGCTTGTCCTAAAATTCGATTTTTAGAGACAGCTATGAACTCAAGTCATTTTTATAGATATATTTTTTCTAGCTGTATGCATGTCTGTTAAATTTTAAATATCAATTTCTAATTTTAGTATATATATTCAAATGCAACAATTTGAGAAGTCTAGAATATTACTATGCATATGAACATTGTAATCGAGGTATGTACATATATACCTATGTACGTAAATTCAAATCCAAAGTAAACATCACATTCATCTACCGCCACGTTTGTAGGTCATGTGTGCCCCCCTAAACGATCTTGCTCTCGGTTGTTGTGACTAGACTAGCAGTAAGGGGGTGTTTGGTTGCCCCTGCTAAAGTTTAGCCCGAGTCACATCAAGCGTTTGACTTTCAAATAGGAGTATGAAATATATACCCAACCAACTAGACTAGATTCGTCTCGTCTTTTAATCTTCGGCTGACAAATTAGTTTTATAATCCGACTACATTTAATATCCGGAACGGAGGTTCAAACATTCGATGTGATAGGGGCTAAAGTTTAGTTTAGGGTAACCAAACACCCCCTAAGAAGACTGATAAAGTTGCTCACACAGTACCTACACCGACAGCTGTCATAAAGATGTCTTAGGCCCTGATTGATTTGAGGGTCTAAAAATTAGTATATCTATTTTAGTCTCATTTAGTTTTTAAATTGTCAAACGAGGGAACTAAAATAAAGACTAAATTATTTTAGTCTCTAGTCCCTCAAGAGATGACTAAAATGGACTAAACCATATAAATTTCACTTTTTGCCCCTTCTTTATTTTAGTTGCATTAATGGCGAGAGAATTCTAAGGGATATTTTGATTCTCTTATTCATTGAATGTGTTTTGAATAGTTTTAATCCCTAGAACTAAACATGATAGGGACTAAACTTTAGTTTCCTAACTAATGCCCCGTTTGGTTTCTTTAGTTCAGGGACTAAAGTTTACTTAGGAGTCGAAAGTTTAGTCCCTACCCTGTTTGGTTTTAGGGACTAAAACTGTTCAAAATATATTAAATAAATCATAAGAGGACTAAAATACTCTTAGCATTCTCCCGCCATTAGCGCAGCTGGAATAAAGGAGGGGCAAAAGGTGAAATTTATATGGTTTAATCTTTTTTAGTTATCTCTTAAGGGACTAGAGACTAAACAATTTAGTCCCTGTTTTAATCCCACCATTTGCTAATTTAGAGACAAAATGAGACTAAAATAGAGGGACTAGTCCCTCAAACCAAACGAGATCTAAACTTTACTCCCTGTACTAAGTAACCAAATGGCCCCTTAGTTCAAATCCAAAGTAAGCATCATATTCATGGACCGCCACCTTTTTACTGTAAGCATCACATTCATGGACTCCCTGTACTAAGGGGGTGTTTGAATGCACTAAAACTAATAGTTAGTGGCTAATATTAGTTGAGACATCCAAACACCCTAGCTAATAGTTTAGCTATTAGCTATTTTTGGTAAATTAATTAATAGTTAGGTAACTATTTGTTAGCTAGCTAGTTTTATTACCAAATTTTAGCCAACTAACTATTAGTTCTAGTGCATTCAAACACCCCCTAAACCCTAAACTCTAAACCCACCACACTAGACTAGTCTAGCAGACTAGCATTAATAAGACTGATAAAGTTGCTCACACATTACCTACAGCTGTCATAAAGATGTCTTAAATGATTTTTTACATTCGATCAAATTTCTAGAAACTAGCGCGAATATTTATGGCATAAGAGTATCTAAAAATATATCTAATGATAATTCGGTATCATAAATTTTAGCAATAATTCGGTGATAACAATCTTTTATATAAGTTTGATTGCACACAAAAATGTTTAGGGGGTGTTTGAATGCACTATAACTAATTGTTAGTTGGCTAAAAATTGTTAGTAAAATTAGCTAGCTAACAAATAACTACATAACTATTAACTAATTTACCAAAAATAGCTAATAGTTCAGCTATTAGCTAGAGTGTTTGGATGCCTCAACTAATTTTAACCACTAACTATTAGTTTTAGTGCATTCAAACACCCTCTTAATCTAAAACAACTCTGAAATTATGGATTCATTTGAGTACGGATGGTGGTTTACCCGAGACACTTGCTCATTCATTGATTGATCAGCGTGGGCCACAGTTCCAGCCCATGCAGCGGCAACACGTAGCCGCGTACTCGTGGAACACGAACTGGCCATTATCATCTGCCCACGCTGGCAAGATTGTCTGTAGTAGACATGAGCGCCGCTAACTTGTCGTTGTCTGAAACGACAAAAGTTTGCAATGATGAGATGGCAAGGGAACTAAATACAGTAATCCGTAAGAGGTGTACAGTAGATGATAGATTCATAAAAAAAAATAAAGTTTACTAAAAGGTTAAAGGGTAATTTGATGCGGTGGAACTATGTTTAGAAATTAAAAACATGTAAAACAATCCATCACGGACCGAGAGAAATTAGTTTGTCTATTTACTATCTTCTGTCGATTCTTAACCGATGCTCGTTGGAGATGGAAATTATTAAATCATCGACGACCAACAGAAAATACATATTTTTTTGTGAGCTATACGCAACCGACATAAGTTACCTCCGGTCATGCAAACTTTCTTCGGCTTGCGCCTCACAGAAGGAAAATAGCTAACTTAGGTCGGCTAATAACCCAGTCGACGGAAGTTAGCTATAGTCGCACTAACTTTCGCCCCACTTATTTAGCTGACCTAAATTAATGGCTTGCACCAGTTATAAAATATGGTTTTATTTATTTCCCATAAAAATCATATAAAATTTCATTCATACACAGCACACAAAATGGTTCGAGTACCATTTTATTTACAACTCAAACAACATTGGTATAAACAACCACATAAATATTCATAATTCAAATGTCTTACCACACACATCTCACAACTATTTTCTCACATCACATATAAATACCCATACTTCAAGTCAAATTACCACAGTCGTACGTATTTCACGGAATAGAATCTTCAATAGCCATCGCACGGATTTTATTAGATTTTTGGCTACTACCTCCAAAAGGGTCACCAAATATTGTAATTACAAATGCAGTTCTAGCATCCCTGGGCACCAATACATTGACCAAAATATGCGATTAGCAATAATCATTTATTGTCCTGCCTACCATGATCAACCTAAGGATTGATTAGTTTCCTGTTTATCCTGTCCTTGGTTACCCTTTTGGGGTTTGGCTATTATGACTAATATTGTGCTAGTGCTTTACTTTCATCAATGAACATGATGAGAATACTTTATGATACGATGTTGATATTCTGAATATGATGATGAGCTTGTGGCACTAAAGGGGACTCGGGCTGTTTTTCGAGTACCTCTCCGTAAGGATCTGTGTCGATGGATGACCACCCGGGAAAACAATACAACCATGAGAGTGGTATGTGATGCCCTTAGCGGATTAATTAGAGGAAATTGAGGTGTAGTCGCCTTCGTCGTTGTGCCGGTAATGGGGTTCGGGCATAATACTTGTTCTGCCGAGGCTAGGTTTGTTCGTTTTTCTTTTGTTAGTCACCCCTCCTGCGGGGAGATGTATTGTTTTATCAAACTGGAGAAACCTAACGAGCGACTATGACCTCTAGGGAATCTTTGTAAATGCTACATAGTGAAACCTTGCCGACTCACCTTAGGAGTGTTTAAGGGTCTGTACAACCTGAGGCAAAAAGGGATCATGGCTTGTGGGTAAAGTGTGCGACCTCTGTAGAGGGTTAGAAACTGGTATATCAACCGTGCTCACGGTTATGAGCAGCTTGGGGAGCTCCTTTGCTTAGAGATATTCTGGATACCTCGATGATGATAGTTTAATGATGATGATTATAGCTATTGATTCTTGTATTTCCTCTTGGAGGGAGTACCTTTTGGGATAATAACTTGGGATTATTGCTAAAAATTGGCTCTCTACTAGTAATAAATATCTGACCAACTAAAAGTAACCTCTTTAAGTTTCACCCCACATACAACTAGTCTACTTTAGCCAAACGGGACATTTATTGAGTATGTTGATGTGTACTCACACTTGCTAAAACACCAAACACCAGGTTGTCCCCATTGCAACCTCTGCTCAGGAGAAGATGAAGGCAACATGGAGGACTTTTAGGAGTTTCAGGACTTCGATGTGTTCTAAAGTAGATTAGCGGTAAATCCTCAGTCAGTTGTCAGTGAAGGCCTTATCTTACTCTGTTTTGTTTAGCACTTTGATTTATGTTTAAGTTAAGGACTATATGGATGTTTCAGACATCATGATGTAATAAAGTAATACTTCTTTTCGCTACTATTTTGTGCATTTTGAGCATTGTGTGATGATGTCCAATTATGTAATCGTTGTGTACGTGAATTTCTAATCATAAGGACATTATAAAACCAACAATACAAAAAACTAGAGAGCGTTGAAAAGAAGTCTGACTCCTGTTTTATAACTCGCTCGTTCTGGTAATATATGAGAGCGTTACGTGTGGCTTCCTATCGTTTTGGACTTGGACGGTTTCTTATGACCCATCTGTGGTGTAACAATCTATTGGACTCATTATTAGATGAGAATCGGGGGGAGAGGAACAGAGCTACACGCTTCGTATGTGACGCACGACGTATGGAACTAGTGCTTTAAAGAACTAGAGAAAAGTCAAATAACATATACTTTGGTCCATCATTTCTCTTATATCACTAATTGATAGAACAAGACTATTATTTTATAGACATTTTTTTTGAAATGAACAACAAGAGAGCTGCCGAAAAATATATTAGAAGAGAAAGTAAAATACAATTAGCATGCTCCTAAGGGACAACCACACCTGAAACAAAAAAACAAAAAAAAAGAATTAAAAACCACTAAAACAATCTAGAAAGAAAATTTAGGAACTTATAGCTAACTTGAACGGGTCCGCATCCTCTTTGACGATGAAAGCAATTTGAAGGGGCTGACGGATTAATTGTTGAAAAATTCTTCTATTTCTCTCCTTCCAAATATTCCACCAAAAATCAAATGAGGCTATCAAAATCTCTTCTACCAGACCTCAGGACTGTAGACCTGCATTTTCTGCACCATCTGATAAGAGACTCGTCTTGATGAATAGCTGGTAAATGGTTTAGGTTGAACTAGCTGGCTAGCTAATTCCAAACCTGTCCTGAGAAACCACAATCTTTGCAGAGATGAGTCGATGTTTCTGGGGCAATGTTACAAAGCTTGTAGATTGGGTCATGTGGCCAATTCCTTTTAGCCAAGTTGTTAGCGGTTAAGATTTTCTTTCGAAGGAGGATCCAAGCAAAGATCTTAAACTTTGGCTCTGATTTAGCTTTCCAGATCAGTGTAATATTAAACCTTTTAGATCACTACAAGAATCCACTTAATTCCCGTCGGCTAAGAACCGACGGGAATAAGCTCTAAATTGACGAGGATTACTAAATCCCGTCGGTATATGGTTAATTCCCGTCGGCCCTAAGCCGACGTGCATCAAAAGTCGGGGATAAGCTTATTCCCGTCGGGCGCTGATGGGAATAAGTAATCCCCGTCGGCCACTTGCAAGCCGACAAGAATTAGGGTTAATTCCTGTCACACCCGGATTTAAGAAACAAAGCCGGGTGCATCTCATACATGCGCCAAAGAAAACAACATATATAATAACAGAGTATATAGAAATAAATGTCACAATAACATCAGAGTACTTATTACATTGTGGAAGTGAAAGGGAAATGTGCCCTTGGGCCATTTCTAAGTATTTTGGTGATCAAGTGCCAACACAAATGGTTTAAGTGTTAAACTATACCAAATGGTGGATGAAGTGTAAAGTCAACACAAAGGTATGATTCTAGACTTAGTACATTGGTTTTTGTGTACTAACATATTTGTCTAAGTGTAAGAATCAGAGAAAATACAATTGGAAAAGACTTGGCTTGAGCAGCCAAGACTCTGCTCAGTCTAGGTGCACCGGACTGTCCGGTGCGCCAGGCTGGCGTCTGATCAACTGGCTGCTCTCGGATCTCGACGACGGCGTATGGCTATAAATCACCGGACTGTCCGGTGGTGCACCGTACTGTCCGGTGAGTCGGCTGCAGCGAAGTCGCCGCTCTCGGGAATCAAGTCAACAACGTACGACTATAATTCACCGGACTGTCCGGTGATGCACCGGACTGTCCGGTGAGCCAACGGTCGGGCGCGCCAACGGTCGGCCGCGCAATCCGCGCGTGACGCGTGGCCGAGCCAACGGTCGGATGGGGGCACCAGACTGTCCGGTGCGCCAACGGCTCCAAGTCTTCAACGATCGGCTGCGCCAGAATAGGAAAGAAATCCGCACCGGACAGTGTCCGGTGGTGCACCGGACTGTCCGGTGCGCCAGTCGACAGAAGGCAAGGATCGCCTTCCTGGATTGCTCTCAATGGCTCCTAGCTGCCTTGGGGCTATAAAAGGGACCCCTAGGCGCATGGAGGAGAAGACCAAGCATCCCCTGAGCATTCCTAAGCACCAAGACTACATTTCCGCGCATTCGATTCTTTGTGATAGCAACTAGAGCTCCATTTGAGTAGAGAACTCTTCGAGTTGTGTTGAGAGCTCAAGTTGTGACTTGTGTGCGTATTGTTGCTCTGATTTTGTGTCTTGTGTGTGTTGCTCATCCCATCCTTACTTCCGTGATTCTTTGTGATAATCAAATTGTAAGGGCGAGAGGCTCCAAGTTGTGGAGATTCCTCGCAAGCGGGATATAGTGAAACAAAAGCAAAACACCGTGGTATTCAAGTGGGTCTTTGGACCGCTTGAAAGGGGTTGAGTGCAACCCTCGTCCGTTGGGACGCCACAACGTGGAGTAGGCAAGTGTTGGACTTGGCCGAACCACGGGATAAACCACTGTGCCTCTCTGTGTTGATCTCTTTGTGGTTATTGTGTTTTGTAAGAACTCATCTCTAGCCACTTGGCCTCATTGCTCTAACACTTAATCAAATTTGTGGCTTTAAGTTTAAGTTTTTACAGGATCACCTATTCACCCCCCCTCTAGGTGCTCTCAATTGGTATCAGAGCCGTTCTCTTCAAGAAAGGGACTAATCGCCCGAAGGGATGGATCCTAAAGGAAAGGGGATGGTGATCAACGACAAGGAGGAGTCCTTCATCAATGAGCCAAAAGATGACAAGCCCACTGACTCGGGCTCAAGTCATAAGAAGAAGGACGGGAAGAAGAAGAGGCGTATCAAGAAGATCGTCTACTACGACGACAGTGACGAGTCTTCTTCTTCCTAAAAGGACGACGACGACAACAACTACGAGAAAAAGAAGACGGTTAACTCAAACTTTTCTTTTGATTACTCTCGTATTCCGCAAAGTTCCAATGCTCATTTGCTTTCCATTCCCCTCGGTAAACCTCCTCACTTTGATGGAGAGGACTATGAATTTTGGAGTCACAAAATGCGTAGCCACTTGTTCTCTCTCCATCCAAGTATATGGGAGATAGTAGAAAATGGAATGCAATTTGATAGTACGGATAGTCCCATGTTCATCAATGAACAAATTCATAAAAATGCACAAGCTACTATTGTTCTTTTAGCGTCATTGTGCAGGGATGAATACCATAAGGTGAGCGGCTTGGATAACGCCAAGCAGATTTGGGACACCCTCAGGATCTCTCATGAGGGAAATGACGTCACCATGCTCACCAAGATGGAGTTGGTGGAGGGCGAACTTGGGAGGTTCGCAATGATCAGGTGGAGGAGCCAACCCAAACATATAACAGGCTCAAGACCCTCGTCAACAAAATAAGGAGCTATGGAAGCACGCGATGGATAGACCACGACGTCGTCCGACTTATGCTAAGGTCCTTCACCGTCCTTGATCCTCATCTTGTTAACTCTATTCGTGAGAATCCTAGGTACACCAAGATGACGCCCGAAGAAATACTTGGGAAGTTTGTGAGCAGGCGAATGATGATCAAGGAGGCGAGATATGTTGATGAGGCGCTAAATGGCCCAATCCATGAGCCTCAAATCGTTGCTCTCAAAGCAACAAGTAGCAGGGAGGCGCTACCTAGCAAGGTGGCGCAAGTTGAGGCGGTGGTGCTCAACGAGGAAGAAATGGCCCTCATCATCAAGCGCTTCAAGACGACGCTAAAGGGTCACAAGGAGCATCCCAAAAAGAACAAGACGAAGGGAAAGCACTCCTGCTTCAAGTGCGGTAAGGTTGGTCACTTTATTGCTAATTGTCCTGATAATGATAGTGACCAGGATCAAGAAAAGAAGAGGGAAAAGAAGAAGACTTACAAGAAGGCTAAAGGCGAGGCATACCTTGGCAAAGAGTGGGACTCAGATTGTTCTTCGTTCGACTCCGACGAAGAAGGACTCGCCGCCACCGCCTTCAACAAATCATCCCTCTTCCCCAACGAGCATCACACCTATCTCATGGCAAAAGAGAAGAAGGTAAGCACTCGCAATACTAGTACTTACGCTTCTTCAAGTGATGATGAAGTAGACTATGCTAGTCTATTCAAAGGTTTAGATAGAACCAAAATTGATAAAATCAATGAATTAATTGATGCTTTGAATGAGAAGAATAGATTGTTAGAAAAGCAAGAGGACCTTTTATATGAAGAGCATGATAAATTTGTTAGTGCACAAAATTCTCTTGCTCTAGAAGTTAAAAGAAATGAAATGCTTTCATGTGAATTATCTACGTGCCATGAATCTATTTCTAGCTTAAGGAGTATCAATGATGACTTGAGTGCTAAGTTAGAAATAGCTAATAAATCAACCTCTTTTGTAGAACATATTGTGATTTGCAATAGGTGTAAAGATTTTAATGTTGATGCTTGTAGTGAACACCTACTTTCCATTTCTAAATTAAATGATGAAGTGGCTAGTCTTAATGCTCAACTTAAGACTAGCAAAAATAAATTTGATAAATTAAAATTTGCAAGGGATGCCTACACTATTGGTAGACACCCCTCAATTAAGGATGGGCTTGGCTTTAAGAAGGAAGCCAAGAACTTAACAAGTCATAAGGCTCCCATCTCCGCCAAGGTGAAAGGGAAGGCTCCAATGACTAATAGTGCTAAAAAGAACCATGCTTTCATGTATCATGATAGGAGTTATTCCAGGAATGTTCATTATGATAGAAGTTATAATGCTTTTGATTCACATACCATGATTGCTTCAAGTTCTTCTATTATGCATGGTAGAAATTTGGCTAGGAAAAATGTTATTCATCATATGCCTAGAAGAAATGTTGTTCATGTACCTAGGAATGTAAGTAATGAACACTCTACAATTTACCATGCTTGCAATGCTTCCTTTGCAATTTGTAGAAAGGATAAGAAAGTGATTGCTAGGAAATTAGGGGCAAAATGCAAGGGAGATAAGACTTGCATTTGGGTCCCTAAGGCTATTGTAACTAACCTTGTAGGACCCAACAAGAGTTGGGTACCTAAGACCCAAGCCTAATTTGCCTTGCAGGTTTATGCATCCGGGGGATCAAGCTGGATTATCGACAGCGGAAGCACAAACCACATGACGGGGGAGAAGAAGATGTTCACCTCCTACGTCAAGAATAAAGATTCCCAAGATTCAATCAGATTCGGTGACGGGAATCAAGGCAAGGTTAAAGGCTTAGGCAAGATAGCCATCTCAAAAGAGCACTCTATCTCCAATGTATTTTTAGTAGAGTCGCTAGGTTATAATCTTCTGTCGGTTAGTCAATTATGTATTATGGGATACAATTGCTTATTCACAAATGTAGATGTGTCTGTCTTTAGAAGGAGTGATGGTTCATTAGCTTTTAAGGGTGTACTAGACAACAAACTCTATTTAGTTGATTTTGCAAAGGAGGAGGCCAGTCTAGATGCAAGCTTAATTGCTAAGACTAGCATGGGCTGGCTGTGGCATCGCCGTCTAGCACATGTGGGGATGAAGAACCTTCACAAACTTCTAAAGGGAGAACATGTGTTAGGTCTAACAAATGTGTATTTTGAAAAAGGTCGACCTTGTGTAGCTTGTCAAGCAGGTAAACAAGTGGGAAGTGCACATCACAACAAGAATGTGATGACCACATCAAGACCCCTGGAGCTGCTGCATATGGACCTCTTCGGACCCGTCGCCTACCTTAGCATCGGGGGAAGTAAGTATGGTTTAGTAATTATTGATGATTTTTCCCGCTTCACTTGGGTATTCTTTTTGTAGGATAAATCTGAAACCCAAGGGACCCTCAAGCGCTTCCTAAGGAGAGCTCAAAATGATTTTGAGCTCAAAGTGAAGAAGATAAGGAGCGACAACGGGTCCGAGTTCAAGAACCTTCAAGTGGAGGAGTACCTTGAGGAGGAAGGAATCAAGCACGAGTTCTCCGCTCCCTACACACCATAGCAAAATGGTGTGGTAGAGAGGAAGAACAGGACGCTCATAGACATGGCGAGGATGATGCTTGGAGAATTCAAGATGCCCGAGCGGTTTTGGTCGGAAGCTGTGAACACGGCTTGCCACGCCATAAACCGGGTCTACCTTCATCGCCTCCTCAAGAAGACGTCATACGAGCTACTAACCGGTAACAAACCCAATGTTTCGTATTTTCGAGTTTTTGGGAGTAAATGCTACATTCTGGTGAAGAAAGGTAGAAATTCAAAATTTGCTCCCGAAGCTGTAGAAGGGTTTTTGTTAGGTTATGACTCAAATACAAAGGCGTATAGAGTCTTCAACAAATCATCGGGTTTGGTTGAAGTCTCTAGCGACGTTGTATTTGATGAAAGTAATGGCTCTCCACGAGAGCAAGTTGATCTTGATGATGTAGATGAGGATGATGTTCCAACGGACGCAATTCGCACCATGGCAATTGGAGATGTGCGACCACAGGAACACAAGGAGCAAGATCAACCTTCTTCCTCGATGACTGTGCACCCCCCAACTCAAGATGATGAACAGGTACCTCAAGAGGAGGCGTGTGATCAAGGGGGAGCACAGGATGTCCAAATTGAAGAGGAAGAAGCACCACAGGCCCCTCCAACTCAAGTTCGAGCAATGATTCAAAGGAACCATCCTGTCAACCATATTTTGGGTGACATTAGCAAGGGAGTAACCACTCGCTCTAGATTAGCTAATTTTTGTGAGCATTACTCTTTTGTCTCTTCTATTGAGCCTTTCAGGGTTGAAGAGGCCTTGCTAGATCCGAACTGGGTGTTGGCCATGCAGGAAGAGCTTAACAACTTCAAGCGAAATGAAGTTTGGACACTGGTGCCGCGTCCCAAGCAAAATGTTGTGGGAACCAAGTGGGTGTTCCGCAACAAACAGGACGAGCACGGGGTGGTGACAAGGAACAAGGCTCGACTTGTGGCAAAAGGTTATGCCCAAGTCGTAGGTTTGGAATTTGAGGAGACTTTCGCTCCTGTGGCTAGGCTAGAGTCGATTCGTATTTTGTTAGCCTATGCCGCTCACCATTCTTTCAGGTTGTACCAAATGGATGTGAAGAGCGCTTTCCTCAACGGGCCAATCAAGGAGGAGGTGTACGTGGAGCAACCCCCTGGCTTTGAGGATGAACGGTACCCCGACCACGTGTGTAAGCTCTCTAAGGCGCTCTATGGACTTAAGCAAGCCCCAAGAGCATGGTATGAATGCCTTAGAGACTTTTTAATTGCTAATGCTTTCAAGGTTGGGAAAGCCGATCCAACTCTTTTCACTAAGACTTGTGACGGTGATCTATTTGTGTGCCAAATTTATGTCGATGACATAATATTTGGTTCTACTAACCAAAAGTCTTGTGAAGAGTTTAGCAGGGTGATGACTCAAAAATTTGGGATGTCGATGATGGGCGAGTTGAACTACTTCCTTGGGTTCCAAGTGAAGCAACTCAAGGATGGCACTTTCATCTCCCAAACGAAGTATACGCAAGACTTGCTCAAGCGGTTTGGGATGAAGGATGCCAAGCCCGCAAAGACTCCAATGGGAACTGACGGACACATCGACCTCAACAAAGGAGGTAAGTCCGTTGATCAAAAAGCATACCGGTCCATGATAGGTTCCTTGCTTTATTTATGTGCTAGTAGACCGGATATTATGCTTAGTGTATGCATGTGTGCTAGATTTCAATCTGATCCAAGGGAGTGTCACTTAGTGGCCGTGAAGCGAATTCTTAGATATTTAGTCGCTACCCCTTGCTTCGGGATCTGGTATCCAAAGGGGTCTACCTTTGACTTAATTGGATATTCAGACTCCGATTATGCTGGATGTAAGGTCGATAGGAAAAGTACATCAGGGACGTGCCAATTCCTAGGAAGGTCCCTGGTGTCGTGGAGTTCTAAGAAACAAACTTCCGTTGCCCTATCCACTGCTGAGGCCGAGTACGTTGCCGCAGGACAGTGTTGCGCGCAACTACTTTGGATGAGGCAAACCCTCAGGGACTTTGGCTACAATCTGAGCAAAGTCCCACTCCTATGTGACAATGAGAGTGCTATCTGCATGGCGGACAATCCTATTGAGCATAGCCGCACAAAGCACATTGACATCTGGCATCACTTTTTGAGAGACCACCAGCAAAAGGGAGATATCGAAGTGTTTTATGTTAGCACCGAGAACCAGCTAGCCGATATCTTTACCAAGCCTTTAGATGAAAAGACCTTTTGCAGGCTGCATAGTGAGCTAAATGTCTTAGATTCGTGGAACTTGGATTGATGTGTAGCATACATGTGTATTATGCCTTGATCATGTTCCCTTATGCATATTGTTGTTTATTTATGGTGCTCAAGTTGTACAAGCACTCCCCGGACCTCACAAGTCAATTTGTGAGTGATGCACATATTTAGGGGGAGATGTGCTACAACTTGACCCTTTTTGAGACTAACCATGTGTTTGAGCTTGCTTGATTTAGTCTCAAAAGTGGATTAAAAGGGAAAGATGGACTTGGACCATGAAATACTTCCACTGCACTCCGATGAGAGGGTAACTCACTCCAAATTCATCTCATATTCTTATTGCCTTTTTACTCTTATTTGAAGATTTTGGTGAGGCAATGAGGTTTAGGGGCCAAGATTGATCCCGTTTTGGTGCTTGATGCCAAAGGGGGAGTAAATAAGGCCAAAGCAAGAAATGGATCAGCTACCACTTGAGAATTTTGAAAAATAGAATTAGAGCTTTTGGTTTGTCAAAATACTCTTATTGTCTCTTATTGTCAAATGTTGGTCTCTTGTGGGGAGAATGTTTGATTAAGGGAAAAGGTGGAGTTTTTGAATCTTTGATCAATTTCTCTTGGAATACCTCTCTCTATGCCTCAACAAGTGTGTTTGACTTAGAGATAGGAAATTGAGTTTGATTTGCAAAAACAAACCAAGTGGTGGCAAAGAATGATCCAAATATGCCAAATTTGAATCAAAACAAATTTGTGTTCTCATTTGCATTGATGTTGCACTTCTTTTAGTTGCTTTGTGTTGTGTTGGCATAAATCACCAAAAAGGGGGATATTGAAAGGGAAATGTGCCCTTGGGCCATTTCTAAGTATTTTGGTGATCAAGTGCCAACACAAATGGTTTAAGTGTTAAACTATGCCAAATGGTGGATGAAGTGCAAAGTCAACACAAAGGTATGATTCTAGACTTAGTACATTGGTTTTTGTGTACTAACATATTTGTCTAAGTGTAAGAATCATAGAAAATACAATTGGAAAAGACTTGGCTCGAGCAGCCAAGACTCTGCTCAGTCTGGGTGCACCGGACAGTGTCCGGTGCGCCAGGCTGGCGTCTGATCAACTGGCTGTTCTCGGGTCTCGACGGCGGCGTACGACTATAAATCACCGGACTGTCCGGTGGTGCACCGGACTGTCCGGTGAGTCGGCTACGGCGAAGTCGCCGCTCTCGGGAATCAAGTCAACAGCGTACGACTATAATTCACCGGACTGTTCGGTGAGCCAACGGTCGGGCGCGCCAACGGTCGGCCGCGCAATCCGCGTGTGACGCGTGGCCGAGCCAACGGTCGGATGGGGCACCGGACTGTCCGGTGTGCACCGCACTGTCCGGTGCGCCAACGGCTCCAAGTCTTCAACGGTCGGCTGCGCCAGAATAGGAAAGAAATCTGCACCAGACAGTGTCCGGTGGTGCACCGGACTGTCTGGTGCGCCAGTCGACAGAAGGCAAGGATTGCCTTCCTGGATTGCTCTCAACGGCTCCTAGCTGCCTTGGGGCTATAAAAGGGACCCCTAGGCGCATGGAGGAGAAGACCAAGCATCCCTTGAGCATTCCTAAGCACCAAGACTTCATTTCCGCGCATTCAATTCTTTGTGATATCAACTAGAGCTCCATTTGAGTAGAGAACTCTTCGAGTTGTGTTGAGAGCTCAAGTTGTGACTTGTGTGCGTATTGTTGCTCTAATTTTGTGTCTTGTGTGTGTTGCTCATCCCATCCTTACTTTCGTGATTCTTTGTGATAATCAAATTGTAAGGGCAAGACGCTCCAAGTTGTGGAGATTCCTCGCAAGCGGGATATAGTGAAACGAAAGCAAAACACCGTGGTATTCAAGTGGGTCTTTGGACCGCTTGAAAGGGGTTGAGTGCAACCCTCGTCCGTTGGGACGCCACAACGTGGAGTAGGCAAGTGTTGGACTTGGCCGAACCACGGGGTAAACCACTGTGCCTCTCTGTGTTGATCTCTTTGTGGTTATTGTGTTTTGCAAGAACTCATCTCTAGCCACTTGGCCTCATTGCTCTAACACTTAATCAAGTTTGTGGCTTTAAGTTTAAGTTTTTACAGGATCACCTATTCACCCCCCCTCTAGGTGCTCTCAGGAAGTCTTACAAAATAAAAGATAAATATAAATCAAACTAAAATCCATCTTTGGCGCCAATAAGTCAACTGGGAGACGCCACCTAGATCAGATCAAACTCCTCGTTGTATGGCTCCTCTTGAACCACATGTTCTTCTCATGTGGGGGTGTGAGACAGCAAGGGTGAGCTCACACATGATCGTAGCTCAACAAGTTGTGGGGAAACCAGTGTGCATGAACTCACCAAAGGCGCGAGTTCATGTGATGTGTAAGGCCGATCAACAATAGAGGTTAAAGCTAAGCATTGCTTTTAATAAGTTGGTCAAATTTTATTAGCAGTTACTAAATGTAAGTAAATACCAAACCATAATAAGAATAACAGAACAAAATTAATAAATAACCCATGCGATGCAAATGACAAATTGAATTTAAGTTTTATAATTTAATCATGCGAGAGTCCTAAGCTGCTCATGACCGTGAGCTCAGCTAGTATACCAGTTTTACACTCTGTAGAGGTTGTACCCTTTACCCACAAGTCATGTTACCCATATGCCAAGGGATCGTGACTCCCATACACCTCTACCAAGGAAGCGAGACAGGGCAACACTACGAAGCCTTTACAAAGTTCCACTAGTTTACGAAAATCTGCTACAGTTTATGGAAAGAGCACTTGCAAGAATCCCCCGTCTGACCGCCATCGCAGCAAAATCAACCCAAGAACTTCCCTGCATGCAACTCCCCTACTGCCCTTGCCCATTTCGGGTAAGGTAGTCTTCCAATAGCTTTCCTAATTAGTTAGCCAAAGGGTCCCATTTCTCCCTTGTGGTGGCACGTCTTTCTCAAGTTAAGCTCCATATTCCAATTAACATTAATGATCTTGACATGAACATAAATAAAATAACAAAATAATTGAAACATGGATATAATGAAATATTAACCCAAAACCATGTGAAGCAATAGCAAAACTACCCAAGTGATTCAGGGATAACAAGGTAAAGAGATAAACAGTCTAGGGTGACCCATCGGGTCCCATCAAAATTAAGCCTATGCATGGTAAATGATTATAAAGAATATTATTGGGTAAATAAAAGTGATCAAGGGCACAACTTGCCTTCAATGAGCTCCTGCTCAGCTACTTCTATCTGTTGGGCACCAGGATCCTTAGTCACATGCTCTTCTACTTGCCACAATACAAACAAGCACAATATAAATGAGAAATTAACATCACACCAAACATATAAACAAAATACATAATAAAAATCTACACATTAAAATAAGATCCTAGGAACAAGAATCATTAATTTTGGAGTTATGGATTTTAAGTTATGAATTTCCAAAGGTTTTATGTGCTTGATATATGATTAAGTGAGAAATACATTTTACTTCTATTTTCATGTCAAAACAGAGACTTGAGAGCACCTAGAGGGGGGGGGGGGGGGGGTGAATAGGTGATCCTGTAAGACTTAAAACTTAAGCCACAAAAACTTGGTTAAGTGTTAGCACAATAATTGCCAAGTGGCTAGAGAGGAGTCTTTAACAAAACACTATAACCAACAAGAGATCAATCACAGAGATGGCACGGTGGTTATCCCGTGGTTCGGCCAAGACCAACGCTTGCCTACTCCACGTTGTGGCGTCCCAACGGACGAGGGTTGCAATCAACCCCTCTCAAGTGGTCCAAAGACCCACTTGAATACCACAGTGTTTTGCTTGCTTTTCTTAATCCCGTTTGCGAGGAATCTCCACAACTTGGAGCCTCTCGCCCTTACACTTGAAGTTCACAAAGAAGCACGGAGCAAGGGAGGGATTAGCAACGCACACAAGACACGAAAATCAGAGTGTCACCACGCACACAAGTCGCAACACAACCCAATGAGTTCACAACTCCACTAGAGCTCTATATGCTATCACAACAAAACAAATGCGCGGAATCGAGGTCTTGGTGCTTAGGAATGTTGTAGGAATGCTTGGTGTTCTCCTCCATGCGCCTAGGGGTCCCTTTTATAGCCCCAAGGCAGCTAGGAGCCGTTGAGAGCATTCTAGGAAGGCTGATATTGCCTTCTGTCGAATGGCGCACCGGACAGTCCGGTGCACCACCGGACATCCACTGTTCACTGTCCGGTGCAGATCTCCTTCCTTATTTGGCGAAGCCGACCGTTGGAGTCTGAGAGCCGTTGGCGCACCGGACATTGTCAGGTGCACACCGGACAGTCCGGTGCACCAATGTGACCGTTGGCTCGGCCACGCGTCACGCGCGGAATCCTCGGCCGACCGTTGCCCCGGCTGATCGTTGAATCACCGGACAGTCCGGTGCACCACCGGACAGACCGATGAATTTTAGCCGTACGCCGTTGATGGTTTCCCGAGAGCGACGAGTTCGCCTGTGAACGGCTCACCGGACAGTCCGGTGCACCACCGGACAGTCCGGTGAATTATAGCCGTACACCGCCGTTGAAGTCCCGAGAGTAGCCTGTTGGCCAGAGCCAGCCTGGCGCACCGGACACTGTCCGGTGCACCACCGGACAGTCCGGTGAACCCAGACTGAGCAAACTTTGGCTGAACTTAGCCATCTCTTCTCCAACTCGATTTTTTCTGTTTCCAGCACTTAGACACAATACATTAGTCCATAAAACAATGTACTAAGTCTAGAAACATACCTTTTAACATGATTTTCACTTTGTCCACCACTTTGCATAGATTAGCACAAAAGCACTTGTGTTGGCACTCAATCACCAAAATACTTAGAAATGGCCCAAGGGCACATTTCCCTTTCAATCTCCCCCTTTTTGGTGATTTATGCCAACACAACATAAAGCAACTAGAGTACGTGCAATATCAATGCAAATGAAAACTCAAGGTTGTTTTGAATCCAATTTGACGTATATGGATCACTCTATGCCACCACTTGGTTTGTTTTTGCAAATCAAACTCAAATTCCTATCTCTAAGTCAAATCCACTTGTAGAGACATAAATAGAGGTATTCCAAAGAAATTTGATCAAAGATTTCAAAAACTCCCCCTTATTCCCATAATCAACACTTCTCCCCACAAGAGGCCAACTTTTGACATAAGAGACAATAAAAGAGTTTTGACAAACCAAAAGCTCTAATCTACTATTTTCAAAATTTCTCAAGTGGTAGCTGATCCATCTATTGCTTTGGCCTTTATTTTCTCCCCCTTTGGCATCAAGCACCAAAACGGGATCAATCTTGGCCCTTTAACCCCATTGCCTCACCAAAATCTTCAAATGAGAACACAAAGGCAATAAGAGGATGTGAGATGAACTTGGAATTAGTTACCCTCTCATCGGAGTGCAGTGGAAGTCTTTCATGGTCCAAGTCCACCTTTTCCCTTTCAAAACTCCTTTGAGACTAAATCAAACAAACTCAAGCAAACGATTAGTCTCAAAGGGTCAAGTTGTAGCACAACTCCCCCTAAATATGTGCATCACTTGCACAAGGACTTGTGAGGTCCGGGGAGTGATTGTACAACTTGAGCACCATAGTAAGCAACAAAATGCATAAGGAACATGATCAAAGGCATAAACACATGTATGCTATAAATCAATCCAAGTTCCGCGAATCTAGGACATTTAGCTCACTTCGCAGCCTGCAAAAGGTCTTTTCATCTAAAGGCTTAGTGAAGATATCGGCTAGCTGGTTCTCGGTGCTAACATGAAACACTTTGATATCTCCCTTTTGCTGGTGGTCTCTCAAAAAGTGATGCCGGATGTCAATGTGCTTTGTGCGGCTGTGCTCAACAGGATTTTCCGCTATTCGGATAGCACTCTCATTGTCACATAGGAGTGGGACTTTGCTCAGATTGTAGCCAAAGTCCCGGAGGGTTTGCCTCATCCAAAGTAGTTGCGCGCAACACTGTCCTGCGGCAACGTACTCGGCCTCAGCGGTGGATAGGGCAACGGAGGTTTGTTTCTTAGAGTTCCACGACACCAGGGACCTTCCTAAGAATTGGCACGTTCCCGATGTACTCTTCCTATCGACCTTACATCCAGCATAGTCGGAATCTGAGTACCCAATCAAGTCAAAGTTAGACCCTTTTGGATACCAGATCCCGAAGCAAGGCGTAGCGACTAAATATCTAAGAATTCGCTTCACAGCCACTAAGTGACACTCCTTAGGATCAGATTGAAATCTAGCACACATGCATACGCTAAGCATAATATCCGGTCTACTAGCACATAAATAAAGCAAAGAATCTATCATGGACCGGTATGCTTTTTGATCAACGGACTTACCTCCTTTGTTGAGGTCGGTGTGTCCGTCAGTTCCCATCGGCGTCTTTGCGGGCTTGGCGTCCTTCATCCCAAACCGTTTTAGCAAGTCTTGCATGTACTTCGTTTGGGAGATGAAAGTGCCGTCCTTGAGTTGCTTCACTTGGAACCCAAGGAAGTAGTTCAACTCGCCCATCATCGACATCTCGAATTTCTGCGTCATCACCCTGCTAAACTCTTCACAAGACTTTTGATTAGTAGAACCAAATATTATGTCATCGACATAAATTTGGCACACAAAAAGATCACCATCGCAAGTCTTAGTAAAAAGAGTTGGATCGGCTTTCCCGACCTTGAAAGCATTAGCAATTAAAAAGTCTCTAAGGCATTCATACCATGCTCTTGGGGCTTGCTTAAGTCCATAGAGCGCCTTAGAGAGCTTACACACGTGGTCGGGGTACCGTTCATCCTCGAAGCCAGGGGGTTGCTCCACGTACACCTCCTCTTTGATCGGCCCGTTGAGGAAAGCGCTCTTCACATCCATTTGGTACAACCTGAAAGAGTGGTGAGCGGCATATGCTAGCAAAATACGAATTGGTTCTAGCCTAGCCACAGGAGCGAACGTCTCCTCAAAGTCCAAACCTACGACTTGGGCATAACCTTTTGCCACAAGTCGAGCCTTGTTCCTTGTCACCACCCCGTGCTCGTCCTGTTTGTTGCGGAACACCCACTTGGTTCCCACAACATTTTGCTTGGGACGAGGCACCAGCGTCCAAACTTCATTGCGCTTGAAGTTGTTGAGTTCCTCCTGCATGGCCAACACCCAGTCCGGATCTAGCAAGGCCTCTTCTACCCTGAAAGGCTCAATAGAAGAGACAAAAGAGTAATGCTCACAAAAATTAACTAATCTTGAACGAGTAGTTACTCCCTTGCTAATATCACCCAAAATTTGGTCGACGGGATGATCCCTTTGGATCGTCGCTCGAACTTGGGTTGGAGGTGCCTAAGGTGCTTCTTCCTCTTCAATTTGAACACCCTGTGCTCCCCCTTGATCATGCGCCTCCACTTGAGGTACCTGTTCGTCATCTTGGGTTGGGGGATGCACCATAGTTGAGGAAGACGGTTGATCTTGCTCCAATTGTTCCTGAGGCTGTACATCTCCAATCGCCATGGTGCGTATCGCGGCCATTGGAACGTCTTCTTCATCAGTTAGCAGCTCGTATGAAGTCTTCTTCAGGAGGCGGTGAAGATAGACCCTGTTGATGGTGTGGCAAGCCGTGTTCACGGCTTCCGACCAAAAACGCTCGGGGGTCTTGAACTCTCCAAGCATAGTCCTCGCCATATCAATGAGCGTCCTGTTCTTCCTCTCTACCACACCATTTTGCTGAGGTGCGTAGGGAGCGGAGAACTCGTGCTTGATCCCCTCCTCCTCAAGGAACTCCTCCACTTGAAGATTCTTGAATTCGGACCCGTTGTCGCTTCTTATCTTCTTCACCTTGAGCTCAAACTCATTTTGAGCTCTCCTTAGGAAGCGCTTGAGGGTCCCTTGGGTTTCAGACTTATCCTGCAAAAAGAACACCCAAGTGAAGCGGGAAAAGTCATCAACAATAACTAGACCATACTTACTTCCTCCTATGCTCAGATAGGCGACGGGTCCGAAGAGGTCCATATGCAGCAGCTCCAAAGGTCTTGAAGTGGTCATCACATTCTTGCTGTGATGTGCTCCTCCCACTTGTTTACCTGCTTGACAAGTTGCACAAGGTCTATCTTTTTCGAATTGCACGTTAGTCAAACCTATCACGTGTTCTCCCATTAGAAGCTTGTGAAGGTTCTTCATCCCCACATGTGCTAAGCGGCGATGCCACAGCCAGTCCATGCTAGTCTTAGCAATTAAGCATGCATCTAGACCAGCCTCTTCTTTTGCAAAATCAACCAAATAAAGTTTGCCGTCTAGTACACCCTTAAAAGCTAGTGAACCATCACATCTTCTAAAGACAGACACATCTACATTTGTGAATAGACAATTATATCCCATTTTGCATAATTGACTAACAGATAACAAATTATATCCAAGCGACTCAACTAAAAACACATTAGAAATAGAGTGCTCAGATGAAATTGCAATCTTGCCTAAACCTTTCACCTTGCCTTGGTTCCCATCACCGAATACGATTGAATCTTGGGAATCCTTATTCTTGACGTAGGAGGTGAACATCTTCTTTTCCCCCGTCATATGGTTCGTGCATCCGCTGTCGATAATCCAGCTTGAACCCACGGATGCATAAACCTGCAAGGCAAATTTAGGCTTGGGTCTTAGGTACCCAACTCTTGTTGGGTCCTACAAGGTTAGTCACAATTGTCTTAGGGACCCAAATGCAAGTTTTGTCACCCTTGCATTTTGCCCCTAATTTCCTAGCAACTATCTTCCTATCCTTTCTACAAATAGCAAAGGAAGCATTTAAAGCATGATAAATTGTAGAGGGTCCATTCATAACCTTCCTAGGAACATGAACAATATTCTTTCTAGGCACATGATGAATATTTTTCCTAGGCATATCTCTACCATGCATATAGGAAGAACTGGAAGCAAACATAGAATAAGAATCATAGGCATGTGAATCAAAAACATTATAACTCCTATGAGACTGTCTTCGATCATTGTACATAAAAGCATGGTTCTTTTTAGTACTACTTGCCATAGGGGCCTTCCCTTTCTCCTTGGCGGAGATGGGAGCCTTATGGCTCGTTAAGTTCTTGGCTTCCCTCTTGAAGCCAAGCCCATCCTTAATTGAGGGGTGTCTACCAATTGTGTAGGCATCCCTAGCAAATTTTAGTTTATCAAAGTCACTTTTGCTAGCCTTAAGTTGGGCATTAAGACTAGCCATTTCATCATTTAACTTTGCAATAGAAGCTATGTGTTCACTACAAGCATCAATATCAAAATCTTTACATCTATTGCAAATAACAACATTTTCTACACAAGTTGTTGATTTACTAGCTATTTCTAACTTAGCATTCAAATCATCATTAATGCTCCTTAAGCTAGAAATCGTCTCATGGCAAGAAGATAATTCACAAGAAAGCATTTCATTTCTCTTCTAAGGCATGAGATTTTTGTGCTTCTACAAATTTGTCATGTTCTTCATACAACAAGTCCTCTTGTTTTTCTAAAAGCCTATTCTTATCATTCAAGGCATCAATCAATTCATTAATTTTATCTACCTTGGTTCTATCTAGGCCCTTAAATAAACATGAATAATTTATTTCATCCTCATCACTAGATTCGTCCTCACTTGAAGAAGCATAAGTAGAGTTTCGAGTACATACCTTCTTCTCCCTTGCCATAAGGCATGTGTGACGCTCGTTGGGGAAGAGGGATGACTTGTTGAAGGCGGTGGCGGCGAGTCCTTCATTGTCGGAGTCGGACGAGGAGCAATCCGAATCCCACTCCTTGCCAAGATGTGCCTCGCCCTTTGCCTTCTTATAGTTCTTCTTCTTCTCCCTCTTGTTCCCTTGATCCTGATCACTATCATTGTCGGGACAGTTAGCAATAAAATGACCAAGCTTACCACATTTGAAGCATGAGCGCTTCCCCTTTGTCTTGGTCTTGCTTGGCTGCCCCTTGCGACCCTTTAGCGCCGTCTTGAATCTTTTGATGATGAGGGCCATTTCTTCATCATTTAGTCCTGCCGCCTCAACTTGCGCCACCTTGCTAGGTAACGCCTCCTTGCTTCTTGTTGCCTTGCGAGCAACGGGTTGAGGCTCATTGATTGGACCATTCAGTGCGTCGTCCACGTACCTCGCCTCCTTGATCATCATTCGCCCGCTTACGAATTTTCCAAGGACTTCTTCGGGCGACATTTTGGTGTACCTGGGATTCTCACGAATATTATTCACCAAATGAGGATCAAGAACGGTAAAGGACCTTAGCATCAATCGGACGACGTCGTGGTCCGTCCATCGCGTGCTTCCGTAGCTCCTTATTTTGTTGATAAGGGTCTTGAGCCGGTTGTATATTTGGGTTGGCTCCTCGCCCCTTATCATCGCGAATCGTCCTAGCTCGCCTTCCACCAACTCCATCTTGGTGAGCAAGGTGACGTCGTTCCCCTCATGAGAAATCTTGAGGGTGTCCCATATTTGCTTGGCGTTATCCAAGCCGCTCACTTTGTGGTATTCATCCCTGCACAATGAAGCTAGAAGAACAGTAGTAGCTTGTGCATTCTTATGAATTTGCTCATTAATGAACATGGGACTATCCGTACTATCAAAGTGCATTCCACTCTCTACAATCTCCCATATACTAGGATGGAGAGAGAACAAGTGACTACGCATTTTGTGGCTCCAAAATCCGTAGTCCTCTCCATCAAAGTGAGGAGGTTTGCCAAGTGGAATGGAGAGCAAATGAGTATTTGTACGTTGCGGAATACGAGAGTAGTCAAAAGAAAAGTTCGAATTAACCGGTTTCCTTCTCTCGTAGTCGTTGTGGTCGTTGTCCTTTTGGGAAGAAGTAGACTCATCACTGTCGTCGTAGTAGACAATCTCCTTGATGCGCCTCGTCTTCTTCTTCTTCCCATCTTTCCGTCTATGGCCCGAGCCCGAGTCGGTAGGCTTGTCATCCTTCGGCTCGTTGACGAAAGATTCCTTCTCTTTATCGTTGATCACGATACCCTTCCCCTTAGGATCCATCTCTTCGGGCGGTTAGTCCCTTTGTGAAGAGAACAGCTCTGATACCAATTGAGAGCACCTAGAGGGGGGGGGTGAATAGGTGATCCTGTAAGACTTAAAACTTAAGCCACAAAAACTTGGTTAAGTGTTAGCACAATAATTGCCAAGTGGCTAGAGAGGAGTCTTTAACAAAACACTATAACCAACAAGAGATCAATCACAGAGATGGCACGGTGGTTATCCCGTGGTTCGGCCAAGACCAACGATGGCCTACTCCACGTTGTGGCGTCCCAACGGACGAGGGTTGCAATCAACCCCTCTCAAGCGGTCCAAAGACCCACTTGAATACCACGGTGTTTTGCTTGCTTTTCTTAATCTCGTTTGCGAGGAATCTCCACAACTTGGAGCCTCTCGCCCTTACACTTGAAGTTCACAAAGAAGCACGGAGCAAGGGAGGGATTAGCAACGCACACAAGACACGAAAATCAGAGTGTCACCACGCACACAAGTCGCAACAAGAGCTCGCAACACAACCCAATGAGTTCACAACTCCACTAGAGCTCTATATGCTATCACAACAAAACAAATGCGTGGAATCGAGGTCTTGGTGCTTAGGAATGTTGTAGGAATGCTTGGTGTTCTCCTCCATGCGCCTAGGTGTAATACCCAAAAATGTAAATAGTGAAAATAGAGGAGAGCCCAATATTTTGTGATCTATACTTATCATGACATGTGAACACCTCATTTAAAAAAATGAATAATTAAATAAAAGATATGCCACAAAATTATGCATCATGCTGGATTTTATTGGGTGTGCATTTTATGACAATATAACAAAAAGAATATATATTTTAAAGGAAAAAAATATGTTAGTGCCTCAAATTGGAATTTAGGAGAATTAGCAAAATAGGAAAAAGGGGAAAGAAAGGAATATCATACTATACAAAATGAATCTATGAATAAATAATTGCTTCATACTTTGGTATGGTCTAGGGGAACATTTAATCTGAATACAAATTTTGTCACCAAGTTGAATTTGAGATTCAAAATAAGAAAAGAAAACAGAAAATAAGATTAAAAGAAAAAGAAAAGGGAACTTGGCCCGCATCTGGGCCAAAACCTTGCTTTTGGCCCACCTCCAGCGTCACCGTGTGGCCCAACTGGAGACCGGCGCCGACATCCGGGCCCCTCCCGTCAGACTCTCGGCGCGCGCGCTTTCAGTTCTGCGCTGATCGGTGGCCCATGTTTGTCAGTTTCTTCCTTCTTCTCCGCGTCGCGCGGCTGAAAACGGAACAGCCGCACATCTCGCCGTGCGTGCGCGCCGGCCTCCCTCCCATGTCGCGCCGCGCGCGTGCTGGTCGAGTCTTCAACTACACGCGCCGCGCTTGCGCATTCTCTAGCTCGTCGACTGGCGGGTCCGCGCGGGCAGCTCCATCCTCTTCCCTGCATTTTTGGGTGGCGTAACCGAAATCACGCATAGTGGGCATGGCCGTTGCGAACCTCGTGCCGCTTGGACCGGGGAGTGGGGTTGCGGCTCCCCTCGACCTGGGGATAAGACCCCAGGGCACTTCACCTTGAATCCTGAGCCCCGTGACCGCCTTCTCCCTCCCCTAATCCGCTTGCGCTCGCGCTGCAAGGCCATGTCGCTAGTCGTCGTCGTTCCGGGCGCAGTGAGGTAGGCCGTCGGCGCCATCTGCTTGCGCCGTCGGTGCTCCGGCCTTAATAGTTTTACCAGTAGTCGTTTCGGCCGGGTAATTGTGTGCGCGATGATTGTGGGCTCTGTGAGGAACTGGCTCTCGGCAAATGGTTCGCCGCGGATAGGGAGTGTCGCCAATGCAGAACTCGTCCCCAACCGGCATTCAGGGCTCCACGGTGAATCTGAGTGATTCACGGTGCTGCTTGGAAGTCCTCGTGGCTGGGAGCGAAGAGATTAACCACGGTGCCGATCGGAGTTCTTCACCGGACGTCGGGGCCCGCCGCGGCTTGTGGGCAGAGTGTTGCATCGCACTAATCACGGTGAGGAAGCCTCCCCCGAGTTCGCGCTGTCCTTCTTCGCGTATTACCTTAACGAATTGAGATTTGGGACACCTGGCGGGGCTTTGGTGCGCTCCGGTGAGCCTTGCCGCCGTGGGCAGGGCTCCTCCACCGTAGTGCTGGGTCGGGGAGAGAAGAAGATCCCTAGGTCGTTGATCCGATGACGATCGGCCAGGATTAGAAAATGGCGTACCCTTTCGCCACGGTTCGATCAGGTCCGTCGATCTAGATCGGACGGGCAGAGTTAGATTTAGAGTAATAAAATCCGCACCGTTGATCACTGATCAAACGGCTATAGTATCGTACAGCTTCACTTTAGATAGGATCTAATCTGGGCCCTCGGTTTTGGATCGAGCGGCCAGTAGTATTCGATACCCCTTCGGCCATCCGATTTGCAAAAGAACCCTCGGTATACTGGGGAATTAACCCGCAGTATATCTAGGGACGCTCTGTGTCTAGGAGATTTTACCCGCAAGCCCCTGCGCTTTCCAGATTTCATGCGCCCAGACCAGAGGTAGTGAAATTCATTTCAGAATTGATTTTTAATGTGAAAATAATTATTAAAACATGTTTAATCCCTAGAAAATTCATATTAAGCCCAAATTAATCCGTTCCCATTCCTATAATTTTGTAATATTGTTGTCTATCATCTAGTACCACTGTTTTGACATGAAAGTCACATTAAAATTTATATCCCATTTAATCTTGTACAAAAACATAGAATCTTTAGAAAATCATAACTCCTTCGTTTTAACTCCGATTTGATCCGTTCAAGTTGCGTTAGTCTCGTAGAAACGCGTAGATCATTATTATGCAGTATATACTTATGTTTGGTGTGATGTTAATTTTATCTATACCATGTTTGTTTGTATTGCTACGACTAGCGCGAGGACACGTGTCATCTGTAAGGCAAGTTGGTACCTGGAATCTCAAGTGCCAGGCAAGTTGTGCCCTTGGTTCACTTTTGTTACCTAATAATGTTCTTATAATCATTTACCATGCATAGGTTTAATTTTGATGGGACCCAATAGGTTTCCCTAGACTGTTTATCCTGTTTACCTTGTTTACCCCTGAATCACATGGGTAGTTATGCTATTGCTTTACGTGGTTTTTGGGTTAATATTTCATTATATCCATGTTCCAGTTATTTTGTTATTCTATTTATGTTCATGTCAAGATCATTATGTTATTGTTAATTGGAACATGGAGCTTAACTTGAGAACCACGTGCCACCACAAGGGAGGAATGGGACCCCTTGGCTGACTAATTAGGAAAGCTAGTGGAAGACTACCTTACCCGAAAGGGGCAAGGGCAGTAGGGGAGTGGTCAGTGTAGGGAGGTCCCTGGTTGATTTTGCTGCGATGGCGGTCAGCCAGGAACCCTGCATTGGAACTTCCTATAAACTGTAGCGGGTTTTCGGAAGCTAGTGGAACTTTGTAAAGGCCTCGTAGTGGATACCTAGCCATTCACCTTGGTAGTGTCTAAGGGCCTAGCTAACCCTGGCGATATGGGAAACACGACTTGTGGGTAAAGGGTACAACCTCTGCAGAGTGTAAAACTGGTATACTAGCTGAGCTCACGGTCATGAGCGGCTCAGGACTCTCCGATGATTAAATTATGGAACCTAAACTCAATTTGTCATTTGCATTTGCATGGGATCTGTTATTAATTTTGTTCTATTATTTTATTATGGTTTGGTATTCAATTACACTTAGTAACTGCTAATAAAATTTGACCAACTACTTAAAAGCAATGCTCAACTTTAACCTCTATTGTTGATAAGCCTTACACTTCATGAACTCCCACCTTTGGTGAGTTCATATCACATTATTCCCCACAACTTGTTGAGCGATGAACATGTGTGAGCTCACCCTTGCTGTCTCACACCCCCCCACAGGAGAAGAACAGGTGGTTTCAAGTGGAGTCAAGTATCGAGGAGTTTGATCTGATCTAGGTGGCGTTTCTCAGTTGACATTGGCGCCGACGATCCTTAGTTCGTTTTATATTTATTCTTTTATTTTGTAAGTCTTCCGCTATGTAATATGTACTCTGATTATATTGTGACATTTATCTCTATACACTCTGTTATTATATATGTTGTCTTCTTGGCGCATGTATGAGATGCACCTGGCTTTGTTCGCTAAAGCCGGGTGTGACACTAGGGGTCCCTTTTATAGCCCCAAGGCAGCTAGGAGCCGTTGAGAGCATTCTAGGAAGGCTGATATTGCCTTCTGTCGAATGGCGCACCGGACAGTCCGGTGCACCACCGGACATCCACTGTTGACTGTCCGGTGCAGATCTCCTTCCTTATTTGGCGAAGCCGACCGTTGGAGTCTGAGAGCCGTTGGCGCACCAGACACTGTCAGGTGCACACCGGACAGTCCGGTGCACCAATGTGACCGTTGGCTCGGCCACGCGTCACGCGCGGAATCCTCGGCCGACCGTTGCCCCGGCTGACCGTTGACTCACCGGACAGTCCGGTGCACCACCGGACAGACCGGTGAATTTTAGCCATACGCCGTTGATGGTTTCCCGAGAGCGACGAGTTCGCCTGTGAACGGCTCACCGGACAGTCCGGTGCACCACCGGACAGTCCGGTGAATTATAGCCGTACACCGCCGTCGAAGTCCCAAGAGCAGCCTGTTGGCCAGAGCCAGCCTGGCGCACCGGACACTGTCCGGTGCACCACCGGACAGTCCGGTGAACCCAGACTGAGCAGACTTTGGCTGAACTTAGCCATCTCTTCTCCAACTCGATTTTTTCTGTTTCCAGCACTTAGACACAATATATTAGTCCATAAAACAATGTACTAAGTCTAGAAACATACCTTTTAACATGATTTTCACTTTGTCCACCACTTTGCATAGATTAGCACAAAAGCACTTGTGTTGGCACTCAATCACCAAAATACTTAGAAATGGCCCAAGGGCACATTTCCCTTTCAAGACTATAGGTGATAGACTATAATATTACAAAATTTTAGAAACTGGAATAGATCAATTTGAAGTTCATATGAATTTTCTATGATTTATACAAGTTCTATCACTTATTTATATGTTAAAATCAATTGCTGTATTTATTTCTTTGATTTTTCTACTCTCTGGACTGGGCGCAATAAAACTGAGAAAGGCAGGGGCCTCGGGGTAAAATAACCCAGACACAGCGCTCCACTGATAGGACGGCGGGTTGATTTATTACTTTCCAGAGGGCTCTTTTATGAAATGACACAGGCGAAGGGGTATCGATGTTTCTCCGCCGTTGGATTAGAAACTGGCAGAACAGATTAGATCTACGACTCCTTGAATCGGTACTTAACATATCACCGTTGGATCCAGAATCAACGGTACAAACCATACATGCAGCGAAAACACTCCGATCCGCACGATCGGATTGCAACGCCTAGATCCCATGCCCGAATCGGTACTACTGAGGCTCAATCGTAGCTGCCCATCAGTAGATCAACGCTCACCCTTTTCCCCCCAAATTCTAGTAGCTGAGCGCGGCGGCGCCCAAGCTACGCGGTGGCGCATCGCCGGCGCAGAAGCGGCCTAGCGATCCGAGTTCTAGTTCCACCCTGCGCATGGTGATTCAGAGTGAGACCACATGGGTGACTTAGTTCGGTTCTTTTCTACGGTGATTGATGGAGCAGAATGTTCTACCCCCGACGGTGGATGGCGCCGAACCCGTGCCATGGCCGACCATCATCCACAGTTCGGAAATTCCGCCCCAATTCGTGACTATCGTATAATTTGTAGAGAAGAAGAGTAGGTGATCCATACCGAGGGTGTTCTTACCAGAATTAGGGCGATTGTGATAGGCGAGCGATGGGGCGAGGCGGAATCGGGGCGGAGTACCACTCCGGTGAGAGATTCACAATGCTGCCGTTGTCCACTATGCGATTGTTTGCCGGTACCAACTCCTCCACACACCAACGATCACCAGCGTACCCGAATCGACCGAGACACCACTCTATCAGACGCTCGCGGCGATTCTCGTGTCAACGCAATGCTTAGTGAACACAGCAATGGCGGACGATTCTAGGAGAGGTGGAGGGTTTCGATCTGAGGGGAGGCTCGACTTTTATGCGCGCAGACCGATCCTATCCCTGCATGGGCCCATGCCACCACGGTCGATCCCGAGTTCTCGGTGAAGCTCCGCAACTAACGCGCGAGGTAAGCGATGACGTGTGGGACCCACATGGAAGCAAAAGCATGGGCGCAGTATCGCCCGCAGCGGCTGACAGATTGGCCCCAGGCATCGACACCACTGCGCGAGTCCGACGCGGCTGGCGACTGGGCCCGATGTGCAGTGAGGCACGGACGTTGGCAAGTTGGGCTGCGCAGAGGGATCACTAGATGGGCCGAATTGGGTACCGAGGCCTAGGTATGTCTTCCCTTTTTATTTTATTTCTTTTTCTTTTCATGATTTGTTTTTCCTTTCCATTTGAATTCAAAATTCAAATTTAACTCTGTGGTAAATCTTCCTCAAATTAAGAGTATAATTTTGCACATACTATTATTACCTTTATTTATAATATTTATTTTGTATATACATTTTCTTTTCTTTCTCCACTTCTAAATTCTAGATTTTCTTTTTATATTCTAAATTCCACTTTGGGACTTTAATATACTTCTTTTCATATGATTTTTATATTGTCACAAGATGCACACAAAAATGGAAAACCTTAGCATGATGCATGATTTATTTGAGTGTCTTTTGTTAATTATTTATTTGTGTAAGTGAGGTGCCCACATGAAATGATAAATAGAGATAACACACATATATATAAAGGAATATAATTTCTCCTTTTAGATTTTTCTTACAAAGTGGGGATTACAAATCCTACCCCCTTAACAAAAATCTCGTCCTCGAGATTTAGGAAGGACTAGGGAAAAGTTGGGAAAAATCTATATGAAACTTTTATTCTCTCTCCCAAGTAGCCTCATCTTCTCCATGATGACTCCATTGCACTTTGCACATCTTTATCACTTTATTTCTTGTAACTCGAGTCAAAGTATCAAGAATCTTGGTAGGATATTCTGTATAAGTCAAATCACCCTGAACACTGAGCTCTTCCATTGGTAACTGTTCCTCAGGGACACGGAGACACCCCTTAAGTTGAGACACATGGAATACATTATGCACATCAGACAAATTATCAATTAGCTCGAGTTGGTATGCCATCTCCCCAACTTGCCTAAAGATCCTGAATGGTCCAATAAAGCAAGGGGATAATTTGCCTTTGACTTTAAATCACCTCATTCCATGAAGTGGTGACACCTTGAGGTACACATGATCACCTTCCTCAAACTCTAGTGGTCTTCTTCTATTATCAGCGTAGCTCTTTTGCCTGGTCTGAGCTACCCTCAAATTCTCCTGAATTATATGGACTTGTTCTTCTGCCTCTTGAATAAGTTCAGGCCCAAAGAACTGTCTTTCCCCAGTCTGATCCCAGTATAGAGGAGTCCTGCACTTCCTGCCATACAAAGCCTCGAATGGTGACATCTTCAGACTGTCCTGATAACTATTATTATATGAGAACTCAGCATATGGTAGACTTTTATTCCAACTCCTCCATGCTGAAGGGCACAAGCTCTCAACATGTCTTCCAACACCTGATTGATCCTTTCAGTCTGTCCATCAGTTTGAGGGTGATAAGCTGTACTAAAGTTCAACTTTGTATTCATATTCTCATGAAAGCTTCTCCAGAATCTTGAGGTAAATTGTGAACCTCGATCAGACATGATCTTCTTCAGTACTCCGTGTAAACACACAATCCGAGCCATATATAACTCTGCCAGCTGAGAGCCTTTATAAGTAGTCTTGACGGGAATGAAGTGAGCTACTTTGGTCAGCCTATCCACAATCACCCATATAGAATCATATCCTTTCTGGGTGCGAAGCAATCCAGTAATGAAATCCATACCAATCTCTTCCCACTTCCACTCGGGTATCTTTAGTGGATGCAATAGTCCAGCTGGTCTTTGGTGTTCAACCTTGACTCTTTGACACACATCACACATAGCCACATGTGCAGCCACATCTCTCTTCAATCCATACCACTAGTACTTCTGCTTCAAATCCTGATACATCTTAGTACTACCAAGGTGGATAGAGTAATCAGAATCATGGGCTTCCTTCAATATAGTCTCATGAAGGCTATCAATCTCAAGAACACATATCCTGTCCTTGAACCATATGGTGCCCTGCTCATCCTCCGTGAATTTTGGACCTCTACCTTCAGTAATAAGACCCTTAATCTCTTGTATTTTAGCATCGCCAATCTGACCTTTGCGAATTTCTTGTTCCAAGGTAGGTTCCACATCAATAGTAACTCCTTCAGTGTGAGCAACTATTCCTAGGTTAAGTCTCCTGAAATCCTCAACAATCTCATCGGGTAGCTGGGCAACAATAGCTGCATGAATGTGCTCCTTTCGACTCAAGGCATCTGCAATCAAATTCGCCTTGCCCGGTTGATAGTGAATCTCTAAATCATAATCCTTTATGAGCTCCAACCATCGGTGTTGCCTAAGGTTGAGATCCTTCTGAGTGAATATATACTTCAAACTCTTATGATCCGTGTACACTTGGCACTTGGTTCCTATGATATAATGCCTCCAAATCTTAAGCGGATGCACTACGGCTGTGTAAAACCCAAAATTGGTAGAAAAAGATAATAATGATGAAATAAATAAATGAATATATTTAAGATAGTGTTTTAGGGATTTTTTGACCTTTGAAATCTATTAGGATTCTCCCTCCTCATATTCAAACAATAATATTAAATTAGTAAGTAACTAATAAATTGATAAAGAAAAGGTTGATCTCTAGATGATAATTTTTTGGTAATGCATTTTATGAAAGACATAAACTAGACCCCCAATTGTAAATGAAAACATAAAATAGGAATGAGAGGAGAAATTTAAATGAAATCATTTAATCCTCCCCTAAATGAGTGACAAGAAAAATAATGTTAATATAAATAGTAGATGTTATATTTTTATTAGGGATACAATTGATATTTGTAAATTTTGAATCTGAAATGAATTGGAAATTTGGATTGGAAAATAAAAAAAGAAAAATAGAAAACAAAATTAGAAAAAGATATAAAGCCTCACTTACATGCGCTTGGGCCAAAATCACCAGGCCTCGGCCCATCTGTGCTCACTCTTCCTAGCCCAGCAGCGGGCTTTACCCGATGCTGACTGGCGGGGCCATGGAGTCAGCCTACGGTCGCTTGTGCCGCGCCCACATCACCTCGGCGCTGACGACCGGGCCCCTCTGGACAGACACACCCCTCGTGCGTGTGGCTCTACCGCTATCGCCGCCTGGTGGGCCATCTTCATCAGGTTCGCCTCCTTAACCGGATCGCGATAATGGCAGCTGGGGCTCGCTGATATCGCGCGCGGGCTCGGCGCAACCAACCTTTCCGGGTTATAAAACCATGTGCCTGACGTCCCTCACCCCATCTCCTCCCTCATTGGCGTCGCATGCTCTTCGACTGTGGAGTTCTAGTCACCGCCGAGAAGCCGCCGCGCCCTTACCTTACCACCATTGCTGCTCGGTGTCCGCCGTTTTGACGGGGTGATTCACCGCGGTACAAGGATCGTGACCAGGGAAGATTGGGGTCAGAAGAACAACCAGAAACTAGTGAATTCCTCGCCGGAGTTGAAGCTCCGCCGCAGAACCACTCCCCGCCGTGGCCAGCTGCCACGACGTCATAATCACTGGTGAGAACTCATCTGGGTCATTGCGCTTCCCTTCTTCTCGCATAGCACCAGTTAGATTCAAGTTTGGGGCACTAGGGCACGCCAGCATGGTACTCCAGTGATGGCACCGCCGCATTGACTGCAGTGGGGGAAGAAGCACCGTGACCACCGATCTCAGGATCAACGACCACGATTGACGACCCCATAACCTTTCACTTCATTAAACCATGGCCGTAGATCCTGGAATGGATAGCTGAGATGGGAACCTACATAGCCCCCCCGCTGACTTGGTCGGGACCGTCCGATTGCAGATGTGTGATCGGGATTAGATCTGGGTGCTTTAATATCATGGCCGCTAAGTGTTGATCCAATGGCCATTGGGGCGTATCGGTTTATATGTGGGCCGATCTAATCTGGTTGGTCAGATTATGATTGGACAGCTGGTAATCGAAGATACCTCTTCGGCTTGTGTCTTTGCAGATGAGTCCCTGAACTCCATAAAAATGAACCCGCAGTCCACACTGTGGGAAGCTTGAGTCTGGGGAATCTTTCAAGCTAGCCCCTGCAGTTCCCTAATAATTATGTGTCGGGGACCATAATTAGGGGTACCCTCAAGACGCCTAATTCTCAGCTGGTAACCCCCATCAGCATAAAGCTGCAGAGGCCTGATGGGTTTGATTAAGTCAGGGATTAGTCCATACGAGCGACTCGATCACGCCACGCCCGAGCCTAGCCTCGGGCAAGGGCAGCCGACCCTGAGATGTTTCCGTCTCGCCCGAGGCCTCCTCTTTCACGGCAGACACATCTCCGGCTCGCCCGAGGCCTTGCCTTCGTTAAGAAGTAACCCTGACTAAATCACTGCGCCGACCGACCAAGTCACTGGGGCCTTTAACGCAAAGAGTAAGACTGACGGGCGGCCAGGCTTGGCCAAAAGCGCCAGAGGAAGCTCCGCCCGACCCAGGGCTCGGACTTGGGCTAAGGCCCCGGAAGACGGCGAACTCCGCTCCGCCCGACCCAGGGCTCGGACTCGGGCTAAGGCCTCGGAAGACAGCGAACTCCGCTCCGCCCGACCCAGGGCTCGGACTCGGGCTAAGGCCCCGGAAGACGGCGAACTCCGCTCCGCCCGACCCAGGGCTCGGACTCGGGCTAAGGCCCCGGAAGACGGCGAACTCCGCTCCGCCCGACCCAGGGCTCGGACTCGGGCTAAGGCCCCAGAAGACGGCGAACTCCACTCCGCCCAACCCAGGGCTCGGACTCCACCCCGACCTCTGCCGAACGACCTCCGCCTCGCCCGACCCGGGAGCTCAGGTTCGGCCTCGGCCATGCAGGACAGACTCGACCTCGGCCTCGGAGGAGCCTCCACGTCGCCCGACCTAGGGCACAAGTCCGCCACGTCGACAGGAAGCGCCATCATCACCCTACCCCGAGCCGACTCGGGCCGCAGGGAACAGGACCGACGTCCCATCTGGCTAGCTCCGCCAGATAGGCAATGATGGCACCCCGCTGGACCCATGACGACGGCGGCTCTCAGCTCTCTTACGAAAGCAGGGGGACGTCAGCAAGGGCCCAACCACTCCGACAGCTGTCCCTCCGCCCGGCTCCATTGCTTCTCCAACAACCACGACGCCACACTAGCTGGGTGCCAAGATCTCTCCGGCTGCCACCTTGGCATGTACTTAGGGCACTAGCTCTCCCCCGCTAGACACGTAGCACCTTGCTACACCCCCATTTGTACACCTGGATCCTCTCCTTACGCCTATAAAAGGAAGGACCAGGGCCTTCTTAAAGAAGGTTGGCCTCGCGGGAACGAAGGGCAGGGGCAGGCGCTCTCTCGGGGCCGCTCGCTCCCCTCACCCGCGCGGACGCTTGTAACCCCCTACTGCAAGCGCACCCGACCTGGGCGCGGGACGAACACGAAGGCCGCGGGAATCTCCGACTCCCTCACGACCCGGCTCCGGCCACCTCGCTCTCGCTCTCTCTCCCCCCTTCGCGCTCGCCCACGCGCTCGACCCATCTGGGCTGGGGCACGCGGCACACTCACTCGTCGGCTCGGGGACCCCCCGGTCTCGGAACGCCGACAGTTGGCGCGCCAGGTAGGGGCCTGCTGCGTGTTGACGAGTAGTTTCCCGTCAAGCTCCAGATGGGCAGTCTCCAACGACCTCTTCAACCCGGGACGGTGCTCCGTTTCGGGAGTCTCGAGTTCGTGTCTTTCGACGGCAACTACGACATGATACTCCTTCCACCGCCGCGCGACAGCGACAATGGTGGCGGACAGCCCGCCCGCCGGCGGCGGAATCGACGACGCCTTTCCCGCGTGGGGGAAGGACAACTTTCGAGCTCACCCCATCCTCTCCCTCGCCATCGGAGGAGGAGGCGGGGCAACCAAGGCCGAGCGGGAGGCTGCGCTCAGTCGACTGTCGAGAAAATCGACATCCCCAGCGCCCCAACGGAGGACGCGTCGGGCATCACCCACGCGTTTGAGGCGAAGGCGAGCGCCGTCCCCCCGCGACACGCCGACCCCGAGCAAGTGGACGACGCCAGCGCGCTCACGGAGGGCCTGCAGGACGTCGCCCTCGCACCAGGACAACGGCGCGATCAGCCCCCGACGTGACCTCGTCGCTCCTCGTCGACCAAAAGGTACCGGCTGATTCCCATCCTTCGTCATTTCGACTCGGCCTCAACCCGCCTGGCGACCTCGCTTTGGCGGGCGCTCACGTTGAGGCGAGTGCAACCCCTCTGGGGTTTCGTGTGCGGTCGCCTTGGGACCGATTGACGGGTGTCTCGACCTACGGACCCTCTCGGTCCGAGGAAGATGATGACCCCAGCATCTGCTGGGATTTCTCTGGATCTGGCAACCCCAGTGCCATGCGGGACTTCATGACCGCATGCAACTACTGCCTCTCCGACTGTTCCGACGGCAGCCACAGCCTTGACGACAAGGACTGCGGCCCGAGCCGCGAATGTTTCCACGTCGAGCTAGGGGATCCCTCCGGAGGCAGCTGTCTCGGCATGCCGGAGGATGGTGATCCCCCTAGGCCAGCGCCTCGCACCGACATCCCGCGGGAGCTAGCTGTGGTCCCCGTTCCGGCGGGGGGTCACGACCCACAGCTCGAGCAAGTCCGCGGGGCGCAGGCCGGGCTCGATGAGGGAGCAGGAGCGCTCGAGGCAATCCGCCGGAACGTCGGGCAGGTATGGGCGAGCCAGCCCCCGGCCGGAGAAATACGTCACCTACCCCAAGGTCTCCAGCACCGCATCGCCAACGATGCCAGGGACAGACCGCCACCCGCATCCGGCGGAACCGGTCAGGACCTGGCAGCCGCGGCGATGCTCCTCCGCGCGATGCCGGAGTCATCAACCACCGAGGGTCGGCGAATCCAGGGAGAGCTCAAGCATCTCCTAGAAGGCGCTGCGGCCCGGCGGGCCGAGAGCTCTGCCTCCCGAAGGCAGGGGTACCCCTCGGAACCTCGTGCCGCGACTTCCCGACTCATGTGGGAAGCCTCGGTCTACACCGGGCGCACGCGCAATACCGCGCCTGCGGCCCCGGGCCACCTCGGTGACGAGCACCCTCATCGCGACCGTCGGGCCCGCCTCGACGAAAGGGTGCGCCGAGGTTATCACCCCAGGCGTGGGGGACGCTACGACAGCGGGGAGGATCGGAGTCCCTCGCCTGAACCACCCGGTCCGCAGGTCTTCAGCCGGGCCATTCGGCGGGCGCTGTTTCCGCCCCGATTCCGACCCCCGACTACTATCACAAAGTACTCGGGGGAAACGAGACCGGAATTGTGGCTTGCGGACTACCGCCTGGCCTGTCAACTGGGTGGGACGGACGACGACAACCTCATTATCCGCAACCTCCCCCTGTTCCTCTCCGACACCGCTCGCGCTTGGTTGGAGCACCTGCCTCCGGGGCAGATTTCCAACTGGGAGGATCTGGTCCAGGCTTTCGCCGGCAACTTCCAGGGCACGTACGTGCGCCCCGGGAATTCCTGGGACCTCCGAAGCTGCCGGCAACAGCCGGGAGAGTCCCTTCGGGACTACATCCGGCGATTCTCGAAGCAGCGCACCGAGCTGCCCAACATCACCGACTCCGATGTCATCGGCGCGTTCCTTGCCGGCACCACCTGCCGTGACCTGGTGAGCAAGTTGGGTCGCAAGACCCCCACCAGGGCGAGCGAGCTGATGGACATCGCCACCAAGTTCGCCTCTGGTCAGGAGGCGGTCGAGGCCATCTTCCGAAAGGACAAGCAGCCCCAGGGCCGCCCGTCGGAAGATGCTTCCGAGGCGTCTACTCCGCTCGGCGCCAAGAAGAAAGGCAGGAGGAAGTCGCAAGCGAAACGCGACGCCGCCAGCACGGACCTTATCGCCGCCGCCGAGTACAAGAACCCTCGGAAGCCCCCCGGAGGCGCCAACCTCTTCGACAAGGCACTCAAGGAGGCGTGCCCCTACCATCAGGGGCCCGTCAAGCACACCCTCGAGGAGTGCGTCATGCTTCGGTGCCACTTCCACCGGGCCGGGCCACCCGCAGAGGGTGACAGGGCCCGCGACGACGGCAAAAAGGAAGATCACCAAGCAGGAGAGTTCCCCGAGGTCCGCGACTGCTTCATGATCTACGGAGGGCATGCGGCGAATGCCTCGGCTCGGCATCGTAAGCAGGAGCGTCGGGAGGTCTGCTCGGTGAAGGTGGCGGCGCCAGTCTACCTAGACTGGTCCGACAAGCCCATCACCTTCGACCAGGATGACCACCCCGACCACGTGCCGAGCCCGGGGAAGTACCCGCTCGTCGTCGATCCCGTCATCGGTGACGTCAGGCTCACCAAGGTCCTGATGGATGGGGGCAGCTGCCTCAACATCATCTACGCCGAGACCCTCAGGCTCCTGCGCGTCGATCTGTCATCCGTCCGAGCAGGCGCTGCGCCCTTCCACGGGATCATTCCCGGGAAGCGCGTGCAGCCCCTCGGACAGCTCGACCTTCCTGTCTGCTTCGGAACACCCTCCAACTTCCGAAGGGAGACTTTGACGTTCGAGGTGGTCGGGTTCCGAGGGACCTACCACGCAGTGTTGGGAAGGCCATGCTACGCGAAGTTCATGGCCATCCCAACTACACCTACCTGAAGCTCAAGATGCCGGGCCCCAACGGGGTCATCACCGTCGGCCCCACGTACAAACACGCATTCGAATGCCATGTGGAGTGCGTGGAGTACGCCGACGCCCTCGCCGAGTCCGAGGCCCTCATTGCCGACCTGGAAGGCCTCTCCTGAGAGGTGCCGGACGTGAAGCGACAAGCCGGCAACTTCGAGCCAGCGGAGACGGTTAAGGCCGTCCCTCTCGACCCCAGTGGCGACACCTCCAAGCAGATTCGGATCGGTTCCGGGCTCGACCCCAAATAGGAAGCAGTGCTCGTCGACTTTCTCCGCGCAAACGCCGACGTCTTTGCGTGGAGTCCCTCGGACATGCCCGGCATACCGAGGGATGTCACCGAGCACTCGCTGGATATTCGGGCCGGAGCCCGACCGGTCAGACAGCCTCTGCGCCGATTCGACGAGGAAAGGCGCAGGGTGATAGGCGAGGAGATCCACAAGCTGATAGCAGCAGGGTTCATCAAAGAGGTATTCCATCCCGAATGGCTTGCCAACCCTGTACTTGTGAGGAAGAAAGGGGGGAAATGGCGGATGTGTGTAGACTACACCGGTCTCAACAAAGCATGTCCGAAGGTCCCCTACCCTCTACCTCGCATCGATCAAATCGTGGACTCCACTGCAGGGTGCGAAACCCTGTCTTTCCTCGATGCCTACTCAGGGTATCATCAAATCAAGATGAAAGAGTCCGACCAGCTCGCGACTTCTTTCATCACGCCCTTCGGCATGTACTGTTATGTCACAATGCCTTTCGGTCTGAGGAACGCGGGTGCAACGTACCAGCGGTGCATAAACCATTTGTTCGGCGAACACATCGGTCGCACGGTCGAGGCCTACGTCGATGACATCGTAGTCAAGACGAGGAAAGCCTCCGACCTTCTCTTCGACCTCGAACTGACATTCCGGTGTCTCAAGGCGAAGGGCGTCAAGCTCAATCCCGAGAAGTGCGTCTTCGGGGTGCCCCGAGGCATGCTCTTGGGATTCATCGTCTCCGAGCGGGGCATCGAAGCCAACCCGGAGAAAATCGCAGCCATCACAAACATGGGGCCCATCAAGGACTTAAAAGGCGTACAGAGGATCATGGGATGCCTCGCGGCCTTGAGCCGTTTCATCTCGCGCCTCGGCGAAAGAGGCCTGCCCCTGTACCGTCTCTTAAGGAAGGCCGAGTGCTTCACTTGGACTCCCGAGGCCGAGGAAGCCCTCGGGAACCTGAAGGCACTCCTCACCCAAGCGCCCGTCTTGGTACCCCCAGCTGATGGAGAAGCCCTCTTGGTCTACGTCGCCGCTACCACTCAGGTGGTCAGCGCCGCGATCGTGGTCGAAAGGCAGGAAGAGGGGCATGCTTTGCCCATTCAGAGGCCAGTTTACTTCGTCAGCGAGGTGCTGTCCGAGACCAAGATCCGCTACCCAGAAGTCCAGAAGCTGCTGTACGCAGTGATCCTGACAAGGCGAAAGCTGCGACATTACTTCGAGTCTCATCCGGTGACTGTGGTGTCATCCTTCCCCCTGGGGGAGATCATCCAGTGCCGGGAAGCCTCGGGACGGATCGCGAAGTGGGCGGTGGAAATCATGGGCGAGGCAATCTCGTTCGCCCCTCGGAAGGCCATCAAGTCCCAGGTACTAGCGGACTTCATAGCCGAATGGGTCGACACCCAGCTGCCGACGGCTCCGATCCAACCGGAGCTCTGGACCATGTTTTTCGACGGGTCGCTGATGAAGACGGGAGCCGGCGCGGGCCTGCTCTTCGTCTCGCCCCTCGGGAAACACCTGCGCTACGTGCTCCGCCTCCATTTCCCGGCGTCCAACAATGTGGCTGAGTACGAGGCTCTGATCAACGGATTGCGAATCGCCATCGAGCTAGGGGTCCGACGCCTCGATGCACGCGGCGACTCGCAGCTCATCATCGACCAAGTCATGAAGAACTCCCACTGCCGCGACCCGAAGATGGAGGCCTACTGTAACGAGGTTCGACGCCTGGAAGACAAGTTCTATGGGCTCGAGCTTAACCACATCGCCCGGCGCTACAACGAGACTGCAGACGAGCTGGCGAAGATAGCCTCGGGGCGAACGACGGTTCCCCCGGACGTCTTCTCCCGGGATCTGCACCAACCCTCCGTCAAGATAGGCGACACGCCCGAGCCCGAGGTGCCCTCGGCCCCGTCCGAGGCGACCTCGGCCCAGCCCGAGCCATCCTCGGTTCAACCCGAGGAACCCTCGGCCCCCGAGGGCGAAGCACTGCACATCGAGGAAGAGCAGAGCGGGGTCATGCCAGATCAAGATTGGCAGACCCCGTACCTGCAATATCTCCGCCAAGGAGAGCTGCCCCTCGGCCGAGCCGAGGCTCGGCGGGTAGCGCGACGCGCCAAGTCGTTCGTCTTGCTGGGCGATGAGAAGGAGCTCTACCACCGTAGCCCCTCGGGCATCCTCCAGCGATGCATCTCCATCGCCGAGGGTCAGGAACTCCTGCAGGAAATACACTCGGGGGCTTGCGGCCATCATGCAGCACCTCGAACCCTCGTCGGGAACGCTTTCCGCTAAGGCTTCTACTGGCCGACGGCGGTGGCTGACGCCACTAGAATTGTCCGCGCCTGCGAAGGGTGCCAATTCTATGCGAAGCAGACCCACCTGCCCGCTCAGGCTCTGCAGACGATACCCATCACCTGGCCTTTCGCTGTGTGGGGTCTGGTCCTCGTCGGCCCTCTGCAGAAGGCACCCGAGGGCTACACGCACCTGCTGGTCGCCGTCGACAAGTTCTCCAAGTGGATCGAGGTCCGACCCCTGAACAGCCTCAGATCCGAGCAGGCGGTGGCGTTCTTCACCAACATCATCCAACGCTTCGGGGTCCCGAACTCCATCATCACCAACAACGGCACCCAGTTCACCGGCAAAAAATTCTTGGATTTTTGCGAGGATCACAACATCCGGGTAGACTAGGCCGCCGTAGCTCATCCCATGTCGAATGGGCAAGTAGAACGTGCCAATGGCATGATTCTACAAGGGCTCAAGCCCCGGATTTACAATGATCTCAACAAGTTCGGCAAGCGATGGATGAAGGAACTCCCCTCGGTGGTCTGGAGCCTGAGGACGACGCCAAGCCGAGCCACAGGTTTCACGCCGTTCTTCCTGGTCTACGGGGCCGAGGCCGTCCTGCCCACTGACCTGGAATACGGCTCCCCGAGGACGAGGGCCTACAACGAAGAAAGCAACCAAGCTAGCCGAGAAGACTCGCTGGACCAGCTGGATGAGGCTCGGGACAGGGCCTTACTACACTCGGCGCGGTATCAGCAGTCCCTGCGACGCTACCACGCCCGAGGGGTCCGACCCCGAGACCTCCAGGTGGGCGATCTGGTGCTTCGGCTGCGGCAAGACACCCGAGGGAGGCACAAGCTCACACCCCCCTGGGAGGGGCCATTCGTCATCGCCAAAGTTCTGAAGCCCGGAACGTACAAGCTGGCCAACAGTCAAGGCGAGGTCTACGGCAACGCTTGGAACATCCAACAGCTACGTCGCTTCTACCCTTGAGATGTTTCCAAATTGTTCATATACCTCGCACCCACGCAAAGTTTAGTCAACAAGGAAGGGTCGGCCTCGCCTCGGCAAAGCCCGACCCTCCCTCGGGGGCTAAAAGGGGGGAAACCCCCTCTGCGTTAAAATTTTCCTCGAACAGAAAATCTCTTTTACCAGAATATCTTTCGTGCTTTTTGACTACTTCGAAAAGTGGGTCATGGAAACGACAGGGTACACGTAAGCAGTCAAGGCTGACCGAGCCGAGGGACTCCTACGCCTCCGGGATACGGATACCTCACTCATCACCTTCTGCGATAAGTAACTCGCGTTCGGATAAGGTGACTCCGCGGATCGAACAAGTCTCTACGTTCGGAAGCTCTTCTGTCGAAGCGATTCTTCGAGTTTTCTCGACTAAGTCGGTGATAGGGCCTCATGGACGAGTAAAAGTGCGCGTAAGCGGCAAGGCCGACCGAGCCGAGGGACTCCCACGCCTCCGGGATACGGATACCTCACTCCTCACCTTCCGCGAGAAGCAACTTTCGCTCGCACAAACATCCCTGTTACCGACAAAAAGTCCAGATGCTTGGAACAAGAGGAAAAGGGACGCAACTTTACAACACAGCAAGGGTGTGTGTTCTGGCCTCGACGGCCGCACAAAGCACACGCTACAAGACAAGCTGATCCTGCAGGCTCAGGTCTTGGCGCTGGAAGGGGGCGGCGACACCCTCGGCATCGACAGCACCTTCGGCAAGGCCCGAACTAGCCTCGGACGGCGACGCGGTCCGAGGGCCTCCGCTCCAAAGGACGGCGTCATCACCACGCCCGGGCGATCGTTGTCAGGGACTTCTCCGGGAATCCGGCCCGAGCAGGCGGCTCGGCCAGCCACCTCCGGGGCCTCGGCCAACCACCTTCTGAGGGCACGAGCCGGGTCCGAAGCCTCGGCTGACCAACTCCGGCGTCGATCCTGCCAACGGACAACTCGGCTAGGCTCCGGCCAACCAGGTTTCATTTCCGAGCCAACTCCGCCTCTGCTCATGCTGATATCGCTACCCCCGGCCTCGGCTCGTCGAAGAGCGGCCGAGGGGTCTCTTTAACTAAGCTAGAGGAGCCTCGGACAACAGGGCCGACCGAGCCGAGGGACTCCTACGCCTCCGGGATACGGATACCTCACTCGTCACCTTGACACGGGGCGACTCATGCTTAGTGAAGCGGTTCAGATAATCAGCAGACGAGTCTTAGTGCTCGGAAATGAGGAAAAAACACGGCTCCGTGCCGTAATTACATACATGTTCAGGCCCCGAAAGCCAAAATGAACAAAAAACCCGGCACTCGAAGTGCCATTACAAACGGAACTCTGGTTCCCCCTCCGCAGGTACGAACAACCCCACTCGATAGGGGTGGGCCTGCGGGGCAACAGAAGACCGACGAACGGCATGTCGCCGACCGCCCCGACAGCGGCGACGATGAAGACTTCTACCCCGGGGGGCCGAACAGCAGCAATGATGACCTCAGGGCGGATGCTGCTGCTAGGAGGCCCCCGCCCTTGCCCAAACTCGAGAGGCAAGGACGGGCAGAAGGCCGTAGAGTTGGAGGTCGGTCCATGGCCAACCTTGGCTGTCGCGCCGGCGGAAGAACCTCTTCCAGTTGCCGTGGCGGGAGGCGGCACCGGGAGCGGTTCCGAAACCGCTCGGCTCAGAGAGCCGGGCACGGTGCAGCTGTTAGCGCCACGGACGACTCCTGTCCTTCCCCCCGATCACTGAGGGAAGGAGCGGGCCACCGCCCGCGCAGGGGCCGACCCCAACTCGGCACACTCCCCTCCTCAGCCCTGGTGATGAAAATCCTTGAGGCTGAGGGAGGGGCAGAGGCCGCAGCCCGGCTCGCTTTCCCCCACCATCAAGCCGGAGGTCACCATCCTGGGTGACCGCCGGTGGAGGGGTGCAGCCGGGCTGCATGATGAAAATTCTTGAAGCCGAACGATGGCTGAAAGGTACCCACTCCCGCGGAGCAGTGTCCTCCGACGATGAGGCACGGAGACGGCGGTTTCCCCCATCCGGGGGCTTGAAAGGTGGAGAGACACGATGCATAAGGGAGGAAGAAGACATGGTCGCCTTACGAAAGGGGTCGCCCTCCTTTTAAAGGCAACTCTCCCTGCTCGCGCCCCCAACCGTCACAGGCTGAGTCCTCTCCAACACGCCTCCAAAGTCCTCCCCTGCGGCGCGGGGGCTGGGACCCACCTGTCATGCAGACCGGCTCCGAGCAGAAGAAGCCGAACCGCCGCGCGCGCGCGCGCAACCACCCAGCAGTTACAAGTGACCCTCCACTTTTGCCCAGACCAACGGGCGAAGGGGGTGGGCAGCCATGCGGGCGGCATGCAACCGCGCCAAGTGGACGCGCCTCTCCGACTCCTGACAGGCCAGCACGGAGGCTCAAGCCCACGCGTCGCGCAACCGGCGCGCCGGATGCTGCATGTAAGCCACTATGCCACTTGCGCCACCACCGCACCTCCTCGGTTGCGGAACCAATACCATGACCCGAGGCGGCCCAGCGCGCGGCCCAGCTGCGCCAGCCTGACACAGCGGTCAAACGCGGTCAAAAGTGGGCCGGTAGTAATGACAGTGGCAGGCGCGCAAGAGCAGCGATCACGCCATCAGCCAGGCTCACGTCCCATCCGGAGGCAGCAAGAGAACCCCCTCTCTCACGGTGTGAAGACGACACGCCCGTGACCCGTTCCTCGAACGGCTCGCGCACGCGCAACGGCAGCCTCGCCGACCGCTCGCCTCGGCGCGTTAACTCCGCGGCTCGACGGGCAGCGCTTCTGGCAGAAGCAGCTGGCGACGCTTCGCCTTCGCCAAAACGACCACACCAAAAAAGGTACGCCACGTCGTTCAATTTCGTATCCTTTTTCCCTTTTCCTCTTTCTCTATCTCTTGCAACAGGGACCGGGAAGGGGGATACCCCCAAAGGGATCCTTCCCCGTGAAGGAACTAGTCTCCGAGCCTCCTTACTGATCAGGGGTTCGAAGGCTGGCCCCCCGAAGGGTTCAACAGCCGCCTCAGATCGCGTGGGCCCGACACCCACTACTGGTCAGAGGTTCGAAGGTTGGCCCCCCGAAAGGTTCCACGACCGCCTCAGGCTACTCGGGCTCCACGCCCATTACTGATCAGGGGTTCGAAGGCTGGCCCCCCGAAGGGTTCACAGTCGCCTCAGACGCCGAGCGAGGGATGACCAGGGGTACGTTCGATACATAACCAAGGCTCGGGCTGCGCTCCCGAGGTACCCTAGGACATTTCCGAGACCAGCGGGAATGACTCTGTAACGGAATCCCATCGGAGGGAGGCAACGAGCCCTCGGACCCCGTCGCCAGGGGACCGGGTCCGGCAGATCACCCGCAGGTACTTTTGGGCGTGCCTCCGGGCCCCTAGCCGACCCCCAACGAACGGGGCACGGACGTCCACTCGGATTACCCGATTGCAGCTCACCGGAGACACCATGTTCGGTGCCCATCGAGGGTAACATGGCGCTCTCCCCCCCTCCTCCTTGCGGAAAGGCGACGCAGGGGCGTATATAAAAAAGCCGATTCTGTCCCTGATCGTCCTCTCGCTCTGTGCGGAGGCTCGGGGGCTGCTCTCGCAAACCCGGCTCCGGCCGAACCGTTGACAGCGTCAACATACCAGCCCGAGAACTTGGACCCCGACAGTGCACCCGGGCTACGGCCTGTTCGCATGAGGGAACCGCCAGACCAGCCGAAGCATTACGCAAGGCATTAAGACCTCGAAGGAGTGAAACCACTCCTCCGAGGCCTCGGGGGCTACACCCGGCGGGTGCGCTCGCGCGCACCCACCGGAACAAAGTGCAACCGAGAAAGGCTGGTCCCCTTGCAAAAAAGTGCGACGAAAGCCTCCAAGCGAGTGTTAACACTCCCTTCGAGGCTCGAGGGCTACTGTCGGGGACCATAATTAGGGGTACCCTCAAGACGCCTAATTCTCAGCTGGTAACCCCCATCAGCATAAAGCTGCAGAGGCCTGATGGGTTTGATTAAGTCAGGGATCAGTCCATACGAGCGACTCGATCACGCCACGCCCGAGCCTAGCCTCGGGCAAGGGCAGCCGACCCTGAGATGTTTCCGTCTCGCCCGAGGCCTCCTCTTTCACGGCAGACGCATCTCCGGCTCGCCCGAGGCCTTGCCTTCGTTAAGAAGTAACCCTGACTAAATCACCGCGCCGACCGACCAAGTCACTGGGGCCTTTAACGCAAAGAGTAAGACTGACGGGCGGCCAGGCTTGGCCAAAAGCGCCAGAGGAAGCTCCGCCCGACCCAGGGCTCGGACTTGGGCTAAGGCCCCGGAAGACGGCGAACTCCGCTCCGCCCGACCCAGGGCTCGGACTCGGGCTAAGGCCTCGGAAGACGGCGAACTCCGCTCCGCCCGACCCAGGGCTCGGACTCGGGCTAAGGCCCCGGAAGACGGCGAACTCCGCTCCGCCCGACCCAGGGCTCGGACTCGGGCTAAGGCCCCGGAAGACGGCGAACTCCGCTCCGCCCGACCCAGGGCTCGGACTCGGGCTAAGGCCCCGGAAAACGGCGAACTCCACTCCGCCCGACCCAGGGCTCGGACTCCACCCCGACCTCTGCCGAACGACCTCCGCCTCGCCCGACCCGGGAGCTCAGGTTCGGCCTCGGCCATGCAGGACAGACTCGACCTCGGCCTCGGAGGAGCCTCCACGTCGCCCGACCTAGGGCACAAGTCCGCCACGTCGACAGGAAGCGCCATCATCACCCTACCCCGAGCCGACTCGGGCCACAGGGAACAGGACCGACGTCCCATCTGGCTAGCTCCGCCAGATAGGCAATGATGGCACCCCGCTGGACCCATGACGACGGCGGCTCTCAGCTCTCTTACGAAAGCAGGGGGACGTCAGCAAGGGCCCAACCACTCCGACAGCTGTCCCTCCGCCCGGCTCCATTGCTTCTCCAACAGCCACGACGCCACACTAGCTGGGTGCCAAGATCTCTCCGGCTGCCACCTTGGCATGTACTTAGGGCACTAGCTCTCCCCCGCTAGACACGTAGCACCTTGCTACACCCCCATTTGTACACCTGGATCCTCTCCTTACGCCTATAAAAGGAAGGACCAGGGCCTTCTTAAAGAAGGTTGGCCTCGCGGGAACGAAGGGCAGGGGCAGGCGCTCTCTCGGGGCCGCTCGCTCCCCTCACCCGCGCGGACGCTTGTAACCCCCTACTGCAAGCGCACCCGACCTGGGCGCGGGACGAACACGAAGGCCGCGGGAATCTCCGACTCCCTCACGACCCGGCTCCGGCCACCTCGCTCTCGCTCTCTCTCCCCCCTTCGCGCTCGCCCACGCGCTCGACCCATCTGGGCTGGGGCACGCGGCACACTCACTCGTCGGCTCGGGGACCCCCCGGTCTCGGAACGCCGACATTATGCGCCTAGTCCAGTGACCTAATAAAAAGAGGAAAAACAATATAGAAAATACTTTTCTAGCACAAAAATAATTCTAGAACTTGTGTAATTCCTAGAAAATCCATTTTTGCTCCAAATTAATCCATTCCAATTCCTATAATTTGGTAATATTATTGTTTATCATTTAGTACCACTGTTTTTGACATGGATATCACAATAAAATTTATATCCTATTTAATCTTGTATAAAACACATAAAACCTTCAGAAATTCATAACTTTAAATCTATAACTCCAAAATTAATGATTCCTGTTCCTATAATCTTATTTTAATATGTAGATTATTAATATGTATTTTGTTCTTATGTTTGGTGTGATGTTATTTTTGCCTATACATGTTTGTCTGTATTGCTATGTTTAGCAATGAGGACACGTGTCATCTGAAGAGCAAGTTGCTACCTGGAATCTCAAGTCCCAGGCAAGTTGTGCCCTTGATCACTTACTTTTACCCAGCCATGTTCTTATTAATCATAATGATCTGCATAGGTTAATTTTGATGGGATCCAATAGGTTACCCCAGTTTTGGCTATCTTTATACCTTGTTTTGCCACTGAATATTTTTGGGTAGTACTTGCTATTGCTTTATGTGGTTTTGGGTATGGGGATACATTATTCATGATTACACTTTATGTGGTTTTGGAACGCCCTTGGCTGATTAATTAGGAAAGCTAGTGGATGTCTACATTACCCGAAAGGGGCAAGGGCAGTAGGGGAGTGGTCAGTGTAGGGAGGTCCTTGGGTTGATTTGCTGCAATGGCAGTCAGGCGAGGGATTCCTGCACTGGAGCTTCCTATAAACTGTAGCGGGTTTTTTGAAGCTAGTAGAACTTTGTAAAGGCCTCGTAGTGTTACCCTGCCTCGCCTCCTCGGTAGAGGTGTATGGGATTGGCCGTCTCTTGTTAGATGGGTAACATGACTTGTGGGTAAAGATGCGCAACCTCTGCAGAGTGTAAAACTGGTATACTAGCCGTGCTCACAGTCATGAGCAGCTCGGACCCTCACATGATTAATTTATAGAACTAAATTCAATTTGTCATATGCATTGCATCGTAGGTGTTGTTATCACTTTTGTTCTACTACTTAATTGGGTTGGTATTTACTTATACTTAGTAATTGCTAATAAAATTTTGACCAACTTTAAAAGCAATGCTTAGTTTCAACCATCCTATTTGGTAAGCCTTACACTTCACATGAGCTCCCACTTTTGGCGAGTTCATGCACATTATTCCCCACAACTTGTTGAGCGATGAACGTATGTGAGCTCACTCTTGCTGTCTCACACCCCCACAGGTCAAGAACAGGTACCGCAGGATGAGGCGCATGGAGGATGGTGTGACGAGTTCGTGAGAGGTCTAGGCCATCGTCTCCCAGTCAACTTTGGGTTGCTGGACCATTGTCTCCTTATAATGTAATTATTTATTTATTTTTTACAGAACTCCTATTATATAGTAAAGATGTGACATTCGATCCTGTGCCATGATTCATCATATGTGTGAGACTTGGTCCCAGCACACCTGGTGATTATGTTCACGCCCGGGTCTTGGTGCCCCAAAACCTGGGTGTGACAGGCTGCCAGTTCTAAGTCATGAGTGGGGTAGTTCAACTCATGTTTCCGTAACTGACGAGACGCGTAGGCAATCACATGTCCTTCTTGCATAAGCACACATCCTAAGCCTTGGCCACATGCATCACAATAAATGCCAAATCCCTTTTGTAGATCTGGCATAACCAACACTGGGGTGACATCAATCTCTTCTTCAGTTGATCAAAGCTATCTTGGCACTTCTCATCCCACTTAAACTCTCTTCCCTTCTCCAGAAGCGAGGTCATAGGCTTAGCAATCTTAGAGAACCCTTCAATAAATCTCTGATAATAGCCTACAAGTCCTAAGAAACTCTGAATCTCCGTAACTGTATTGGGTATGGTCCATGCCATTATCTCCTTGACCTTAGCAGGATCCACTGATATCCCACCATTGAAAATGATATGTCCAAGGAATGGCACCTTGTCAATCCAGAACTCGCATTTTCTATACTTGGCATAGAGTTGATTATCTCGTAGCTTCTATAGCACCAATCTCAGATGTTCCTCATGATCACTATCACTCATGGAATAAATAAGAATATCATCGATGAATACCGTGACGAATTTGTCCAGATACTCCATAAACACCTTATTCATCAGATTCATAAAATAGGTCGGTGCATTAGTTAGTCCAAACGACATAACCATGAACTCATATAAACCATATCGGGTCGAGAAAGCCGTCTTGGGAATATTCGATGGCCTAATCTTCATTTGATGGTAACCCAATTGGAGATCAATCTTCGAGAATACCCTAGCACCTCTCATCTGATCAAATAAATCCTCAATGCAGGGTAATGGATACTTGTTCTTTATAGTAACATCATTAAGGGATATATAGTCCACACACATCCTTTGCGATCCATCTTTCTTCTGTACAAACAGAACCGACGCTCCCCAAGGTGAGGAACTCGGACGAATGTACCCGGCCTCTTGTAACTCCATTAACTGCTTCTTAAGTTCTTTTAACTCTTCTATAGACATCCTGTATGGCCGTTTAGAAATAAGAGCAGTCCTAGGTAAGAGATCGATGACAAACTCAACTTCCCTATCTGGTGGCATCCCTGGTAACTCCTCTGGAAAGACATCCGGAAAATCCCTAACCACACGGATGTTGTTTCCAACAAACTCCACATCTATGAAGAATGCCGCACGTCTGGTAGAGGTAGTTACTGTAATTTTAACTTTAAATCTTTCTCCTTTAGGTCTAGTGAGTTCTACTGTACCCCTACCACAGTGTATAATGGCCTTTGACTTTCTTAACCATGACATATGTTGGGGGCCTGCTTCGTCGCCGAAGGTCCTTTAAGAAGAAGCACCTTCGAAAGATCAGCGTATAATCAAACACAGCACGAAGGTACACGCCGAAGCTACGATCCAGGGAGCTTTGGCATAGCGATATGCCTTGAGATGAAGGGCTGCACCGACTTAAAGAGGAAAAGACCGTTCAATCCATGATGATTTGTGTCATGATTGTAACTAGTCATCAGGGGCATAAATGTAATTCTGACCGGGCTGCGTCCCGTGCCTATAAATAGGTGAACAGTACCCCCGTACTGTTCACGCTGACTTGTATTCAGTCGTGCGCCACGCTTGGATTTTTTGCCTTCTATCAAAGCCGAAGGTACAAATGTAATTTAATATTGTTATTGTTCATCCATGATGGCATAATAAAGTTATATTGATAATGTAACATGTTTATTCATGTTGTTCCTCATGTTTCATATGCTTCGTCTTTTATTAACATATATTGCAATGATGAAGGTACGTCCTTCATGACCTTCGTCCGAAGATCGTTATATCCTAAGGGAAATAATGTTTCGAAGGACAAAGGGCATTAACCATTAACCTCTTTTCGTGTTGCCTTGTTCTTAATTCATAGCATTTGAGAACAAGTCCCCAGCATTGGCGCCCACCTCTGGTGAACTCACTTCCACTTTTGAGCTAATGGCTTCGTTCAGCAACCAAGTCGTAGCACCTTTAGCTACGAAGCTGGTGCTCCCGATAACAGGCGGCTCAAGCTCAGAGCCAGCTAACAAGAAGCATAAGAAGGAAGCACAGAGAAGGGTGCAGCATGTTGGGGTGCAGGGACCCTTGATCAAGTCTAAATGGTCCCACATCCCAATCACCTTCTCCCAGGAGGACCTTCAGCTCAAGGATTACCCTTAAAATGATGCTATGGTCATATCTTGTGTCATCAAGGGGTTTCTGGTCCATAATGTTCTGGTTGACACAGGCAGTGCAGCGCATATCATATTTGCTAAGGCCTTCAGACAGATGCAAGAGCCAGAAGACAAGATTCATGATGCTACACACCCTCTTTATGGCTTCGGAGGAAGGCAGATTGTGGCACTTGGCAAAATCACAATGCCAGTTACCTTCGGCTATGTCCACAACACAAGAACTGAGCAAGCTGTTTTTGACATTGTTGACATGGAGTACCCATACAATGCAATCATTGGTCGAGGGACACTCAATGCTTTCGAAGCTATACTCCATCCAGTGTACTTATGCATGAAGATACCTTTGGAGCAAGGGCCCATCACTATCCATGAAAGTCAAGAAGCTGCCAGAAAGGTTGAAGGAAATTGGACAAATTCAAAAGCAATCCATAACATAGACGAAGCCAAAGTTTGTCAACAGTTTAAGCACAAAAGAGAGAAGGCTGCTTCGGCAGACCAGTCGAAGCCTATGCTACTATGCGAAGACATAGCAGAACAAAAAGTGCTACTGGGATCTCAGCTATCTGATGAGCAAGAGAAGACTTTGATAAGATTTTTATTCAACAACAAAGATGTCTTTGCTTGGTCAACCAATGATCTCTATGGTGTCAACAGAGATGTTTTCGAGCATTCACTCAATGTGGATCCATCCTTCAGGCCAAGAAAACAAAGGCTTTGGAAGATGTCTGAAGACAAAGCAGAAGGTGCTCGGAACGAAGTAAAGAGACTTCTTAGTGCTGGTGTCATCAGAGAGGTGAAATATCCAGAATGGCTAGCCAACACCGTTATGGTGAAGAAGGCTAATGGTAAATGGAGAATGTGCATTGATTTCACAGATCTTAATAAGGCCTGTCCAAAGGACGAGTTCCCATTACCAATAATAGACTCTCTTGTAGATGCATCAGCTTCTTCAGAGCTCATGAGTCTATTGGATTGTTACTCACGCTATCATCAAATTTGGATGAAGAAGGAAGATGAGCCAAAGACTAGCTTCATAACTCCTAGTGGCACATATTGCTACCTTCGAATGCCAGAGGGGCTCAAGAATGCTGGAGGAAGCTTCAGCAGAATGACAGCCAAGGTCCTTCATTCTTAAATAGGCAGGAATGTACTGACATATATTGATGATATTATAGTGAAAAGCACGAAGCAAGAAAATCACATTGCTGATTTGCAAGAGACATTTGCCAATTTTAGGCAAGCTAGCCTAAAGTTAAATCCAGAAAAGTGTGTTGTTGGGGTGAAAAAGGGCAAGTTCCTTGGCTGTTTGGTATCAACAAAGGGAATCGAAGCCAACCCAAGCAAGATTGAAGCTATCCTTCGGATGGAGCCACCAAGCACAAAGAAGGGGGCTCAATAGCTGGCAGGAAGATTAGCATCATTAAACAAATTCATATCCAGATCAGCAGAAAGAAATCTGCCATTCTTTGAAATACTAAAGTCAGCCGAAGTTTTTCAATGGGGTACGGCCCAGCAAAAAGCCTTTGAAGAGCTGAAGCAATACTTGATCGATCTAACAACACTAACTCCACCTTCGCCAGGGGCTCCATTACTCTTATATGTGGCAGCTTCGCACTCTGCAGTTAGTGCGGCTCTTGTACAGGAGAAGCTAGATGGCCAAATCAAAAAGCAGGCTCCAGTGTACTTCGTCTCCGAAGTCTTAAGTTTATCAAAGAAAAATTACACATAATTGGAGAAGGTGTTGTATGCTGTGTTAATGGCCTCCAGGAAGCTCCAGCATTATTTTCAAGCATATCACATAATTGTTCCTTCGTCATAGCCCCTGAAGGACATAATGAGGAACAGAGAAGCTACTGGAAGGATTGGAAAATGGGCTACGGAGCTTAACGAGTTCAGTATTGATTATGTACATAGATCCTCAATTCAGTCCCAGGCGTTAGCAGACTTCATTGCTAATTGGATGCCAGGGGCTCAAGAAGAGGAAATTAATAAAGACGCTGAAGCTTGGACAGTATTCTGTGATGGTTCTTAGGGAATCTTCGGCGCAGGAGCAGCTGCGGTCCTAGTTGCGTCTTCCAAAATCAAAACATGTTATGCAGCAAAGCTTGACTTCAGTTGTACAAATAACATTGCTGAATACGAAGCACTTCTGTTGGGTCTTCGGAAGTTAAAAGCAATGGGTATAAGAAGGGCTATCCTTAAAACTGACTCTCAAGTCATTTCTGGTCATATAGACAAAAGTAGTAAGGCGAGAGATCCGAAGCTCGAAAAATATCTAGATACAGTTCGAAGGTTGGACGCTTCTTTCGAAGGTTTTTCTGTCAAGAATATTCAAAGAGGAGAAAATGAACATGCAGATCTGTTAGCCAAATCAGCGGCACAGGGGCTCCCTCTACCTTCTGAAGTATTCTTCGAAACAATAAAAGCATCTTCGGTTGAACTTATGGAGAGAGCAGTGCTTACAATTTCTCCTGTACATAGTGAAAATTGGAGAACTGAAATTATATCCTTTCTCCAAGGTAATTGTCTTTCGGATGACGAAGCTTATAATAAGAGAATGGAAGCAAGGACAAGACCGTATGTGATGATAGAAGAGGAATTATATAAGCATGGAGTTTGCTCTCCACTCCTCAAGTGTCTATCCAGAATCGAAGGTATAGAATTAATGAAGGAGATACATGCAGGTCTGTGTGGATCTCACATTGGGTCCAGGCCCTTGTTGGGAAAAGTGTTTAGACAAGGATTTTATTGGCCGAAGGCAGCTTCGGATGCAGCAGAGTTAGTTTAAAAGTGCAAGAATTGTCAAAAATATGCAAGAGATCAGAAGCAACCTTCGTCTCTCACACAGCCGATACAGCCTACTTGGCCGTTGCAAAGATAGGGCCTGAATTTGTTAGGCCCACTTCCACCAACGCAAGGTAATTTGAAATTTGTTGTGGTGGCTGTGGAATACTTTTCTAAGTGGATTGAAGCAAAGCCTTTGGCTACAATAACTTTGGTTACAGTCCAAAAATTCTTTTGGCAAAATATTGTTTGTCGTTTCGGCGTGCCGAAGGCTATAACTATGGACAATGGAGCACAGTTTGATGCTGAAACATTCAAAGATTTCTGTGACCAAATTGGCATGAAGATTCAATTTGCATCAGTAAGACACCCAGAATCGAATGGACTGGTAGAAAGAGCAAATGGCATTATAATGACAGGAATAATGAAGCTAATCTTCAATCAACCCAGAGGAAAGTGGCCAGATGAGTTGATCAAAGTGGTGTGGAGCCACAACACAACCATGTCAAGATCAACAGGTTTTACACCTTTCAAACTATTATTTGGTGACGAAGCTATAACTCCAGAAGAAGCTAAAGCAGGATCAATAAGAATAGTAGCTTCGACAGAAGACGAAGCTGATTATCATGTAGCAAAAGATACTATAGAGGGGACCAGACTTCAGGCTATAGAGAACATCAACAAATATCAAGCCAAAACAATAAAATGGTGTGACATGTGACACCCCAGTGTCACCTAGGGTTTCTCTCAAGTGCTAACCAAAGAACCATCATGTTATGTGAACCAAATTGAGCATGAGCATCAAATTGACTTAAGAATAAAGGATCCACTAAGTTTATACTTAAAAGCATCATGTTCAAAAACAAATGAGTTTTCAAAAGGGCAAAATGTTGAAACTCTAATAACAACCCTAATTGAGCTCTATAAGCAAAATTGAAGAGAAAAGGCAAAAGAGTATGAAAAATATAAAATCATGGCTTAGGCCAAATATAAACATTGAAGTATATTTAATAAGCAACAATAAAGATTAAGGAAGCTTGTCCAAAATAAATTAAATAAAACCCCAAGCAAGCTTCTCAAGTGGGGACTCAATAGGAAATTCTGAAATTCAGAATTCTGAATTTCAGCCCTTGAGCAAAAGACCGAGCGTGTTCACCTTGATCCCTAGCTCAAATCCTAATGGCCCCATTGACAAAATTGTGCCTAACTAACCCCTCTATCTCATGTCAGAAGATGGCATCGGGATGCGTGCCTTGGACACGTCAAAACCGCGATCTTCTCTCTGTGCGCGGTAGTGAGACAAACCAGATTTCTCCCCTCTCTATCTCTTGATCCAGTCAGCAAAACCTGCAAGCCTCCACACACAAACGACAAAGGGATGTCAGAGGAAGAGATCTCTCAACGGGATCATGGCCATAATCTCAAAGATTTGGAGCCAATCCATGCTTGAACTTGACCTCTATCTGCGCTGCCTCGTGCTCGACGCTGTGCCAGGCGCCAGAGCGCGCACTGGCGTTCGCCCGCGCACGCCCCGAGATCTTGTTAGGGCCCCGCCCTCGACCGTGCTCACCCGCGCCTATAAAGCCTCCCCGGGCGCGCCTCACTTCACCCCGTGCTCACCTTCGCCGGCCAGACGCCCCTCCTTAGCTCCGGCGAGCTCTTTTCCGCCCGCCATTGCCGCCAGAGCCTCGGCCACCGTGGCCAGTCCACTCCAGTCACTTCCAAGCCGCACCAGCCGCTCGGTTAGCTTCGCCATTAGCTTGTGAAGCTTTCCCAGCCCTCGGACCCGGCAGAACTTCACCGGAAGGCCAAGATTGCCCTCGCCGGACTTCAGCCGCCCGCCCGCACGCGTAGACCGAGCAATCCGGTGAGCCGTTCTTCAATTCCTCGCGCACACACCCTTCTTGATCCCTGGTGAAGCTCGCTGACCTGTTTGATTGGTCAATTGTGCCCTAGATAGGCCGGACTCCTCACCGCCGACGAGCTCCCCCGCTTGCGCACGTGGACCGACCGACTCCGACCATCCCCAATGGCGACCTGCACATCGCCGTGACCCTCAGGACCTCCCCTACACTCTCGGCCGCCTCACCGGAGCAGTCTCACCACCGGTAAGCCCCTCCGCCCTTTCTTCCACCGCGGTTACTGCTTAAATTGGGGGAAGGACCTCGGGTTAGGATTAGAAGAACCCAGGGGGTTTCTGAACTGTCAGCGACTCACTTGAATAGTAGCCCAAAGACTAGTCTGTAAGGAAACTTAAAAACACCCGCCAGGGACCCCGTTGCAAAGTGGTTTTTCCTTTTAATCATTTCTGTTTAATCTTTTTAATGAACAGAGAACTAAGGAAATTCATAACTTGAGAAATACTTAACCAAAAATTGTCAAACCAATTTTGCTGGATTCTAAATATTACGGACTACCAACTAAAAATGCTAAACCCCATGCTTTCTTTTCTAAATTTTAGAGTTTAGAATTAAATACAGAAACTAACCAAAGCTTGTTTAATTAAGGAAAATTAGTAATGCTTCTGTGCTGAACTTAAGAAAATTTGTAGATGTTCAAACCCCATTTAAACACTGTTTAAAAATAGTGGGAACCCCAGTATTGAAAATTTAAGTAGGGATATCTATTAAAAGCCATTTTGCCCAAAACTTAGGAAAATCAGAAAGGCCTTAGAAATTAATGACCAGTGGATAAAATTATTTTTCCTAGTCTACTTAAGTAACAGAGAACCTATGAAAAATAAAGAGACTCCTAGTCCAGAACAGATTCAAAGTGAAATGTTTTATTTAGCATTTTTCCAACTAGAAAACAATTATTGGAGTTATAAAATCAGACCCAAAATTGTTAATAAAAATCCAGTGGACTTGTAACCACTAGAACCACACTGCAAAAATGATAAACACCCTAGCCCATCATTTTAATTATGGTAAACAAATAAAACTTGATAATGAGGCATATTTTAATTAAATCATGAGCAACCCCAAAATGATGCAATAATGGGCAAATAAAATTTTGCTAGATCAATAATGAGATATGTCACCAGAGAAAAATGCAAACCCATTTGAAAGATGCAAAATAATACCTATTGCCAATACTTCATGAAAAAGGCCATTTAATCCAAATAATTTCTACCACCCCTTTCCTTAAGCAAAAAGATGCAAAATTTCAGAATGATTGCTCTTGCGCAAAGAAGAAGCTAGGAAAAATTAGAAATCTATTGTTTGATATTTTTCAAATATAGTGGTAGTAGAAAGCACCCCTTTGGCTAGAAACTTTAGAAAATCATGGTAAAAATAACTAATAAGTATTAATGGCTAAAACTTTGTGCAACGTCATGTCATAACATCTAGATGCCAGCAAAAATATGTCTTAGAGAATAACCCTCTGTTAAAAAGGAGTTGTAGTTCAAAACACCCCCTCTGCCCTAATATTTGATAATTTTGTACAGAGAGAACCCCTCACTTTGTAAACCCTAAATTTTGAGACAGAGAATTATACACCAATAAGAAGCCACTGTATTTTTTAAAGATTTTTTAGAAATTTATTAAGATAACTTGTAGTTCAAACCCACTCTAAAAACATAAAGGAAATCAAGGGAAAAAGGAAATATAAACCTCGCCCCAATAAGTCCAACTTGGAATCTTGACAATTCTCACTAAGACTTAAAAAGAATTCAGTGGAACACCAAAATGAACTTATCACTTAGTTTAACTGAGTGTGATCTAAATACTAAGTATACCACCAAAAATCTTGTGTAACAAGATTTAACTCTATCTAATTTAAGTGGATCATTCACCATCAAACTTTAATTGCTAAAGCACATATCATATCATGCATGTATCTTACTCATTGCATTCATTAGATTGTAATCTCGCTGACGGAGGGTACGTGCTCATCCCCGAGCAAGGAGCTGTCCCAGAGGAAGATCAGGAGCAAGCTCCCGAGGCTACCATCAAGGATCTCCCTGCAGCCCCAGCTATTGAAGGCAAGCCCCGGTTTTATGCATAACCGTGTTATTATATGCTACTTTACTACACTTAATGTTTGTAGGATTGCAATGTGCACTTAAGTGTAGGAGTTGCTTGAAACCTTAGTTGCATGAACCTAGGCTTCCTTTTTGAGATGAATACTAGTATGCTAGGTCGAGTAGCCGCTATGCTAATCAGGATCTCGGTAGAAATCGAGTGATTTTTCTAGCACTCGCGCGAGGTCAGGAATTGAATGTATTCATCTTGATAACGGGATCTATGATGGTCTATGGACTTGGATCTAGGGTGGATGCCTTGTCCATAAGACAGGAAAAAGGAATTAAGGATTAATGTGTGGATACCTGAGTCAAGCGTTTGAACGTACTAAGCACATATCGGGAAATATGGTAACCGATAAACCTAGTACCTGAGTGAAGCCGGGCGCGGACTTTATCCCTCACGCGACCTGAGACTAGGTCTCCCATGCTAGCTATCACTACTAGAAATATCCTTATTTAAGACATACATCTTAAGTCAAATATCAGTGCATTTTATAGAAGCGTCTTTTATCATATGGTGCTGATTAAGGTAAGACGGTTTGTTGGACATCCGTATTTAATGAAGAAAGTTTTTGAGACAGATATATGGTTGGAAATGTCTTATATTGATTTAATACAATTTGATTTTGAAAACCGTCGCAAATAAATATACCTTTTGAGGCATAAAGTTTACAAGAAGTGTCTTTTATTTTGGTTAGTATATTAGACACTTCTGTATATGAAACCATCTCAAATAAAGATATTATTAGAGTCATCTAGACTATACAAAGTGTCTTAGATGTTAGTGAGTATACTAGAAACTTATAAACATAAAACCGTCTCGTATGATATTTCAGATAAGACATATTGTGAAAAAACGTAGTCAATAGTAAATTATGATTAGGTTGAACTAAATATTTTTTGAATTTAAAATGAACTAGTTAGCTGACTATATGTTCGTACGGTTTCTATATATCATATAGATAAAAAGTCTTGATTAAATAAGAAACTTCTTCAAATAAAATTATACGTCTGAAATATGATTATTTTTATTTTCTCATTAACAGTATATTCATAGTTATAATATCGTCTCTTTGTACGGTATAAGCAACCTGATAAGCGGTGGTTAATGGAACGAATATTTCTCTTTATATCCGTGATGCGGATTGTTGGTACCCTGAATCAGGGGTACCCCTACTACAATATAAAGACGCTGCACGGGGAACGAATATTTGACAATGATTATTTATGAGATATATAATGGTAATTTAGAATGATATCATCCTACTTTCATATATTTGATGGACATCACATATGCATCTAGTTTTTTCTCCAAGTTTCAGCATGTAGTACATAAGGCTAGGTGTCGATCCGGATTGTGGCGGCCGACGAGGTGGGGACGTCATTTGAGAGGGCCGATGAGAAACATAGCCAAATAACCTCCAACTAACCTTTGTGGCGAGTAGTTTGTTTTTGCTTTGGTTCTCTCTTGCACATAGTTGAATAAAAGTGATTCTTATCAATCTTGCATTGGAAAAACACGGAGCCTATTATTATCAGGGAAGCATTTAAGCCAAAGTACTATGTACACCGAGCAGAGTAGTAAGTAGTAACTGACGACCATTGATAAAAAATCCTGTGGGCTATACTGATAAACCATTGCTGATCGGCCCATAAAGCCCGACACTAGCTTTTCTGCACAGGTTGTGGGCTCGCTTCAAACCATAGTACCACGCGCTTTTGACTCGGCCCATACAGCCCACAGACACTTCCTCCATGCATGGCACGGCAGCGGCGCCGCAACCCGCAAAGCCGAACGAACCAGAGAGAGAGGAGAAATTTGTTATTATGAAACACGACGGATGCGGCTTCGACGAAATAGAGGCTCAGGCGAGGGTTTCTCCCTTATGGAAAAGCTGGGCGTAGCCAACACTCTAAAATGGAAATGACAGCTCTATTAACAGGTTAACAACTCTATTAACCTGGTTCCGTCCCCCCAGCCTCTTCGCCGTCCGTTCTCCGTCGCTAGGTCTCCTTCTCGGTCTCCTTCATCTCGGTCCCCTTCTTCTCCATCTCCGTCGCATCCTCCATAGCCGGGCGCCGCTGCCTCCAACCTAGAGCCGCAGTCCGCATAAACCCGTCCATGCGCAGGTGTCCTCCATCCCCGTCCGTGCGCAGAGATCTCCCGTGCGCAGGTGTCCTCCATCCCCGTCCGTGCGCATTTACCAGAATGAAGGATGCCGATGCTTCTGACCATACGCCACCGTGAGTCTTTCTGTGCTTGGTCTTCATTCATTCAATGTATCTCCCCCCATTCATTCAACTTATATCTCCCCCCATTCATTTACCAAAATGAAGGATGCCGATGCTTCGGATTTGCTGTTGTTCAAAGATGCAGACATAGCCATTTCTTCCCCTCCAGGTAGAAATTATTTGTAAATTATTTGTGCCTTGTGTGTGGTATGAAGAGCGGCACGTTTAACCTTTAATATTTGTAAATTATTTGTAGAATTAATGACAGGTCCTGTAATGTCTTCACCCCCTTGTTCAAGTTCCCTACATCTAGATGCATTAGGTGGAAATAATGTTAATGAGGTGAGTTGTGCTTCATATATGTAAAATATATTGAGCTTAGGATTATATGTAACTGCACTTAGTATTTACTTGTCATCCAGGACAATGATAAGGTAGAAGACAAATCGAGATTAGATTGGGAATCTATGGTATTATGTGATTTTTTGGAGGAGGAAGGTAGTCGTGATGTTCTAAGTGAGATGCAGATGTATTCTCAACTAGGACTCAATGAGGGGGAAAATGCACAGGATAATACAAGAGCTGAAGCCGGTTTAGGTGGTACAAGTAATTTGGATCAATCGGATACGGTTAATTTTGGAGACAACACTATAGACCAATCATTTGAAGACTACCTGCCAAATGAGAAGAGGGTCATGTATGATAAAATGAATCCGTCAATGCAACCTGGTAGTTTGTTTCCTAACATGAAGGAATTTCGAATTGCCATGAGGCAGTATGCCATAAAGCATGAGTTCGAGCTTGGGATCGATGTAACTTCGACCACCAGATACATCGGATATTGTAAAGCTGGTGACTGCCCCTGGAGGATTTATGCGAGAGAGGAAAAGAAAGGCTTACCGACCATTGTGGTATGTTAATTCATACATAATTATCAAATATATGTCTAGATTTTAGGTTTTGTTTGTGATCGAAGTTGTAATTCGATAATTTTGCAGGTTGCTGTATTGCGTGATTCGCATACTTGCACTTCTAGTGGAAGGAGGAAGACGACTACACCAAGTTGTGGATGGGTAGCTTTTCACGCGTTGCCACTACTTATGAAGAAACCGAATATGGGTGCTAAGGAATTGCAAGATACACTCCAAGGAGTTCACAATGTAACTATTGGTTACGACACAGTCTGGAAGGGGAAGGAGAAGGCATTACAAGAGTTGTTTGGCAGTTGGGAGGAGAGTTTCAAGCTACTATTCTCGTGGCGGGAGGCAGTACTGGCTAACGACCCTGATAGCATTGTAGAGATTGATGTGGTTTTAGAGGATGGGAAGTACTATTTCAACCGTTTCTTTTGTGCCCTAGGGCCGTGCATCTCAGGTTTTAGGGATGGTTGTAGACCATACCTAAGTGTTGACTCGACTGCACTTAACGGGAGATGGAATGGACAACTTGCTTCAGTAACTGGTGTCGATGGGCATAATTGGATGTATCCTTTAGCATTTGGGTTTTTTCAATCTGAGACTGTTGATAGTTGGATTTGGTTCATGTCACAATTGAAGAAGGCTGTTGGCGAACTTGAAGTACTGGCTATCTGTTCGGACGCTCAAAAAGGGTTAATGCACGCAGTGACACATTGTTTCCCTCATGCTGAGAAGAGAGAGTGCTTCCGACATCTAATGGGCAACTATGTCAAAAGCTACTCAGGTTCTGAACATATGTATCCAGCTGCTAGGGCATATAGGAGTGAAGTGTTTGAGCACCATGTCAGCCATGTAAGAAGTGTGCCTAAGATAGCTGAATATTTGGATCAACATCACAAATTCATTTGGTACAGGAGTGGTTTCAACCCAGCTATTAAATGTGATTACATAACAAACAACATGGCTGAGGTCTTTAACAACTGGGTGAAGGATCACAAGGACCTACCAGTTTGTGACTTAGCTGACAAGATCAGGGAGATGACCATGGAGTTGTCTCATAGAAGGAGAAGGATAGGTGCAAGACTCCAGGGTTTGATATTGCCTTCTGTTATAGCTACATTGAAATCTCAGACTAGAGGGTTGGGTCATTTGACAATTGTGAAAAGCGACAATTACCTGGCAGAAGTGAGAGATAGTACAAATTGTTTGACAAAACATGTAGTGAAAGCAGAGTCGAGACAATGTTCTTGTGAAGAGTGGCAGCACACAGGGAAACCCTGTCAGCATGGATTGGCAGTGATTATTGCCCAGGATGTAAGGAATGTTGGTCTGGAGCACTTTGTCGATGATTATTATTCTGTTGAAAAGTTTAGAAAAGCTTACATGCGAAGGATTCCACCAATTGGTGACCGTTCTTTTTGGCCGAAGGTGGATTTTTCAAATGAAGTTTTTGCGCCAATGGCGAAAAGAGGGGTAGGGCGAAGGAAAAACAGAATAAAGAGTTGTCTAGAGGGTGGTAGTGGAAAAAACGAAAGGGCGTAGAAAATGCTCAAAGCACAACAAAGATAAAAAGACAGTACACTTGCCCAAACTGTGGTCAACTAGGTCATCGGAAAACCAGTTATAAGTGCCCTTTGAATGGAACAAAGAAAAGGTTACAACTATATTTTTGGGTTGCTTTGTAAGTGCCCTTTGTTGTCTTCTTTTACTAATTTTTGGGTTGCTTTGTAGGAAGAGGAAGCCAAGAAAGAATACGACGAAAAATTGGATCCCAAAAGAGTTGCGGACTTCTACATCACAGAATAGTGCTCCTAACGAAGATACAACTCTTGTACCCAATAACATTACTGTGGAAGCAGAAACAGTTACCTTCGAAGGTGGTAGCCACGAAGACGTCACTACTGATGCAGCACTAGTACGTGTGGAAACTCCTCCTAGTTCTCCGCCAAGGAGTGTCAAGTGGCTTGTTAAGAAAATAACTCCGAGGAAAAACTTTAAGCGTGCTACGACAAGGGAATAGATTGACGTGCTCCCAGAATCAGCTAGTATGTGCTCCCAGAATCAGCTAGTATGTGCTCCCAGAACATATCAGACTGTGTATGTGCTCCCAGAATTTCTATGTGTATTTGTCCCAGAATTTCTAAGTGTATTTCCAGAATAGATTGACTGTGTATTCCTATGCGAATTTCTAAGTGTATGTGAATTTCTATGCTCCCAGAATTTTCAGCTAGTATGTGCTCCCAGAACATATCAGACTGTGTAAGTGAATTTCTAAGTGTATTTCTATGTGTATTTGTCCCAGAATTTCTAAGTGTATTTCTATGCGACAAGGGAATAGATTGACTGTGTATTCCCAGAATTTATTTTGTGATGTAGAAGTAACTATGTATTCCCAGAATTTCTACAAGGACTGTGACTGTGTATTCCCAGAATTTCTACTTGACGTGCTCCCAGAATGTCTATGTGTTTTATTCTCCACAAGGAACTTCCCAGATGCCAACTAAGTAACTGGGAACACGTTAGCACAAAGGAATGAAACTGTGCAGCCTGAGTTATTCTCCATATGTGTTTTATTCTCCAGATTTATTCCCAGATGCCAACTAAGTAACTGGGAACACAATTTCATAATGGAATGAAACTGTGCAGTAACTGGTAACTTCCCAGATTTATTCTCCAGATTTATTTTGCGATGTAGAAGTCCCAGTTACTTAGCGCCTGTTCCCAGTTTCATTCCAACAGAACGTTAGCTGGAGAAACTAGCTGGGAACACGTTAGCTGGGAACACACACAGAAAACGAGCAGCCTGATTGCTTTCCAACAGAACGTTAGCTGGGAACACACACACACGTTAACTGGGCGATGGAATGAAACTAGATGGTATGCCATTGCCTTAACAGAACGAGCATGAGTTACTTTCCAACAGAGATGGGAGCACACACAGAAACTAGATGGGAGCACACAATCAGAATAACTATGTCTTACTTCGTCTCACAGAACGAGCAGCCTGATCTTACAAGCAGATAGATAGTTTTACAATTCTATTACAAGCACAATCAACCACCTCACCGATTACAAGTTCATAAGTATGTCTTGACACAAACTAAATGTCTTGACATCACAAAAGGCTGCATAACTGGTTACTTGAAATCACCAAAAGGCTGCATAACAGGTTACTTGCTGATTCACAGAAAGTTTTACTTCGTCTCACGATCATACATCTGGTCATAGTCGTAGCCCCAAATACGACAATGCTCGGCCAAAGAGACAGCCACTTTATTCTCCTCCCACTTCATGTCATCAAACACCATTTCCCACAGCTCCGGATCTTCTGACACGTATCCATCCATTGGGTCCTCAATATCTGAAGGGTTGGAGTCTTCAACATCTGAAGGGGGATGATGAAGGTCCCAACCAGGAGATTTATTCTCCAAATCTTCTTCACACACAATTGAAGTTTTCTCGAGGCTCTGGCAGATATCCTTCAAATGGCCAGCAAGCTTTCCAACCTTACCCCCTTCAACTTCTGGGATACTACAACACAACCCATCAATGGTATGTAACAGTGAAGATTGCCTCCTCATCTCTTGAATAGCATATCGGAGTGAGTTCTTGATGCTAATGTGATATTTAACATCAACATGTTCCTGCACAAATAAAACTAGTTCAAACACTTGTGAACAGACTAATACTCATTGTTGGTCAACAATCGCTGTCAAGTATTCCTAATGCGACAAAGCAAGTGAGAAAGAAATTCAATCACCAAGGATGTCACCATGGAGTTATCTTCAATAAAGCTTCGATAGTTGCAAGCTTCGACGGCTTGTTCAACCTTATCGGCGGAAATAGTCGCAGATTGCACCGCCGCTCGTGCCTCCTTCTCAGCCACCACCGCCGCACATCTTGCCTCCCCCGCAGCAACAGCCGCGGCACGCGTAGCAACTACAGCCTCTGAAACAGCGACGAGGGGAGCAGTTCGACGACGGGAGCTGTTCGATCCCAACTCCTCCATGGTGCGCTGGCTAGGGTGCGGCGACAATGGTGTGGCGGCTAGGGTGCGGCGGCAATGGTGCGGGAGCGAGTCTCTGCGGCGGCTAGGGTTTGGTTGGGCGGAGACTCGGGATGGCGGCAGTAAGAACGAGCAGGCCTACGTATATGGTAACGGGAATATAACGGCGTGAGTTTGAGGTCGTCGTTACCTGTTAATAGAGCTGTCATTTCTATTTTAAAGTGTTGGCTACGCCCAGCTTTTCCATAAGGGAGAAACCCTCGCCTGAGCGTCTATTTCGTCGAATCCGCATCCGTCGTGTTTCATAATACCAAATTTCTCGAGAGAGAGAGAAGCAGAGAACCCCTCCTCGACCTCGGCCTCTCCTCTTCCTCCTCCGCTCCCAAAATCCTAGGGTTTTGTTCGCCGCAGCGCGATGGAGCCCACCTCGTCGGCGTCGATCGCGCGACAGACGTGGGAGCTGGAGAACAACATCCCCGCGGCAGCCTCCGACCCGGACGCGATGGACGCGATCTACCGCTACGACGATGCGTCTCAGGCGCGGGCGCAGCAGGAGAAGCCTTGGGCCAACGACCCACACCACTTCCGCCGCACCAAGATCTCCGCGCTCGCGCTGCTCAAGATGGTCGTCCACGCCCGCGCCGGGGGCACCATCGAGGTCATGAGGCTCATGCAGGGCAAGTGTGAGGGCGACACCATCATCGTTATGGACGCATTCGCGCTCCCCGTTGAGGGCACCGAGACCAGGGTCAATGCGCAGGCCGATGCCTACGAGTACATGGTTGACTACTCAACCATAAACAAGCAGGTGAGCCCTCCCCGCTTCTTCTGCTCATCGTGACCAGTGCGACATCTCCGTGTCCACGTCAAAATTTCATTTCTGGCAGCACCTCCTCGTCTTGCTTAGATGAAATTGGCTTGCCATGAAGTATTTCGGCAATGTTGCTAATTTGGAACTTATCTGCCTTAGCTGTGCTAGCACTATATCGTTTACTATGTTTTTAGTACTACTTCTGATTTTTATGGAATGTCTGGTGTGTTTAATGGAGCCCCTGACTCCCCCCTCACCAAAAAAAACTATGGAGCCCTTAAATTGTTGGGTCAATCAGAAATATGCCACTTAACTTCTGCAAAATTAGATAGCTAAATCATTTGGATGACACAAATACACAATGATAACTGACTTTTGACAACTGAAAATGCATGGGTCCTAAATGTTGCTGTCACATAAGCTGATTTTTAAATAAATCTTTTTTATGAGGTCACATGGACTATATGGTGTTCTTGAGATCTAAGTTGGGAACCGAATTTGGTTTCCATTCACCATGTTTGTTCAGATCCGTTACTTAATAGTCAACATAGCAAATCAGTTCTATTGAAGGAAGGTCATGTGTTCAAATTAGAGGTACTGTAGAGTGGTTTTTAAAGGAAGTAACTATTGTAAAACAAGAGTATGATAATGATTGTTTTGATGTGTTAGTAGCATGCACATTGCATTTTTTTCTGTTATACCATTCTTTGGTTTGGTCGTCTTGATGTTTTAGTGAGTGTATTGGTAATGTTGGTAAAAGAGTAAATAAAAGTAGACTACATAAGACCAGTGGCGAACTATAGTCCTTTTTGACTGTTTCTCAGTACACATTTAAACATGTGAAAGTATGGAATGCGTACTCTTTTCATTTATATCTCTAATTCTCTGTCTGCCCACACCACTGCAGTAGTGTAGTGCCAAATTTGTCTGGGAAGTACCTTGAATTTTGCCAACACATTCTGTTTATGCTGCATTGGTATCCTGAAACTGTTGAACATTGTAATTTTGTTACTTCCATAATGAAATTTGGTGTTACCATGGTGGAAAAAAGTTCACATCATATTTTTTTACGGAAAGGTTTCCCACACTTTATTTCCACGAAATAAAGTTTATCAACAAAATGTTATTACAAGGTTTAAACCATACTCTAGCGTGTCTGCCAAAATCCCAGAACAAGTAACAGGTTATCAAACACTACGGCGGTTCAAAATTCCTAGAACTCCTCCCAACATTTTCTGGGGTACCATCTTCACTTGGATCAACCAGATTTGAATTCCTCCACCAGGGAATGCGCTCCGGTTCCCAAACCACTTTCTCCAAAGCGCCAGTGTATAAATCCAGCACCTCCCAACTTTTTGGCTTGAAGAGAGGTTTGTTTTTGCTTTGGTTCTCTCTTGCACATAGTTGAATAAAAGTGATTCTTATCAATCTTGCATTGGAAAAACATGGAGCCTATTATTATCAGGGAAGCATTTGAGCCAAAGTACTATGTACATCACCATGCTTTTATGTGACTATATATATAAATATAACAAATAAAGTTTTATTGGACCAGTTCTTTGACCATGCCATTGGTATCAACGTTCCAAGGTCCCGCTTCCTACCAGTTAAGGCAACATCAGATTTGCAGCTAGTACATGTTTGTATGCTATGCTGAATAAAATTGAGTATGTGATGTGCTCTCTATGCGTCTAAATGAAAACTTCTATTTTTGCTTTGCAGTCTGATCTATATACCTTGGTTGATGGCTTCGTTACACGTAATTCAGCCAGAACAAATCCATCAAATCCCTCAATTGAACTTGGTCCTGAGTTCAAGAAGGTCAGATTCTAGCATTTATATTTTCATTAAAAAAGAGGTTCAAACATTAACTTGTGAGGTCCAAACGCGGTTAGGATGATCGTGTTTCTTCACATATTGGCAGGTTGGGAGCTTCCTTGCTCGCTTCAAGTCCATACCTAGCATTGTTGAGCTTGACAGCTTGAAGGTTTCCGGTGATGTTTGGTTCGGTTCTGGAATTGTACTGAAGGTACATCTTCCTAAGTTACAGAACAGCTATAACATTCCTAAGTTGCAGAACAACTTCCTAAGTTCAGGCAAGTTTCATGTATTTATTCGAATACCGCATGTATCATGCTAAAAAGATGTAGAGAAACTTAATGGGAACAATTTGCAGCTTCTTTTCCCATGTTGTTTGTTATGACTCCTTTATGAAGACACGTATCTTACAGTGCTTAAGTCATGGAGTAATGACACTTCTTCTCTGTAACTTTAGGGGAAAGTGACCATCACTGCAAAACCTGGCGTCAAGCTAGAAATCCCAGATGGAGCAGTGATTGGGAATAAGGTATGTTTTCTCAATAGGCACTACTGTTGATGCATCAAGAATTTTGCATTTTTAAAGCAAACAGATACCTTAATTTTGTCACATCTATGTTATCTTCAGGATAATTTTGGAAAAGGAAAGAGAAAACAATACCAGATGCCTTACAACCTGAATTAGGGATGAAACTGCTAATTGCACATGGAAGTCACCAAGAACTTGGTAAAGGTGATTCAATGACAAATCTAATGATTAACATGTGCGATGTGGTAAGTTTGGTCTTACTCAGTTTTCACTTCAAAGTTCTGGTTAGATTTGAGTGCTTGTTTTTCATGAAGGTCGGCTGAGTAACTTGAGTATTTTTAATGACAAAAGTTACAAACACCAGATGGCTAATGCTATCTGTTTCCTCTTGTAGGTTCACATGTTAATGCATGCAACTGAAGTGCATTACCAATGTCCCAAGAGGGTAAGGGTACAGTCTGATGTATCTGAAAGGATTGCTAATGGAACTAGTGTTCATGTAAATACTCCTGTTCAAAATTTGAATCTGGATATTGAAGAGCAATCACACAAACACTCGATTTCACACATCGAGGAGCCAAACCCTAATAATTCAGAAGGATCCCTGGCTGGTGCTGCTGTCTGGGATGTATTCCGCAGGCAGGATCTTCCAAAGCTTAATGAATATCTAGCTGTTCATCGGGAAGAATGTGCAACTAGATGTCAAGCAGTGTCTTCTGTAATGACTCATTTCTTCCCTATGTCAAATTAGTCTTAAATAAATTCTCAAAGGTGTTTCATGTTACTATACTTTTGATGCAGGTTAAATATCCTATTTATGATCAAACAGTGTACCTTAACGATTATCATAAGAAGATGTTGAAGGATCAATATGGTAAGTACTAAGTACCAGAGAGAGGATTACTATTTTTATTTCCAAATGTTTTACTGTTGTTTGCTCCATTGCATCTAGGCTCTAGGCTCTAGGCTCCATTGCAAATTGGCTTGCTTGTCAACTTAACGTTAGTTCTGTTTGTGGAGTTTGGGTATTGAAGCTTGTATGTCTTGTTGGGTTCATTTTCTTAGAGGGACTGAAGACAATCGAGCAGATTACAATGGACTCAGCTTCGGTCAAGACCAATATGGTTAGCCTGTTGTACCATTTAATTGATCCTCGTACTTTCCCACTGTTAACTGTAATTAGGGTCTTATATGCACATATCAACTCTTTGTAAGTTATTCTTTGAGGTCATGGATCCAAGTATATCACCTGATAAACTGTGTCAAGTCTTGGAACAGCACAACGTGCTTGCAATGCCAGCCAATTTAACACATCATTTCTCATTGTTCTAGTTGAGCATGATGATCTTGGTAGCTGTGTGAGGTTGCTGTTTTTCAATAGTAGATATGTGTACCTTATCCTTGCTATACTGTCCATATATGTTGTGTGCATGAATTCTTGCATTGAAAATGTCATGTGCTACAATCGTTAGGACTATTAATAGATGTTGCTCACTGCTTGCATTGAAAATGTCATGTGCACATTGAAAATGTCATGTGAAATGCTCACTATTTTTCTATTGGTTTGTGTGCAGTTCAAGCTCTGCAAGGTGAGGTCTGTTCAGTTTGGCCAAAAAGGCATCCCCTACCTGAACACCTACGACGGCCGCACCATCCGCTACCCCGACCCGCTCATCAAGGTCAACGACACTATCAAGATCGATCTAGAGACCAACAAGATCATGGACTTCATCAAGTTTGACGTCGGCAACATGGTCATGGTGACTGGCGGGAGGAACACCGGGCGTGTAGGAGTCATCAAGAACAGGGAGAAGCACAAGAGCAGCTTTGAGACCATCCACATGCTGCTTGGAGCTTTTTGCTATGTCTAGTTTTCTCCTGTTTGTTGTACAGGAAAACATAGAATGGAATTTAAATTTGGTTGTCGCAAAAGTGTGGAGACTTTAATTCATATAAAGTTAGGCTTAACATTAGTGCAAACAGTTGAATTTTAGTTTAGATTTGGAGTACACTTATGTATGTGTTGTTTGACAATGCTTATTTATGATATATTGAATGATACTTATTTATATTATATTAATTATAATGTTGTTCAATATATATGCATGTATATTTCTCTTTCAAATTATTATAACATGATATCTGAAAAAATGATTATAAATTGAAGAATGTACTGCCGTGCAAGTCATTTCGTTAAAATCTTAATAAGACGGTCACCAAAATGTCTAATACCAGTCTCCTAAATAAGACGGTTTCTAAAACGTCCATTATTATTCACCTAAATAAGATGGTTTTCGTATTGTAATCGTCTATTATTGTAGGATATTCGAGACAGCTTGATAAATACTTTATGACTTTTAATGTTTGTATTCTCTACGGTTCTTTAGAAGCAGTGTCTTAAAAAAACCTAATTTGAGACGGTTTATCGGACAAAATGACTTAAACAAATACCTTTTTCAGACTGTTTATCGGACAAAATGACTTAAACAAATACCTTTTTCAGATGGTTATAAATTAAAAGCTATCTTATATAATATCTTTTAAGACGGTTTATAACCATCTTAAATTTGGGACATCTTTTACGACTCCATCAAATTTGGACACTTCATAAGCGTCTTAATAACTGAAAATTAACCGTCTCATATAACATGATTTGTAGTAGTGTATGGTGGGTACAAGTGCGGTCACTGCACGACGGTAGCCGGGGTCAGTGGAGCATTGTATGCCAAGGCGGTGAGGCCTAGACGCGAACGGGGAATCGATGGGGACGGTTGACATATGTGGGGTCGGAGTACCCTGACATGTTATGTGTTTAGGTTTACCTTGCAAGGATAAAACTCGATTCGAATCGTCTGCTTCTCGCAGCTAATGAGACTGCTTGACCCCTTGTACTACATTGAGTAAGAAGTGAAATGAGGATACATGAGACAATTTGTTGATTGCACTAAATGCTTGTTACCATGTATGCTTAGAAGAAGCAAACTTAGTAAAGCTAATGATGTTAAAAATGGAAAAGCTAAAACTTGATTTTAGAAACATCTAGTGCTTTTGGCAAACCAAACCCCTCAGCTAAACAGCTGCATGTTCTAGAGGTAGAGGAGTAGATTCCTCACACCGGGTAAGTCTAGCTGAGTATTAGTATACTCAGCCTTGCTTGTGGCATAATTTTTGCAGGTACGCTTCAGGATATGGTTGACGGTGTGACTTGGCCTACCACCCTGCCACCGGGTTAGACGGTCGAGTGGGATGCTGCTCCGACAGGAGAGGAGCATGAGGAGTAGTGGGCTAGGCCTTGCCCACTTCCTCGCTACCGACGACATCGATTATCCGCTGCATTTTATTTTATGAACTCTTATCAGCAACTTGAAAAACTCCGATTCATGTAATAACTCCAGTACTTAATTTGAGGTTTCCTGCTTTATTGTATTTCTTCTGTGACTCACCTTCGAGTGAGATTGTGGAATTTGATCCTGGATATGTGGCTCTATCAGACTAGATCTAAGGAACGGATGGGTTATTCCTATTTAAGTGTGTTACGACCCTTGAGGCGTGACTTAGGCACTTAAGCTGGAATAATTCGGGCGGTTCTGCCACAGCTGGTATCGGAGCAAATTCCACCATAGAGAAGGACAATAAACCATGAATACCAATTTTCAAAATCTAAAACTTGCCTAGAAACTGCTACGAATCGTCAGGACTAGAGCGCTAGACCTAGGACAAAAGGCCTTAGGCATAAAGGGGGAAATAGGTGGCTAATTAAGTAGGCCCCGTGGGCCAGTACTTAGACTTTTAAGGATGCCCTAGAAGCACCTTATTATTCAGAGAGGAGACGTTACTTCCAACATGCATGCATTATAAACACAAAAAGGAATTAAAAATTGAGCTAACCTATAAAAACCATCCGGGCTCTTTTATTTTTCTTCCTTCCACCATAATCTTTACCCTTGATACCCTTCCGCAGATGAATTCACCCACCCCCGCCAGTGGAGGAGACACTCATTTTAGCTCTGACTTCCTTTCTCACGATGGCTTTCCTTCCATCTTGTGGGAAGTGCTTAACTCCGTCGGTTACCCTACGCCCCCTTTGTACACGGTGCAGCTGTATGAGGAGCATCGGGTACCCCGTTGCCGAGTCTGGCTAACTTTGGAGGCTCATCCCCTTCAGCCGGGTTGGCATTCTCTTGACTCCGAGACGATTGGATTCAGGACGGACAACACCACCGAGGCAGCAACCATGAAGACTCTGACGACCTTCTGTGGCTACCATCCCCTGGAGATGGTGATGCACCCCTTGGGACTCTTCCCTGCTGAGAAGAAGGATGACCCCATGTGGTGTAACCGTGTGAGCCATGTGAAAGATGTGTGGGCAATGTATCCTGACTTGGTTGGGAGGGTCACTGTTCAGTGCATGAGTGCGCTGTACCGCCTCCAGGCCCTGCAGAGCGACGCTATGGCACATCTTGCTAACATCGCTCAAACCACCAAGCTCACCCTCGACAGTCGAGAAGATTTTGTGGTCGATTTATCCTCCGAGTTGGTGGAGAAGGATTTGCAGGTGGAAAGGCTGAGCCAGCACATTACCACCTTGGAGCAGCAGGTGGAGATCCGAGACAACACTATTGATGTCTTGGAGAACCAGCTCCATGATGTGCAGCGGGAACTCGAAGAAGCTAATGACCACCTAGATATGCACCACTTGGAGATGGAGGCCAATGAGGCCGGAAGCGAGGGAGAAGAGGCTCCCGATGAGTTAGGACCAGCCCCTGGTGCCAATGGGACTACCTCCGCGAGCCCCCCTTCACCCGCATCCAGTGTCGCTTCCACCACTCAGGGTTGATCAATCACTATGACGCTTTAGGCGGATGGAAAACTACGCAAGCTTAGTTAATGTCAGATTTTGGACTAGGCTTACGGGTACCTTCCCCTAATTGATGTAACCCTATGAACTTTTGAAATCTGTGGGATGTTTTGTAACCATGTTATCTTCATTTTGAACCTCATATTATGATTATGGCATTTTTCCTTCCATATGAGATAATAGCTTGTCGTTCGAGATTGTGAGATGGGATAACAATGGCGACAATCTCCGTTTTCAGATGGCAGCTAGGCAGCGTCGTGGGCATAACGAGCAGGTTCCCCCGCCACCTCCTCCAGCTCCCATAGTGCAGGAGCTGATGGCCCAGCAGAATGAGATTCTGCGACAGCTCTTGCAGCGCCAGCTCCACCCTCAGCAGCATGGTGGAGGCCAGCATCAGCGACCTCCGGCAGCGGCAACCTACCAGGAATTCCTGAGCACGTAGCCACCCTTGTTCACCAAGGCAGAGGATCCGTTGGACGCTGATGTGTGGCTCTGCGTCGTTGAGTCTAAGTTTCCCCTCCTCACGGGAGACTGCCCTGATGCTACCAGGACTCGCTTCGCCGCGCAGCAGCTTCGCGGATCTGCTCGGACTTGGTGGGACCACTTCCGTGATATGCTCCCCGCTGATCGTGAAGTGTCTTGGGAGGAATTCAAGACTGCTTTCAGAGGGCACCACATCCTAGCTAGCATTCTTGATCGTAAGCTAAATGAGTTTTTGGCACTCAATCAAGGAACTCGTACGGTATTGCAGTATGCTCAGGCCTTCAACGACCTATGCCAGTATGCGGGGTTACCATGCTAATTCTGATGAGAAGAAGAGAGACCGCTTCCGCAGGGGTCTTAACACCAAGCTGCGGGAACAACTCAACACTGTCCAGGCCGATAGCTTCAATGAGTTGGTCAACCTAGCCATCTCCTAGGAGGACTGTATTGTAGCTCACCGGGCAGAGAAGAAGAGAAAGGCACCAACGGCAGCACCATCCGCTCAGCCCCAGAGGTTCAGGATTGTTTCTCACAATCAGAGCAGGGGTTTTCAGCAACAGGCAGGCAGATGGGTGATCAGGCCACCTCAGCAGCAGCAGCCGACACCCAACCGCTTTCCAGCTCCCGCTCTAAGGAACAATCAGCCTCCGCAGCAGCAGCAGTTCCGCCAGGGCAATGGGAACAAGTGCTTCACTTGTGGCAATGTGGGCCACTATGCCAAGAATTGTCCTAGGAACCAGCAAAGGCAGATGCCAGCACCAAATCAAGACAAGGGAAGAAAGCAGAAGGTACAAGTCAGGCAGGTGAAGCTCAACTTCACTACTCTGGAGGAAGTACCTGAGGGAGCCCCCATCATGACCAGTATCTTTTCAGTTTATAATCAACCTGCTTTAATTCTGTTTGATTCTGGTGCATCTCATAGTTTCATTAGCCAAAAGTTCAGTTCTAAATGTCAACTGCCATTCTCTCACTCAAAAGGGTCATTTATGATAGCCACACCTAGGGTAAAATTGCAACTAATCAATTAAACCAAAGCGTGCCTATTCAACTGGGAAGCCACATCGTCAAAACCACCCTTCTTGTGTTGGGTTTGGAAAATGTGAACATAATTCTGGGAGCTAATTGGATGACCCTGCACCAAGTAGTGCTTGATGTAGCCAGTCGCATCGTGGAAATCAATTCCCCGTTCTGTGGGAACTTCACCATAATTCTGCCCAGTCAAGGTTCTACTCAGTCATGTGCTTTCTCTATGACGGAGTTACCTCTAAAGAAGATTCCAGTGGTCTGTGAGTATGCAGATGTCTTTCCTGATGAATTGCTGGGAATGCCACTAGATCGGGATATTGAATTCGCCATCGAGTTGCAACCGGGAACAACACCAATTTCCAAGAGGCCTTACCGAATGCCACCCGCTGAGTTGGCAGAATTGAAGAAGCAATTGCAGGAGTTGCTGGACAAGGGATTTATTCTCCCAAGTACTTTGCCTTGGGGATGTCCAACCCTGTTTGTAAAGAAGAAAGATGAAAGCTTGAGGCTGTGTATAGATTACCGCCCTCTTAATGCGGTGACTATCAAGAACAAGTATCCTTTGCCTCGTATTGATGTTCTTTTTGACCAGTTGGTCGGGGCCAAAGTGTTTTCCAAGATAGACCTCCGCTCTGGCTACCATCAGATCAAGATACGAGCAAGCGATATTCCAAAGACGGCTTTCTCAACCAGATATGAGCTATATGAATTCTTGGTGATGTCTTTTGGGCTGACGAATGCACCAGCATATTTTATGTATCTGATGATTTCTGTTTTCATGCCTGAATTGGACAAATTTGTGGTGGTTTTCATCGATGACATCCTAGTGTACTCGAAGAACGAAGAAGAACATGCTGGGCATTTGCATGTAGTACTTCAACGTCTGCGAGAGCACCATCTCTACGCCAAATTGTCAAAATGTGATTTTTGGCTAAAGGAGATCAAATTCTTGTGTCACACTATCTCTCAGGCAGGAATAGCTGTTGATCCTGATAAAGTGCAAGAAGTGATGAACTGGAAGCCACTAACGACTGTCTATCAGATTCATAGTTTTCTGGGATTAGCAGGTTATTACCGAAGATTCATTCCGGATTTCTCTCGAATTGCAAAACCCATAACTGAGCTGTTGAAGAAAGAAGCCAAGTTTGTTTGGGATCAGAAGTGCGAAGATGCCTTCCATGCATTGAGGCAACATCTGACCACAGCACCAGTGTTAGTGCAACCCGACAGCAGCAAGCCTTTTGACGTGTATTGTGTTGCCTCTGGCACTGGACTAGGTTGTGTCTTGATGCAAGACAACCGAGTCATTGCTTACGCCTCAAGAGCACTCAGGCCTCATGAGCAAAATTATCCCACTCATGACCTAGAGCTGGCAGCAGTGGTTCATGCATTAAAAATGTGGAGGCATTATTTGATGGGGACCCACTGCAACATCTTCACTGATCATAAGAGCCTCAAGTATATCTTTACTCAGGCTGATCTCAACATGAGGCAGAGAAGATGGCTAGAGCTGATCAAGGACTATGACTTGGAGGTACATTATCACCCAGGAAAAGCCAATGTGGTAGCAGATGCCTTGAGTCGGAAGTTGCAATGTAATTGTATTCTGATGGATTCTTGAATCAACACCTTGTGTGATGAGTTGAGCAAGATGCAAATTGAAGTGATTCCTTCTGGTTCTTTGTCTTACATTTCCATTGAGCCAACCTTGCAAGACCAGATCATCATGGCCCAGCTCAGTGACAAGGGAGTGCAAATTATCAAGGAGAACCTCCATCTGAAGACTGAGAAGTATAAATGTTTCCGCCAAGATGGAAAGGGTGTATTGTGGTTTAAAAGCAGATTGGTGATTCCCAAAGACAAGGACCTCAAGAAGAAAATCTTGGACGAGGCTCATCTCTCCAAATTCTCTATGCATCCGGGAAGCACCAAAATGTACCATGATCTGAAGCCTTTGTATTGGTGGACCAGAATGAAGAGGGAGATAGCCCAATATGTATCAGAATGTGACACCTATCAAAGGATAAAGGCCAGCCACTTGAAATCAGCTGGAGCTTTGCAACCCCTGTCCATACCTTCGTGGAAATGGGATGACATCAACATGGATTTCATCGTAGGTCTGCCCAACACCTCTCGACATCATGATTCGATTTGGGTTATTGTGGACCGACTGATGAAAGTTGCACATTTTCTCCCTGTGCACAGCACCGATAAGGCTCAAAAGTATGTAGAATTGTACATTGACTGGATCGTGTGTTTGCACGGATTGCCTCGGACCATTGTTTCTGACCGAGGAGCCCAATTTGTTGCCAGATTTTGGGAACAACTGCAGGAGTCCTTGGGAACCAAGCTAATCAGAAGTTTAGCTTACCACCCACAGACTGATGGTCAGACTGAAAGGGTAAACCAAATTCTTGAAGATATGCTGAGAGCTTGTGCAATCGATTATGGCAAGAACTGGGATAAGCACCTCTCCTTGGCAGAGTTTGCTTATAACAACAGTTATCAATCCAGCCTAAAGATGGCACCCTTCGAAGCCCTTTATGGAAGAAGGTGTAGAACACCACTCAATTGGTCTCAGCCTGGAGAAAGAGAAATTTTCGGACCTGACTTAGTGACTGAAGCCGAAAGGAGGGTCAGACTAATCAGGAAGAATCTGGAAGCTGCTCAGGCTAGGCAGAAGAGTTACCATGATAAGAGAAGGAAACCTCTCCAGTTCGAGGTGGGAGATTTCATTTATCTCAAGGTATCACCCACCAAAGGAGTGCAGAGGTTTGGGATCAAAGGCAAGCTAGCCCCTCGTTACATTGGACCTTATGAGATCATAGAAGCCTGTGGACCCGTGGCATATAAATTGATGTTACCTCCGAAGATGTCTGCCATCCACAATGTGTTCCATGTATCTCAGCTGAAAAAGTGTGTTCGATTGTCGACCGAGATCATAGTAGAACCAGAATTGGAGATAGAGCCAGATCTATCGTACCAAGAGTACCCTTCCAAGATTCTGGATTGCAAAGAAAGATCAACTCGGGCTAAATCGATCAAGATGTACAAGGTCTAGTGGAGTAATCACTCAGAGGAAGAGGCTACCTGGGAGACTGAGGAATTCTTGCGATTCAACTTTCCCGATTGCATACCTAAGAAAATTGGTACGTAATCACACCCAACCCCTCCTCCTGCCCTTCGAATCTAAATTTCAAAAATATAATCTTAAATCGGAATGAAGTAATTATGAAATGAAACTTAATAGGACTTCCTTCTGAAGTTGCAAAGAGAATGACATTCAAAGAGCAGTTTACCCTAATAATAAGCACCCACTTCATGTAAGTCTCACCCTTCGCTTCACCCCGGGAGGACTCTGACCCGAATCTCGGGACGAGATTCCTTAAGGGGGGAAGGCTGTGACACCCTAGTGTCACCTAGGGTTTCTCTCAAGTGCTAACCCAAGAACCATCATGTTATGTGAACCAAATTGAGCATGAGCATCATATTGACTTAAGAATAAAGGATCCACTAAGTTTATACTTAAAAGAATCATGTTCAAAAACAAATGAGTTATCAAAAGGGCAAAATGTTGAAACCCTAATAATAACCCTAATTGAGCTCTATAAGCAAAATTGAAGAGAAAAGGCAAAAGAGTATGAAAAATATAAAATCATGGCTTAGGCCAAATATAAACATTGAAGTATATTTAATAAGCAACAATAAAGATTAAGGAAGCTTGTCCAAAATAAATTAAATAAAACCCCAAGCAAGCTTCTCAAGTGGGGACTCAATAGGAAATTCTGAAATTCAGAATTCTGAATTTCAGCCCTTGAGCTAAAGACCAAGCATGTTCACCTTGATCCCTAGCTCAAATCCTAATGGCCCCATTGACAAAATTGTGCCTAACTAACCCCTCTATCTCATGTCAGAAGATGGCATCGGGACGCTGTAACACCCCTGGTGTTACTATAACTAAAACTTGAGCATGACATCATAACATTGGCATTGCATATGTTTGACACACCTAGAGTGCATTCACTAGGCAAAAATTTCAAACAAGTTGTATTGTTTTAATGTTTTACAAATAGGACCCTGGTTAAAGGACTTAACCCTAAATAATGATTAAAGGAGTAAAACTTAACCTAAGTTGAGAAAACTTAAAAGCTTTAGGGTAAAAGTCATAAAATGACTCTAAAAACAAACTTGAATTCCTTTTGTACCCCTGGGATACCAGAAACTCTAATTGGAACCCTGGAAAACCTTAAAACTAAACCCTAGGGACCTATGTGCAAAATTAGTCCACTTTTGGACTAAAGTGCAAAAATCAAGTCAAATAAGTGTCTTAAGGTATCTGGGTCACTCATATGTGAATTTGCAAGCCAAACCCTGTGTCACACCCGGATTTCGGGGGCACCAAGACCCGGGCGCGAACATAAACACCAGGTATGCTGGGACCAAGTCTCACACATATGATGTATAGTGGCACAGGATCGAATGTCACATCTTTATATATAAGAGGAGTTCTATACAAAATAAATAAATAATTACATTATAAGGAGACAACAGTCCAGCAACCCAAAGTTGACTGGGAGACGACGGCCTAGACCTCTCTCGAATACACCACGGCATCCTCCAAGCGCCTCATCCTGCGGTACCTGCTCTTGACCTGTGGGGGGGTGTGAGACAGCAAGAGTGAGCTCACATACGTTCATCGCTCAACAAGTTGTGGGGAATAATGTGCATGAACTCGCCAAAGGTGGGAGCTCACGTGAAGTGTAAGGCTTACCAAAGAAGATGGTTAGAGCTGAGCATTGCTTTTAAAGTTGGTCAAAATTTTATTAGCAGTTACTAAGTATAAGTAAATACCAACCCAGTTAAATAGTAGAACAAAAGTAACAACTTCACCTGCGATGCAATGCATATGACAAATTAAGTTTAAGTTCCATAATTTAATCATGTGAGGGTCCGAGCTGCTCATGACCGTGAGCACGGCTAGTATACCAGTTTTACACTCTGCAGAGGTTGCGCATCTTTACCCACAAGTCGTGTATCCCATGTCGCTAGGGTTTGCAAAGCCCTTAGACACTTCCGAGGTGAATGGCTAGGGATCCACTACGAGGCCTTTACAAAGTTCCACTAGCTTCCGAAAACCCGCTACAGTTTATAGGAAGATCCAGTGCAGGAATCCCTTGCAGGACCGCCATCGCAGCAAAATCCTCCCGAGGGCCTCCCTACACTGACCTCTCCCCTACTGCCCTTGCCCCTTTCGGGTAAGGTAGTCTTCCACTAGCTTTCCTAATTAATCAGCCAAGGGCGTCCCATTCCACCCTCGTGGTAGCACTGTTTTCCCGGGTGGTTCTCCATGTTCCAATTAACATAATGATCTTAACATGAACCATAAATAACAACTGATAACAAAAGTATAATCATGAATAGTGTAATCTTCATACCCAAAACCACATATAGCACTAGCAAGTACTACCCAGGAAGTTCAGTGGTAAACAAGGTATAAAGATAGACAAACTAGGGTAACCTATTGGGTCCCATCAAAATTAACCTATGCAGATCATTATGATTAATTAGAACATGAGTGGGTAAAAAGAAGTGATCAAGGGCACAACTTGCCTGGGCCTTAAGATTCCAGGTACCAGGATGATCTTCAGGTGACTCGTGACCTCACTGCTAGTCATAGCAATTCAAACAAACATGGTATAGGCAAAATTAACATTACACCAAACATGTACACAAAATACACAATAATAATCTACACATTAAAATAAGACCATAGGAACTGGAATCACTAAATTTGGAGTTATATATTTCAAGTTATGAATTTCTGTAGCTTTTATGTATTTAATACAAGATTAAGTATTAGATAAATTTAAATGAGCCTTTCATGCCAAAACAGAGGCACAAAATGATGAAGAATATTATTACAAAATTTTAGAAACTGGAATGGTTCAATTTGGAGCAAAAATGAATTTTCTATGAATTATCTAAGTTCTAGCAATTATTTTCATATTAAAAATCTATTTTCTATTTTATTTACTCAATTTAAACGAGTTCTGGACTGGGCCTCAATATCAGATAAGTGCAGGGGCTTTCTCGAAAGAATCCCCAGACTCAGGCTTCCCACATATGGACGGCGAGTTTATTTAAGTAAAACACAAGGTCTCTTTTGCAAAACAGTAAGCCGAAGGGGTATGATTCTGTATCAGCCGTTGGATTAAAAGCCCACGGCCCAGATTTGACCTAACCATTAAAACGTTGAGACCCGACCCCGACCGTCCATCCACCGACTGACGAACGAGATGATCCCCGCGAAACAACAGGGTAGCTTTTAAATCAAAACCGCTCACAACCAGATCAACGGTCCACGCACATCCCCCCTTCCTCCCGACCGAGACGGCGGCGCACGAGTATTCCCCCGGCGGCGCCATGGCCGGCGAGGCATAGCTGAGCTCCCCAGTCTCCCAAAACGCCAAATCGAACAGTGCTATACGAAGCGGGTAACCGTGCGAGGAAGAGGGTGGGTGCCATACCATGAATCACACAGCCATAAGTCGTGGCCACGACGCATGGCGGCTCCGCCGTGAACCTTTTGTTTCGGTGAGCAATTGGGGACGCCATGATGACCGCGCCACCCTGTTTCGGCCATGGGCGCATTCCTAAGAACGCGGTGAAGCTCCCAGACCCGCAGTTGAGACCCCGTCGATGGTGTACACGCGATTCATTCTCGGCGGATCCATGGCGGTCGCACGCTTCTCCTCTGCTCACGGCGACGAAGTGGCACACGGCGCGACGATCCGAGAGGATGAAGAAGGGGTTGCAGCGCCACGGGTTTTATATGCGCCAACCCCGAAGTCCGAGCAGGCGTCGACATTGCCGGAATCGAGCGATGCGGGGATCTCGGCCGCGCTCCACGCGAGTCTGTTGAGAAGATGGCTCTGACGGTGATGGCCCACCAGTCAGCGAAATAGGAGAGGTGTGCGTCCGCGGGTGTTAGGTGAGGCTGTGGGTCCCACGCGTCAGTGACGCCAAACCTAAGGGCGCGCGGTGGAGGCCGAGTTGGGCCGAGCGGGGATGAGTAGAGATGGGCCGCGAGCGAGGGAAGTCAGCCCAGTGTCTGTTTTCCATTTTCCTTCTTTATTCTTTTCTTTTCTGTTTTGTTTTCCCTTTTTGTTTCAAATCTGAAATTTGAATTCAATTTTTTTATAGAATTCATACTCCAATTAGATATTAAATTTTAAACATGCCCTCATGGAATGGGTGTATTTATTCATAGATTCATTTTGTAATTTCTTCACTTAAAATCCAAATCCCCGACTCTTTATTATATTTTTATTATTGTTATTGTTATTATTATTAAATGCGCAAACAAAACTCCAACGAGATGCACTTTCTTTTATTTTAGTGTCTTTGGTTCGATTTAATCACTCTTCATTTTATGTATGCTCTGTTCATGATGCAAATAAGGCACATAAAATAAGGAAATCACCATGTATTTATTGTACCCAATTTTGAGTATTACACCCTGAGCTTTGGACTTATTTGCAAAAGAGCCCTATTTGAACTCTTTTGATTAAGTCTGAAATTCAGTGTATTGTGCCCATCTTTGTGACCTTGTAACTTCTAAACAAAAGGGTTTTTGCCCTAGGTCACCACATCAATTTTGCAAACCTATTATAGGAGAACAACTTTGATGCAGACATCCCTTTGGGCTGTGGCACAAAAATTAGAGAAAAACTTGCTCCAAGTTGCTCTGTCAGAACAGTTTCAGAAAACTGAAACTGAACTTAAGGTTAAAATAAGGTTCCAGTGAGGTGAGTGCAAGTTTGATGCGCCATATCTTTGGATTCCCTCGGTCTTGACCCAAATGTCATGTATAAGAATTGAAGACTGTTGAATCAAGAACAAACTTTATTAAGGAATCTTGCCCGGTTATTCACAGGAATTATGAGAACTAGTCGATGGAAGGAGGTCGGTTCAGGCGACTGACGAAGATATCCCATGGTACAGTAGTCTCAATGGATCAGACCGCCAGCTAAGTTCGCCGTCGTTGATCGCCGCCCGGATTCGTGCGTGGTATGGGGTGGATAACGCCGGGAAAAGGGTGACTCATACGTGGCGCTATCTCCCGAGCTCGGCCGGAGTGATTCACCGGCGACCACCGCATCAGTCGTTTCCGCCGTCGTGTCACTCGCATCTCAATTCTACCTCACTGTGCTCCTTTACTACGTGGTCGTCATGCGTTGGCGACGTGTTTCGTGACCGCGGATTGTTAGCCAGGGCGTCGTGCCTTTAAATAGTGCTGGGAGCTGCGGCGAGGTACTCACAGTTCTTCTGTGAGCTCGGGTAAAAACCAAAATTCGCAGTGTCTCCTCCCCCACTCTCCAAATTGGTTGTACGCGGGGAATCAGTGGTCCTTTACGACCATGTAGCCAAAATCCCATCCCTCAATTTCACTCGTGGACGCCACGGCACGATTTTTCCCCAATTCCGTCCGCCGCACCGTGAACAATAGCCCTCCCGTGGCCAGCCTGTTCTGGTGAGTCGCCATTCAATTCATGTGTTGTTTCCGAATCTCTCCATGCTTGTGAAGCTCTCGGTGACGTCCGTTTGCTCAGTTCGGCCATGGTTGTGTGGGAACGTGAGCTCGACGCCCCGGTTTCCGCCCTGAGCGTGGGCAGAACATTTTCTTGGAGCGCCATTCGAAATTGAGGACCGTTCTTGGGTCACCTTAGGTCCGTAAAGCCTCTCCGACAGTTAGTTTGAACAATTATCGCCGATCATGGCCGGTACAGACCTTGTCCGTGATGAACGAACAACGCGCCGTGGTCAGGGACATTCGCGGGGAAGAGATAGAAACCGGAGGGCCTTTCTGCGAAGTGTCAGCGACTCCTGAAAATAGTGTTTATGCTCATTTCAGATTAGTTAATAAGCCGAGGGCCTATCCGCAAAACTACCAGAGCGCACGCGGGCGCGAGCGCGCTGTTCCCCTCTGTACTGGGCCGCTTGGGCCAAAATCAGCCCAGAACTGTTACAAGTTTTCCTTTTTCTTTTTATCCCAGAGTTAAAACAATTCTAGAAAATGGTAGAAAAATCCTAAAAATATGAGACCAATTTTCCTAGGCTTGTTATTTTCCATAGTATTTAATAAAAATAGTTTTATGATTTTTAGTTTGAACAAATAATTTTAGAGCATTTAAAATAGCCTAAAGAAGTAATTCTGGATTTTTAAAAGATAAATGGTAATTCCATAAATGCTCAAAATTTTTATGTAAACTTAAAACAATATTTAGAAGCCTTGGGTAGAATTTGGGTTGATTTGGACCTTGTTTGATCACTAAACCCAAAACCACCCCCCCTGCTCCATGAACTCCTTTACTGACTCCGGAAACCCTAGGTTCTCGGAGTACCGTGAAGGAAAGTTGTACTCAAGACTTAGATAATAAGTTTATAATATCTTTGCATCCTCATGAGCATCCCATGGCATTCATTCTTATATATATACCTATATGGTTATATTTAGAGAACGAAGGAGAGAGTGAAGTGACTGAAGAGAAGACACCACCACCACCTTTGGAATCTCGGGCAAGGACTTGGCTCTACTTCAACAACTGCGAGTCCGAGCCTGACTCACCTACTAACGAAGGCAAGCCCCGGTGCATGCAACCCTTTTCCTTGTGTTTTTAAATACTTTTCGTACACTTAAGTCTAGTGAAATGTGCATTAGGTTCATAGGAGTTACTTGAAACCCTTTGATGCATTGCTTTCCTTGATATCCATACCTTTATAGATACTTCCGTGAAGTATCAAAATTATGATTTACAAAAATGCTTAGCCTTGCTTAGATCTTGTGGATAGAGGTTGTCCTTAATTTAACTCGAGAAAGGATGGCTTCTACCCGCAAGAATATTTTCATTTGGAGCAATGGTGGGATCTTACTGCAAAGTTCCCTGTGATGCTCTTTCATCCTAAGGAACAGACACAATCCTAAGGATGGAAATACGTAAATTGAGACTTGGGGTAGGAACAGGTGATGTTCTACCCAGGTTGGTTAAGGATTAACGCGTATGTAGGCGTGCTGACCGAGGACCCTTTAACTGGTCACATGCCTCGTCATGGGTAAGCCTTGCCTCGGGCAGACTAAGGCCGGAATAAGATAACACGAAATGGGAGTGGAGCGGTGGCGAGAGTAGCGTGTACCCTCCGTGGCAAGAGGCTGGACGGTGGTGTATCTGTGCTCTCGGTTTGCGTGAACCTGATCCGGTCTTAAGAACCCCGGTGGCGGGTTGACATATGCAAGGGTTAAGTGCTACATATGTCGTGTGATTGGAGATCCTCAGCTGAGTATAATCGATTCGGATCGCCGTACCTTCGCGGTTATGAAGACTTGGTCACTTTTCTACAACCTAAAGTCAGGATGTGAACACTATGGATAAAAATGATGTTGTATTGATGAGATGTTGAAATTAGACTAGATGCAAATAGAGTCTATTAATACTTAATATGGCGTTAAAAGATTGAAAGTAAGGACTCACTTTAGTAAGCTACTTCTGCAAAAATATAAGTTGAATTTTGCTAAAGCCTCTCCTTGACTCCTATTTATCCAGCATACCCTTGAGAGTCTTTTCCTTAGTCGGGTAAGACTTGCTGAGTAATTCCATACTCAGGGTTTATCCCTTTGTTGTTTTTAGGTGGGGAAGTAGCAGACTTTTGCTGCTTCTGTGCCAAGGTGGTTCCCAAAGAAGAAAAACAAGAATGAAGTGCGGGAGGACTCGTTCCTCCACATAGGATCTTTTGTTTTATTTTAGCTTCTCGGGAGAAGTTTGTGTCTCCCTTGGTTTGTATAATATTACTACTCTGCACTCACTTTTAGTCTGGTCTGTAATAAAGTAACTCGAGCTTGCTTTTGAAATAAATGTAAGTTTATGTAATTCGCTTCCGCATTTCTTTATCTCCGATATTCTGTAATGTCTGCAAGACGGGTGAAATGTTCCTGGTAAGGTCGGAAAAGATACCGAGCTTGTCAAGTGACTTAGAAACATCTACAGGGTGTCTGATGTCTGTTAGACAAGGACAACTGTAGGTGGGCCTAATTACTTGGGAGGTTCCGTCACAGACGCGTGCTTTGGACACATCAAAACCGCGATCTTCTCTCTGTGCGCGGCAGTGAGACAAACCAGATTTCTCCCCTCTCTATCTCTTGATCCAGTCAGCAAAACCTGCAAGCCTCCACACATAAACGACAAAGGGATGTCATAGGAAGAGATCTCTCAACGGGATAATGGCCATAATCTCAAAGATTTGGAGCCTCCGCGCTTGAACTTGACCTCTCTCTGCGCTGCCTCGTGCTCGACGCTGTGCCAGGCGCCAGAGCGCGCACTGGCGTTCGCCCGCGCACGCCCCGAGCGCTTGTCAGGGCCCCGCCCTCGACCGTGCTCGCCCGCGCCTATAAAGCCTCCCTAGGCGCGCCTCAGTTCACCCTGTGCTCACCTTCGCCGGCCAGATGCCCCTCCTTAGCTCCGGCGAGGTCTTTTCCGCCCGCCATTGCCGCTAGAGCCTCGGCTACCGTGGCCAGCCCACTCCAGTCACTTCCAAGCCGCGCCAGCCGCTCGGTTAGCTTCGCCATTAGCTTGTGAAGCTTTCCCAGCCCTCGGACCCGGCAGAACTTCACCGAAAGGCCAAGATCGCCCTCGCCGGACTTCGACCGCCCGCCCGCCCGCGTAGACCGAGCAATCCGGTGAGCCGTTCTTCAATTCCTCACGCGCACACCCTCCTTGATCCCTGATGAAGCTCGCTGACCCGTTTGATTGGTCAATTGTGCCCTGGATAGGCTGGACTCCTCGCCGCTGACGAGCTCCCCCGCCAGCGCACGTGGACCGGCCGACTTCGACCATCCCTGACGTCGACCCGCACATTGCCGTGACCCTCAGGACCTCCCCTACACCCTCGACCGCCTCACCGGAGCAGTCTCGCCGCCGGTAAGCCCCTCCGCCCTTTCTTCCACCGCGGGTACTGTTTAAATTGGGGGAAGGACCTCGGGTTAGGATTAGAAGAACCCAGGGGGTTTTCTGAATTGTCAGCGACTCACTTGAATAGTAGCCCAAGGACTAGTCTGTAAGGAAACTTAAAAACACCCACCAGGGACCCCGTTGCAAAGCGGTTTTCCTTTTAATCATTTTTGTTTAATCTTTTTAATGAACAGAGAACTAAGGAAATTCATAACTTGAGAAATACTTAACCAAAAATTATCAAACCAATTTTGCTAGATTCTAAATATTATGGACTACCAACTAAAAATGCTAAACCCTATGCTTTCTGTTCTAAATTTTAGAGTTTAGAATTAAATACAGAAACTAACCAAACCTTGTTTAATTAAGGAAAATTAGTTATGCTTCTGTGCTGAACTTAAGAAAATTTGTAGATGTTCAAACCCCATTTAAACACTACTTAAAAATAGTGGGAACCCCAATATTGAAAATTTAAGTAGGGATTTCTATTAAAAGCCATTTTTGCCCAAAACTTAGGAAAATCAGAAAGGCGTTAGAAATTAATGACCAGTGGATGAAATTATTTTTTCTAGTCTACTTAAGTAACAGAAAACCTAGGAAAAATAAAGAGACTCCTAGTCCAGAACAGATTCAAAGTGAAATGTTTTATTTAGCATTTTTCCAACTAGAAAACAATTATTGGAGTTACATAATCAGACCCAAAATTGTTAATAAAAATCCAGTGGACTTGTAACCACTAGAACCACACTGCAAAAATGATAAACACCCTAGACCATCATTTTAATTAGGGTAAACAAATAAAACTTGATAATGAGGCATATTTCAATTAAATCATGAGCAACCCAAAATGATGCAATAATGGGCAAATAAAATTTTGCTAGATCAATAATGAGATATGTCACCAGAGAAAAATGCAAACCCATTTGAAAGATGCAAAATAATACCTATTGCCAATACTTCATGAAAAAGGTCATTTAATCCAAATAATTCCTAACACCCCTTCCCTTAAGCAAAAAGATGCAAAATTTCAGAATGATTGCTCTTGCGCAAAGAAGAAGCTAGGAAAAATTAAAAATCTGTTGTTTGATATTTTTCAAATATAATGGTAGTAGAAAGCACCCCTTTGGCTAGAAACTTTAGAAAATCATGGTAAAAATAGCTAATAAGTATTAATGGCTAAACCTTTGTGCAAAGTCATGTCATAACATCTAGATGCCAGCAAAAATATGTCTTAGAGAATAACCCTCTGTTAAAATGGAGTTGTAGTTCAAAACACCCTCTCTGCCCTAATATTTGAAAATTTTGTACAGAGAGAACTCCTAACTTTTTAAACCCTAAATTTTGAGGCAGAGAACTATACACCAATAAGAAGCCACTGTAATTTTTGTAGAATTTTTTGAAATTTATTAAGATAACTTGTAGTTCAAACCCACTCTAAAAACATAAAGGAAATCAAGGGAAAAAAGGAAATATAAACCTCGCCCCAATAAGTCCAACTTGGAATCTTGACAATTCTCACTAAGACTTAAAAAGAATTCAGTGGAACACCAAAATGAACTTACCACTTAGTTTAACTGAGTGTGATCTAAACTACTAAGTATACCACCAAAAATCTTGTGTAACAAGATTTAACTCTATCTAATTTAAGTGGATCATTCACCATCAAAGTTTAATTGCTAAAGCACATATCATATTATGCATGTATCTTACTCATTGCATTCATTAGATTGTAATCTCGCTGACGGAGAGTACGTGCTCATCCCCGAGCAAGGAGCTGTCCCAGAGGAAGATCAGGAGCAAGCTCCCGAGGCTACCATCGAGGATCTCCCTGCAGCCCCAGCTATTGAAGGCAAGCCCCGGTTTTATGCATAACCGTGTTATTATATGCTACTTTACTACACTTAATGTTTGTAGGATTGCAATGTGCACTTAAGTGTAGGAGTATCTTGAAACCTTAGTTGCATGAACTTAGGCTTCCTTTTTGAGATGAATACTAGTATGCTAGGTCGAGTAGCCGCTATGCTAATCAGGATCTCGGTAGAAGTCGAGTGATTTTTCTAGCACTCGCGCGAGGTCAGGAATTGAATGTATTCATCTTGATAACGGGACCTATGATGGTCTATGGACTTGGATCTAGGGTGGATGCCTTGTCCATAAGACGGGAAAAAAGAATTAAGGATTAATGTGTGGATACCTGAGTCAAGCGTTTGAACGTACTAAGCACATGTCAGGAAATATGGTAACCGATAAACCTAGTATCTGAGTGAAGCCGGGCGCGGACTTTATCCCTCACACGACCTGAGACTAGGTCTCCCATGCTAGCTATGGTGGGTACAAGTGCGGTCACTGCACGGCGGCAGCCGGGGTCAGTGGAGCATTGTATGCCAAGGCGGTGAGGCCTGGACGCGAACGGGGAATCGATGGGGACGGTTGACATATGTGGGGTCGGAGTACCCTGACATGTCGTGTGTTTAGGTTTACCTTGCAAGGATAAAACTCGATTCGAATCGTCTGCTTCTCGCAACTAATGAGACTGCTTGACCCCTTGTACTACATTGAGTAAGAAGTGAAATGAGGATACATGAGACAATTTGTTGATTGCACTAAATGCTTGTTACCATGTATGCTTAGAAGAAGCAAACTTAGTAAAGCTAATGATGTTAAAAATGGAAAAGCTAAAACTTGATTTTAGAAACAGCTAGTGCTTTTGGCAAACCAAACCCCTCAGCCAAACAGTTGCATGGTCTAGAGGTAGAGGAGTAGATTCCTCACACCGGGTAAGTCTAGCTGAGTATTAGTATACTCAGCCTTGCTTGTGGCATAATTTTTGCAGGTACGCTTCAGGATATGGTTGACAGTGTGACTTGGCCTACCACCCTGCCACCGGGTTGGACGGTCGAGTGGGATGCTGCTCCGACAGGAGAGGAGCATGAGGAGTAGTGGGCTAGGCCTTTCCCATTTCCTCGCTACCGACGACATCGATTATTTGCTGCATTTTATTTTATGAACTCTTATCAGCAACTTGAAAAACTCCGATTCATGTAATAACTTCAGTACTTAATTTGAGGTTTCCTGCTTTATTGTATTTCTTCTGTGACTCACCTTCGAGTGAGATTATGGAATTTGATCCTCGATAAGTGGCTCTATCAGACTAGATCTGAGGGACGAACGGGTTATTCCGATTTAAGTGTGTTACGACCCTTGAGGCGTGACTTAGGCACTTAAGCTGGAATAATTCGGGCGGTTCTGCCACATGATAGAAAAGTTCGGTTGAAAAATATTAAGCTAGGGCATTTGGTGCTTCGGAGAGTGGCCAATCCGGACATAGTAGGCAAATTGCAGCTGAAGTGGGAAGGACCTTTTCTGGTGGTATCTTCGTCGAGGCCCGGTTCTTACAGATTGAAGGATATGGACGACAACGACATACCTAGATCTTGGAATGCGGATGAGCTTCAGCGATATTATGTGTAATTTGATGTAATCTTTTTTCATTTTTTCTATGGCACCCTTTTCCATTCAAAGGGTGTCGGGGACCATAATTAGGGGTACCCTCAAGGCTCCTAATTCTCAGCTGGTAACCCCCATCAGCACAAAGCTGCAAAGGCCTGATGGGTGCGATTTAGTCAGGGATCAGTCCATTCGAGGGACACGATCACGCCTCGCCCGAGCCTAGCCTCGGACAAGGGCAGCCGACCCCGGAGGATTTCCGCCTCGCCCGAGGCCCCCCTTCAGTGGCGAACATATTCCCGGCTTGCCCGAGGCCCTGCCTTTGCTAAGAAGCAACCCTGACCAAATCGCCGCACCGACCGACCAAGTCGCAGGAGAATTTAATGCCAAGGTGGCCTGACACCCTTATCCTGACGCGCGCCCCCCCAGCCGGCAGAGCCGAAGTGATCGCCGTCACTTCGCCGCTCCACTGACCGGCCTGACAGAAGGACAGCGCCGCCTGCGCCACTCCGACTGCAGTGCCACTTGACAGAGTAAGACTGACAGGCAGTCAGGCCCTGCCGAAGGCACCATAGGAAGCTCCGCTTCGCCCGACCCAGGGCTCGGACTCGGGCTAAGTCCCGAAAGACGGCGAACTCCGCTCCGCCCGACCCAGGGCTCGGACTCGGGCTAAGTCCCGGAAGACGCCGAACCCCGCCCGACCCAGGGCTCGGACTCGGGCTAAGTCCCGGAAGACGGCGAACTCCGCCCGACCCAGGGCTCGGACTCGGGCTAAGTCCCGAAAGACGACGAACTCCGCTCCGCTCGACCCAGGGCTCGGACTCCGGCTAAGTCCCGGAAGACGGCGAACTCCGCCCGACCCAGGGCTCGGACTCGGGCTAAGTCCCGGAAGACGGCGAACTCCGCCCGACCCTGGGCTCGGACTCGGGCTAAGTCCCGGAAGACGGCGAACTCCGCCCGACCCAGGGCTCGGACTTGGGCTCGGCCCCAGAAGACGACGATCTCCGCCTCGCCCGACCCAGGGCTCGGACTTGGGCTCGGCCCCATAAGACGACGAACTTCGCTTCGCCCGACCCCAGGGCTCGGACTCCGCCCCGGCACCAGCCGGCAATCTCCGCCTCGCCCGACCCGGGGGCTCGGACTCGACCTCGGCTTCGGAGGAGCTTCCACATCGCCCAACCTAGGGCGCAGACCAGCCACGTCAACAGGAGGCGACATCATCACCCTACCCCGAGCTGACTCGGGCCGCAGGGAGCAAGACCGGCGTCCCATCTGGCTCACTCCGCCAGATAGGCAATGATGGCGCCCCGCATGCTCTGTGACGACGGTGGCTCTCAGCCCCCTTACGGAAGCAAGAGGACGTCAGCAAGGACTCAACCGCTCCGACAGCTGTCCCTCTGCCAAGCTCCATCGCTCCTCCGACGGCCACGACATCACACCAGCTGGGTGCCAAGATCTCTCCGGCTGCCACAATGTCATGTACCTAGGCGCTAGCTCACCTCCGCTAGACACATGGCACTCTGCTACACCCCCCATTGTACACCTGGATCCTCTCCTTACGCCTATAAAAGGGAGGACCAGGGCCCTCTTAGAGAAGGTTGGCCGCGCGGGGACAAGGATGAGAACAGGCGCTCGCCGGAGGCCGCTCGCTCCCTCTCCCGCGTGGACGCTTGTAACCCCCTACTGCAACCGCACCCGACCTGGGCGTGGGACGAACACGAAGGCCGCGGGATTCCCACCTCTCTCACGCCGGTCTCTGGCCGCCTCGCTCTCCCCCCTTCGCGCTCGCCCTCGCGCTCGACCCATCTGGGCTGGGGCACGCGGCGACATTCACTCGTCGGCCCAGGGACCCCCCCGGTCTCGGAACGCCGACAGTTGGCGCGCCAGGTAGGGGCCTGCTGCGTGTTGACGAACAGCTTCCCGTCAAGCTCCAGAAGGGCAGTCTCCAGCAACCTCTCCAACCCGGGACGGTGCTCCGTTTCGGGAGTCTTGAGTTCATGTCCCTCGACGGCAGCTACGACATGATACTCCTTCCACCGCCGTGCGACAACAACAGTGGCAGCCGACAACCCGCCCGCCGGCGGCGGAATCGGCGACGTCTTCCCCGCATGGTGGAAGAGCAACCTTCGAGCTCACCCCATCCTCTCCCCCGCCGACGGAGGAGGAGGCGGGGCAACCAAGGCCAAGCAGGAGACAGCGCCTCGTCGACTGTCGAGCGAGTCGACGGCCCCGGCACCCCAACGGGGGGCGCACCGGGCGTCGACCTCGTGTTTGAGACGAAGGCGAGCGCCGTCTCCCCACGACACGCCAAACCCGAACAAGCGGACGACGCCAGCACGCTCGCGAAAAGCTTGCTGGACGTCACCCTCGTACCTGAGACGACGGCGCAGTCAGTCCCCGACGCGACCTTATCGCCGCCCGTCGACCAAAAGGTACCGATCGATTCCCATCCCGCGTCTTTCGGATTCAGCCTCAACCCGTCTAGCGACTTCGCTTTGGCGGGCGCTCTCGTAGAGGCAAATCCAGACCCTCTGGGGTTTCGTATGCGGTCACCTTGGGACCGGCTGACGGACGTCTCGACCTACGGGCCCTCTGGGTCCGAGGAAGACGACGAACCCAGCATCTGTTGGGATTTCTCTGGATTTGGCAACCCCAGTGCCATGCGGGACTTCATGACCGCATGCGACTACTGCCTTTCCGACTGTTCCGACGGTAGCCATAGCCTCGGCGACGAGGACCGTGGCCCAAGTCACGAATGCTTCCACGTCGATCTAGGGGGTCCCCCCGAAGGCAACCATCTCGGCATGCCGGAGGACGGTGACCTCCCTAGGCCGGTGCCTCGCGTTGACATCCCACGGGAGCTAGCTGCGGTCCCCGTTCAGGCGGGGGGTCATGACCCACAGCTCGAGCAAATCCGTGGGGTGCAGGCCAGGCTCGACGAGGGAGCAGGAGCGCTTGAGCCGATCCGTCGGGACGTTGGGCAGGCATGGGCGGGCCAACCTCCGGCCGGAGAAATACGTCATCTACCCCAGGGCTTCCAGCACCGCATCACCGACGACGTCAGGCTCAGGCCACCACCCGCATCCAGTGGGGTCGGCCAGAACCTGGCGGCAGCAGCAATGCTTCTTCGCGCGATGCCAGAGCCATCAACCACCGAGGGGCGGCGAATCCAGGGAGAGCTCAAGAATCTCTTGGAAGGCGCCGCGGTCCGACGGGCCGAGAGCTCTGCCTCCCGAAGGCAGGGGTACCCCTCGGAACCTCATGCCGCGACTTCCCGATTCATGCGGGAAGCCTCGGTCTACACCGGGCGCACGCGCAACACCGCGCCTGCGGCCCCGGGTCGCCTCGGCAACGAGCACCATCACCGCGACCGTCGGGCCCATCTCGATGAGAGGGTGCGCCGAGGCTACCACCCCAGGCGTGGGGGACGCTACGACAGCGGGGAGGATCGGAGTCCCTCGCCCGAACCACTCGGTCCGCAAACCTTCAGCCGAGCCATCCGACGGGCGCCGTTCCCGACCCGGTTCCGACCCCCGACTACTATCACAAAGTACTCGGGGGAGACGAGACCGGAACTGTGGCTCGCGGACTACCGTCTGGCCTGCCAACTGGGTGGAACGGACGATGACAACCTCATCATCCGCAACCTCCCCCTGTTTCTCTCTGACTCCGCTCTCGCCTGGTTGGAGCACCTGCCTCCGGGGCAGATCTCCAACTGGGGCGACCTAGTCCAAGCTTTCGCCGGCAATTTCCAGGGCACGTATGTGCGCCCCGGGAATTCCTGGGACCTCCGAAGCTGCCGACAGCAGCCGGGAGAGTCTCTCCGGGACTACATCCGGCGATTCTCGAAGCAGCGCACCGAGCTGCCCAACATCACCGACTCGGATGTCATCGGCGCGTTCCTCGCTGGCACCACCTGCCGCGACCTGGTGAGCAAGCTGGGCCGCAAGACCCCCACCAGGGCAAGCGAGCTGATGGACATCGCCACCAAGTTCGCCTCCGGCCAGGAGGCGGTCGAGGCTATCTTCCGAAAGGACAAGCAGCCCCAGGGCCGCCCATCGGAAGGTACTCCCGAGGCGTCAACTCAGTGCGGCGCCAAGAAGAAGGGCAAGAAGAAGTCGCAAGCGAAACGCGACGCCGCCGACGCGGACCTTGTCGCCGTCGCCGAGTACAAGAACCCTCGGAAGCCCCCCGGAGGTGCCAACCTCTTCGACAAGATGCTCAAGGAGCCGTGCCCCTATCACCAGGGACTCATCAAGCACACCCTTGAGGAATGCGTCATGCTTCGGCGCCACTTCCACAGGGCCGGGCCACCCGCGGAGGGTGGCAAGGCCCGCGACGACGACAAGAAGGAAGATCACCAGGCAGGAGAGTTCCCCGAGGTCCGCGACTGCTTCATGATCTATGGTGGGCAAGCGGCGAACACCTCGGCTCGGCACCGCAAGCAAGAGCGCCGAGAGGTCTGCTCGGTGAAGGTGGTGGCGCCAGTCTATCTAGACTGGTCCGACAAGCCCATCACCTTCGACCGAGACGATCATCCCGACCATGTGCCGACCCGGGGAAATACCCGCTCGTCGTCGACCCCATCATCGGCGACGTCAGGGTCACCAAGGTCCTCATGGATGGAGGCAGCAGCCTCAACATCATCTACGCCGAGACCCTCGGGCTCCTGCGTGTCGATCTGTCCTCTGTCCGGGCAGGCGCTGCGACCTTCCATGGGATCATCCCCGGGAAGCGCGTCCAACCCCTCGGACAGCTCGACCTTCCTGTCTGCTTCGAAACACCCTCCAACTTCCGAAGGGAGACCCTGACGTTCGAAGTGGTCGGGTTCCGAGGAACCTACCACGAGGTGCTGGGGAGGCCATGCTACGCGAAGTTCATGACTGTCCCCAACTACACCTACCTGAAGCTCAAGATGCCGGGCCCCAACGGGGTCATCACCGTTAGCCCTACGTACAAACACGCGTTCGAATGCGACGTGGAGTGCGTGGAGTACACCGAGGCCCTCGCCGAGTCCGAGGCCCTCATCGCCGACCTGGAGAGCCTCTCTAAGGAGGTGCCAAACATGAAGCGTCACGTTGGCAACTTTGAGCCAGCGGAGACGGTTAAGTCCGTCCCCCTCGACCCCAGCGGCGACACCTCCAAGTAGATCCGGATCGGCTCTGGGTTCGATCCCAAATAGGAAGCAGTGCTCGTCGACTTTCTCCGCGCGAACGCCGACGTCTTCGCGTGGAGTCCCTCGGACATGCCCGGCATACCGAGGGATGTCGCCGAGCACTCGCTGGACATCCAAGCCGGAGCCCGACCCGTCAAGCAGCCGCTGCGCCGATTCGACGAGGAGAAGCGTAGAGCCATAGGCGAGGAGATCCACAAGCTAATGGCGGCAGGGTTCATCAAAGAGGTATTCCATCCCGAATGGCTTGCCAACCCTGTGCTTGTGAGAAAGAAAGGGGGGAAATGGTGGATGTGTGTAGACTACACTGGTCTCAACAAAGCATGTCCGAAGGTTCCCTACCCTCTGCCTCGCATCGACCAAATCGTGGATTCCACTGCTGGGTGCGAAACCCTGTCTTTCCTCGATGCCTACTCGGGGTATCATCAAATCAGGATGAAAGAGTCCGACCAGCTCGCGACTTCTTTCATCACACCCTTCGGCATGTTCTGCTATGTCACCATGTCGTTCGGCTTGAGGAATGCGGGCGCGACGTACCAGCGGTGCATGAACCATGTGTTCGGCGAACACATTGGCCGCACGGTCGAGGCCTACGTCGATGACATCGTAGTCAAGACAAGGAAAGCCTCCGACCTCCTTTCCGACCTTGGAGCGACATTCCGATGTCTCAAGGCGAAAGGCGTCAAGCTCAATCCCGAAAAGTGTGTCTTCGGGGTGCCCCGAGGCATGCTCTTGGGGTTCATCGTCTCCGAGCGGGGTATCGAAGCCAACCCGGAGAAGATCGCAGCCATTACCAGCATGGGGCCCATCAAGGACTTGAAAGGCGTACATAGGGTCATGGGATGCCTCGCGGCTCTGAGCCGCTTCATCTCACGCCTCGGCGAAAGAGGTCTACCTCTGTACCGCCTCTTAAGGAAGGCCGAGTGCTTCACTTGGACCCCTGAGGCCGAGGAAGCCCTCGGGAACCTGAAGGCGCTCCTCACAAAGGCGCCTATCTTGGTGCCCCCAGCTGCCGGAGAAGCCCTCCTGGTCTACGTCACCGCGACCACTCATGTGGTTAGCGCCGCGATTGTGGTCGAGAGGCAAGAAGAGGGGCATGCATTGCCCGTTCAAAGGCCAGTCTACTTCGTCAGCGAGGTATTGTCCGAAACCAAGACCCGCTACCCACAAGTTCAGAAGCTGCTGTACGCGGTGATCCTAACGCAACAGAAGCTGCGACACTACTTCGAGTCTCATCCGGTAACTGTGGTGTCATCCTTCCCCCTGGGAGAGATCATCCAGTGCCGAGAGGCCTCGGGTAGGATTGCAAAGTGGGCGGTGGAGATCATGGGCGAGACAATCTCGTTCGCTCCTCGGAAGGCCATTAAGTCCCAGGTCTTGGCGGACTTCGTGGCTGAATGGGTCGACACCCAGCTACTGACGGCTCCGATCCAACCGGAGCTCTGGACCATGTTCTTCGACGGGTCGCTGATGAAGACAGGAGCCGGCGCAGGCCTACTCTTCATCTCACCCCTCGGAAAGCATCTACGCTACGTGCTACGCCTCCACTTCCCGGCGTCCAACAATGTGGCCGAATATGAGGCTCTGGTCAACGGGTTGCGGATCGCCATCGAGCTAGGGGACCGACGCCTCGACGCTCGCGGTGACTCGCAGCTCGTCATCGACCAAGTCATGAAGAACTCCCATTGCCGTGACCCGAAGATGGAGGCCTACTGCGATGAGGTTCGGCGCCTGGAAGACAAGTTCTACGGGCTCGAGCTCAACCACATCGCTCGGCGCTACAACGAGACTGCGGACGAGCTGGCTAAAATAGCCTCGGGGCGAACGACGATTCCCCCGGACGTCTTCTCCCGAGACCTGCATCAACCCTCCGTCAAGATCGACGACACGTCCGAGCCCGAGGTACCCTCGGCCCAGTCCGAGGCACCCACGGCTCAACCCGAGGCGCCCTCGGCTCAGTCCGAGGCACCCTCGGCTCAGTCTGAGGCACCCTCGGCTCATCCCGAGGCACCCTCAGCTCGGCCCGAGGCGCCCTCGGTTCAGTCCGAGGTACCCTCGGCCCCCGAGGGTGAGGCACTGCGCGTCGAGGAGGAGCGAAGCGGGGTCGCGCCTAATCGAAACTGGCAGACCCCGTACCTGCAATATCTCCACCGAGGAGAGCTACCCCTCGACCGAGCCGAGGCTCGGCGGGTGACGCGGCGCACCAAGTCGTTCGTCTTGCTGGGAGATGAGAAGGAGCTCTACCACCGCAGCCCCTCAGGCATCCTCCAGCGATGCATCTCCATCGCCGAAGGTCAGGAACTCCTGCGAGAGATACACTCGGGAGCTTGCGGCCATCACGCAGCGCCTCGAGCCCTTGTCGGGAACGCTTTCCGGCAAGGCTTCTACTGGCCGACGGCGGTGGCCGACGCTACCAGAATCGTCCGCACCTATGAAGGGTGTCAATTCTACGCGAGGCAGACCCACCTGCCCGCTCAGGCTCTGTAGACGATACCCATCACCTGGCCTTTTGCAGTGTGGGGTCTGGACCTCGTCGGCCCCTTGCAGAAGGCACCCGGGGGCTACATGCACCTGCTGGTCGCCATCGACAAATTCTCCAAGTGGATCGAGGTCCGACCCCTGAACAGCATCAGGTCCGAGCAGGCGGTGGCGTTCTTCACCAACATCATCCATCGCTTTGGGGTCCCGAACTCCATCATCACTGACAACGGCACCCAGTTCACCGGCAGAAAGTTCCTGGACTTCTGCGAGGATCACCACATCCGGGTGGACTGGGCCGCCGTGGCTCATCCCATGACGAATGGGCAGGTGGAACGTGCCAACGACATGATTCTACAAGGGCTCAAGCCTCGGATCTACAACGACCTCAACAAGTTCGGCAAGCGATGGATGAAGGAACTCCCCTCGATGGTCTGGAGTCTGAGGACAACGCCGAGCCGAGCCACGGGCTTCACGCCGTTCTTTCTAGTCTATGGGGCCGAAGCCATCTTGCCCACAGACTTAGAATACGGTTCCCCGAGGATGAGGGCCTACACCGACCAAAGCAACCAAGTCAGCCGAGAAAACTCGCTGGACCAGCTGGAGGATGCTCGGGACCAGGCCTTGCTACCCTCGGTGTGGTACCAGCAGTCCCTGCGACGCTACCACGCCCGAGGGGTCCGGTCCCGAGACCTCCAGGTGGGCGACCTGGTGCTTCGGCTGCGACAAGACGCCCGAGGGCGGCACAAGCTCACGCCTCCCTGGGAGGGGCCATTCGTCATCGCCAAGGTTTTGAAGCCCGGAACATACAAGCTGGCCAACAGTCAAGGCGAGGTCTACGGCAACGCCTGGAACATCCAACAGCTATGTCGCTTCTACCCTTAAGATGTTTTCAAGTTGATCATATACCTCGCACCCACGCAAAGTTTAGTCATCAAGGAAGGGTCGGCCTCGCCTCGGCAAAGCCCGACCCTCCCTCGGGGGCTAAAAGGGGGGGGAACCCCTCCGCGTCAAGATTGAGGGACCTCTTTGCGTCCAAGATTTTCAATCAAAAAAGCTTTTGCGTTCCCCCGGCTATGTCGGAAGCAAGGCCCCAGGGAGCGAACGCGGGTGCATGTAAGTGGCGAAGCCGACTGAGTCGAGGGACTCCTACGCCTCCGGGTTAGGAACACCTCACTCGTCACCCGCCGCGAAAAGTGACCCCTACTTGGGGAAACCACCCTGTTACTAAACAGGCGAAGCCGGACACACAAAAAGGAAAGGAGTACGACTTCATGCAACGGTAACAAAGTGTTCAGGCCTCAGCGGCCGCAGAAGGACACACGTGCATCCGACAGAAACTGATCCAACAGAGTTAGGCGTCGCCTTGGGAAGGAGCCGCACCTTTGGCTTCATCCCCACCATCGGCAAAGTCCATCCCGGCTTCCGGCAACGGCGCGGGCGGGAGGATCTCTGCCTCAAAGGTGGTCGCCAGCTCTGCGCTCGGACCCGCGGCGGCCGCATCGAGCCTCTGGACTTCTGCCAGGGCGGCTTCATCTTCGTCGGGAAGGCAATACCCCTCGCTAACCCGCTCCAGGTCCACAACGTAGTGGGAAGCGAGTACGGCGAAGGCCCGCCTGACGCCGTGGTGTAACGCCTCGCGGAGTCTGCCGCGCACATGATCGCCTAAGACTTGAAGGCGACTTCGAGGGGAGCTTCCTGAGGGGACGTCGCTGGAGCCAAGGACCCGGTAAACGTCCGAGACAGCCTCAGACATGGCCGCGTGGTCGGTTTCCCTCTGCTCGGCCGCCCCGGCAAGCGCCTCGGCAAGCGCCTTGGCGGACTCATAGAGGGCGGACTCGAGCTCTGCGAACAGCCAAAGGAAGGATCTCAAACACAAGCAGAGGAAACAAGCAGAAACGAAAACCGAAGATGGCCAAGGTGTACCTCCGGCTCGGGCACGCTGCTCCGAGGCTGCGACCTGGGCTACGGCTAGGTCGGCCGCAAGGGTTTCGGCCTGGCTTTCGGCCTCGGTAGCCCGGCCCGGAGATTGGTCCCGCTCCTTGACGACCCGGTCGAACTCCGACTGCTGTCGTTGCGCTTCTGCACGCGCCACGGCCGCCTCCGCGCGCGCCGCTGCCGCCTCGGCTCTCAGATCTGTGCAGAGCAACCGAAGGTCCGCCACCTCGGCACCCTGCTGAGAGAGGCGCGCAGTAGCCCCGGCAAGCGAGGTCCTCAGGGATCGCAGCGAGCCCCAGACGTCGACCTCGCGGCGGATGAACGACGACTTGGCGGCGCTCCGATCCGTCAGATCCTGAGGGAAGGAAACGGGGCGTCACGAAAGACGCCTTGGTCAGGAAAGAGAAAAGGTATGCCTGAAACCGTTACCTGGAGGATTTTGGGGACGTCCCTGCAGAAAACCTCCAGCGACGACCGGAGCGATCCCACCGTTGCTTCGGCACTCGCGGAGCTCGTCCCAGGACTGGTCCTCCCGCTCATCGTCGAGAACGAAGCCGGGATCCGAGGTCTCATGGGTCCGGAACCGGAGCAACTGGCGCTGGCCCTCGGACCTCCGCCGCACAGCGACGAGGCTGCCGCCCGGCGGGACGGATCGCGCCGCCATGCCCCCCTCTTCTGAGGCACCGAGCGCCGATGCCTCAGCCGTCTCGACGTCGGCAGCAGCCGGTCGCTCCCCGACTGGGACGGCGGCGACTTCAGTAGCGACAGGTGCCGGCATCACCGGCACGTCCGGTGGGCCCGGGGCCACGTCCGCGTCAGCTGCCACCCCCATCACGATGGCCGCCCCAGCAGAAGCGCCAGCCTCGGGAACCCGCTCCACGGCGACTGGTGCCGCCTGAGCCCCCTGCTGTGGAGCGCCTTGCGAGAAGGTCACCTGAACGGCAAGGCCCAGAGCGGCGCTGGCCACGCAAGCCGGTGTCGTATTAAGGGCCTTCTGGGGCACCAGGTCAGTGAGCCCATGGCTTCGCTTGCTGAGGAAAAAAGAAAAATCATGGCCGGGACATACGAATGAAAAGCCAGGACGAAGACATTCCAGGATACTCACCCGCTCTGGGCCATGATCAACCGTGCCTGGGGGGAGGTCTCTCGGATCTCGACCCCCGGCGCCGCCGCCGAGGTCCGCTTCGCCGGCAGCTTCGGCATCACCCTTGCTTTGGGCGCCCTGGACGCCTGGGAGGCGGGCTGCTCAGGCACTGCCACGACGACATGGGGGCCGCTCCCCTGTGCTGCCGGCGTGGGCGGCGGCTCTCGGGGAGCAGACGCCCCGGCCTGGCTCCCCGGGGTCGCCTCAGCTCCTCCAGCCGAGGGGTCAAGTACCCTCTCGGATTGCCGCCGCTCCTCGGGCCGGGACCTCGGCGTCCCGACTCCAAGGACTGGCAGCATCAACCCGCTCGGGGGCCGGATTGATGGCTCCTGGCCTAACCCCAAGTCGGGGCTGAGGCCAAGGCGGGCAGCCATGTCGTCTTCCTCGTCATCATCTTCATCATCGTCATCGTCGTCGGGCGTTTCCGGCGACGGCTCCCTCGGGAGCCCCTCCCTCTCCTGCCGGCGACGAAGCTTTTCCAAGGTGTCCCGAGCCCGCCTCCGCTTGCGGGCCCAGGCCTTCTCCGCGTCCTTCTTTTTCTTCTTCTCCTCCGCGGCGGCCCGCCGCGCTGCTCGGTCTGCCGCATCTTGCGGGACCCGTGGCAGGGAAGACTAGTGCCACCCTACCTCCTGAAGACGGGTGGAAATCCCGACCTTAGAAACCAGGGGCAATCCGATGCAAGAAGAAAGAAGTGGACACTCACTAGAGTCACGCACCCTTGGTCAGGGCGCATCAAAGGCTGGGAGAAGGCGCTGGGGTCCGGCTTCCCCAACGCAACGGACACCCGCCTGTGGAGGACGTCGAGGGGAAGAGGATCAGAGGACATCCGCGAGCCCTCCAAGTCCGCCTCCGGTGTCATTTCCCAAAGCGGCAGCCGTCGCTCCGCCAAGGGAAGCACCCTCCGGCGGTGGATGGCGGCAATCACCCCTGCAGCGGTGAGTCCCCCCTTCCGCAACGCCTCTAAGGCCTTGAGGAGGGGTTCGAGGTTCTTCTGTCTTTCGTGAGGGGTCGCGTGGTGCCAAGCATCAGCGGCGGCGGTGACTACTCGCTGAGAGAACGGCGGGAGCAACTCGCCGTCATTCCGGAGGTAGAACCACCGGCGCTGCCACCCCTTGTTCGAGGACGCGAGGATGGCGGGAATATACAGCGACGCCCGCGACTGCCTCAGCAGGAGGGTGCAGCCGCCGGCCCGCACCGCTGCGCGGACCTTCCTCTCCCCCGTCGGCGAGGCAAAAAGCTCCGCGAAAAAGAGATGGGTCCACAGATCCCAATGGGGGGCAATCCCCAAGTACCCCTCGCACACCGCTACGAAGATGGCGGCCTGCGAGATGGAGTTGGGGCTGAGGTTGTGCAACTCCACCCCGTAGTGGTGTAGGATCGCCCGCATGAAGCGGCTCGCCGGCACACCAAAGCCCCACTCGTGGAAGGAGACGAAGCTCACGATGTACCCCGGCGGGGGGGATGGAGCGGCTCCGCCCACGGGGGGAATCCATTCCGGTCGCTGCTCATCGGTGAGAGGGCGAAGTAAACCCTCGCCAACGAGATCCTCCAGATCACTCGCCGTCACCGTGGAGAAAGGCCATGGGTCGCGCGGCGAGATGATGGTCACCCGGTCAGCCATCGCCGAGCGGAAGGGGTGGCGGCGCAAAGGACAGGGAGGGCGGTTTCCTTTTCTCTGGCTAAGTCTCTCAGGCTGCGAAAAACCTAAGAGGGAGACAGGAAGCAGAGCAAAGAACCATCGCCAGACCCTCTCCCGAGTATATGAAGACCAAGGCGCGACCGGTTCAAACGTTCCGCCCGGACCGGACGTGGGATTCAAAAACGCGAAGTGAAACAGCCATCCCTCGAACGGCTCGCGCACGTGCAACGGTCGCCCCTCCAACCACTCGCCCCGTCGCATTAACTTCGCGGCGGGACACGCGGCGCCTCTGGCAGGAGAAGCGGGCAACGCTTCGCCTTCGCCATAATAACCGCGTCCAAAAAAGGTACGCCGCGTCGTTCGATTTCATATCCTTTTCAGTTTTTCCTCTTTCTCTCTCTTGCAACAGGGACCGGGAAAGGGGGATACCCCAAAAAGGATCCTTCCCCGAGAAGGAACCAGGCTCCGAGCCCCCCTACTGATCAGAGGTTCGAAGGCTGGCCCCCCAGAAGGGTTCAACAGCCGCCTCAGATCACGTGGGCCCTACACCCACTACTGGTCAGAGGTTCGAAGGCCGGCCCCTCGAAAGGGTTCAACGACCGCCTCAGGCTACTCGGGCTCCGCGCCAAATACTGATCAGGGGTTCGAAGGCTGGCCCCCGAAGGGTTCACAGCCGCCTCAGACGCCGAGCAAGGGATGGCCATGGGTACGTTCGATACATAACCAAGGCTCGGGCTGCACTCCCGAGGTACCCTAGGACATTTCCGAGACCAGCGGGAACGATCTTGTAACAGAATCCCATCAGAGGGAGGCATCGAGCCCTCGGACCCCGTCGCCAGGGGACCGGGTCTGGCAGATCACCCACAGGTACTTTTGGGCGTGCCTCTGGGCCCCTAGCCGACCCCTAACGAATGGGGCACGGACGTCCACTCGGATCACCCGCTTGCAGCTCAACGGAGACACCATGTTCGATGCTCATCGAGGGCAACATGGCGCTTTCCCCCCCTCCTCCTTGCGGAAAGGCGACGCAGGGGTGTATGTAAAAAAGCCGAGTCTGTCCCTGATCACCCTCTCGCCCTGTGCAGAGGCTCGGGGGCTGCTCTCGCAAACCCGGCTCCGGCCGAACCGTTGACAGCGTCAACATACCAGCCCGAGAACTTGGGACCCGACCGTACACCCGGGCTACGGCCAGCTCGCATGAGGGAACGACCAGACTAGCCGAAGCATTACGCGAGGCATTAAGACCTCGAAGGAGTGAAACCACTCCTCCGAGGCCTCGGGGGCTACACCTGGCGGGTGCGCTCGCGCGCACCCACCGGAACAAAACGCAACCGAGAAAGGCTGGTCCCCTTGCAAAAAAGTGCGACGAAAGCCTCCAAGCGAGTGCAAACACTCCCTTCGAGGCTCGGGGGCTATTGTCGGGGACCATAATTAGGGGTACCCTCAAGGCTCCTAATTCTCAGCTGGTAACCCCCATCAGCACAAAGCTACAAAGGCCTGATGGGTGCGATTAAGTCAGGGATCAGTCCATTCGAGGGACACGATCACGCCTCACCCGAGCCTAGCCTCGGACAAGGGCAGCCGACCCCGGAGGATTTCCGCCTCGCCCGAGGCCCCCCTTCAGTGGCGAACATATTCCCGGCTCGCCCGAGGCCCTGCCTTCGCTAAGAAGCAACCCTGACCAAATCGCCGCACCGACCGACCAAGTCGCAGGAGCATTTAATGCAAAGGTGGCCTGACACCCTTATCCTGACGCGCCCCCAGCCGGCAGAGCCGAAGTGACCGCCGTCACTTTGCCGCTCCACTGACCGGCCTGACAGAAGGACAGCGCCGCCTGCGCCACTCCGACTGCAGTGCCACTTGACAGAGTAAGACTGACAGGCAGTCAGGCCCTGCCGAAGGCACCATAGGAAGCTCCGCTTCGCCCGACCCAGGGCTCGGACTCGGGCTAAGTCCCGGAAGACGGCGAACTCCGCTCCGCCCGACCCAGGGCTCGGACTCGGGCTAAGTCCTGGAAGACGGCGAACTCCGCCCGACCCAGGGCTCGGACTCGGGCTAAGTCCCGGAAGACGGCGAACTCCGCCCGACCCAGGGCTCGGACTCGGGCTAAGTCCCGGAAGACGGTGAACTCCGCTCCGCCCGACCCAGGGCTCGGACTCGGGCTAAGTCCCGGAAGACGGCGAACTCCGCTCGACCCAGGGCTCGGACTCGGGCTAAGTCCCGGAAGACAGCGAACTCCGCCCGACCCAGGGCTCGGACTTGGGCTAAGTCCCGGAAGACGGCGAACTCCGCCCGACCCAGGGCTCGGACTTGGGCTCGGCCCCAGAAGACGACGATCTCCGCCTCGCCCGACCCAGGGCTCGGACTTGGGCTCGGCCCCAGAAGACGATGAACTCCGCTTCGCCCGACCCCAGGGCTCAAACTCCGCCCCGGCACCAGCCGGCAATCTCCGCCTCGCCCGACCCGGGGGCTCGGACTCGACCTCGGCTTCGGAGGAGCTTCCACATCGCCCAACCTAGGGCGCAGACCAGCCACGTCAACAGGAGGCGCCATCATCACCCTACCCCGAGCTGACTCGGGCCGCAGGGAACAAGACCAGCATCCCATCTGGCTCGCTCCGCCAGATAGGCAATGATGGCGCCCCGCATGCTCTGTGACGACGGCGGCTCTCAGCCCCCTTACGGAAGCAAGAGGACGTCAGCAAGGACTCAACCGCTCCGACAGTTGTCCCTCCGCCAAGCTCCATCGCTCCTCCGACGGCCACGACATCACACCAGCTGGGTGCCAAGATCTCTCCGGCTGCCACAATGGCATGTACCTAGGGCGCTAGCTCACCTCCGCTAGACACGTGGCACTCTGCTACACCCCCCATTGTACACCTGGATCCTCTCCTTACGCCTATAAAAGGGAGGACCAGGGCCCTCTTAGAGAAGGTTGACCGCGCGGGGACGAGGACGAGAACAGGCGCTCGCTGGAGGCCGCTCGCTCCCTCTCCCGCGTGGACGCTTGTAACCCCCTACTGCAAGCGCACCCGACCTGGGCGCGGGACGAACACAAAGGCCGCGGGATTCCCACCTCTCTCACGCCGGTCTCCGGCCTCCTCGCTCTCCCCCCTTCGCGCTCGCCCTCTGAAAGGGAATTAGGCTTACACCTAGTTCCTAAATAATTTTGGTGGTTGAATTGCCCAACACAAATATTGGACTAACTAGTTTGCTCTAGTGCATAAGTTATACAGGTGCAAAAGGTTCACTCTTAGCCAATAAAAAGACCAAGTTTTGGATTCGACAAAGGAGCAACGAGGCAACCGAGGGCACCTCTGGCTGGAGGCACCGGACTGTCCGGTGTGCACCGGACAGTGTCCGGTGCGCCCAGAGGACTCCAACTCCAACTCTTCGCTCTCGGGATTTCTCGGAAGCCGGCGCGCTATAATTCACCGGACTGTCCGGTGTGCACCGGACATGTCCGGTGCTCCAAGGAAGCGCGGTCTCCGGAACTCGTCAGCCTCGGGTTCGCGCGACAGCCGCTCCGCTAAAATTCACCGGACTGTCCGGTGTGCACCGGACTGTCCGGTGTGCCAGCGGAGCAACGGCTCTCTGCGGCGCCAACGGCTCCCTGCGGTGCATTTAATGCGCGCGCAGCGCGCGCAGACGTCAGGATCGCCCATACCGGTGCACCGGACATCAAACAGTACATGTCCGGTGTGCACCGGACACCCAGGAGGGCCCAGAAGTCAGAAGCTCCAACGGTCAGAATCCAACGGCAATGGTGACGTGGCAGGGGCACCGGACTGTCCGGTGTGCACCGGACTGTCCGGTGCATCATCGAACAGACAGCTTCCAGCAACGGTCACTTTTGGTGGTTGGGGCTATAAATACCCCAACCACCCCACATTCATTGCCATCCAAGTTTTCCACTTCTCAACTACTACAAGAGCTCTAGCATTCAATTCTAGACACACCAAATAGATCAAGTCCTCTCCAAATTCCACACAACACCATAGTGACTAGAGAGAGTGATTTGCTTGTGTTCTTTCGAGCTCTTGCGCTTGGATCGCATTTTTTTCTTTCTCACTTGTTCTTGTGATCAATCTCAATTGTAACCAAGGCAAGAGGCACCAATTGTGTGGTGGCCCTTGCGGGGAAGTTTTGTTCCCGTTTGATTGAGAAGAAGAGAAAGCTCACTCGATCCGTGGGATCGTTTGAGAGAGGGAAGGGTTGAAAGAGACCCGGCCTTTGTGGCCTCCTCAACGGGGAGTAGGTTTGCGAGAACCGAACCTCGGTAAAACAAATCCGCGTGTCACACTTTTATTTGCTTGCGATTTGTTTTGCACCCTCTCTCGCGGACTCGTTCATATTTCTAACGCTAACCCGGCTTGTAGTTGTGTTTATTTTTGAGAATTTCAGTTTCGCCCTATTCACCCCCCCCCTCTAGGCGACTATCAATTGGTATCAGAGCCGGTACTTCATTAGAGCCTAACCGCTCGAAGTGATGTCGGGAGATCACGCCAAGAAGGAGATGGAGACCGGCGATAACAAGCCCACTACAAGCCAAGGGAGCACTTCATCGGAAGAGTCCCGCACCAAAAGAAGGGAGAAGAAGAAGAACTCCTCCAAGCGGAAGGAGAAAAGATCTTCCTCTTCTCACCACAAGGAGAAGAAGGAAAAATCTTCTTCTCACAAGCCGCATCGGAGTGGGGACAAGCACAAAAGGATGAGGAAGGTGGTCTACTACGAGACCGACACTTCATCGACATCTACCTCCGGCTCCGACGCGGCATCCGTCACTTCTAAACGCCAAGAGCGTAAGAAGTATAGTAAGATTCCCCTACGCTACCCTCGCATTCCTAGACATACACCTTTACTTTCCGTCCCATTAGGCAAACCACCAACTTTTAATGGTGAAGATTATGCTATGTGGAGTAATTTGATGCGATTTCATCTAACCTCTCTCCACAAAAGATTATGGGATGTTGTTGAGTATGGTGTACAGGTACCATCCGTAGGGGATGAGGACTATGACACGGACGAAGTGGCCCAAATCGAGCACTTCAACTCCCAAGCCGCAACCATCCTCCTTGCCTCTTTAAGCAAGGAGGAATACAACAAAGTACAAGGGTTGAAGAATGCCAAGGTCACCAAGCGGGAAACGATCGAGGGGGAGCTCGGTCGCTTCCGTCTTCGCCAAGGGGAGGAGCCACAAGACATGTACAACCGGCTCAAGACCTTGGTGAACCAAGTGCGCAACCTCGGGAGCGCAAAATGGGATGACCACGAAGTGGTTAAGGTTATTCTAAGAGCCCTTATTTTCCTTAACCCCACACAAGTTCAATTAATTCGTGGTAATCCTAGATATCCACTAATGACCCCCGAGGAAGTTATCGGGAATTTTGTGAGTTTTGAATGCATGATTAAGGGCTCTAAGAAGATCAACGAGCTTGACGAGCCTTCCACATCCGAGGCGCAACCGGTGGCCTTCAAGGCAACGGAGGAGAAGAAGGAGGAGTCTACACCAAGTAGACAACCAATTGACGCCTCCAAGCTCGACAACGAGGAGATGGCCCTAATCATCAAAAGCTTCCGGCAAATCCTCAAGCAACGGAAGGGAAAGGATTACAAATCCCGTTCCAAGAAGGTTTGCTACAAGTGTGGTAAGCCCGGTCACTTTATTGCAAAATGTCCTATGTCTAGTGATAGTGACAGGGGCGACGACAAGAAAGGCAAGAGGAAGGAGAAGAAGAGATACTACAAGAAGAAGGGCGGCGATGCCCATGTTTGTCGGGAGTGGGACTCCGACGAAAGCTCAAGCGACTCCTCCTCCGACGAGGACGCCGCCAACATCGCCGTCACCAAGGGCCTCCTCTTCCCTAATGTCGGCCACAAGTGTCTCATGACCAAAGACGGCAAAAAGAAGGTAAAATCAAGGTCCTCCACTAAATATGAAACATCTAGTGATGAGGATGATAATAAAAATGAGGAGGATAATTTGCGTATTCTTTTTGCCAACCTTAACATGGAACAAAAGGAAAAATTAAATGAGCTAATTAGTGCCATCCATGAAAAGGATGATCTCTTGGACTCCCAAGAGGACTTCCTAATCAAGGAAAACAAGAAACATGTTAAGGTTAAAAATGCTTATGCTCTAGAGGTAGAAAAATGTAACAAATTATCTAGTGAGCTAAGCACATGCCATGAAACTATTGCCAACCTTAGAAATGAAAATGTTAAATTAATTGCTAAGGTTGATTCTCATGTTTGCATTGATCCTAGAAATGATAATGTTGATTTGCTTGCTAGGATTGATGAGTTGAATGTTTCTATCACTAGCCTTAGAAATGAGAATGAGAAATTAATTGCTAAGGCTAAGGATTTTGATGTTTGCAATGCTACTATTTCCGACCTTAGAACTAAAAATGATATGTTGCATGCTAAGGTTGTTGAACTTAAATCTTGCAAACCCTCTACATCTAATATTGAGCATGTTTCCATTTGTACTAGATGTAGAGATATTAATGTTGATGCTATCCATGATCACCTAGCTTTAATTAAAAAACAAAATGATCACATAGCACAACTTAATGCTAAAATTAGAGAGCATGACTTAGAAAACGAAAAATTTAAACTTGCTAGAAGCATGCTCTATAATGGGAGACGCCCTGGCATTAAGGATGGCATTGGCTTCCGAAAGGATGGCAATGTCAAAATTAATGCCCCTCCTAAGAACCTATCTAACTTTGTTAAGGGCAAGGCTCCCATGCCTCAGGATAACGAGGGTTACATTTTGTACCCTGCCGGCTATCCTGAGAGCAAGATTAGGAAAATTCATTCTAGGAAGTCTCACTCAGGCCCTAATCATGCTTTTATGTATAAGGGTGAGACATCTAGATCTAGGCAACCAACCCATGCCAAGTTGCCTAGAAAGAAAATTCCAAATGCATCAAATGACCATGCTATTTCATTTAAAACTTTTGATGCATCTTATGTTTTAACTAACAAATCCGGCAAGGTAGTTGCCAAAATTGTTGGGGGCAAACACAAGGGCTCCAAAACTTGTGTTTGGGTACCCAAAGTTCTTGTCTCTAATGCTAAAGGACCCAAAACCGTTTGGGTACCTAAAACAAAGAACTAAACTTGTTTTGTAGGTTTATGCATCCGGGGGCTCAAGTTGGATACTCGACAGTGGGTGCACAAACCACATGACAGGAGAGAAAAAGATGTTCTCCTCATATGAGAAAAACCAAGATCCCCAACGAGCTATCACATTTGGGGATGGAAATCAAGGTTTGGTCAAAGGTTTGGGTAAAATTGCTATATCTCCTGACCATTCTATTTCCAATGTTTTTCTTGTAGATTCTTTAGATTACAATTTGCTTTCCGTATCCCAGTTATGTCAAATGGGCTACAACTGTCTTTTTACTGATACAGGTGTTACTGTCTTTAGAAGGAGTGACGATTCAATAGCATTTAAGGGTGTGTTAGAGGGTCAGCTATACTTAGTAGATTTTGAAAGAACTGAACTCGACACATGCTTAATTGCTAAGACTAACTTGGGTTGGCTCTGGCACCGTCGACTAGCCCATGTTGGAATGAAGAATCTTCACAAACTTCTAAAGGGAGAACACATTTTGGGACTAACCGATGTTCATTTTGAGAAAGACAGGATTTGTAGCGCTTGCCAAGCCGGGAAGCAAGTTGGCGTCCATCATCCACACAAAAACATCATGACTACCGACAGGCCACTGGAGCTCCTACACATGGATTTATTCGGCCCGATCGCTTACATAAGCATCGGCGGTAGTAAGTATTGTCTTGTAATTGTGGATGATTATTCTCGCTTCACTTGGGTATTCTTTTTACAGGACAAATCTTATACCCAAGAGACCTTAAAAGGATTCTTGAGATGGGCTCAAAATGAGTTCGGCTTAAGGATCAAGAAAATTAGAAGCGACAATGGGACGGAGTTCAAGAACTCTCAAATAGAAGGCTTCCTTGAGGAGGAGGGCATCAAGCATGAGTTCTCTTCTCCCTACACTCCACAACAAAATGGTGTAGTGGAGAGGAAGAATCGAACTCTATTGGACATGGCAAGAACCATGCTTGATGAGTACAAGACACCGGATCGGTTTTGGGCCGAGGCGGTCAACACCGCCTGCTACGCCATCAACCGGTTATATCTTCATCGAATCCTCAAGAAAACATCTTATGAACTCCTAACCGGTAAAAAGCCCAATATTTCATATTTTAGAGTTTTTGGTAGCAAATGTTTTATTCTTGTTAAGAGAGGTAGAAAATCTAAATTTGCTCCTAAAACTGTAGAAGGCTTTTTACTAGGATATGACTCAAACACAAGGGCATATAGAATCTTTAATAAGTCCTCAGGACTTGTTGAAGTTTCTTGTGACGTTGTGTTTGATGAGACTAACGGCTCTCAAGTAGAGCAAGTTGATCTTGATGATATAGGTGAAGAACAGGCTCCATGCATAGCGCTAAGGAACATGTCCATTGGGGATGTGTGTCCTAAGGAATCCGAAGAGCCTTCACATGCACAAGATCAACCATCCTCCTCAACGCAAGCATCTCCACCGACTCAAATTGAGGATGAGGCTCAAGATGTTGAACAAGAAGATCTAGAAAATGAGCCACCTCAAAATGATGGCAACGATCAAGGGGGAGATGCAAATGATGAGGACAAGGAGGATGATCAACCAAGACCGCCACACCCAAGAGTCCACCAAGCAATACAACGAGATCACCCCGTCGACACCATCCTCGGCGACATTCATAAGGGGGTAACTACTCGATCTCGTGTTGCTCATTTTTGTGAACATTACTCGTTTGTTTCCTCTATTGAGCCAACCAGGGTAGAGGAAGCACTTCAAGATTCGGATTGGGTGATGGCGATGCAAGAGGAGCTCAACAATTTCACAAGGAACGAGGTATGGCACTTAGTTCCACGTCCTAACCAAAATGTTGTAGGAACCAAATGGGTTTTCCGCAACAAGCAAGACGAGCATGGTGTGGTGACTAGGAGCAAAGCTCGACTCGTGGCCAAGGGGTATTCACAAGTCGAAGGTTTGGATTTTGGTGAAACCTATGCACCCGTAGCTAGGCTTGAGTCAATTCGTATATTATTAGCCTATGCTACTTACCATGGCTTCAAGCTCTACCAAATGGACGTGAAGAGTGCCTTCCTCAATGGACCAATCAAGGAGGAGGTCTACGTTGAGCAACCTCCCGGCTTTGAAGACAGTGAGTACCCTAACCATGTTTATAAGCTCTCTAAGGCGCTTTATGGGCTCAAGCAAGCCCCAAGAGCATGGTATGAATGCCTTAGAGATTTCCTTATTACAAATGGCTTCAAAGTCGGCAAGGCCGATCCTACTTTATTCACTAAAACTCTTGACAATGATTTGTTTGTATGCCAAATTTATGTTGATGATATTATATTTGGGTCTACTAACAAATCTACATGTGAGGAATTTAGTAGGATCATGACACAGAAATTCGAGATGTCGATGATGGGGGAGTTGAAATATTTCTTAGGATTTCAAGTCAAGCAACTCCAAGAGGGCACCTTCATTAGCCAAACAAAGTATACTCAAGATATTCTAAGTAAGTTTGGAATGAAGGATGCCAAGCCCATCAAGACACCCATGGGAACAAATGGGCATCTCGACCTCGACACGGGAGGTAAGTCCGTGGATCAAAAGGTATACCGGTCGATGATTGGTTCATTGCTTTATTTATGTGCATCTCGACCGGACATTATGCTTTCCGTATGCATGTGTGCAAGATTCCAAGCCGACCCTAAGGAATCACACCTTACGGCCGTAAAACGAATCTTGAGATATTTGGTTTATACTCCTAAGTTTGGGCTTTGGTACCCTCGGGGATCCACTTTTGATTTGATTGGGTATTCGGATGCCGATTGGGCGGGGTGTAGGATTAATAGGAAGAGCACATCGGGGACTTGCCAGTTCTTGGGAAGATCCTTGGTGTCTTGGGCTTCAAAGAAGCAAAATTCGGTCGCTCTTTCTACTGCCGAAGCCGAGTACATTGCCGCAGGCCATTGTTGCGCGCAACTGCTTTGGATGAGGCAAACCCTGCGGGACTACGGTTACAAATTAACCAAAGTCCCTTTGCTATGTGACAATGAGAGTGCAATCAAAATGGCCGACAATCCCGTCGAGCATAGTCGCACTAAACACATAGCCATTCGGTATCATTTTCTTCGGGATCACCAACAAAAAGGGGATATCGAGATTTCTTACATTAATACTAAAGATCAATTAGCCGATATCTTTACCAAGCCTCTTGATGAACAATCTTTTACCCGACTTAGGCATGAGCTTAATATTCTTGATTTCAGGAATTTCTTTTGCTAGTCTTGCACACATAGCACATAAATATACCTTTGATCATGTCTCTCTTATATATGCTATGACTCATGTGTTTTCAAGTGTATTTCAAACCAAGTCATAGGTATATTGAAAGGGAATTGGAGTCTTCGGCGAAGATAAGGCTTCCACTCCACTCTACTACTCACTCTTCGCCGTCGCTCCGCATAATCTCTCCAACTTTGGTATACTCTTCACTCATTCATTTCATGACCAAAGGGGGAGAAAGTACTTCTATGGGCTCTAATGGTTCCGTTTTTGGCGATTCATGCCAAAGGGGGAGAAAATATGAGCCCAAAGCAAAAGGACCGCACCACCACCTAATTTGTTAAATTTGATGATTTTCATTGGTAAATTTCAAAATTGGTATCTCTTTGTGTTCTAAAGGGGGAGCAAGTAGTATTTTCGAAATTGATGGAAAACCCTCTTGAACACTAAGAGGAGACCTTATTTGAGGGGGAGTTTTGTTTAGTCAAAGGAAAAGCATTTTGGAACAAAGGAAGAAACTTTCAAAACTTAAAAATGCTTTGCAAAATCTTATTCATTTACCTTTGACTATCTTGCAAAATGACTTTGAAAAGAATTTGCAAAAACAAAACTCTTGGTGCAAATATGGTCCAATATGTCAAAAACAAAGAAAACAATCCATGCGCATCATATAAGTATATTGGCTCAATTCGAAGCAACCTTTGCACTTACATTATGCAAACTAGTTCAATTATGCACTTCTATATTTGCTTTGGTTTGTGTTGGCATCAATCACCAAAAAGGGGGAGATTGAAAGGGAATTAGGCTTACACCTAGTTCCTAAATAATTTTGGTGGTTGAATTGCCCAACACAAATATTGGACTAACTAGTTTGCTCTAGTGCATAAGTTATACAGGTGCAAAAGGTTCACTCTTAGCCAATAAAAAGACCAAGTTTTGGATTCGACAAAGGAGCAACGAGGCAACCGAGGGCACCTCTGGCTGGAGGCACCGGACTGTCCGGTGTGCACCGGACAGTGTCCGGTGCGCCCAGAGGACTCCAACTCCAACTCTTCGCTCTCGGGATTTCTCGGAAGCCGGCGCGCTATAATTCACCGGACTGTCCGGTGTGCACCGGACATGTCCGGTGCTCCAAGGAAGCGCGGTCTCCGGAACTCGTCAGCCTCGGGTTCGCGCGACAGCCGCTCCGCTAAAATTCACCGGACTGTCCGGTGTGCACCGGACTGTCCGGTGTGCCAGCGGAGCAACGGCTCTCTGCGGCGCCAACGGCTCCCTGCGGTGCATTTAATGCGCGCGCAGCGCGCGCAGACGTCAGGATCGCCCATACCGGTGCACCGGACATCAAACAGTACATGTCCGGTGTGCACCGGACACCCAGGAGGGCCCAGAAGTCAGAAGCTCCAACGGTCAGAATCCAACGGCAATGGTGACGTGGCAGGGGCACCGGACTGTCCGGTGTGCACCGGACTGTCCGGTGCATCATCGAACAGACAGCTTCCAGCAACGGTCACTTTTGGTGGTTGGGGCTATAAATACCCCAACCACCCCACATTCATTGCCATCCAAGTTTTCCACTTCTCAACTACTACAAGAGCTCTAGCATTCAATTCTAGACACACCAAATAGATCAAGTCCTCTCCAAATTCCACACAACACCATAGTGACTAGAGAGAGTGATTTGCTTGTGTTCTTTCGAGCTCTTGCGCTTGGATCGCATTTTTTTCTTTCTCACTTGTTCTTGTGATCAATCTCAATTGTAACCAAGGCAAGAGGCACCAATTGTGTGGTGGCCCTTGCGGGGAAGTTTTGTTCCCGTTTGATTGAGAAGAAGAGAAAGCTCACTCGATCCGTGGGATCGTTTGAGAGAGGGAAGGGTTGAAAGAGACCCGGCCTTTGTGGCCTCCTCAACGGGGAGTAGGTTTGCGAGAACCGAACCTCGGTAAAACAAATCCGCGTGTCACACTTTTATTTGCTTGCGATTTGTTTTGCACCCTCTCTCGCGGACTCGTTCATATTTCTAACGCTAACCCGGCTTGTAGTTGTGTTTATTTTTGAGAATTTCAGTTTTGCCCTATTCACCCCCCCCCCCTCTAGGCGACTATCACCCTCGCGCTCGACCCATCTGGGCTGGGGCACGCGGCGACATTCACTCGTCAGCCCAGGGACCCCCCGGTCTCGGAACGCCAACAAAGGGGGAGAAAGGTTTTTAATGGGGCCATAGCTTGTAATTTTTCCTTTCTTATTTAGCTCCACGAGAGCCAAATCCCCAAAAAGAATGTAAAATGTAAAATCTGAGCTTGCACTATCGAGTGCAGGAAGAATAAAAAGAGAGAAAAAGCAGGGAGAAGCTCAAAAGTCGTCCCCAAGGGGATGCAGAGCATGACGAAGCTACAAAAAGTCGTTCCTAAGGGAGCGCAGCGTAAGTTTTCTGCTCAAAAGTCATTCCTAAGGGAATGTAGAGCCAAATACCGCAGAAATATAAGGCGAAGAAGTTCAAAAGTCGTTCCTAAGGGGATGTAGAACTTATACCGTCGAAATAGAAGGCGAAGAAGTTCAAAAGACGTTCCTAAGGCAATGCAGAGCTTATACCACCGAAATAGAAGGTGAAGAAGCTCAAAAGACGTTCCTAAGGGGATGCAGAGCTTAAGACTCAAAAGACGTTCCTAAGGGGATGTAGAGTCCAGATGTGGCCTCGTATGCGTGTGTTTGGACATTCATTTGCACATTACATCACATCATTCATTGCACTCATACACATTCATTTAGGCATTCATAGGATCATCATCATGATAACATAGAGTACAAACAGATGCTTCGGCTTTGATGACAAGGCTTCGATGAGTATAAAGAAGCAAAGATATGCTTTATTGTGTACGAAAAGAAGGGAAGGTGTTTTTCGCCTTCGGCTCAAAAGGTACAAGTTTCGTCCACATCAAAGCAATTCACACACGGATGAAAAAGGTAAAAATATATTACAAGGCATGGACAAATTTACAGAGTAGTGTTTTTATTCCTAAATTACAATATCTTCTACAAAGATAATTCAAATGTCTCTAAAAAGCTTTGTGCAGCAGCTTCATCAGTCTCTGTCAAGCTTCGGATTATTGACCTTCGGCATCGTCATCCTGTACACAACAAAGCAGTATAAGGTAAAAAGTAATCTCAGGAGAAGGTAAGTAACATGTACAAGTTTAAATATTGGCTTAAGATGACTTCGAGCTTCGTCACCAGCTAAGTCCCTCCCACCCTTCGTCCAAATTTGTGTTATAAATCTATTTCCAATGCTTCAGGCTAGGCTGGGGATATCAGTCAAGTCCGTTGGTGTTAAGCCAAAGTTTGGTCTATTGACAATCTTTCCATGTGTGCAACCAGCCTTCATAAAAGCTACATCTGTTCCGCGAGAAGCCAGCAGGGCACAGAAGTCGTCGTGCCCAGCTATAACTTCGTCAAGCACCTCAACTTCGCTCTCAATATGTTCAAAGGTGCTTGACAGGTCTTCAACCGAAGGTTCAAATTTTTCAGAGCTGGCTCCCACTGAGTTGAAGACCTGTTTTAGCCGCTGCACGCACCGGTTGCCGAAGTTCAAGCAAGCATTCCGAAGCTCTTCTAGGGATTCTTGCAATTTTGAGTTTTTCTCGACTTCGACTCCAAGCCTTACATCGAAACTTTTCTTTTCTTGCTCGAAGTTTTCTGATTTTTGGAGGAGTTCATCGTTTAATCTGGCAATTTCGGTTTGGGCTTCAGCCAATGAACCCTCCATTGTCTGAAGAAGGAAATCTTTCTTTTCTAGAGAAGCTTCATGATCTTTGATCTTCTTTTCCAGACCCTCGATTATAACCTCATTCTTCTTATCTTCGAGGTCTTGTTGCATTCTCAAGGCTTTGCTTAGCAACATACTCTGTGTAAAATAACCTTCATCAGAAATCTTTGCTTCATCACAAAAACAATAAAAAGTTGAAGAAAAATTGTACCTTAAAATTGGAATAGAATAAGCTGCCGACGATATGCTGTCGTCGGTAGCTGCTGATGTTAGCCTCAAGCTTCGGAAAACCAACACTCTTCGACAGAGTGCTGATAATCTTCGCCCCAGTGCGGTCTCGGATGCACCCCAAGGACTCTTCATCAACGCCACCAAAAAGCATGGCTCCTGATTGGTATCCACAAGATATAGCATACTCCTGCAGCTCCTCCTTCTCGGCCTTAGATAACTCTTGACCAATTAGATTTTGAAAGTTAAAGTTTGTTTCCTTCTGAAGTATCTTCGGCAATTTCTTTTCCTTTCTCAGGCACTGCGGCCAGGGCTTCTTCTGTAACCACAGCAGTCTCCTCTATAGCCAGGAATCCCTCTGCAGCCGCAACAGTCTCCTCCGCGGCCAAATCCAAGAGCACTTTATCAATAGCAGATAATGTGCTCTCCAGATTGGTAGCTTCGGCAGTCGCAACTTCGGCAGAAGTAGTAGCTTCGGCAGCGGGTGTCATTTTTGATGCTGAGGCCGACGGTGGTGTTTCCTCAATGGCTTGCATGACAGTAACAATTCTTCGCTTTTTAGTCCAACCACCTTTTTCGCTGCCGAAGGCTCGTCCTTCTTCTGTAAAAGCTTCGTCAGATGCGACCCCAGAGGACTTAGCAGCTTGATAGGTAAGGATTCGGTCATTACCTTTAAAATTTCTTCTACTTCGGTAGCATAAGGCGTTGAAGGAGCTTCCTCTTCTACCTCAGCCATCTTTGGCTCTGGAGTTGCAATTTTTCTCTTCCTCGAGGTCGCCACCTTCGGCTCAGGACTAGATTTTCTCTTTTTCAGAGCTTTTTCGTCCTCTTTCACCATCCTAGCAGCCTGTCTGCTCATAACACTGACAACCCTTTTTCTCTTTAGCCCTTCGGCACCCTTGCTAAGTCATTCATAGTCAGGGTATTCAAAGTTTAAAGCGTCCATTACCCGATTCAACCTTTTTTTGGTCAGGTGTCGAAGGCTGCAGTCATCAGTTGATCTTCTTTTTTGGTATAATTGCCCAAAATTTCGTTGCACATAGTCTCAATCATCTCTAGCCATTCTTGGTAGGGCTCTTTGAATTGTTTCTCAAACTTGAAGCGATAGGGCAATCGAACAAGTTCACCCTTCTTCTTTGTTCCTTTCAGCTTCGGCATACTCCATTCACTCAATGTTGGAGATACCCTGTTCGCCAAGTATTCTTGCACTAGATCCGTGGTGCTGATATGTTTAGCCACCACTCTGAATTCTACTACAGCCAGCTGACATGGTAACCCTGGCTTCATGTTACACAAGGGTCTGGTCATCCCAAAACTTAAACTCAGTGGGCTCATGACCAGTGTCTTCAGCTTCTCTCTCTTCTTCTCATCGGTCTTGATATAAAACCACTCACTTTTCCAGCCAGTTGGCCACTTGGTGCTATAACTAAGGACCGGAGCCTTCGTATCCTTGCGATACGAGAAGTTATAACAACCAAAATTTTCATGCAGACCGTCTTCTCTGGCCTTTGTTTGGTAATGTAGCTCATGCACTCGGCAAAAAGCTTCAGCATTTGGGTCCATTCCTTGGCTTCGAAGGGCCCAAATAAAGATGCTGAGCCTAACGATAGCATTAGGGGTCAGCTGATGAAGATAGATTTCATAATTATCCAAAACTTCTCCAATCATCTCGTGCTGCGGGAACCGTAATCCTGCTCTGAAAAAGCTTTTAAAAACTACTACTTCGTCATCCTTCGGTGTTGGAGTGGTTTCTTCCCCGGCAAAGCGAATAAGCTTCTTCTCAGCTTCTCTGAAGTAGCCCAGTTTTATCATCATGGGCATATCAGCTTTAGACACAGTAGATTTTTCAAAATCCAAGTGGCTGGGTTTTGACGGGATCAGAATGCTATAATCCTCTTCTTCTTCATCAGCGATTTCTTCCTCAACATCTTGTTCAGCTTCGACACCAGGTGCACCTTCTTCAATGGCTCCCTCTGTCACAACTAAGCCCGATTATCTCATGACTTCGGAGATCGGGGCAGTGTCGGTGGCTTCAGCCTCCTCTCCGTCATGGGTCACCCCCGCGATAGAGCGCTCTCTGGCCATTTGATTATGAATCTCTTGCAGTTTTTACGAAGCTGATGATTTTTGTAGTTTTTGACGAAGCTCCCTCTTTTGACGAAATTAATCCAAGATGATGGTTTGCTCGAGAATGCAGTGAAAAAGCTTCGGCTATGATTAAATTTTTCAACAGCACAACAGCGCAATGGCAATGAATGCTGTGGTAACTTCACACCTACCCGTCTGTTTATATAGTGCTGCAGGTGGGAAGGTGAATCGCCAAGTCACCCGCACCCGCCGAACAGTCACCCGCACCCGCTGAACGGTGGACCACTACCCACTATGTGGTGGGCCACCTCGAACCTAGAGTACTTTAATCGTTTCTCGGCAATGATCTCAGGGAAGGTGTTTTTCGGACCTTCGGCATTCCGAAGCCTTGAAGATTTTTCACGGATCAAGCTCGTTACAAAAAACGATCTAGCACCGCGAAGGGGCTACTGTTGGGGGCCTGCTTCGTCGCTGAAGGTCCTTTAAGAAGAAGCACATTCGAAAGATCAGCGTATAATCAAACACAGCGCGAAGGTACACGCCGAAGCTACGATCCAGGGAGCTTCGGCATAGCGACATGCCTTGAGACGAAGGGCTGCACCGACTTAAAGAGGAAAAGACCGTTCAGTCCATGATGATTTGTGTCATGATTGTAACTAGTCATCAGGGGCATAGATGTAATTCTGACCGAGCTGCGTCCCGTGCCTATAAATAGGTGAACAGTACCCCCATACTGTTCACGCTAACTTGTATTCACTCATGCGTCACGCTTGGATTTTTTGCCTTCTATCAAAGCCAAAGGTACAAATGTAATTTAATATTGTTATTGTTCATCCATGATGGCATAATAAATATATATTGATAATGTAACATGTTTATTCATGTTGTTCCTCATGTTTCATATGCTTCGTCTTTTATTAACATATATTGCAATGATGAAGGTACGTCCTTCATGACCTTCGTTCGAAGATCGTTATATCCTAAGGAAATAATGTTTCAAAGGACGAAGGGCATTAACCATTAACCTCTTTTCGTGTTGCCTTGTTCTTAATTCATAGCATTTGAGAACAAGTCCCCAACAACATACCAAGGATTAGATCTATGCTGCTTGCCTCTAATATTATAGCGGTAGCCCCAAATTCTCTTCCCATAAGTGTCAATGTCAATTTATGTGTCATATGATTTGCCTCAACAAGCCCTTTGGGTGTAATTACTATCATTGGTGTTTTCATAATTTTCAGTGATAACTCATTTGTGTTGGCATATCGAGCAGACATAAATCAATGTGTAGCACCAGAATCAAATAATATTGTTGCAGGAATTGCATTAATGTAAAACATACCAAGTGCGATGTCATCCCCATCAGGAGTAACATCAGCGCTGACTTGATTAACCCTGGCAATAGAGAATCCCTTGCCAGATCCCGGAGTCTGCTGCTTGTTCTGAACTGGGGTAGTAGCAATCCTCTGTGGGCAAACATTTGTGGATAATGTCCAGTCTTCCCACACTTGTAGCAAGTAGTGCCTGCACTCTATCCTGAAAATTTCGTTGGGGTGCCAGTGGGGGTAGCCTGACGAGTCGATGGAGTCCCCTGAGGTGAGTGCTGAGCTGGGCGCTGGCCCCTCCAGTGCGAACTAGTGTACCCTGGGGTGAACTGTAGCGAGGACGAACGTTGTTGCTTCCCTGACCCTGAGATATAGCCTTCCTCTTCAGATCTCCCAGCTGAACACGCTTGTGTTCAATAGCTAGGACCTTGTCAAACAGCCTCTAGAATAATGGAAAAGTATGTGCCACTAGGGCGTACTACAGAGGTCCATTGAGTCCTTCAATAAAGTGCTCTTGCTTCCTCTCATCTTCAACAACTTCATCCGGTGCGTATTTGGAGAGCTGAAAGAACTTGTCGCGGTACTCGCTGACTGACATGCTTCCCTGCTTCAGCGACAGAAATTCCTTCTCTTAATCTTCATCAGTCCAACAGGAATATGGTAGTTTCTAAATTGAGTAGAAAATTCCGCCCATGTGATAGTATCAGCAGCATCGTGGGCAGTAGTGTATGAATCCCACCAATCAGCAGCAGGACCTGTCAGACGACTAGAAGCATATAGAACCTTCTCCTGGTCAGAGCACTGAGCAATAT